>CP139503.1:183335951-184083019 GCA_021014915.2 Artemisia tridentata subsp. tridentata
GATGAACAATCATCCAATACAACTAACAACACACTAATAACCAATAATCAATAGCTAGGTTTCATTAGATCTAAGCAAACACAAGATAAATCTAGCTAACATGTTAAACAAAAGACAAGAATAAGATAGAATCAAACAACACATAGACATATTGAATGATTAATTGATAACTTATCTTCAATGTAACATGGAAGATCTCAAGGCAAAAAGCCTTGAAAGAGCTGCCAAATTCGTCCTAGGGTTTTCACACACAAAGTTCCCCAATAAGTTCCACACTAATGACAAAAAATTAGAAAACTATATATAGACTTTTGGATCTGACGGCGTCACGTTATGGAGTGTGACGCCGTCACCTCGCCGCTTTTAGGGTTCTCGGATGACCTTCTTGACGCCGTCCCTCTTTAGCTCTCCAAAATCCGTTCTGGCTTATCAAGGCTTGACGCCGTCAGACTATGAACGTGACGCCGTCCCTCTTTGAATTATAACGTGACGACCTTGATCAGATTAAAGCGTGACGCCGTCAGAATTTCCATGCAATTTCTCTGGCTTATCATGAGTAAATTTCACATCCACCACTTTTGCCAAGCCATGACGCCGTCCAGGGTTAAATATGACGCCGTCAAGGGGAACTTCCAGCAAGATTTTGAGACTTTGTCGTTTTCTTCACTTTTATGCTCCAAAAACGTCCAAAATGCTTCCTTTTCCAGATTTCTCCTCAAAAGTACCTAAAATGACAAAAGGAACGATTTAGGGCAATATTTGATCAAATAAATACGATTTAGGGCTTAAATGACCCCTTAAAAGCGGTACACTTTTCGCTTCATCAAATACCCTTACACTTGAGATTTGCTTGTCCTCAAGCAAATGCGCTTTTATTCTAATCAAAATACAAGTTAGGGGTCATTTAATGCTAACATAAAAGTAATTACAACAAATATTCGTTCCACTTTAATCATAATAAGCACGGAGATTACAAACTAGCACCTCACAAGTAGTGTTTAGATACTCACATCTCTCAAGTGTCATCAAAATAAATCTCATAAATGAAAACGGATAATATCTCTCACTACCTGTCATAGCAAATAGATTACCATAGGCTTGGGAAAGGATCGAAAACCTCCTCCACTCGGCGTAAGCACCGAAGATAAACTATCAAAGAGGGCTTTTACATTGGTTATAACGTTAGGTGTAGGGATATGATAAACACGGTTTTGTTGGATAACGGATATTTTACTGGTGGCGAGTTAAAGATCTTGATTATTTACATGTACTATACAATGTTGCTAAGCCAAGACTCGACTCAATCTTAAGCTAAAACAAAATAACAAAAACATAAAATAAAAATAAAATGAAACGGGATGGTAGTCCGTATGTTTTTTCTATTTTTTCATTTTCTCATTTTTTTGTATTTTTCTTGATTTTTTGATTTTTTTTTTTTTTTTTTTTTTTTTTTTTTTTTTTTTTTTTTTTTTTTTTTTTTTTTGCATACACTTTTGCCCTACCATCCAAAATAATACATCATAGGGGCGTTGCATTCCCCTTACACTTGAACTTTTACATAACTTTACAAATAACTATTCTAATGACTCGAATTAAGATAATCAAAACACTTGGAGTACTTTTAAAAAAAAAAAAAAAAAAAACATTTAGCACATATGGGGGTAATAAATGATGTTCTTCCCCATTACTCCATTACACTAGTACTTTACCCATGAGTCCCAATCGTCCCAAAACAATATGTACAAGGATATGACTCGACTTAGCAACCATGTAATCAACTAGATAATTAACTTGGGTTTAAACAAATGTTGTCACAATAATGCACTAAAAATGAGTGCATACAAGGTAGGCTTAGGCGATTTGGGTGTACATTTTAGTGGGGTGTAACAAATTCTTCCTTTAAGTAAAATGCTTAAAGGTCAAAACGAAAAGATAGGCTCTGAGGGGTGTACTATGGGTATCGTGTACTAAAAATGAGTACAACGCAAAGGGTGTGGGAGAATTACTTGACCAATGTAGCCAACGTAATTATAACAAAAACACAGGTGTAAAACAATGGGTTAATCCTAATGCCTCTTATCATGTAGTAAATCTAACTACACGAATGTAGTCTCACTTGTGGCCTCGGAATGGTCCTAACGCAAGTTCTAGAATCTAAGTGCTACCGGTACACACATCATAGCAAAATGCTTTTCCTACCAATTCTAGGGGCGAACCTCACATATTTGGGGGTGGAAAATTTTTTAGTGGTACGGTTTTTGTGCTAGTCATATAAACTCCTATCCATGAGACGCTCATTAAAATCAAAGCTTCACTCCTAAATGTTGTAAAAAATTTTAAATTTGGCACTAAAATTGCCCTAACAGGTATTTATCTCAGTTTTATTACACATCTATTATTAAACAAACAAAAATCAAGCGTAATAGCATTCTCTAATCGTACTTTTACCCCCCCTTACACTTAAGATGAACATTGTCCCCAATGTTCAAATAACAAGATGTAAAAGCATAAAGTAAAAGAATGAAATCAAATACTCCCCTGATTCGCTCGGTGGATAATGAAGTAACACGGTTAGATCTTCTTCCAAAGAGAATGTAGAAGCTCCAAGACTAAAGCATCGCCAAAAGCTTGATTCCACACACATTTCCTTGTCCAAAATAACCTGTTAAACCTGAGAAAACAAACACGAAAACCTGCATAACATCGGCGGGATAAATCTATATATAAGGATATAATGCTTGTGGAATGATAATTTTGCAGATTCCTGGAGATTATAAGTTATAGATTTAATAAAAACTTTTTATGAAAACAAAACTTTCAAAAATTTTCAGAAAATTAAACCTGACGCCGTCAGAAATAATCTGACAGAATTCTCATGTTATGTTTCCGGAAAACTTTTGGAAAAAAACTACCTTACTTCCTGGAAATCCTGCAAAAACATCATTATGACTCGATACAAGCATTTGACTCAAACAAATACTAATATGTATGTTCATTTATTACTATTACGATTCATGTTCATTTGTGTTCTAATAAACCGATTTAGATTTCCCTTACACTTAACTTTTGCAAAATACCTTTATATGTAGTTAAGACGAAGTTAAAAACAAAATAAAGCATTTTCACAAATTAGTTTTTAACATGAATTCAATAATAATAAATTAAAACACATACGGAAACAAATAAAATCAAACAAACAAATAAATAAACACACAAAGCAAATAAAGCTTGGGTTGCCTCCCAAGAAGCGCTTGTTTTTGTTCGAGTCACGAGCCTGACTCTACCCTTATTTAACGGATAAAGGAGAGGTTTTTCCTACACTTAGGATTAAGTGCGGGTGATAGTAGCGATACACACCATCTTGGTGGAAGTCTGCCGCGTGAGGAAAGAGTGGTGGATGAATTATATACTCAAAGGTGCGGGATCCTATCATCATAACCTTACCTAGTTCACTTTGGTCAATGGGTGAATTAAAGTTTTCTCCTAAAAAGGGATCATCTTCTATCAACTTTGAGAGATTCCTAGTTGGGAATCCATCTTGACCTAATAAACCCGGTTTAAACCCATAATGTTTCTTGTGATCAATCATGAATGGGTGATGTAAGTATGTAAGGTCATGGTTCACTCCTATGTCAGCTTCCTCTCTACAAGGCTTAGAGTCTACTACCTTCAACATAAAACTACCCGGACTATATGGTTTGATGGGTGGGTCGGGACCTAATTCAATTCCTAAGTTCACATCTAAGGATGGAAGATTAGGTAACGGTTTTGGTTTAGGCTCCGGTTCATCAAAACTAGGAACTTCCATAGAACTAAAAGAAAGGTTATGACTACAAGTATTCAAACCTATTTCTTCTAGTTTTGTTTGGTCCAAGGGCTCTACCTCTATTGGGGCTCCTATAGTCTCTTCTACTTCTTCCGGGTAAGTTACGGGCGGTGTGTTAACCTCAAATGATGGTAGGATTTGTGGGGTATTTAGTGGTCTTGCATTTCTAACCTCATTCTCCATAGTATCTAAATCACCTATATGTTCATCATGTGTTTTGGTAGGATCTAACCCAAACACATTCCTAAGTATCTCAAATCCTTCTCTAGCCATTTGAAATTCTAAGTCCGATTCATAGTAATATTCAACTTGATTACTATGTTCCAATTGCCTAAAGGATTCCTCATGCGTGTCATATGTTTTGGTGAAATCTATCCCACTCATGCAACTAGGTAGTTCAACACTAACCATCTCACAATCTTGGTCCAATTCAAGGTCCATGTTCTTAAAAACTAGGTCTTCTTGCTCATGGTACCTATAGTCGGATAAATCCTCTTCATTTGTTTCCTCAAGTTGTGATGTATATAAACCCATCAATTCATTCAACTTATGGTTCACGGTTAGGAAGCTTTCCTCAAATTTTTTCCAAAGGGTTTCACTAAAAGGAGTTGATCCTAACAATGATTGTTTAATAGAAGCCGCACATGCACATAATTCATCAAACCTATCAAACTTTACACCCATCTCCTCTTGTATATATCTAAGATCACTTAAAAATTCATTGGAACAACAGGAAGCAAATCTATCCGTGTAAAGTAATTGTTCCTCTATTGTTAATGATCTAAATGGAATTTCATCCGCCATGGTGACAAATGAAAATGGTTTTACAAACAAAGGGCACAAAGAAAAAGATAGACTAAAGAAATCTAATAAAAAGAAAATAAATTATCTCACTCGATAGGAATCAAGTGAGTAGACCTAATAAAATAAAAATTCAACCTAAACAATAACTATTCCCCGGGCTGCGGCGCCAAAAACTTGATGCGTGGTTTTGCGACCTTACAACAGGTTTTACCTCTCGAGGGATCTCAAGAGGCTTACAACCCCACCAGGCAGTGTACCTGACCGATGTAGTATAGTGTAGTGGTAAATACGGGGGATTGATCGTTCTCCACAGGGAATAGTGTTCGTTAGGTATGAAAAACTACTTTAATAGGTCTAAGGGTGAGAGAAGATTCTTTTTATGTTTTTATATTTTTATGAAAGCAAGTAAAATCTCGGGTTTGAAAGAGTGGGCGGAATTAGTTGCTAGTCAACTAACCCAAATTACTATGAATGCAAATAAAATAAATAACAAAAATGAAAATGTTGGTGAAAACTTATGTGGAGGGAAATGTGTTTACTTAGATTTCCTTACTCCCTAACTATCTTTTACCGGTTGATTAGTGTGTATTAGTTGCGTGGATGACGGGTGTATTCCTTAATACCATTCGTGGGGTGGCGTACGTACTTCCCCAACTCTACAAGCTCCTACTTCACTCCTATGTCGAGCCGGCTAGGAAGCTCCTAACATGGGATCACTAGAATTCGCTTGTGCATTAAATACAACCATAAAAACCTTTAGTACGCATTGGTTCATGTTTCTTAAGACGTTCAAGCAAGTTACCGAATAGGAAGTTAGCCAGTTTTCTTAAGCCTAACATAGATGAACAATCATCCAATACAACTAACAACACACTAATAACCAATAATCAATAGCTAGGTTTCATTAGATCTAAGCAAACACAAGATAAATCTAGCCTAACATGTTAAACAAAAGACAAGAATAAGATAGAATCAAACAACACATAGACATATTGAATGATTAATTGATAACTTATCTTCAATGTAACATGGAAGATCTCAAGGCAAAAAGCCTTGAAAGAGCTGCCAAATTCGTCCTAGGGTTTTCACACACAAAGTTCCCCAATAAGTTCCACACTAATGACAAAAAAATTAGAAAAACTATATATAGACTTTTGGATCTGACGGCGTCACGTTATGGAGTGTGACGCCGTCACCTCGCCGCTTTTTAGGGTTCTCGGATGACCTTCTTGACGCCGTCCCTCTTTAGCTCTCCAAAATCCGTTCTGGCTTATCAAGGCTTGACGCCGTCAGACTATGAACGTGACGCCGTCCCTCTTTGAATTATAACGTGACGACCTTGATCAGATTAAAGCGTGACGCCGTCAGAATTTCCATGCAATTTCTCTGGCTTATCATGAGTAAATTTCACATCCACCACTTTTGCCAAGCCATGACGCCGTCCAGGGTTAAATCTGACGCCGTCAAGGGTAACTTCCAGCAAGATTTTGAGACTTTGTCGTTTTCTTCACTTTTATGCTCCAAAAACGTCCAAAATGCTTCCTTTTCCAGATTTCTCCTCAAAAGTACCTAAAATGACAAAAGGAACGATTTAGGGCAATATTTGATCAAATAAATACGATTTAGGGCTTAAATGACCCCTTAAAAGCGGTACACTTTTCGCTTCATCACGGAGGCAATGCTAAACGGTAGGAATTTTCACAAAAAATTCCGACGAATCAAGGAAACGTACAAACGATCAACAAAGTAATTATCGAACGTATAAAATGCATAAGGATAAGGGTAGAATATCCGTAATGATAAGGCCGAACTTAAGGACTAACGAATCACTGAATAAATCTCTATATTATGTCAGAACGTCTAACCCTTCTGTACGGAGATACCCCAAGAACACACAACCACCAGTCTAAAATTCCAAAGTTCCTCTACCACTGTAACTATTCTTTCGGTCACCAGAATCAACTCCGGATCTTCAATAAGCAGCTATCCAAACCCCTTCCAACAAAATATGTTCTATACTTCCATCCCTACCAAAGTACCGGATCCTAACATATCCTCTAAAGTCCGAATAGTTCATTCCTTCTGTCCATTTATCTGAGGGTGAAAAGAAATCTTAACTTGAGTCTGATTCCTCAAGCCTTCTGTAGTTCTCCCTGGAACGGTGAAGTAAAATGCAAATCTCTGACACGATCACTGCTGCCAACTCCAAGTTATGTGCTGGATATTCCGCCTCCTACGGTTCTAGTTGTCTTGATGCATAAGCGATATCCTTCTCGTGCTGCACAAGTGTATAACCAAGTCTCTTTTTGAAATCATTCCCAAAATTGGTACCCACCTAGAAGCTAATTCCTGTTTCAGCTCTTCAAACTCAGTTCTCGTTCCTCATCCCAACTAAACTTCTCCTCTCTTCTCATACGCTTCATCAACGATAACGCCAGTCGTGAACATCTTCCACAATCCTTCTGCAAGACTCAAAGGTTCTAACCCCAGTAACTGTCGTCGGTCTTGGCCAATTAGTGATAATCCCTATCTTCGCAGGATCCAAAATGATACCATCTGCTAAGAACGTCTCTTGTCCCAACCACAATATCACCATTCGAGAATTTTGTTTAAAGCTTCTTCTAACACAACATTTCTAACACAATACGAAAATGATCCTCATGTTTCTCCTTCGTCTCTGAATACACCAAGATGTCATAATATGACAAATTTGTCCCAGTACTCACGAAAGACACGATTCATCAAGTCCATAAACAGTCAGAGCATTAGCCAATATTGTTGGCATCACTAACACTCGTAGTGGCCGTAACGAATATGAAAGGCAGTTCTAGGAATATCTTCAAGCCACAAATCCATCTAAAGGAAAACTTCGCGTCCTAAAGTTGATCAGATACATCGTCGATTCGAGGTAGTGGATAACGGTTTCTAACAGTAATACGGTTCAGCTTCCAGAAGTCAACACATAATCTCCTACTACTATCCTTCCTTTGATGAATAAAACCGGGATAGTCCACGGAGGTGTACTCGGACAATTAAAACCACTTACAAGTTGTTCCTTTAGTTCTTCCCATCTAAAAGGTGTCATTCAATATGGAGTTTCAGATTCAGGCAAAAAGTCATTCCATACGGATAGAGTTCTGTCTCATCAAACCTTACTGTTCCGGCACTTCTCAAGATATCTTATGCTCCCAATAAGTTCAAGTTATATGATGTTTGTATTATCACGTTGATCAGGCGTCATAATACTTGCATCATATAATCATGCCTTTATTGGTATCATATTCCACCTCGAGTTGTGACTAAACAATCTCTTAGTACCATGTCATATCAACTTTACATTCGGGTGAAAATCTTGGTAGTTCGTTCAGGAATTACATCGAGAAAATTCAGATTTCAAAATGACTCTCAAGAGAAGATCCATCCAACGGTGTATTAAATAGGTGCTAGAAAAGCCTTCACCACCGCGAAGAATAATGTACGAGTTTTCAGGGTAGTAATGATAACAACGGTTAATCAGTCGAAAATCAGGGTAAGGAATCCAGGATTGTTCAAAACGCAAAATGTGAGACGTATAGTATGATAGTAGTTAGCATCTTGATGCTCAGTCAACCAATCCATACCAGAATAACAACGAAATCACACACTTCCAAAGGAATAATTTAGCAAATTGAATCTTATCATTCAGAAGTGAGGGAAATCACACACTTCCAAACTCGTGGTTAATCACCACAAGATTCCTCATATGAATAGGAATGGGTAAGATGAATCTAATAGTGTAGGGAGACTTAAATACGCTTAACAAAAGCAATAGAAGTCACAGAATGTGTCAAACACATCATGGTCATAAGAATCCTCAGAATGATCGAAGAGGCATCTGGATGATTAACAAACGAATCAGATTTTAAGGTCAGAATCGGAAAAAAAAGGCTTATATAGTGTCGGGCATTACCACAAAATTCTCAATGCATTCTAAACTTACTTGGTCACTAAACTCATGCTGAGCAATATGATAAGTTTCCTAAATCTCCAGAAAGAATGATCTTAAAGGGCTTGACTAAAAAGTAGGGGCACGGACCAGAGTGATGTGGAAGCAATATATCTAACATATGTCTTATCACATAGTCTACCCAATCCTCACCGGTCATATCTTAAGTTCTTCCAGAGTGGAAATCCTAAGGCAAATTCTCAAAGGTTGTTTCATAAGCTCCTATAGTGCAAACCTAAGGGCCTAATATTCACAGGTCATGATTTTATGTACTACAAGTCGAAGCCTTTGCTCTGATACCATAATTGTAACACCCCCATCCGAGAACGGGTCAAATGTCACATTTATGGCGTCAAACAGAACATACGCAAGCGGAAGACTTTAATAATACAATGTTTACAAAGGTATTCTAAGGAAAAGATAAAGTACTAAATCTGAACATTACAACTTCCATACTAAAATACAAACTAAGTCCAAAAGAAAAACTCTAAATACATCTCTAATCCATGGGAAGCTATCAAGGTGTTCCACTAAGAGCTCCTAAGCACTCATCACTCAAATCCCATCCTCCCTCTTAGAACCTGCCACAGGAAAAGAAAATGCGGCTGAGCTTAAAA
The DNA here is from genome assembly GCA_021014915.2 of Artemisia tridentata subsp. tridentata. Lineage (NCBI taxonomy): Eukaryota > Viridiplantae > Streptophyta > Magnoliopsida > Asterales > Asteraceae > Artemisia > Artemisia tridentata. The sequence continues at coordinate 183,345,184 of CP139503.1, forward strand.
AGCCAAGTGAACAAATATATATCCAAATGGATAACTAAAGCAAAAGAATAACTGAAATGAAATCATAAGGATTTGCTGGATAAAATGATATAAGTTACAATAAGTAGTAAAATGAACGGATAAGGGAAGCGGAACCATGATATATTTAAGAAAGGTTTTCACATGAAGTTGTAATATTAAATGGGTTACAAAGTGTCAAATGATTCTAATACGGATATTGAAGTCACCAGAAAGAATGAATAATCAACCATAACAGACAGAATAACCAAACGAATAGCAAATATCAAGGAATCAAAGTCATGAGATACCCTTACTGAAAAAGGGCGGAATATCTGTACCTTAACGCGAATGAAAGGAAACGAAATGAAATGAACACAGGAACGGAAATCACTCATTCTTCAGAGAATCTACATGAATTATGGATCAATTATTATTTATCAGTTCATTTATTATATTTATTTAGGGTTTCCTTCCATTTTTAGTATCTTTCCATTTTTAGTAACTTACCACTATTAGTAACTTCCCGTTAATTGGTCAAATTAGGGTTTCGAAATGATAATCAGCTAAGGTTAGGGTTTAAAAGCACTTAAAATCAATATATAACAAAGTTAGGGTTTAAATATAATAAATAGTTTATTAGGGCTTATATCGTATTTAATTTACATTGATGACCAATTTAAAGTTTAAGCAAAATCAATTAAATATAGGGTTAGGTCGAAAGTAGGTTAACACATGTTTAAGAGTATCCGTATTAACGTTACAAATGTTATTTAGGTCAAAACACATTAAATGGGGTTAGATTACACTAAATTCTTAACTTGTAATATAGTTCAGATTTTATCTTATTCTAGTCCCGATATTTATGAATTTTACACCATACTTAAGGGTCTACTGGGAAGCTCAAGTATTTATCATAGATACCTATACATATTGGGCACTTACTGTAATTTTCTCAGATTTTATTTCAAAGTGATAGTACCATTTCAAAAATCATTTTCCCAAACCTGCCCAGAAAGATAACTGCACAGACACCCAGAAAGTTTGCATTTGCTTACCCCATTAGAACCCTTCAGAAAAATCTATAAAAATTCCAGTAAGTCCTATACATCCTAATTATTCTGCCTGTAAAATGAGACTTCCTAATTCCTCACTTAAAATTCAAAAACACGAGCTGAATTTCCAGACTCCTAAACTCAGGATTGACCCATGATCCCATAAATTCATAAACATGACCAATACGACTCCAAATCACTCCAAACCAATTGAAAAACTTAAATATGACATTAAACTAAGTTTACATGCAAAAATACAGAATTAAACACTTATGGAACTTGATGCGGTGCGATGTGTCGTTGCGGTTTAGCAGTATTAATGCCTACTCAAGTTTTAAATTTATATTTAGCCGACTTATCAATAACACACACACTTAACGAGCAGTGTACCCGGTCAGTATGAATATAATGGTAAGTAGAGTGTCGATCACTAAGAGTGGAACGTACTATCTAGTTATTCTAATCAGTATTTTAATATATTAAGTTAGCTATACAACCTAATCTATCGCAAGGGGGTTTCAGCCTGAGAGACTGGCACGATTTGGTTGCAATTAAATAATAAACTAAACCAATAGGCACGAATCAGTGAATAGCACACACGTACACAGATAAATACTCGAGACAATAAGAAGGCTGTCCTGATAGATAAGTAGTTTGTCACTTGTTTTATTGCTAGTCTTATATGAAGTGTATAGTTCGATGCAACGCACCGAGATTAAGTCCTTTCTCGTTGGTTCTAATCTTATCGGCGAGTAAACCCTTAATGATTACTTATGACTATCCTATTTATCTTTCTTCCTACTTTTCTACAGACGATAGAATGCATAGGCGATCTAATAAACAGGCGAGGGCAGAGGCATGGCGACCCGATCAACGCTCAGCTAGACACAGAGGTTATCAATGCACTAATAAAAGTCACCAAAGACATCAACATATAAACTTTAATTAATGAGAAAGCAGTTTTAAGGGAGTGCAATCTTTCCGTTGTCACATTACACAAGCCACCAATCTTGATGAATTAAAGTTTACTAACACAATAAAACAAAACTACTTAATGAATTAAACACATACAGCACCTTCTTACAGCTCTTGTATCTTCGTTTGGGTGTGTCTTGTGCTGCCTTAATCGACTGAATTCGTCCTAGGTTTCTGTACTTCGGTCTTCTGTCTAAACTTCGGAACTCTTAATTCGTCTGGTCTTTGGGGTATTTATAGTTTCTGTCTGAGGGTAAGATGCGGCGGATCTAGTAAGTAGATGCGGCGCATTGACTTAACTTCGCATGGGGTCCAAGATTATAATATTCAGGAATATTCGTTAGACCGCCAGAAGATGCGGCGTAACTCCATATATAGATGCGGCGCATGTCCTCTTGTATCTTGGATCGTATCTGGTGAAATATTGATAGTGATGCGCCGTATGTAATAAGTGAGATGCGGCGCATCTGGAGCAGAATGTCTTGATCTTGTACATTTCAGTAGACTCTTAACTTCTTGCATGTTTTGCTCCATAATTAGTCCAAAATCGCCAAGTTTCACCAAATGCTTGTTTTCAACTGAGAATTACAAAAGTAAACGATTAAGTATCAATCCTCATACATAATATAATAAAACAAGTCAAATTAATAGGATAAATGATGGTAATAAAATGTACTTATTTGAGTTCATCAAATATCCCCCCACTTGAACTTTACTTGTCCCCAAGTAAACCTTAGAATTATTCTTATGAAAATGTATCCTAAAAGATATTAGGATTTATTTTTATATTTAAGCATGTATTCATTTTTGTCATAATCACACAACTAAACACTTAACGAATTAGAAGTAAAATAAAACAATTTGATAAAAGCAAATCTAATCGTTTAACTGTCCAGTCGTGACGAATATTCTATCATAAGCTTGGCAAGTATACACATCTCCCCCACTAAAGCCAAGGAATAACAAGTCTAAAGCGGTAAAAAGGGTTTTGAGGTTTAAGGGTTAATTATTCTTAATCTCTATCGATCTCAAATTCCAGAAAGGCGACAAAATCACAAATACATGATCGAATCCACGAACACGATACTTGCAATTGCTCAAATCCTTAACTCGAATAGGCTAAAGATAGGTCCAAACTTCACCAATAATAATATATCAAAAAGGGCGACAAAATCATAAATACATAGCCGAATCCACGACTACGATACTTAAGATTGCTCAAATCCCTAATCTCAATAAATCAAAGGTTTGGTTGGATAAAGAATAATATAGGGTATGGATAATATTTGGGATATAAACTGGTGTAAAATGAAAAATAAACAAAACAAATAAATTAAAATCCTAAGTGTGGTTAATCACTATCCCAACCATCCCATGAATAAGACTCATATCATAGAATAACTCATGCTTTAACACTTGAAACACATGCTTTAGGTAGACACGAATTATACTCAACAAGATCTCAATCAAAGAATAAACCTTAGTCGGCGTTCCCATAACTGCCAACTCCCATTCAATCCATAGATATAATATACAACAACTAGTGGTGATATCGACCACTTAATACAAAACTTTACATAAGTTGGTTAAGTCAAACATCCAACTTTTCTTTTTCTTTTTCTTTTCTCATTTTTTCGATTTTTTTTTTTTTTTTTTTTTTTTTTTTTTTTTTTTTTTTTTTTTAACTACTAACATAAACATAGATGTGTAAAATTTCACCACATCACTATAATGATAATTCTAGATAATTTTTCCATATTTTTCATGACTTCAGAAATAACGGTAATAGTGAAAGTAGTAAACACACAAAAAATAAACTCAAAGATATACAATATTTACTTTCACTCCAATTGCATTGTGCAATTTCCCGACCTAACCATAGATAATGAATTACGCACGCGAACACAGGTAATGTAAGGAAACACACTTTGCCTATAGCAATTAACCAACCACGGATTCTAATCTACGGGTAGGCTAAGGTGTAAGGGTGTAACGAAACATTTTAACAAAGGTGTAAGAAACGAAAGGAATGGCTCTGAGTGTTTTTCTAGGGGTATCTTACTCTAAAAATGAGAGTAACAAAAGGGTTTATACGGGAGTTAACTAACCAGTGTAGTTAGCTAATAACACATAACATATAATGGCTATTTGGGTGTAATCCTAGAAATTTACCAATTTAGACAAGTCATTCCAATTATATAAATAATACTTATTATGGTGGTCTCGAATAGTATACAAGCCAAGTTCTAAAGTTTACAAGTCACCGGCACACTCATAGATTTGTGAGTTTTGAAAAATCATAATTTTTGAAAATAACGTCATGTGTGCAGCTATGCAACTTAGACTTTAAACAAAAACATGCTAAAAAATTTTAATTTTGATATATTAAGCACATTTTAAGCATATTTTGAAAAGTTTAGAACAAGTAAGTGTTAAGTGTTCTAATTCTCCAATCCCCCCACTTAAGTTAAACAACGTCCTCGTTGTTTGTATCAAAGGTTAAAAACTGGAAAATAAAAGAATTAGAACAGAAAAAACTCCCCTGAGATTTGCTCGGTATGATCCTCCATTTGTATAAGAGCAAAAATCATCTTTCTTGTGGATTAGAACGTTTAGGCTTCATAATTGATGTATCCACAGGAAATGCAGGAATCTATAATACCACCAACACTTTAAAAACACACCTAAGGTAAGAAAGGTTCAACTTGCATAACACATTAGTAGTTAGATAAAAATAAAACATAAAAATAAAAATGAAAATCATCAGGTCAGTCGATGCGCCGTATCTTATGGAAGAAGATACGCCGTATCGAGCCTGGAATAAATACGGATCAGAATAAAAGATGCGCCGCATCCTTAACCAGGGATGCGCCGCATTAAAATAAACTGATAAAAAGTTTTAAAGTCGAAAATAAAAAATGCAGAAAAATAAAGATATGACCTTTGCAGGAGATGCGTCGCATCTCAGGATTGAGATGCGCCGTATCCTCTGCGGGCCTGACAGACTCAAAATAAAATAAAAGATAAGCATGGGTTGCCTCCCACGAAGCGCTTGTTTTTGTTCGAGTCACGAGCCTGACTCCACCCTTATTTACTGTGTAATAGGGTGTTGTTCCCCCACTTGGGATCAAGTGCGGGTGATAGTAGCAATAAACACGAAAAGAGTGTAAATTTGCTATTAAAGATGGAAGAAATACATAAAGATCATACCTTGGCAATATATGTACATCTTTCCTATCCTTACCCGGTTTGGTTGATAAATTAGATGACTCGACCACTTCATCTGAAAGAGTAGTATGTTGAGGAAAAATGAGTCTCCTTTCTTCTTGGTTAGTCTCTTTGGTAGTAAGGTGTCCCTTGACTTCCGCAGAAGATGAGAAAGGGTCTTTAGCAAGTAAAAGTTCGAGTTCCTCAATAACCTTCATAGGGTCGAGACCATCATCTTCATCAATCATAGCAATGTTTAAGAGCTCATCACCAAATTCTTCTTCGAGCTCCACCAAATACGGGTTGATCACAGGTGCTTCAATAGGTAGTGTAATAAATTTCACCTCGTCATCTTTTTGTTTTGCAACCTGTTCAGGAAAACTAGCAAGATTATAAGTAACGGGATTAATAATATTAAATAAATTTGTACCACTTTGTGTTGTAAGTGACTCCAATTCGTCGTGTGAATCTCCATCTTCAACTAGTGGTCTTGCAATTTCAGCATCGTCCCGTATTTCATTTTTAAATAAGTAATCCCAGATTTCTTCAAAATCCCTCGTTGGGTCGAAATCTAGTTGAGGTATGTCATCATAAACTATGGCGTCAAATGGTTCGAAGTCAAAATTAGAATACTTTTCATCTTCATCAAATGGATTGTCTAATGGTGGTAATACGATTGCAGAATATTCTTCAACGTAAGGTTCCGTATACACATCATCTTGTACAATTTCCGGAGAAAAAGCACCATCGAGAACAATTGCAGGAATTTGTTTCATATTAAATACATGGGACACTTCTCCATCATTATCATCCGATATAGTCCAAGTATGTCGAAACGGCAACCCATTTCTTTCTTTCTTTGACTTAACCTTTTCCAGCAACAAGTATTCTTCCATAGTGATTTCTTTCGTCTCAATGACTTGTGCACCATTTCTTGTTCTTTTCAAATCACACACCTGATTATTGCTCAAGGTTCTTTCCTTTATAAGCTTGATATATTCTTCCATTGTAATATCCGGATCGTCCATCTTCCTGAAATAAAACTTACTCGTGCAAAAGAAGGGTGAAACGATCAAAGTAAAATAAAAGCTTCTGATATCTGCTGTTGATGCGCCGTATCCAATAAATGGGATACGCCGTATCTTAATACGTTAAAATTAAATCAGACTTTTATTCAGAAAATAGATACGCCGCTTAGAAATTCGAATGCGCCGTATCAATTTTAATTATCAAAAATCGATATTTATTTAAAATTAAATGCGTCGTATTAACAAAAGTTAATGCGCCGTATCTTCGTTACGTTTCAAAATATAAGATTTTTGATTCAGAAGATACGCCGTATCGATAAAGATCGATGCGCCGTATCTGTTTAATAATTCAAAAACTGTTTTTAATTAAAATAATAGATACGCCGTATCTGCTAAAGCAGATGCGTCATATGGCGTTAACGTTTAGAAATTTTTTTTTATCAAAAACAGATACGCCGTATCTTGGGGAAAAGATGCGTCGTATCGAATTAATTAAACGCGTTGTATTTTATAAAAATTGAACGCAATACGCCGTATCTGAGAGATCAGATGCGCCGTATCGTTCGATTTAGCTCAGTACAACGATAGCAGAATACAAAAAAAATACGAAAAAAAAAAAAAAACACACGAAAATAAACACAAATAAAAGCAAACAAATAACACACAAAAACAGAAAATATGCAAAATAGTACAATGAATGCAAATTAATCTAATACACAACAGAATTAGCGGTTAGATAAAAAAAATTAAAAACTAAATTAAAATACTAATCAAATTAACAGATAATAACAATTCACACCCCGGCAGCGGCGCCAAAAACTTGTTGCGGTGCGTTGTGTCGTTGCGGTTTAGCAGTATTAATGCCTACTCAAGTTTTAAATTTATATTTAGCCGACTTATCAATAACACACACACTTAACGAGCAGTGTACCCGGTCAGTATGAATATAATGGTAAGTAGAGTGTCGATCACTAAGAGTGGAACGTACTATCTAGTTATTCTAATCAGTATTTTAATATATTAAGTTAGCTATACAACCTAATCTATCGCAAGGGGGTTTCAGCCTGAGAGACTGGCACGATTTGGTTGCAATTAAATAATAAACTAAACCAATAGGCACGAATCAGTGAATAGCACACACGTACACAGATAAATACTCGAGACAATAAGAAGGCTGTCCTGATAGATAAGTAGTTTGTCACTTGTTTTATTGCTAGTCTTATATGAAGTGTATAGTTCGATGCAACGCACCGAGATTAAGTCCTTTCTCGTTGGTTCTAATCTTATCGGCGAGTAAACCCTTAATGATTACTTATGACTATCCTATTTATCTTTCTTCCTACTTTTCTACAGACGATAGAATGCATAGGCGATCTAATAAACAGGCGAGGGCAGAGGCATGGCGACCCGATCAACGCTCAGCTAGACACAGAGGTTATCAATGCACTAATAAAAGTCACCAAAGACATCAACATATAAACTTTAATTAATGAGAAAGCAGTTTTAAGGGAGTGCAATCTTTCCGTTGTCACATTACACAAGCCACCAATCTTGATGAATTAAAGTTTACTAACACAATAAAACAAAACTACTTAATGAATTAAACACATGCAGCACCTTCTTACAGCTCTTGTATCTTCGTTTGGGTGTGTCTTGTGCTGCCTTAATCGACTGAATTCGTCCTAGGTTTCTGTACTTCGGTCTTCTGTCTAAACTTCGGAACTCTTAATTCGTCTGGTCTTTGGGGTATTTATAGTTTCTGTCTGAGGGTAAGATGCGGCGCATCTAGTAAGTAGATGCGACGCATTGACTTAACTTCGCGTGGGGTCCAAGATTATAATATTCAGGAATATTCGTAGACCGCCAGAAGATGCGGCGTAACTCCATATATAGATGCGGCGCATGTCCTCTTGTATCTTGGATCGTATCTGGTGAAATATTGATAGTGATGCACCGTATGTAATAAGTGAGATGCGGCGCATCTGGAGCAGAATGTCTTGATCTTGTACATTTCAGTAGACTCTTAACTTCTTGCATGTTTTGCTCCATAATTAGTCCAAAATCGCCAAGTTTCACCAAATGCTTGTTTTCAACTGAGAATTACAAAAGTAAACGATTAAGTATCAATCCTCATACATAATATAATAAAACAAGTCAAATTAATAGGATAAATGATGGTAATAAAATGTACTTATTTGAGTTCATCAGAACTTGATCTATAACACACACATATTCGACCTACAAGCTGTCCCATTTTTAGAATCCATTTTAGACCACTATAATACATGTTTTAATCATACAAACATCACACAAGCCCTAATAATTCATAAAACATGTATCTAACATCTTCTTAACATATTCATAAGATCACACAAACATAAACCCTATCAAAACCCTAGTATAATTTTGGTAAAAACTCATATACATCGAATTCAATCAATTACCAAAACATATTAACCCTAAAACCATTTTAATCCGATTTTGATCCATATGTTTTTCTGTTTAATTACATGTGTAGAAGAGTCGAATTAGGGCAGAAAACAAAGGATTAAATGATACCTTGACGGCCAAAATAACGAATAAAGGAACCGAGAAAACACTACAATTAAATACCCCGAGAATTACACGATCGAAATCACTTCACACCCTCTTCTTCCTTGGTCTTTGGTGAGCAAAATAATTTGGAAAAAAGATGGAAGCTAGGGTTCGGTTGGGGGAGAATGAAGGAGCCGGAGGTTTTTTTTTTTTTTTTTTTTTTTTTTTTTTTTTTTTTTTTTTGTCGTATGAAACAGAAAGTAGGGGGAGGGCCGGATCATATAAAAAAAATAAAGGAGGAGTGTGTATATTGTAAATTAGGAACTTATTAATACTGATTTAATCTACAATAAATACTGATTGATTGTAAATAATACTGATTGGCATGATTTTAGGCCATAAATGGGGAAGGTTACCAAAATTTCGGCCTACAAAATTATTATACCGATTTTCTTATTTTAATTAGGATAAAAATGTATAACATATGGTCAAAATTATTTAATTATGCATAACTACATATTATACAGTTTTAACTCATCAAAATATGCATAATCATATAATATATAGTTTTTATATCATTTACTGAATTTATATATCTTAGGTTATATTCAAATGAAATATTTTACACATTTTTAGGGTATTACACTTTGGCTACCCAACAGCCCCCTCGGCCCAACTACATCAACCAGGCCCAACACCTTTTTACAGCCCAATCGGCTTTTATCCAGCCTAACCAACAGCACCGCCACACCTCCCCATGCAATAGCAAACTTACCCGGCCCAACTACATCCAACACTCCCAACAAGCCCTACCCCGCCTTCAGTTACTGTTCATCCGACCCCACCCGCATCAGTAGGTCCATCAACTCAACCTCTAGGATACGAGACTAATTTACCTCATGCTTTCACCGTCGGGACTCTTCATGACCCTACAACCGGTGCCTGAAATATGGAAACAGGTGCAAACTCACATCTTAATGCTTCAGTTAATAGTCTTAGTAATGTTTTTAATACATGCATGTATCCGTCCGTCTCGGTTGGTGACGGGCATTCTATTCCTGTCACCAATACGGGTCGTAGCATTTTGCTAACTCCCTCTTGACCACTTTACTTAAATAACGTCCTTATTACCCATCATATTGTCAAAAATCTAATATCTGTTCGTCAGTTTGTTTGTGACAACAATTGTACTGTTGAATTTGATCCTTTTGGATTTTCTGTTAAAGATTTCATGACACGTTGGGAGCTTCTCCGATGTGATAGCACGAGGGACCTTTATCCTGGCACAGTTCCGTCTCCCATTCCTCAAGCTCTCCTAGTCAGTCAACATACGTGGCATCAGCGTCTTGGACATCCAGGAAGCGAAGTGTTACGTCGTCTAGTTTCAAATAATTTCATTTCATGTAATAAAGAGAAGCCTCCCGTGCTTTGTCATGTCTGCAAGCTTGGCAAACACGTTAGACTTCCATTTGCTAGTTCCAATACTGTCGTTAAAGCTTGTTTTAACATCATTCACTCGGATGTGTGGACTTCACCAATTCCGAGTCTTTCGGGTTTCACGTATTATGTATTATTCTTGGATCATTATTCGCATTTTGTTTGGGTTTATCCTTTAATTAACAAATCTGATGTTTTGTCTAAATTTGTAATATTTCGTAATTATGTTCACAATCAATTTAAGTGTGAAATCTGGTCCTTTCAGTGTGATCATGGTGGTGAATTTGATAACCGTAACCTACACACACTTTTTTCCGACAAGGGCATTCAGTTTCGTTTTTCATGCCCCAAAACATCACAACAAAATGGCAAGTCTGAACGGATGATTCGCACCATCAATAATCTCATTCGGACCTTGCTTTTTCAAGCCAACCTTCCACCAACATTTTGGGATGAAGCTCTCAATATGGCTGTTCACTTACTCAATATCTTTCCCTCAACTGCTATTGCCAACGAAATCCCTTACACCCGACTGTTTGGCCAAAACCCGAATTATAGCCTTATACGCACATTTGGCTGCTTATGTTACCCCCACTTATATCCTAATCACAAACTTGAACCACGCTTCACACCCTCCATCCATTTGGGTCAAGCTTCAAATCATCGTGGGTATCGTTGCCTTGAATTAAACACAAATAAAATAATCATTTCTCGCCATGTAACCTTTGATGAAATTGTTTTTCCATATGGCACTTCTAAACCAACATTGGCACCCAAATAGAATTTCTTGGATGACTCACCCGATATAAATCCTCCATTCATTCCATCTACCCCCGTTGTGCAACCCAGTATGCCTCAACCCACAAACGAGCCAACAACACAAATTCCCACCAATCCCAATACAGCCCAACATGATGTAGCCCATGACCCATCACCATCCCCATCACCACCCGCCGCCCAAGAGCATACACAAAATCCATCACCAACCGCGAACCAACACCAACACATTATCCCGGAACCTCCTCACAACCCAAACCCTGTCTTGATTCATCCCATGGTCACATGATTTCGTGTCGGGACTAATCGTCCTACTGAGCATCTCAATATGCATGTGTCTTCAGTTTCACCATTACCAAAAACCTATCGTGATGCATTTACTGATCCAAATTGGCAAAATGCTATGCGTGATGAATACACTGCACTTATTAAGAAAGGAACTTGGACTCTTGTGCCTAAGCCCACGGACACCAACATTATTCGCACTATGTGGCTTTTTCGCCATAAGTATTTGGCTGATGGCACTCTTAGTCTCTACAAGGCTCGTCTTGTGGTGAATGGTAGTAATCAATTAGAGGGGGTTGATGTAGATGAGACATTTAGTCCGGTGGTTAAACCGGGAACTATTCGGACTATTCTGAGTTTAGCTATTTCTCGACATTGGCCGATTCATCTGCTTTGATGTCAAGAATGCTTTCTTACATGGTGACTTATCTGAGACAGTTTATATGCATCAGCCTCCGGGGTTTCGGGATCCAGTGCATCCGGATTATGTGTGTTTATTGAAGCGGTCTCTGTATGGGCTTAAGCAGGCCCCTAGAGCATGGTTTCAGCGATTTGCATCTTATATCACTCGGGTTGGGTTTTCTCATAGCCGCTATGACTCATCATTACTCATATTCAGACAGGGGACGGATACTGCTTATCTGTTGTTGTATGTTGATGATATCGTGCTCACTGCTTCTTCTGAGACCTTGTTACAGCAGATTATTCATTCTTTGCATCAGGAGTTTTCAATGACAGATCTTGGTCCACTTAATTATTTTTTGGGCATTTCAGTTACATGAGATTCTTGAGGGTTGTTTCTATCTCAGAAGAAATATGCTATAGAGGTTTTGGAGAGAGCACATATGCTTAATTGTAACCCTTGTCGGACTCCTGTTGATACTGAGTCCAAACTGGGGGATGATGGTGATCCGGTATTTGACCCGACTTTATATCGGAGTCTAGCAGGTTCTCTACAGTATCTTACATTTACCAGACCTGATATATCTTATGCAGTTCAGCAGGTTTGTCTTCATATGCATGATCCTCGGGAGCCTCATTTCTCTGCTCTTAAAAGGATATTGAGGTATGTTTAGGATACTCTGGATTATGGCCTGCAGTTATTTTCCTCATCTACTATAGATTTGGTTGCATATTCTGATGCTGATTGGGCTGGTTGCCCCACTACACGAAGATCGACTTCAGGATATTGTGTATTTCTTGGAAACAACTTACTCTCCTGGTCCTCTAAGCGTCAGCCGACGCTCTCTCGTTCTAGTGCAGAGGCCGAGTATCGTGGTGTTGCCAATGCTGTTGCCGAGACTTGTTGGCTACGAAACTTACTTCGTGAGTTACTGTTGGGTCATGAAAAACCCAAGAATGCTTCAAACATGATTTGGACACAAATTAACTAAGTGTTAAACTTAAACTGAGAACAATTCAAGTCACTGAGAGAACAGCCTCTCAGTGAGTCATCTTCAAGATGCATAAGGCGAATTCAAGAAGAAGGATTCACTTCTCAGGAAGGCGGTACTCCCTGAGTAGGACTTAAGCCAAAGAAGAAGATGATGGTTCAGTGAGTGTTGGACAAGAACTCACTGAACCCCAGTCTCCTCAACAACAAAGTGATTGAAGACTGAGGAACCAACGCCTGAAGAAAAGGCGGGAACAATAGGGAAAAGATCTGAGAAGATAAAAGTGTCAGCCCAACACTCTTCTCTTGTCAGATCCAACCTTCCCTATTGCGGCTAAAAGTCATGGAGTGTCAGCCAACAACTCCCAAAGTCTTATTAGCCCTTTCCTATTGGTTCTTGGAAATGACAATTACTATTTGTAATTGTCAGACACGCAACCTCAACAACTTGTATTATATTTAATCACTTATACTTAGATTACTTGTGTATAAATAGATCAGATGGGAGAGAAGTTAAAGTGTGCTTTGTACATTAAAAGCTTAGAACTTTTACAAAGTAACTTCTCTCCTACAAAGAGTATACAACTCACTGAGATAGCTCAGTGGGTATATTGTTACCACTCAAGCAAAACTTGAGTTTCGATAGGAAACACCCCATACCCTTGTCTATTCAATCCCAAGTGTTTGTTCCGCAAAACACTTGGGTAATAGATTCTTGGAATTATTTCTAATAAGAATTTAAACGTTGAAAAATATTGTTGTTTTTATATTCACGTTTTATAAATGTTAGAATTAACCTTAAACATTGTATTAGTCATAAACACAAATAGATTAACTTTCTAGTTAACTCTAATCGTGTAAGGGACCAACAAGTGGTATCAGAGCCTCTGGTTTATAAAATCTTTTATACTAACCAAGAGTGCTCTAGGTTTTTAAAACCAAGATCCTACTATGGCTGATATCAATGTACCCCAGCTAGTCGACAAAAAGGGTGGCAGCTACTCCGCTGTTGCACCCAGACTTGAAGCTGGGAAATTTAGCAAATGGAAGAAGTGTATGATTTGCTATCTTACCGGTATGGAACCCTACTACATCACCTGTATCAGGGATGGCCCATTTGTCCCAAAGACAGCCGCAGGGCTAAACAAGCCTGAGGCCCAATGGACCATTGATGAGAGGAGGGTGGTCAATCAAGACCAACGCCTGAAAAGCATCCTTATATCATGTCTTCCTGACGATGTAATGGAATCCGTCATCAACTGTCTAACAGCCAAGCAAACTTGGTATGACTTGGTAAACAGCTTTGAGGGTCCCTCAGATACCAAGGAAAATAGGGTCATGGACCTAAAACTTGAGTATAATACTTTCAGGGCAAAAGACTCTGAAAGTCTCTCACAGACCTACACCAGATACAAGACTTTGATAAATGAATTATCAAATGATGGTGTTGTACTATCTAAGCATGAGACAAATGTTGGCTTTGTCAACAGTCTCCCTGAGAAGTGGCTCAACTTCTCACAAGACCTGAGGAATGCTAACCACATTCAGACCCTTGAGCTCCCTGAAATTTATGGGAAGTTTGTCTATGAAGACAACTTGATCTCAAGGAGATACCCTGACTCAAAAGCTCTTGAGTCCAAAAAGGCCTTAACCTCAACACCCATATCAACTGCTTTCTATTATAATGGCGTTGTGCAGGATATTCAAGAGGATTCTGAAAAAGAAATTGATGAAAGGACTGGTGAGGAGTACCTGAACGACTTGAACTTGGAATTCCAAGAAAGGGCACTCCTTGCTAGTTCAAGACGTTTCATCAAAAGAAATCAGTCCAACTTTACAAAACCAAAAGCAAATGAGACCACTGAATGCTTCAAATGTGGTAAAAAGGGTCATTTTGCTAGGGACTGTTATTCTAAAACTATCTCAGAACCCTCTTACAACTTCTCAGGAAACAGTTCCTCAGGAACTAGCAAGTTTCAACCTAAAATGTTTCAGTCCACCCAACAATTTCAAAACAAGGGTCAAAAGGATTTTGAAACAAAATATAGGAAAATCAAAGCTAAACTTGCACTTCTTGAAACTAACCCCATATTGTCTCAGGATGCTCAAACATCTAAACCTATTCAGAAAAAGAACAAGGTATTAGTTGCAGAAGCATATGACTGGGATGAAGAAGAGGTTTCCTCAGATGAGGAAATAAGAGTTAGTGCACTGATGGCACTTTCTGAAGAGGATCAGGTGGCTGTGGGAAAAAGCCATGCTAGAAATGGAGAGTGGGTCAACATCACCATGAAGAAGGTAAATACTTTACTTTCTATGGATGATGATTCTGATTGGCAGTCTTACATAAGTTATATTTGTGTTGATCTAAAGTTTGTTGAGGAACAAAGGCTTAATCTGTTTTCAAAATATAACAATATTGTGTCAGAATTGAATAAATGTAGAGATGAACTGCTTGCATTAAAACAAGCCAAACTAGAATCCATTACTCTACAAATTCAGAACACTGAAATTTTGAAACAAAACCAAGCCCTTCAAACAGAACTTAAGAAAGAAAAAGCTGTCATTGAAAGCTGGACCAAAAAGAACCCTAAGGTCTTTGATTCTGTGGGCTTAATTCCTCAGATAACTATAGGAATTGACCACCTCACTGAAACCTCCAGTGAGAGTCCCAGTGAAATGACCTTTGTTCCAGCTGGCATATCATTTGAGCAAGAGATGGAACCCAAGTCAAATGACTGGATTGTCAGGGACAACCCAGTCAGTAAGTTGCCAAACTTTGAGACTGGAAACATCTTGCTCCCTGAAAGTCAGGCTCTAAAAGGTATGCTAGGACTCTTTGACCAACTCAGTATTTCTGATCCAATCAGTGAGCCTGAATCTGAATCAACTCCTCCACTCCCTCCACTAAATACCCTTCAGGGTGCTGCACCAAGCTCAGACCTCCCACCATTGGTCTACTCCCCACACTCTCCAAAAGAGAGATCAGGAATAGGTAGAATCCTCCTGAGAAGACCACCCCTTGAAGTCTCAGTAAATACTGATGACTCATCAACTTCAGTCCCTTCTGAAGTAGCAACCCAAAGTCCTGATCCAAGAATTGATCAGTTGACTGAAATGGTCAGGAAGCTGGAAGAGAAGATTGCATCTTCTGAGAAACCTTCTCAATCCAAGAAGGAACAAAAACCAACTTCCTCAAAGACCAAACCCAAACCCACAAAACCCCTGAAAAGATGTGAACTATGCAACTATACAAATCATCTCACTGATGATTGCTATAGAGTCCTTTATTGCATGATTTGCAAAAAGGAAGATCACAGGACCTCTGATCATAAACAATGCTCAGTCATGTCAAACTTTTCAGGACTTAAGGCTCAGTGCCTGAACTACCCTTCTGATTCTAAGCAGAAACAGAAGCAAAAGGCCAAGCCTTTTCCACCTTGCCCATTATGTGGATTCAATGACCATCATCCTGAGGATTGTCAAAAAGACAAACACTGTGAATCTAGTGGAAGTTCCACTCAGAAATCCTCAGGAAAAGAGAAGGTCATTCAGTCAAGAAGAGGAATGAATAAACAATCCTCTCAGACTACTGAGGCTACCCCTGCGACTAAATGCAAAACATGTGGTAGCTCAGTCCACTCAACCACTGACCATGAATCAATTAATACTTTCATAAAGACCTACAATACCAAACCCTCCATGAAATGGAGTCCTAGAAAGAACTGACCCAGTTTACTATTTGTGCAGAGGCATGCCAGGGATCCTGTTTGGCATCTAGATAGTGGATGTTCAAGGAGCATGACTGGTGTTAAGGAATGCCTGCACAAATATGTGGAAGAATCAGGACCCAAAGTGATATTTGCTGATAATTCATCATGTCTCACTGAAGGCTATGGTTTAGTAAACTGCAATGGTATTGTCTTTACTAGGATAGCATATGTAAATGGTCTTAAGTATAATCTGATCAGTATCAGTCAACTATGTGATGCAAAATACATAGTTCAGTTTGATGATAAGCAAGGAACCATCTTCAATGCAAATAAGGAAATTGTCCTCATTGCACCAAGAAGACAAGATGTTCATGTTTTAGACATGTCCAGTCTAACTCAGGATGGAACTTGTCTCTTTGCTAAGGCCACTGATACACTCAACTGGCTTTGGCATAAGAGACTCACCCACCTGAACTTTAAAAACATAAACAATCTTGTAAAACAAAACAAGGTCCTTGGCTTACCATCACTTGTGTTTTCAAAGGATAAACCATGCTCAGCTTGTGAAAAAGGTAAACATCACAGAGCATCCTTTAAAACCAAAACCAACTTTTCCATCAGGAACTGCCTACATCTTCTCCATATGGATCTATTTGGACCTGTCAGTCCAAGGTCTACTAACCATGAGAAGTATACTCTGGTCATAGTGGATGAATACTCTAGATACACTTGGGTATTCTTCCTGATCAAAAAGAGTCAGGCAGCTGAAATAATCATGTCCTTTGTCAGGAACATTGAAAATCAAAATGACATTAAGGTCAAACAGATTAGAACTGACAATGGGACTGAGTTCAAAAATTATGAACTTGAATGTTTCTGTGATGAGAAAGGTATTTCCCAAAACTTTTCCTCTCCATACACACCTGAACAAAATGGTGTTGCTGAAAGGAAAAATAAAACACTCATTGAATCTGCTAGAACAATGCTATGTGGATCAGTCCTTTCCAACTATTTTTGGACTGATGCAGTCAAAACTGCCTGTTATACACAAAACAGATCCATCATTGTCAAAAGACATGGGAAAACCCCATATGAGTTATTCAAAGGAAGGATCCCTGACATCAGCTACTTTCATGTCTTTGGTTGACCTG
Source organism: Artemisia tridentata subsp. tridentata (assembly GCA_021014915.2). Taxonomy (NCBI): domain Eukaryota; kingdom Viridiplantae; phylum Streptophyta; class Magnoliopsida; order Asterales; family Asteraceae; genus Artemisia; species Artemisia tridentata. The sequence continues at coordinate 183,362,737 of CP139503.1, forward strand.
TGTTTATTCATAATCACAAGGATCACTTAGGGAAATTTGATGCAAAAGCTGATGATGGATACTTCCTGGGATACTCACTTGTCTCAAAAGCCTTCAGAGTGGTCAACACAAGGAGACAGCAGACTGAGGAAACATTTCATGTTACCTTTGATGAGAGCACTGATGCAATTAGGTTCTCAACTGCCTCAGTAGAAGAGATAGGAATTGATAATTCTCCAAGATATCCTCCTGATGAATATCTTTCTGAAAACAATCCTTCTACTCAGTATCAAGATGATGCTAATCTCTCCTATTACATAATCCCTCACAACCTACCTAACCCAACCATCACTGAGTTTGTTGAGGCACATGCACACACTGATGAAATTAATCAGTCTGTTCAAAATGCTCAAGAACCAAACAATCTCAGTGATCTGGTAGACACTCAAGATCCAATCAATGATCATGTGTCTACTCCAGAACCAACCCCTCTACCCAATCAGGCCTCCACAAGTTCAAATCAGTATCCAGGACCTCAAGAAAGTTGGACTAGGTCTCAGGACATTGAACTTGTCAATATTATTGGAGAGCCTACTGAAGGCATGCTCACCAGGAGCATGGCTGCTAGTCTAAGAGCAGCCTCAGCCAATGAATGCCTATTTGTGGACTTCATTTCCACAATTGAACCCAAAAGTGTTAAAGAAGCACTTACACATCCAAGTTGGGTTCAGGCCATGCATGATGAACTGGAACAATTTGACAGAAACAAGGTAATGACCTTGGTCAAATGTCCTGAGAATGTCTCAGTCATTGGCATGAAATGGGTATTCAAAAACAAAACTGATGAAAATGGCATAGTCATTAAAAACAAAGCCAGACTTGTAGCCAAAGGCTATAATCAACAAGAAGGCATTGACTATGAGGAAACATTTGCACCAGTAGCAAGGATGGAAGCCATCAGGATCTTCCTTGCTTTTGCTACATACATGAACTTCAAGGTGTACCAAATGGATGTTAAAAGTGCATTCTTAAATGGTTCACTGAAAGAAGAAGTTTATGTTCAGCAACCTCCTGGATTTGAAATCCATGAGTCTCCTGATCATGTCTGTAAGCTTAACAAAGCCCTTTATGGACTGAAGCAAGCTCCCAAGGCATGGTATGAGACTCTCTCAGCCTTCTTAATCCAAAACAAATTTGTCAGAGGCAAGATAGACAACACATTGTTTATCTATAAGACAAATAATGATGTCATACTAGTACAAGTGTATGTTGATGACATCATCTTTGGCTCAACAAGTTTCAAACTTTGCAAACAATTTGAAAAACTAATGGCAAAGAAGTTTGAAATGAGCATGATGGGAGAACTGACATACTTCCTTGGTCCACAGATCAAGCAGACTGATAGAGGAACCAATATCAGTCAAGAGAAGTATGTAAAGAATCTACTGAAAAAGTATGATCTCAGTAACTGTGCCTCAGTCAAAACTCTCATGGTTCCCCCAAACAATCTTGGTCCTGATCTAACTGGTAAACCAGTAAATCAAACTCTCTTTAGAGGAATGATAGGATCACTGATGTATCTACTTGCATCAAGGCCTGATATTCAATTCTCAGTATGTCTATGTGCCAGATATCAATCTGACCCAAGAGAATCACACATCACTGCTGTGAAAAGGATATTCAGGTACCTGAAAGGCACTCCAAACCTTGGATTATACTATCCAAAGTGCTCAGGACTTGATCTTAAAGGATACTCAGACTCTGACTATGCTGGATGCAACATGGACAGAAAAAGCACCTCAGGCTCTTGCCAAATACTTGGTGGGAAACTAGTCTGTTGGAGTGCTAAGAAGCAACAATCAGTTGCCTTGTCCTCAGCTGAGGCTGAATATGTTGCAGCAGCTAGTTGTTGTGCAAATGTACTCTGGATGAAAAGTCAACTCAGTGACTATGGAATTCAGTATAAGATGGTACCCATCTTTTGTGATAACACAAGTGCAATTGCAATCTCAAACAACCCTGTTCTTCATCAGAGAACAAAACACATTGATATCAGATATCATTTCATCAGGGACCATGTCATGAATGGTGACATTGAATTACACTTCATCCCTACTGAATATCAGTTAGCTGATATCTTCACCAAACCTTTGGATGAACCAACTTTCACAAGGTTGAAAGCTGAATTAGGAATGTTGGATATAGAAAATCAGTCCACTGATTGAAATCCTTCCAACTGAAGTATAAATTCTTAAAACCTCAGGTCCCTGACTCAATGTGTACATCAGTGAAAAACATCTCACTGAATCTGAAACATCAGTGACTAATCCCAAGTCCCTGAAAAACCATCACTGAATGAAAAGTCATTCAGGGCCCTGAAAAGAGACATTAAATACTGACTTAAATGCTCTAAGTATCTAGTTAGTAAATGTCCGAGGTTGGTAACTGAACTCATATTTAATTTAAGAATATTTGTTCTTTTTGCCTTTCTGGCTTCCACCTTTGGGCCACCACATGTCCACTTGGCATTAAATGCCTCTCCAATCACATTACAGAAATGTGATGACTCATCTCTGCAAATTACACTTTTGCAGAACTGCTCAACTGTTCACTTCGACTGTTGCGCCAAACCAGGAAAGTGGAGTGTTGGCATTAAATGCGGATCCCAAAATATATTATTCAAAACAATTTCCAATAATTCTTTTTGAATAAATTATGATCGCTCAAATGTCTAAAACACCCCCATCTCCACTTCCCTATAAATAACCCATCCAAAAGAAACACACACACATGTTTTTATAGAACTTAAGCAAAACTCTGCCATTTTAATTCTCAAAAATTATGTGTGTATTCTTAAGCTTTTGAAACGTTTGTCAAACCCAGACTTACCCACAAATGGCTTCTTCAAGAGCTATAGCATACGCTCCCAATGTGGAATTCCTCACTGGGGACGTTGACCTAACAAAGAACAATGTGGTAGGAAATTTCTCTTATCCACAAAGCTATCCAGCCTACAAGAACGTTATGAAATTTCTTCGTAATTGTTTTCTTGCAAAAGCTTTCACCCACACCCCCTCAGTCATCTACCATGACTATTTGAGGGAATTCTGGTGCACGGCTGTGGCTACCAGCCCCAAAGATACCAAAGAGTCAATCATCACCTTCACGGTGATGAATGGGAGCAGAACCCTCTCCTTTGACTACTCAACCTTCATCAAAGCCACAGGCCTTGACTTTGTTGAAGCGTTTTCACCCAACCCTACTGATCAGGACATAAAGAATGAACTGATCTTTCTTGCACCCCATGACCCCAGACGTCCTACAACGTCTGCAGGAGGCTTACTGGAGAAGGCTCTAGTAGTCAAAACATGGTTCCATCCTATTTGGAGGATACTGATGACATTTGTCATTCAGGTCCTGGGTGGAAATAAATCCTCTACGGAACAATTGAACTCATCACAACAATTGATGTTGTTCAGTCTCCTTGAGGGTACAAAAATTGACATCGGAGGAATAATCTTCTGAGACCTTGTTGCTAAGCTCTCAGGAAAACATAGGCAAAGGCATATGTCCTATCCTAGATTTGTTTCCTGTGTGCTTCAGGACCTACTTGGTTCTGACTATGTGAGGCCTGATGCAGAAGGTACGAAGCCTGACGTCCTGCACAAGTCAAACTTCACTAGTAGCATCAGTGAGGTTACACATATTGCCCTGACTGAATACATGCAATCAGTCATTCAGGGCAATGACGCTATCTCTCCAGTTCCTTCACTGACCAAAAAGGTGAAGAAGACAAAGAAGGGTCAGTCCAGCCAGGTGGTTAGACCCAAGCCACTCGCCACTAAGACTGATCCTCAAAACCAACTCAACCTTAAAAAGAGGTTGAAAAAGGCCGAGACCTTTGAGACACCCATTTCTGAGACCCTCTTGACCTTAAAACAAAGGCCAACGGAGGTCACTGAGCAATCATCCTCAGTGACCTCGGGCACACCCCTCCCACATGGTTCAACTGACATAAACAAGTCAGAGGGATCAGGAAGCATTCCCCCCTCACATCCCGATGAAGGAACTGTCAAAAAACAATCAGTTCCCAAGGGAGGAAAGGGTTCTAAATCCTCGGTAAGGCAGCACTACCTTACTGAGAAGGGGACCCACAAACATTCACATCCCGCTAACATTCCTGAGCAATCACCCTCAGGATCTCAGGGAGAAAAGGACCCTAAATCCCCTGAAGGATAGCACAATCCTGATGGGAAGGGGGTCCACAAACTTTCACAATCAGTACCTAGTGATACCACTGGAAAACACCCATCAGTGGTTGAAGGTGCTAAGGGGGACAAAGACTCAGAGGGAAAGAAATAACCCGCTGATACGGAACCCATAAACCCCTCAGGCGGTCCAATTCTCTCAGGAACTGCCCCCAAAAGCCAGGCTGGTGTTACCCCAGTTATTATGGCTAGTCAGGCTGAGCAAACCCACTCAGTTATTATGACAACGGGGTTAGGACCTGACCAAACCAAAGGCCAGTCTTTTTATAAAGAGGAGCCGATTGAATTTTTGGGTATTGAGTCCATGGGGGACTTTCAGGCTTTTATTGAGTCTGATGAAGAGCTCAGGGAAGAGAGTGAAGAGGAAATTTTTGAGGCAGGTGAGGATATGGAGACTGATGTACAACCCGAACAACCTGAACAATCTCCTCAGTCATCTCCATGCCAAAGTGAAGAGTCAGGTTCTCAATCTTCTGATTCTTCTGATACTGGGGACATCCTCCAAAAGTATGATGACTCTCTTCCCCTCACTGAAAGAAAATTGGTCAAATTCCTACTGAAGACCAATAGAGCTCTTTTCACTGGTCTCACTGAAGAGATGTTTGATCATCACACTGAAGCTGCTGTTCACTATGCCAACCTGAAGGCAGATGTTGAAAGTTTTCATGATGATGTGATCGAAATACAATCTGACACCAAACACTCCCTGACAGCTATTGATCTTCATTTCCAGAAGTTCAATCTTACTCTTGAAGGCATCACCAACAGCCTTGGAACTATTCAAACAGCTGTCAAGGATGACCCCGTACTCACCAAGAAGCTCCTTCAGGCTGCTGAGACTTACCAAAAGCAATCAGCTGAAATCAGTGATCTTCTCAGCTTACTGAAGGATTCTAAGATTCAGGGTCTTACCTCTTCATTGGACTCAATCCGGACTTCCTTGGGTCTTCAGGAAAAACATCTGGGTACTTGGGCACAATCTTCAACATATTTGGCATGGTCTCTTGGGTCAAGGATGTCAGGCATCGAAGCTTTTCAGGCATCTCTGGCGGATCAGATCTCAACTCTTCAGAAAGACACCTCGGACATCAAATCAATGATGACTGAGATCTATCAAGCCTTCAAGGGTCCTGCTGCTATAGTGACTCCAACTCTTGCTATCACCATGGCTCAAGCAACAGTTGAGGGGGAGAAAGACACTGGAGTCCCTCAAGCTTCCACAACCCAGCAACCTCCTTCTCACACTGAGGGGGAGATTCCTGAAGCTTCTTCCACCCATCAAGATAAAGGCAAAGGCATCCTCACTGAACCTGAGCCTCAACCAGCACCGATCTCAGTTGCAAAGGATCCTGAATCACCAATCAGGATCCCATATGAAATTGATGGAGTTCTTCACCACTTCACAGCTGATGAACTCAGTGCTTATCTTCAGGAAGAGGAAGCAAAGAATAAGTTAAAGGAGGAAGAGAAGGTGAGCAAGCCTGCTATAATTAAGGTTATTCATGAAGAGGCTGAGAAAATTGGTCTTGAGGCTAAGGATCTCTCAGGAAGAGAGGGTGGTATGACCTTTGTAAAGGCTCAGTCTGAGGAGATGATCACTCTCAGGAAGAAAAGGGAGGAAAGGAATAAAAGTGCTGAAGAGATCAGGCAGAACAGGATTAAGAAATATCAGTGGTATATGACTAACAGGTTGAAGCCAGAACCAATCACTGATGTTCATATTCAACGAAACACCAATCCTGCCGTTGTCACTGTCTACAGAGGGGCTGACAAGAGAAACTTTGATGTTCATACCCCCTTCAGATTCGCTGACTTTGGGATCACGGAGTTGGATGAGTTGGGTCCATTAATAGCTAAGAAATCAAATGTTGTGGTCCCTAGCCTGTTGAAGTCCTTGAGTCAGAGGTACGAAAGATTGGCAGCTGCACCTCAGGAACTTGGCACTCCATCTCTTCTTCCTGATTCAGCACAACCAGCTCCCTCTCAGTCTTCTTCAAGAAAAAGAAAGAAGATAGAAGCTGAGCCTGAGATCAAGATTCCTGGTCTTGACTGCAATAGGGCTCTCCCTGAAGGTGTTCCTTTCAGGAACAATATGGTCATTGAATAACCTGAAAGAGGGTTGTTCTTCATTGATGAGTTCGGAGACAAAGCCTTCCATAGGTGGAGTGACATCGACTTGTCAGGGATTAAAGCAATGCTTGGTTTTCTAATGATGGCCTCTCCACTCAAGAGTCCTGAAAATGTGAAGTTTTGTCAAGATCTGAAAAGAAAAATCAATGAGCATCCTGACCAACAAGAGCTGCAGTCAAAGAAGCCCAAGCTTGAAGCCCTTGGTATTAAGTTGAACTGATTGATCTGCCTGAATACCCCCCACTATCCCCTTTTGTACTTAGATTGTTAGGACTTGTAATGATATCAATAAGATGATGTTTTTATTATTTCAGTGTCCTTATTTACATTCTAGTACATTCAGTATGAGTAGAAGTCTTTAGCTCACTCATATCTGATCAAAACACTTAGGAATAATTTATATCCAAATAGGGGGAGATTGTTGGGTCATGAAAAACCCAAGAATGCTTCAAACATGATTTGGACACAAATTAACTAAGTGTTAAACTTAAACCGAGAACAATTCAAGTCACTGAGAGAACAGCCTCTCAGTGAGTCATCTTCAAGATGCTTAAGGCGAATTCAAGAAGAAGGATTCACTTCTCAGGAAGGCGGTACTCCCTGAGTAGGACTTAAGCCAAAGAAGAAGATGATGGTTCAGTGAGTGTTGGACAAGAACTCACTGAACCCCAGTCTCCTCAACAACAAAGTGATTGAAGACTGAGGAACCAACGCCTGAAGAAAAGGCGGGAACAATAGGGAAAAGATCTGAGAAGATAAAAGTGTCAGCCCAACACTCTTCTCTTGTCAGATCCAACCTTCCCTATTGCGGCTAAAAGTCATGGAGTGTCAGCCAACAACTCCCAAAGTCTTATTAGCCCTTTCCTATTGGTTCTTGGAAATGACAATTACTATTTGTAATTGTCAGACACGCAACCTCAACAACTTGTATTATATTTAATCACTTATACTTAGATTACTTGTGTATAAATAGATCAGATGGGAGAGAAGTTAAAGTGTGCTTTGTATATTGAAAGCTTAGAACTTTTACAAAGTAACTTCTCTCCTACAAAGAGTATACAACTCACTGAGATAGCTCAATGGGTATATTGTTACCACTCAAGCAAAACTTGAGTTTCGATAGGAGACACCCCATACCCTTGTCTATTCAATCCCAAGTGTTTGTTCCGCAAAACACTTGGGTAATAGATTCTTGGAATTATTTCTAATAAGAATTTAAACGTTGAAAAATATTGTTGTTTTTATATTCACGTTTTATAACTGTTAGAATTAACCTTAAACATTGTATTAGTCATAAACACAAATAGATTAACTTTCTAGTTAACTCTAATCGTGTAAGGGACCAACAGTTACACACCCCATTATCTTCCGCTACGCTTGTCTACTGTGATAATGTTAGTGCTGTCTACTTATCTTGTAATCCGGTTCAGCATCAGCGTACGAAGCACATCGAGATTGATGAGGCGAAAAGTGTACCGCTTTTAAGGGGTCATTTAAGCCCGAAATCGTATTTATTTGATCAAATATTGCCCTAAATCGTTCCTTTTGTCATTTTAGGTACTTTTGAGGAGAAATCTGGAAAAGGAGGCATTTTGGACGTTTTTGGAGCATTAAAGTGAAGAAAACGGCAAAGTCTCAAGAATCGGCTAAAAGTTACTCTTGACGGCGTCACAATTAACATGGGACGGCGTCATGCCTTGGCAAGAAAAGTTGGATGTGAAATTTACTCATGACGGGCCAGTGAGTTAGCATGAGAATTCTGACGGCGTCACGCTTTAACTAAATCAAGGGCGTCACGGCTTAAATCATAAGGGGACGGCGTCACGTTCATGATCCGACGGCGTCAAGCCTTGATAGGCCAGAATGGATTTTTGAAGAGCTAAAGAGGGACGGCGTCAAGAAGGTCACCCGGGAACCCTAAAAGCGGCGAGGTGACGGCGTCACAATGCATAAGGTGACGCCGTCAGATCCAAAAATCTATATATAGTTTTCTAATTTTTTGTCATTAAGGGAGAGCTTAGTGTGTGGAATTTTGGGATAAAACCCTAAGACGATTTTAGCTACTTTTTCAGGGCTTTTTGCCTTGAGATCTTCCATGTTTCATTGAAAGATAAGTTATCAATTAATCATTCAATATGTCTATGTGTTGTTTGATTCTATCTTATGCTTGTCTTTTGTTTAACATGTTAGGCTAATTTTATCTTGTGTTTGCTTAGATCTAATGAAACTTAGCTATTGATTATTGGTTATTAGTGTGTTGTTAGTTGTATTGGATGATTGTTTATCTATGTTAGGCTTAAGAAAACTGGCTAACTTCCTATTCGGTAACTTGCTTGAACGTCTTAAGAAACATGAACCAAACGCGTACTAAAGGTTTTTATGGTTGTATTTAATGCACAAGCGAATTCTAGTGATCCCATGTTAGGAGCTTCCTAGCCGGCTCGACATAGGAGTGAAGTAGGAGCTTGTAGAGTTGGGGAAGTAAGTACGCCACCCCACGAATGGTATTAAGGAATACACCCGTCATCCACGCGACTAATACACACTAATTAACCGGTAAAAGATAGTTAGGGAGTAAGGAAATCTAAGTAAACACATTTCTCTACACATAAGTTTCTCACCACATTTCATTTTTATTATTTTATTTTATTTGCATTCGTAGTAAATTGGGTTAGTTGACTAGCAACTAATTCCGCCCACTCCTTCAAAACCGAGATTTTACTTGCTTTCATAAAAATATAAAAACATAAAAAGAATCTTCCTCAACCCTTAGACCTAATTAGAGTAGCCTTTCATACCTAACGAACACTATTCCCTGTGGAGAACGATCAATCCCCCGTACTTACCACTACACTATACTACATCGGTCAGGTACACTGCCTGGTGGGGTTGTAAGCCTCTTGAGATCCCTCGAGAGGTAAAACCTGTTGTAAGGTTACAAAACCACGCAATCAAGTTTTTGGCGCCGCTGCCGGGGAATAGTTATTGTTTAGGTTTGAATTTTTAATTTTATTAGGTCTACTCGCTAGATTCCTTTCTAGTGAGATTTTTATTTTCTTTTTCTAGGATTTTCTTTAGTCTATCTTTTTCTTTGTGTCTTTGTTCGTAAAAGAAATTTCCATTGACTCTTCCGTTCACCATTATGGAGTACGCGAATCCACCATACCACCAACCACAAAGGCCATTCTACCCTATTGACATCTCGAATTTCAAACAATATCGAGATGAACCCATATATGATGCATGGACTCGTTTTAGAAATTTACTCCGAAAATTCCCTCATCATAGTTTCGCTTTAGCATCCCTAACCCGAACCTTTTACTATCGTGTTGGCCAATTTGACCAAATGCGCATTGAGGATTTTGCCAATGGGGACTTTAGGGAATTAAGTGCTGAAGAAGCATGGGATGCCATAGAAGATTGTGCCCAATATTATTATAGGGTAGACAACCCAACAAACGTTAGTACAAGTCAATTGAATATAAAATTCCTGGATCATGAAACAAGTTTGTTTGGGGATGAATACATTAGTGTTGAGATACCTAAGTGGTTGTCATGTAATGCCATAGTACAAAACGAACACATAGGTGACTTTGATGTGATGGAGGATTTAGCCGAACATGATCACATTAATCAAAAAGACCTAGGTTTTATGATTGATGACGTTGAATCTCAAGAAACACATGATGAATCTTTTAGGCAATTTGAATATAGCAGTCAGAATATTGAGGATGATCCTTATGATTCAGACATAGAAGTTAAGATGCCTAGAGAAGCACTTGAGATACTTGGGAAAATGTTAGGGTTAGATCCTACTAAAACACATGATGAGGATATAGGTGATCTTGACATAAGGAATGATGAGGTAAGTAACATAAGCCCACAAAGTACCCCACAAGTCCTACCATCATTCGAGGCATACACACCGCCCGTGACTTACCCAGAAGAAGTAGAAGAGACTATAGGAACCCCAATTGAAGTAGAACCTTTGGAAGAAACAAAACTAGAAGAAGTAGGTTTGAATACTTGTATTCATAACCTTTCTTTTAGTTCTATGGAAGTTCCTAGTTTTGATGAACCGGAGCCTAAACCAAAACCGTTACCTAATCCTCCATCCTTGGATGAAAATTTAGGAATTGAATTAGGTCCCGATCCACCCATCAAAACATATAGTCCGGGTAGTCTTAAGTTTAAGGTAGTAGACATTAAGCCTTGTAGTGAGGAAGCTAATATAGGAGTGAACCATGACCTTACATACTTACATCACCCATTCATGATTGATCACAAGAAACATTATGGGTTTAAACCAGGTTTATTAGGTCAAGATGGATTCCCAACTAGGAACCTCTCGAAGTTGATAGAAGATGATCCCTTTTTAGGAGAAAACTTTAATTCACCCATTGACCAAAGTGAACTAGGTAAGGTTATGATGAAAGGAGCACACCCCTTTGAGCATATAATTCATCCACCACTCTTTCCTCACGTGGCATACTCCTACCGAGCTGGTGTGTATCGCTACTTTCACCCGCACTTAATCCTAAGTGTAGGGAAAACCTCCCCTATTTCCGTTAAATAAGGGTAGAGTCAGGCTCGTGACTCGAACAAAAACAAGCGCTCTTGGGAGGCAGCCCATGCTTTATTTGCTTTGTGTGTTTATTTATTTGTTTGTTTGATTTTATTTGTTTCCATATGTGTGTTTAATTTTTATTAGTATTGATTCATGTTCAAAACTAAATTGTGAAAATGCTTTATTTTGTTTTTAACTTCGTCTTAACTACATATAAAGGTATTTTGCAAAAGATAAGTGTAAGGGAAATGCAAATCGGTTTATTAGAACAAATGAACATGAATCATAATAATATTAAATTAACATACATATTAGTATTTGTTTGAGTCAAATGCTTGTATCGAGTCATAATGATGCTTTGCAGGATTTCCAGGAAGTAAGGTAAAGGTTTTTCCAGAAATTTTCCGGAAACTTAAAATGAAAATTTTTGTCAGGTCATTTCTGACGGCGTCAGGGGTTATAACCTGACGGCGTCAGATTTAATTTCCAGAAATTTTTGAAAGTTTTGTTTTCATAAAAAGTTTTTATTAAAATCTCCAACTTATAATCTCCAGGAATCTGCAAAATTATCAGTCCACAAGCATTATATCCTTATATATAGATTTTATCCCGCCGATGTTATGCAGGTTTTCGTGTTTGTTTTCTCAGGTTAACAGGTTATTTTGGACAAGGAAATGTTTATGGAATCAAGCTTATGGCGATGCATTAGTCATGGAGCTTCAACATTCTCTTTGGAGGAAGATCTAACCGTGTTACTTCATTATCCACCGAGCGAATCAGGGGAGTATTTGATTTCATTCTTTTACTTTATGCTTTTACATCTTGTTATTTGAACATTGGGGACAATGTTCATCTTAAGTGTAAGGGGAGGGTAAAAGTACGATTTTAGAGAATACAATTGCGCTTGATTTTTGTTTGTTTAATAATAGATGTGTAATAAAACTGAGAGAAATACTTGATTAGGGTAATTTTAGTGCCAAATTTAAAATTTTTTACAACATATAGGAGTGAAACTTTGATCTTAATGAGCGTCTCACGGATAGGAGTTATATGACTAGCACAAAAACCGTACCACTAAAAAATTTTCCGCCCCAAATATGTGAGGTTCGCCCCTAGAATTGGTAGGAAAAGCATTTATGCTATGATGTGTGTACCGGTAGCACTTAGATTCTAGAACTTGCGTTAGGACCATTCCAAGGCCACAAGTGAGACTACATTCGTGTAGTTAGATTTACTACATGATAAGAGGCATTAGGATTAACCCATTGTTTTACACCTGTGTTTTTGTTATAATTACGTTGGCTACATTGGTCAAGTAATTCTCCCACACCCTTTGCGTTGTACTCATTTTTAGTACACGATACCCCTAGTACACCCCTCAGAGCCTATCTTTTCGTTTCGACCTTTAAGCATTTTACTTAAAGGAAGAATTTGTTACACCCCACTTAAATGTACACCCAAATCGCCTTAGCCTACCTTGTATGCACTCATTTTTAGTGCATTATTGTGACAACATTTGTTTAAACCCAAGTTAATTATCTATTTGATTACATGGTTGCTAAGTCGAGTCATATCCTTGTACATATTGTTTTGGGACGATTGGGACTCATGGGTAAAGTACTAGTATAATGGAGTAATGGGGAAGAACATCATTTATTACCCCCATATGTGCTAAATGTTTTAAAAGTACTCCAAGTGTTTCAATTATCTTAATTCGAGTCATTAGATTAGTATTTGTAAAGTTATGTAAAAATTCAAGTGTAAGGGGAATGCAATGCCCCTATGATGTATTATTTTGGATGGTAGGGCAAGAGTGTATGCAAAAAAAAAAAAAAAAAAAAAAAAAAAAAAAAAAAAAAAAAAAAAAAAAAATCAAGAAAAACACAAAAAAAATGAGAAAATGAAAAATAGAAAAAAACATACGGACTACCATCCCGTTTCATTTTATGTTTATTTTTATGTTTTTGTTATTTTGTTATTTCGTTTCTAGCTTAAAATTGAGTCTAGTCTTGGCTTAGCAACATTGTATAGTACATGTAATTGATCAAGATCTTTAACTCGCCACCAGTAAAATATCCCGTATCCAACAAAACCGTGTTTTCCTTTTCCCTACACCTAACGTTATAACCCATTTAAAAGCCCTCTTTGATAGTTTATCTTAGGTGCTTACGCCTAGTGGAGGAGGTTTTCGATCCTTTCCCAAGCCTATGGTAATCTATTTGCTATGACAGGTAGTGAGAGATATTTTCCGTTTTCATTTATGAGATTTATTTTGATGACACTTGAGAGATGTGAGTATCTAAACACTACTTGTGAGGTGCTAGTATGTAATCTCCGTGCTTATTATGATTGAAGTGGAACGAATATTTGTTGTAATTACTTTTATGTTTGCATTAAATGACCCCTAACTTGTATTTTGATTAGAATAAAAGCGCATTTGCTTGAGGACAAGCAAATCTCAAGTGTAAGGGTATTTGATGAGGCGAAAAGTGTACCGCTTTTAAGGGGTCATTTAAGCCCGAAATCGTATTTATTTGATCAAATATTGCCCTAAATCGTTCCTTTTGTCATTTTAGGTACTTTTGAGGAGAAATCTGGAAAAGGAGGCATTTTGGACGTTTTTAGAGCATTAAAGTGAAGAAAACGGCAAAGTCTCAAGAATCGGCTAAAAGTTACTCTTGACGGCGTCACAATTAACATGGGACGGCGTCATGCCTTGGCAAGAAAAGTTGGATGTGAAATTTACTCATGACGGGCCAGTGAGTTAGCATGAGAATTCTGACGGCGTCACGCTTTAACTAAATCAAGGGCGTCACGGCTTAAATCATAAGGGGACGGCGTCACGTTCATGATCCGACGGCGTCAAGCCTTGATAGGCCAGAATGGATTTTTGAAGAGCTAAAGAGGGACGGCGTCAAGAAGGTCACCCGGGAACCCTAAAAGCGGCGAGGTGACGGCGTCACAATGCATAAGGTGACGCCGTCAGATCCAAAAATCTATATATAGTTTTCTAATTTTTTGTCATTAAGGGAGAGCTTAGTGTGTGGAATTTTGGGATAAAACCCTAAGACGATTTTAGCTACTTTTTCAGGGCTTTTTGCCTTGAGATCTTCCATGTTTCATTGAAAGATAAGTTATCAATTAATCATTCAATATGTCTATGTGTTGTTTGATTCTATCTTATGCTTGTCTTTTGTTTAACATGTTAGGCTAATTTTATCTTGTGTTTGCTTAGATCTAATGAAACTTAGCTATTGATTATTGGTTATTAGTGTGTTGTTAGTTGTATTGGATGATTGTTTATCTATGTTAGGCTTAAGAAAACTGGCTAACTTCCTATTCGGTAACTTGCTTGAACGTCTTAAGAAACATGAACCAAACGCGTACTAAAGGTTTTTATGGTTGTATTTAATGCACAAGCGAATTCTAGTGATCCCATGTTAGGAGCTTCCTAGCCGGCTCGACATAGGAGTGAAGTAGGAGCTTGTAGAGTTGGGGAAGTAAGTACGCCACCCCACGAATGGTATTAAGGAATACACCCGTCATCCACGCGACTAATACACACTAATTAACCGGTAAAAGATAGTTAGGGAGTAAGGAAATCTAAGTAAACACATTTCTCTACACATAAGTTTCTCACCACATTTCATTTTTATTATTTTATTTTATTTGCATTCGTAGTAAATTGGGTTAGTTGACTAGCAACTAATTCCGCCCACTCCTTCAAAACCGAGATTTTACTTGCTTTCATAAAAATATAAAAACATAAAAAGAATCTTCCTCAACCCTTAGACCTAATTAGAGTAGCCTTTCATACCTAACGAACACTATTCCCTGTGGAGAACGATCAATCCCCCGTACTTACCACTACACTATACTACATCGGTCAGGTACACTGCCTGGTGGGGTTGTAAGCCTCTTGAGATCCCTCGAGAGGTAAAACCTGTTGTAAGGTTACAAAACCACGCAATCAGAGATAGACATTCACTTTGTTCGCGACTTGGTTGCTACTGGTCAGGTTCGGGTTCTCCATGTTCCTTCGCGCTATCAGTATGCGGACATCTTCACGAAAGGATTGCCATCCGCTCTGTTTGAGGAATTTCGTTCCAGTCTCAGCGTCCGTTGTCCTACCGCTTAGACTGCGGGGGAGTGTTAACCGAATATTGTGATAGGGACAAATCATGTAGCTGTCATTATGTTTGTGATAGGGACAAATCATGTAGATGTCAATTAGTGTAGATGTCAATTAGTGTAGCTTGATTTGTGGGATTTTACCCAAAATAACTTTTGTATTCTCCTTATTTATAGCCCATCGTTTGGCTGTATCAAGCAAGCAATAACATTCTCTTATCTTACAAATCACTGTCTTGTATCTTTCAATATTTTGGAGTAGCCAAGGCAAAGACAGTAAATAGTTACAGCCTTACAGGGATACTTCAGTTAGACGCGTATATATGAGTCAAAGACTCGCCCTCCTCATGTTACATGAACATAAAAAACCTCATCCATTTACCTATTTATGAGAGTACTCAAAACGATCTAAATCAAGTCAATATAATGCTAATAGTAACACTTTTAACATAAAATACCCTTCAAACTTTTATATCAACTAGATAGTTTGTTTGCAATGGGCTCTCAAGTTAATTAAAAGGTGTAATGGGCTCCTCTGTATTTTCTGTTTAAAATTACCAACAAGGTACTCGAGCTATGAAGCATAGCTAGTAAAGATGCGATCAGGGACAGAACTAAAGGCCGGGGTCCTGTGCGGTGTCACGGGACCTCGATAAAATTTTTCTTCGTAATGTTAATTTTCGTACAAAAACATCGAATTTTTTAAAATGCACCCAGCCCCAATATATTGTATTTTTAGTTATTACTTAGTTATTCTATTAATAAGTGAAAGATGAACTTAATTTTTACAAAACTCGATCATTTAAATAAAAAATCGTACTTTTTTGTTTTTTTCTCTTATATTACAGTTAAAAAAGTATGCACTCGGTCACTTTTATATATGGTTTCGTCTCTTAGGCTGGTTGGCAAGGTGAATACATATTCACCATACATCTCAGCGCCACGTCAGTTTTCTCTCTCTTCTCACTCCCCTTCACCTCTCTTCACCTTTTTGTGGGCAAGGCAAGGTGATCCCTTCACCATAAGTCTTGTTAATATTTAAGACATGAGACCCTTTTGTTTGTGTATTGCTGCAAGGTGATCCCTTCACCATAAGTATTGTTGGGTTTCGTGTCTCATGCGTAAATGGAGGTGGGAGGCAAGGAGCTAGCGCGTGAGGGAGAGTGAAGTGGTGAAACCTTCACCTCCCTTGCCATCCAGTCTTACTGCGATGGCCAACAGTAGGTACGAGGGAATAGGGAGGATGTGGTCCATGCGTTTGTCATTTAGCGTAAAACGAGTTATTGTTGCCCACACGTTACAGCGGGTGCAAAAGCATTCAGTTTGTAATTACGGTAAAACTCTATAAATTAATAATGTTGGGACCGAGATATTTTATTTGTTTAGCGATATATTATTACTCCGTATATCGATAAATTAATAATTTATTAATTTAAAGAGGTTTTACGTTTAACCTTTAAATTTCTAAGTCTAATATACTAGTTACAATATATACTAGTTAGAGATGAAAAATAAATTAGAAAAACAAGTTCCAATTAACATTTTATAAATTCAAGGCATTGGAAAAATTAATGAATGTCACGAGGTTCAAAGTATTGAACAAATTGTGGAATTTTTTAGTAATTATTAATTTATAGTTTCGTTGCAACAAATATATATATACACTGAGGTTTCAAAAAAAATTATTATCTTATTATTTTATAGATTGTGATCCAAATTTGTACTGGTCCCAAGTTAAGACTGTACAAATTATTAATTTTATCAAAGTTATTAATTTATCGAATATTAATTTATAAATATTTTACTGTACGAATTTTTTTTAATAATGATATGTTTCTCAATAAAAGGTTTTAATAATAGTGTTGAAAATTATATAAAGAAGTAAAAACATAGACTTTAGTCGGTTCATAAGTTAATTTTTTATATTATCAAACATAAGAGTGTGAAAATATAAAGCTTAATCAGTTTAAACGATATTTTATATTATTAAGAAGCTTAAGAGTGTTTTTCAATATCGTGGGTGCTAAAATATATAGATGATTGTAAGGACGATTTTGTATTATTAATAAACTTACAATTTTTTTTTTTTTTTTTTTTTTTTTTTTTTTTTGATAAATTGAGTTTTAATTTATAAAGTCATGCAATGAATCATATTGGCGCAGGATACAATTATTGAGGGTTGGATACAATTATTTACATTTGTTGTCGGTAGTGGAACATATATGGAACATTTTAATGACAAACCCTAATTAGGGTTTTGTTAAAATAAGTGTAAAAAAAAAATGAAATCCTAGTTTGATGCTTTGATATTTCTACCTTTTATGCTTTGATATATCTGTTACTATTAATAAGGACTAACATAGCATAAAACTTACTTTTATTCAACTACAAAGAAAAAAAAGACGAACTTTATGTAAATAAACATTACATAGACAATATTAAAAGGTTCAGCCAATAAAAACTGTATCCTTGTCGTAAACATGAACAATGTTCCTCAATGTAATGTTAAGACCAAAGGGTGTCGATTTTGGGGTAAACACTGAAACATTACGAAGTACCAACACAGCTCCGACTTTGATAGAGTCTTTGTAACCCGATTCTTATGTAAGGACTTTGTGATGAATTGTACCAGAGAATGTCCCCGTTGGATCTTTAAGTGTCACTGTTAGCTCAGCAAGTGCGGTAGGAGTACAAGTCTTGATTACAGCTACAACAAGTTCAAGTTTCCCTTTTATGATACAGTTTTTTATATTGCCAAGACAACCAGTTATGATGATACCTTCGCTATTACGCAGCTTATTAATAGCGCATAGCCATGGCCCACGTGAAAAATGATCATCTTCAACGACATCTTCTTTTATCTCCCTTACATATTCTTGTGTTGGCACTAGACAATAATCAGGGCCACCTTCCCTAATGTCCGCATTTTTTCGGAGAATAGCCGCTTGAATAATACCAGCTGGACCGGGTATTAACCTGTCCGGGAAGTTTGAAGAGGTAGATGAAGCCCCAACATTATGTTGGTATCGTTTTGTGTATCCGGAATTGTTTTGTTGGGCCATTTCCGAATTGTTAAATTTTTCTAGAGATTAGATAATTTGATAATGGTAATATGTGGTTAGAGAAATTGAATTGTGAATGAGTTTTTATAGACAGGTTTGTGTTATATCCCGCGTAAAAGAATACGCATACGCGGGGTTGTCATAGTCTAGTCACATCAATGTCATTGACTTGTCACATCATTGTCATCGACTTGTCTAATCCGTGTCATATCTCGCGTAAAAAATTACGCGTACGCGGGTTTGTCATTGATGAGTCACATCAATGTTCGTATATGTCACATCATTGTCATATTTCGGGTACAAAATTACTTAGGCATGCAACTGTCATGTTTTGGTCACGTCATTGTACTAATATATAAAGCATAAGGTATATTGGCAACATTATGTTGTTGTACACATATATAAAAAATTGCATTAATATTAATTAGTTGTAGCATATATTAAAAAGCCTAGAACAGTTTTAGAATCAGAAAAAGACATACATTGATAACCTTAAACACATCAAACTAAACCATATAGGTATTATTTGGTTGATCAAGAAGAATTAGTGATTCTTTGTATGGCCCAATGAAAAACGAACCACCATTTGCTTCAATACCCATGTTTTGAAACTCCTGAGATGCTCGCTCGTACACTTGTAGTGAGTGAGCTACTTGTTGGTTGCTCTTAGATTGAACAATTGGTTCTGCAGCCTTGGTAAATCCAAGTAGTTTTACCTCATTGTCAATTGGGAATGGGATGGTGAATAGCATTGGACACGATGATACAACACCACCATCAAATTCTAATTCCCATGCGCACAAAACTTTGCACTCTTCTGCAAGGTAAGTACCTGAAACTACTAGAGAGTTTCGTAGCTGAGATATATAGAATGGAGGCTGAACCGTGAATCTTATCAATTCAGGTATGTCTTGCACTTGAAATTGGTGAGTAACCAAATCAAAAGAAACAATCATGTATCGTTTGTACGAAACACCATCATTATGAACAAATTTTTCTGAACTAACCCAGAAAATTTTACCACCCACTACTGCTTGACCAGACCGTTTAATTCTAATTGATTCACGGGGCAAACGGTCATTTTCAAGATTGTTCCAACGTCTGGAGCTCAATGTATAAACTGACACATACCATGGTTCTTGAGCGTAATACGGGTAATTAATCTTTAAAAGGGTAGGGTCTAAGTTGTCGGGACGGACACCGAAACCGATGACCATTTTTGGTGAATCAGGTTGATTCAAGAAAGTAGGGACGAATATTCCTACAGATCTTTTTATTGATGGGTTCCAAAGAACAACCATCATATTTGAACCATACGAAAAGCACCAGACACCTTCAGAAGTAGCAATAGGCTTAAGAGTTGGAAGATTCAAAGTTGTTTCTAGATTCGTAAAGGCTAAATTTTCATTTACGGAAAACATAAAACCAATATTACCTTGCATATATGTTAAATTGAAACAACACATATCTCTTTCACAAAAACCGTAACTACGGATGAAGTTCGGCAAGTCTATGGAAGACTTCCATCACTTAGACACAGTACGAAACTGTAGTAAAGACTTAACTGGTAGTTTCTTCATGATATCAACTTGAAGGTCGAATGGTATGTTGTCCGACATGTTTTTAAAACGTTAAAAGGAATGTATTAGTAAGTGTTTTTTTAGTAAGCGGTGTAAAGGATGGTGTGTAATTGGCTTAACAATGTAAGACTTAAATAAGAGTATATCCCGCGTAAAAGAATACGCGTACGCGGGGTTGTCAGAGATTAGTCACATCATTGTCATATCCCGCGTAAAAGAATACGCGTACGCGGGATTGTCACATCATTGTCATAGACTTGTCACATCATTGTCATATTTCAGGTCTAATCATTGTCATATCCCGCGTAAAAGAATACGCGTACGCGGGGTTGTCATAGACTAGTCACATCAATGTCATTGACTTGTCACATCATTGTCATAGACTTGTCACATCATTGTCATATTTCAGGTCTAATCATTGTCATATCCCGCGTAAAAGAACACGCGTACGCGGGGTTGTCATCAATGTGTATATAAGGAAAGATTTATATCGAAACTTAATAACTACTTTTACTCTAATACAAAAAATTTTAGACACACATAGCAATGACTTCAGATACACATAAATTCAAATGTATATTACATTTTGATGACACTGAACGAGGTGTGGCTATGTATACTAATATCACGTACTCGTGGTTAGTTGATTATGTGCGTTCTAAATTCAATGTGGATCCCAATATTCGGCTGCATATTAAATTTTCGCACCCTTCGTTTGACGTTCGAATGGATATTACCGACGACGATGAGGTAAATTTTTTTACTGATTTCGCTTACTCGAATGCAGGAATGCCACATCTGTATGTGGTTAAAGCGAAAGAATTTGAAGAAACAACATGTTTTCGGTCCACCCAAAAAAAGGAAACGTTTTACAATTTTTTTGAAACAACAACTACTAACCAAAACATTGAGTCCTCTGCTTTTCAAGAAAACTCATATAATTTCTATAATAAAAACCATAGTAAGTCTTTTTTTGATGTTGGCCCATCTAAAAATATTGAATCGAATGAATATGAAAATGATGGGTCCGGATACAAAGATGAGCCATACTTCACAAACCCAGGATCCTCGTTTGCATTCGAGGAGGCCGATGAGGATGTCAAAGATGAAGAAAATGATGGTAATAACCCAAAACCTATTCACCATGAATGGAAAAATATTTTTTCATTAACTCCTGTTGTTCCAGAAACACCTCTTTACCAGTCCAAACCAATAAGTTCAAACGAATACAAATGTGATTTTGATTTTTTTGTCGGAAAGTATTTTGAAACAAGAGAAAAAATAGACGTTGCAATTAGGTTGAAATGTTTAAAAGAAGGTTACCAGTTTTTAGTTCGAAAGTCGGAACCAGACAGGTTTGATTGTAAATGCTTTCATTATACACAGTGCCAATGGAGAATTAACTCTAAACGCATCAAAGGTACAGATGTGTTTGTAGTTACAGGTTTGAATGATTTTCACACGTGTCCCAGAACTCAAACATATCCTAACCATCGAAATGCAAATAAAAAAGTTATTGGTCACATTTTTAGTGAGAAGTTAAAAGACAATCGAAGAGATTTAAAACCAAAAGATATGCAACAAGACATGTTGGCGCATTATAAAATGAGTATATCTTACCAACAAGCATGGAGAGGAAAGTATTATGGGTTAGAAATGATTAGGGGTTCACCGACAGAATCGTTTGAAATGTTACCGTTTTATTGTCACAACCTAGAAAAAAATAACCCAGGCACAATCGCGCGTATCAAGACAAACAAAAATGGAGTTTTCGAGATGTTATTCGTTGCCATTGGTGTTTCAGTAAGTTATACTCTTTTATTTTTTTTTTAAATTTAATAAATGTTATATGTTATTATACTTTTACTTATTAAAAGGGGTTTACATTTTTTTTTCTTTCAGATTCGAAGTTTTGTACAAAATCTCCGCCCTCTGCTTGTAGTCGACGGGGCACATTTGAAGGGTCTATACAAAGGGACAAACTTGTTAGTTGTAGGCATGGATGGAAACAACCAAATTGTGCCTGTTGCTTACGGTATATGCAGAGGGGAGACTGGTGAGTGTTGGTCATGGTGGTTTTCAGTCCTCAAAGAATGCATAGCCGATCGCGAGGATTTGGTTATCATATCTGATAGGCATCCTGCTATCGCGTTAGCAGTACGCAATGAATACCCGTTGGCGTTTCATGGCATTTGTTGTCTTCATCTAATGATGAATCTTTCTTTGAAAAAAAAAACAATGCGATCCCTATATATAAAATTAAAAGGAAAAGTGAGTAACCAACAAATGTAAATATAATTAAATTAAAAGCATGTAAATATACCTGCGTGTTTTGAAAACCACTAAAGGCACTGAAACCAACATTCTCACCAACAAGGAAGCTTGATTCTCTTTGTGGTCGTGGATTCTTTACAAATCGGAATTGATGCAATACATTTTTTAAACAAACAATTAAAAAATATTAACTAATGTTGATACAAAACAATTATTTAAACAAACAATTTTTTAAACTGCTTACCCCATATTTTTCGTTTAATTGTTCGATTTGGAAGTCATGTTTCTTTAACCATGCTTCGACTACGGGGGGAATAATATCTTCCCGCACAGATCGGGTTCCCGGCTGCTGTATGACTGGAGGGGGGGGGGCGGGGTTCCCATCAAAAAACGCTCTACTTTGAACCCACCAGTCGGTATTTTGCTCAAAGTCGTCTGGGGTAAGCCTCGCCAACGGTCGCCTTACCTTTTAAGAAAATGTACAATATATACAACATTAAAAAACCAAACAAAATTTATTTATTGTATCGTAATAAATTTAGTTCATATGTCAAACTCACACTCAATTCGCCATCCAGAATAATGTCTAGACCCGCCCGGTTCACCACGTTTCTAAAACCCCAAGCAATTGATCGAGGATACAACTGTTGACGAGAAAAATAGGTAGGGGTACCGTGCGAGAACGTCTCCAATATCCACGTCTACAAAAAAAGTATTTATTATTAAAAATTGCTAACGGGAAACATATACATGAAGTTTACAAATTTATATATGACATACCTTGAAGGCCCATACAAATCCATTCAACGAGTACTTAGGAATTGTAGTAGGATCCCTCCCCTCGGCAAAGTGCTTTACCCTACGCACTACTGCTGCATCCTTTATATTCTTGTACAAGTTTGGCCATACATAAGACCCCCACGGATACATATTCCAGGCATTTAAATCCTCGACTAACCTAAATAACCATTCTTCGACTACTTTCTTAATCTCAGTCCCTTCTAACACCAACATCAACACGGATATCAAACAAACACGAACGGCATCCTCGTCACTCAACTCAAAAAACTCTTTACCTTTTATTATATTAAACAACATACCAACTTTTATTGATTTTGAATCAACTGTCGAGGGGAACACTCGTCTCCTAAACAACATAGGTCCATCTTTATAAACATTTCTAAAATCCGTCCCAAACCTTAAACTAGTAACTAGACAAAATTCCTCTCTACCAAACTTAATCTCAACCTCACCTACCCGAGAAAGATCACGTACACGATATCTCAAAGGAACAATGTCTGTCTCACCCTCATCACACGGCACTTGGTGGCATATAAAATAATGCACTAAGACACCACTCTCTTGCATTTTTGGTATATCTAGCAACCAACCAAAACATGTTTGCCTAAATAATTGTTCCCTTGGGGTGTTCGTGATCAGAGTTTTAATAAGCCTAACTAACGTCAACTTACTCCTACATGAAACTTCCGCCGGATAATCCTAAAATAACAAATACATATAAATATATATAACAACACATATACTTTACAAATAAATAAACAATACGTCTTTTATAGGAAAAAAATAATTTAGATTGCGAAATACCCGATAATCCGCCATATTCACCACCGCAGCCACCACCACCACCTGTCACCTTACCACCAACAGCAACAACACCACACAACGACAGCAACAACACCGCCAAAACAACGACAAGAACACCACTACAACACCACCAACAGCAACTAACGGTATCTTTTAACACCAAAACAACACAACCAACACAACAACACTTCCCAATAAAATTGCTTCAATCGTAAAGATGGAAGTATTGTTTTTTTTTTTTTTTTTTTTTTTTAACTCTTCTTAAAAATGGCTTCGATCGTAAAGATGGAATGTATCTTTGAATGCTTAGTATCAGTTTTTTTTGCAAATGCAATTCATCTTCAAACTGCATGGCTCCTCTTTTATCTTTGTATATCAATTTGTCGGATTAAACATGCAAGAGTCTCTTCAAACAGCACATTTGCTCCTTCCCAATAACATTCTCCTCCTTCCCTAGGTTTGTTTTTATATATCATGGCTCCTCTTTTTAAATATGTTCACAATATAAAAAGCTTACATGATTGCAAGAATTGGGCTACCGACAACAAACTAATGTCAATAATTTCACTACCGACAACAAACTAATAATTGTATCCTGCGCCAAAACAAATCATCTTGCGTTAACATGTACGCAAAATAGGAGAAATGGAATTTTTTAATCATCCTGCGCCTCTTGCGTTCTTATGGGCGCGAGATGTTTTTTTAATTTTTTTTTTGAACGGCTTTGATTGATCCACATAATTTTGCGCCTCTTGCGTTAAGATGGGCGCGAGATGAATGGGTATTTTGGATAAATGAAAAAAGGTTGGGCAATTTGAGATATACCAATACTTGAATGGACTCTGCAGTAATTTTCTCAATTTAAAATACAATAACTGTGAATGGTATTACTCTATTCAATTAAGGAAAAATTCCTTAGATTAACTTGACATCTAATTTAAAGAATAAATATCGATACCGTTAAAATCATCTCCAATGCTATAAACTTTTATGCTATAAACTTTTATGGGTTTTTCTAACTTGTATCCCGAGATACAAGTTAAGCACACTTAAAAAGTACAGCAGTTACCTAAAAAGTACATCAGTTGCCCAAAAGGACGACATACTTTTGCCGTCCTTTTGATGTATTTTTTTGTTAACTTTATTAACTTTACAAAGTTATAGCATGACATTATGTTAGAAAAGGGATGGGTTAGACCCACGGTCCCTACTATTTTATACACACGGGGTCTATTTTTGTAGGCCTTTTTTTTTTTTTTTTTTTTTTTTTTTTTTTTTTTATAATTTTGTTTATATCAAAAAGCTATAAACCTGAAAGTGCGGAACATAAAATATAAAGTTTAATATGTCAAACGCTTAAAACTGTCAAAAATACGGAACAAAAACTGACAAAAACTGTGCTGTACAGGAAAAAAAAAAGGACAAAATGGGAAGACAAGGTGCCTGCCACCCTTGTCCCCCGTGGGTATAATAGATCCCGTTAGAAAAACCAGTTGACCAAAAGGATGGATGGTGTACTTTTGCTGTCACTATGTTAGAAAAACCCAACTTTTATTAACTTTACAAAGTTAAAGCATGACACATCATATTTATAACTACTAACTCATATAAGTTTACTCATTTGATCCTCTAAACTTACAAAATTTAGAATGAAGTTCATTAATTTTTTAAATCATATACTCTCTCATCTCAAAATTATTATCAGGAGACAAATCATAAAGTTTAATAAAAGCGGGGTCATTTTAATTTTCAACCATTCAAATAGAATATTTCTTCACAAAATTCTTTAGTTTTACTTAAAAATGAAAATAAACAATTATTTTAATACATAATAAATAAATAAAAAAATAAATAAAATAAAATAAACTATAATTTTGAGACGTATGGATTACATGATTATAAGAAATATGAGATGGACCCACTAATGTCCTATATCTCAAGTTTAACCGTACAAACTTCATCCTCTTTTCTCCTTTATAAACTTTCATTTTCAATGGAGAGTGAAGTTTATAAATTCCACCTCATTAGCCATGTCAATGTAAACTCATATTATAAACACCGAATGTTGATCACTACAGGTATTTCAACTTTTAACGACAGAACGATTCGTCGCTAAAAGTCCACTTCGGTCGTAGCCAAAGCGTCGTTGACCTACATCCGTCGCTAAAACGTTTGGCGATGAAAAGTCAAATCCTTTAGCGACGAAAAGTGGGGCCCACACGAATTCTACTTTAACACTTGACCAGCGTGGGGTCCACGGACCTTTAGCAACGACATGTGTCGTCGCTAAAGGTATTTTCTAAATTAAATCATAAAACAATTAGTTAAATTAGTTTTTAATTATATAAATATATAAAATATAAATTTATTAAATTAATAATAGTTTGTTTTATGGAATACCACTTTAACAACGACACATTTCGTAGCTAAAGGTGCTGCAGGCAATGACAACCACTTTTTGCGATGACACGTGTTATTGCAAAAAGTGTCTGCATGGAAAAAATGCAGCATTTCAAGATTTTTTTATGGAATTGTTTTTGGAAAAATCTACCAAATCTTAACCTGAAAATCACCCAAAACAATGATATAAAACTATTCAAATTCATCCGTCCATTTATTCATTCCAAAACAACAAAATTAAGTCATAGTTTTTGATAATAAAGATATAAGCTGATACTAATATGTGCATACAAATTACAAAATGATTTTCATACAAATATCAAATCACAAACTCATTCCCTACTCATCATGAGAAGCATAATCACCACCACCATTACCATCTTCATCATCACCTACTATCTGGCTAGTTACGGGAACAAAGGCTGGGTTGTAATAACTAGGGCTGGGAGGAAACACTTAGGGAGGAGGACAATACATTGGGGGAGGGGTATACACTGAAGAAGAACCTGATTGTGCTTGTTGCTGGTTAAAGTAAGCCAAAAAGTCGTTAAAGGCATTTTGAGTACTTCTAGCTGCATGTCTAGCCTGTTCAACTCTTAAAAAGTGGCTGTGACCAAAAGTGATTTTCGTTGTAGTGGATGCTCTAAGAAGAAGATCCTTGTTCGGCCGATCACGTTATTAGTAAATCTCTAAATGGCTCAAAAAAGTTATTTGCACAAGTGACATATCAATATGGCCTTATGTAAATTTACTTTTAATTAAAATTCGTTTGATAAACCGTCGTTTCCTTATTTAGTTTATTTAGATATATTTAATATTTTTTGTGATATTAGATCTAAAAAAATCTCTTCACACCACCTGAATGATTTACAAAATAATAAAAGAAAGAGGCAAATGTACGTCACATGTAAAACCTCAATGATTTACCGTAAAAAATGATACTACGCCGTTTCGGGCGAGGAAACTTGTGTGGAGGCGGTACGATTTTCGGGCGGAAGCCGTTCAAAGTCCCCACTACGCCAGCGTGGGCCCGGTTCAGACAACATAGTATGGGTACGTGGAGGATGAGGGCTTGCCGATGTGGCGAGTGCGACTCCAATCCAAAAAATGAAAGTCACCTTCCATATATATATATATATATACTTTCAAACGAGAACCATTTTATCCGCAAGAACTGAGAGAACCATCAAAAACATACATGCACGCCTTTTAAAATAAAATAAAAATACATGCAAATCATCAATAATCGTAAACATCCACCTATGTTCTTCAATATCATTATGAACTCATCCTCTTTTTTCACAAAAACCTTACACACGGCCACAATATTGTCGTTGCCACGTTTTATAAGAACATACATGCACACCTTCAAAGAAAATTTTTGTATTTCGAATTTCTTATCAAATTCTTTAGAACAACTATGTTTTTTTTAAAACATATGTGTTGTTTTGAAAACATATGTGCAAAAATACAATTATTGAAGGCGTGCATGTATGTTTTTGGTGGTTCTCTCAGTTCTTGCGGATAAAATGGTTCTCGTTTGAAAGTTACACTATATATATATATATATATATATATATATATATATATATATATATAGGGGGGCTTTATTTTCAGAACCCTATTAAGTGCGGGAACTGCGAGAACTCCAATTTTGCATTAGAAAACATGCATGTTCATATAAAACATGTATGTTTTCTTACATACACCTTAATACACATGCATGCGTATTAAGGTGTATGTAAGAAAACATACATGTTTTATATGAACATGCATGTTTTCTAATGCATAATTGGAGTTCTCGCAGTTCCCGCACTTAACAGGGTTCTAAAAATAAAACCATTTTGCATTGATTTGTTGCACTTAACAGGTTTTTATTTGAACATGTACGTTATGCATGTATGTGTATTAAGGTGTATGTAAGAAAACATACATGTTTTATATGAACATGCATGTTTTCTAATGCAAAATTAGAGTTCTCGCAGTTCCCGCACTTAACAGGGTTCTGAAAATAAAGATACACTATATATATATATATATATATATATATATATATATATATATATATATATATATATATATATATATATATTGGCACTCTTGCTGTCTAATCTTATAAACACAGATTAAAACCATACAAGCCCACCATTGTCATTCAGAGTAATGACTACCACAAATACCGTTAACGATCCTAAGAAAATTCATGTAGCTATGTTCCCATGGCTTGCTTTCGGTCACATAATACCCTTCCTTCAACTCTCAAAATTTATAGCTGAAAAAGGTCACAAAGTCTCGTTTCTTTCCACCACTCGAAACATCCAACGACTCCCTACACTTCCTTCCCACCTCTCGCCTCAAATAAAACTTGTTGAACTCAAACTTCCACGAGTTCAAGAACTACCCGAGAATGCAGAGGCCACCATGGACGTCCACACGGACGACATTCAGTACCTCAAGAAGGCCTTTGACGGTCTTCAACCAGAGGTCACTAAATTTCTCGAGAAAGAGTCTCCAGACTGGATTATTTATGATTTTGCGCCGTATTGGTTACCATCAATCGCGGCTGGCCTTGGTGTCTCAAGAGCATTCTTTTTAATTATCAATCCATGGTTTACCCTTTTTTTGTCACGGTCACCAGAGGACGTGATAAATGGCTCAGATGATCGTAAAACATTGGAGGATTTCATGACACCGCCAAAGTGGATTCCGTTCCCTACAAAAGTATGCTACAAGAAGTATGAAGCCAATTGGGTGGTGGGCAGTAGTTCTACTAATGCTTCGGGTGTTTCAGATTTATATCGTGAAGCGATGGTTAAGAAAGGGTCTCAATGTCTTCTTATACGACATTGCTATGAATTTGAACCTAATTGGCTACCACTTTTGGAAGAGCTAAACCACCTCCCCGTTGTTCCAGTTGGCTTGATGCCTCCGCAAACTGCCAAAGATGTTACAGATGAGAACGATGGCACATGGGTGACCATAAAAAAGTGGCTCGATAGTCAACAGAAAGGTCATGTGGTGTACGTGGCATTAGGGAGCGAGGTTATGGTGAACAAAACCGAGATGTGTGCGTTAGCATTGGGTCTAGAGCTCTCTGGGTTGCCATTCTTTTGGGCTCTCAGAAAGCCAGCAGGTTCAATCGAGTCATACTCGGTTGAATTGCCAGACAGGTTCTTGGAAAGAACAAGTAACCAAGGGATGGTGTGGACGACTTGGGTACCTCAGTTAGAGATACTGAGCCATGAGTCGATAGGTGCGTTTCTGACTCACTGTGGTTGGGGGTCAATTGTGGAAGGGCTAATGTTCGGTCACCCTCTAATAATGCTACCGTTTCTGGTGGACCAGGGTCTGAATGCTCGAGTCCTGGTCGAGAAACAATTGGGAATCGAAGTGCCTAGAAATGACCAAGATGGCTCCTTCACCAAGGACTCGGTGGCCAGATCACTTAGCTCCGTTGTTGTGGACGATGAAGGGAAGATCTACAAGGCAAACGCGATGGCATGGAGTCAAATATTTGGTGACACGAAATTACACAAAAACTACATCGACGACTTCATAGACTATTTGGAAAAGCAAAAGACCGTCGACCCTCAAATGCTTGAATAATGTGGGTTGCTGGTTTCGTAACGTGATCACTATGTTGTTTAGAATAATCTTAAGTGCTTGGTATGCATGCTTAAATGTATGTTTTTTTTTTTTTTTTTTTGATTAGCCCAATAATAGAACGTGTTCTGTTTAATCAATGTGTATATTATAGATTCCTGTAATCATCAACAATTTTTTTTTTAAAAGATTTTTTTTAAAAGATTTTCGAAATTAGCTATCGTTAAAAAAACAAGCGTAAGGAAAATGAAAATATTTGTAGGGACAGAATGGAACATTTTCATTTAAACCTTGGGACTTTTGAATACACACTCTTTCTAGTAACTATTTCTATTGAGAAAAGAATAAATCAAATTTTTGGCAAACTATAATGACTTCTGTATGTATTTCTAGTCTTTCTAGTTTCTATTTCTATTGAGAAAAGAATACATAGGATGCTTATTTTTTGAGAAATAAAAAGTAATAATTACTGTATTATTAGCTTAACCAATATCTACCACATGTCATGTCACTAACACAAGTAGTGTTGTAAACGAACTGGACATTCAGTGAACATTTCATGAACCGTTCGGTAAAAATTTTATTTATATTCGTTTATTTATTAAATGAACGAACATGAACAATATTTTACGTTCGGTTAGTTAAATGAACGAACATGAACAAATGCCGTGTCCGTTCATTTATGTTCATGAACGTCCGATTATGTGTTCATTAATGTTCGTTTATGTTTATTTATATATTTATGTTCGTATATCTTATCTTTTAATTATATACTTTTAATAGTAGTTTGTTTAAACAAAACAACACTTATAAAACAAAATAGTATGCATAATTTAATAAAGTTTTTGTTTGTTTTTCTACATTCATTTATGTTCGATTGTTTATGTTCGTTTAGGGTTCGTTTAGTGTTATAATGAACGAACATAAACGAACATGAACAACTTATTTTCTTAATAAACGAATATGAACAAGAAAATTCGTCCGTTTAAGCGTTCGTGTCCGTTTATTTGTCCGGATAAAATTAAATGAACATGAACAAGGTTCCGTTCGTGTTCATCCGGTTCGTTTACAGCCCTAAACACAAGCAATAAGATCGTGACGAGCTTTCTAGCTAACTCGTAACACTGGCGTAGTGGATGTGTAGAAATTTATAAAACCACACATTTATTGAACCAAATTCAACACAACAAACTAATCTGATATGAATAAGATAACCAATAGCAAATCAACCAAAATCACCACTGCTACTTACATGTGATTCATTCAGCTATTTAGTGAATGTTCTATTACGACTAAATACAGAAAATCAACAAGATCACAAAATCCAATAAACTAATGAGAAAGAAAATGGAGTAATGGGTCCCTAATGAAGAAAATTTGCGTTATGTACCGGAACATTTTTAAGCAAATTATTCCGTCCGTCCTTCATATTTCAAAAGTTAACACTTCTTAGCTAATCTTTCTATTTTTGTCATAATCCTACCAAACTACAAAACAACAATATGACACAATAAGTCCTTATAGAATATATTTTACAGGCTAATTATGACTTCTATCATCCACTCTTAATCTGACACTGGAAAATATCAAACAAAATAGCTTCTTAGAACTTAAAAACTTATGTTGTGTTGTATTCAACCCTTTTGTAAAGGGGATATATCCAATTTGATTTGCAGTATCTACTTTCTTTGTTTCAACCACACCAGCCAAAAAAATTTCCCTTACAAAATGCAAATCAATTTCAAGATGTTTTGTATTTTCAAAAAAGACTGGATACTGTCACAAATAAAGAGACACACAAAAGATTTTCACATTGCAAATCTTCAAATTTTTTAAATCCAAATAACTTCACTTGTTACATAAGCTAACTATAGATTATTTTGCTTTTCCACGATAATGTTTTGTTTTTTTTTGCTTTTCCAAGATAATAATAATAATAATAATAATAATAATAAATAATAACCGGTTCTTGATTTTCTAGTAACTACACTCTTTGCCTAATCAGCATCAAAATAAGCTTTCAAAGTCATATCTGAATCTCTTGTAATATGGATGCCCTTACGTGAAGGTCCTTTGAGGTATCTCAATACCTCTAAAGCAATTTTCAGATGTGATTTAAATGGAGAACGCATAAACTAACTTAAACAATGAGCAACATAAGAAATATCAAGCCTAGTGTTCGTCAAATAAATCAACTTTTCAATCAATTTTGATATTCAGTTACATTCTCAAGTAAATGATCATCATTAGTTAGCTCATTTGTAATGACCAGTTTGGACTGCAAAGGTGTTGCAACTAGTTTACAAGCAAGTAATCCAAACTCAGACAATAAATACAAACAAGATTTTCTTTGATTAAGGCAAACACCTTTCTTGGTATCAACAACTTTAATTCCAAGAAAGTACTTAAGTTTTTCTAAATCTTTAATTATAAACTTTGTTTTAAAAAACACTTTGAATTTGAAAAGACTGTTTCAGTAATAATAATATCATCTACGTAAACATGTAATGCAATAAAAAGACCATTATCGGACTCAGTAAAAAAAAGAGTAATCATTTTTACTCTAACTAAATCCATTTTCAATTAAAACATAAGTATGTTTAGCATTTCAATATCTAGGATCTTGTTTTAAACCATACACTGCAAAGTTTTGTTTCATTAGAAGAAAAATAACCCTAAGGTAAACTAGTATTAATAGTCTCATCAAGATCACCATATAACCCGCCTGTCATCCAACGATTTTACAAGGCATACAAAATGAGGTTTGAAATTCTTTATTGTCATTTATAAAAGTTCCATACTGTATACAATTATATACATACGATTTGTTGTTGTTCCCATAATATCACGTCTACGCTAATAATCTTAGTGAGATAAAGTGGGTCTGGACACTTTAGTTAGAAAGACAAACAAGAGAGCATGAAGAAAGTCTTGCATAGATGAAATAGAACACACATCTCATAACCCATGAGGTAGGGGGTATTTATACCCATACAATAGTCAAGCCTCCTCTCGTAGCTATACAAGTGCTACGAGAGTATATAGATGTCGCAACCTACACAACATACCATATACTTACACAAAATATAAATAGAAGTCCCTGCACTAATGATTTACTCTTTTCATGTTCCAACAATCTCCCCCTAAGGGTAGATCATGCAGGTCTTCTATTTCTGGGCTTCTTGTTAGACTTCAGTTTCGGTATCCAACGCATTTCTCCATGAATCTCCAGATACTTCGAAGTCTGAGTCTTTCATCCACGTACTGATCAAGCAAACCAAGCCATAACTTCAGAAACCTCTTTGTGGATCTTGGTTCGTCGTTCTTCAGCTTCGAGTTGCTCGTTGAAGTCTTTTTGTAACCCTTCTACTGTCCGCTTCAGATAACCTTTAGTCACAAATATGGAAGGTATATCCGAAAGTGGTGTGAAAGCTTGCTGAGTTGATGATGATGAAGTTGTGTGTTTGTTTGCTTCAGTTGGTGTTGGAATGGGTATTGTTGTTATTGTTGTTGTGGTTGTTGCTATTGTTGATGTTGTTGGGATTTGTGTAGTTGTTGTTGTTTTTGTTGGTTGTGGTGGTGGAATCACCGAGGTAAATGGTAACATTTCAGACTCACGAAGAGTAGCAGATGGCAAACTTGTCGTTATGTCAACAAATGACGCAGGATTTGTTCGCTCAAGAGTACCTAAGTTGAGGAGCTGGTTTATCTCCCGAGGATTTAATGACACTGCTGGTTTCAGACTCTAACCTAGTCTTATTTTTACCTTCCGGCCTATGGGTTGTTTCTCGACCATCCTTTCCATCACCGATGTTCTGTTCGTCATCATTCTGATGATCTGACACAGACTCTTCTGAGTCCTCCTTGTCACCCTTAACTTTCAGCCCTACATCTTTCTCGACATCCATATCCACTGTTTAATCTTCATCTACAAGCTTGTGAATTCGTTTCAACCTTTTACCACCTTGAACATTTTGTTGCTTCTTACTCCCCTTCTCTAGTCCTAATTTGGCGCTAGATCCTAATTCCCTATGCGTTTCAAGGGTAGGTCCGCTCGGTTTTGATCTTTCCATCGAAGCGCTACCTCTAGCTAGATATTCCTTGTAAGCTTTAGATTCTTTGTCAGCAAGATTAAGCAGTTCTTGTGGAATTGCCATTGGTGATTTTGTAGTTACATCCTTGGCAGGCTGCAAGTTTTTCATCACATTATCATTTATTCTTACACCAACGGGTCTCGATGACAGCTTGTTAGTCTTCATCATATGTTGAATCAGAAGTTTGATGAATCTAACAAAAGGAATATATGGGCCCTTCTTCTTCGTTGCCGTGATGGATTTGTGTCTGACTAGCTCAACGAACTCAATCCAAATGAGTACAGCATAGTCGTAATGGCATTGGTTGACAATACCATAGAATATCTGATACAGATAAAATCTACCGGCATCAATTCCCGCTTCTTTGCCGGTGAGGCATCGGTTCAGAATAGAAAACATTGTTGCCCAAAGACCCGGTAGATATTTGCGTTTGAAGTCAGAAGTACTCTTGATTGTCTTTGCATCCATGTCAAATCCCAGCTCGATGAAGAAATCTACGACCTGGTTTGTTCCTGGCAGTATTTCAAAGCCATTGTGACCATTTGCGGTTTCATCAGGTAGTTGCAACACAGTGCGTAGATTCTCGGAAGTAAGGGTTGTGGTATATCGGTCCACTGTCACCTTTAGTGCCGGAGGTTGTGACCCAGGTACAATATCGATAGTGTTCCAGAATTGTTGAATATAAATGAATGGAATGTCATTGACAGTGTGAAATCGTTTAGAGCACTAGGAATAACAATAACAAAAGGCGGAATATTCAATTAAAGAATCAATTGTTATTGAACAAGGTTTCTCGTCATCATCATCTTCACTATAACACTACAATTACAAACATAATTAGCCCCAATACTACTTGATCAATTGTAGTACGGTTACTCAACAATAACAGGAATCATAAGATTCTTGAGGCTAAACAAAACACAAACCAATCTAGGCGTTTTTCTACAAACCCAATCCTATACATGCACATACACTTTCCTGGTGTTCACATCTTGACACACATGAAAACTAACGCCCTATGTCTCTTTATATAATAGAGACATTAGGGTTACAAAGGACTAATAATATAAAATCTTCTTTGTCTTCTAAGTCCTTCATCTTTCATATGTTTTGTCTTATCAACTCGAATATAAAACCCAACAATCTTCCCCTAGTTGATAATGACAAAACCCAAATAAGCACGAACTTCCCCTGAAGTTAATATATATGAAAGAAACAAACTTCCCCTTATTCCATGCTATACCACCAAGGCTCAATAAGTTGCAATTCTTTTTTGTAAATCTTCTTCCCCTTTTTGTATCCACTAGGGGACTCTAAGTAAATGCAACTTTGATTTTGACAACCACGAACCAATATCACACTTCCAATTCAGCCTTCTAATGTCTCGAATTACCCTCCATGAAGTTTTCCGCGCTAATAATGAATCCAAGACAATAGAAACTTAAACCATTAGTAGTAACACTGGTACAGATTCTGCCTATCGTCACACTGGAAATGCGTGACTATATGCATATAGTCACACACGTTTTTTTGGGTGTGTGTGACAAAAAGTCGCGCCACCGTAGGTATCATATGGTCACATTGTTTATTTTGTGGCCGTTTTCATCGAAAAAGAGTGACCAAAACCCGAATATGTGTGACTAATTAGGCACAAGTTTTGTTGGATTCATCAGTATGTGTGACTATTTCCCATCCTATGGCCACACGAAAATATAATAAATGTGACGTTTGTGATGATTTAGTCACACATCGTGTGTTGTTTTTTTCGAGTTAGTCACATACAATTTAAAAAACAGTGGCCAAAAGTGTTAATAAGTGTGACCATATGCTGTTTAAAGTGAAGAAATGTGTACTATTGATCATCCAATGGTCACATGAATTCTTAGTTTGTGTGGCCTTTTGTAATATTTAGTCACACAAAGCATGTTTGCTTTGGGTATTTAGTCACATACAATTAAGCATAAAGTGGCCAAAAGTGTTAATAAGTGTGACCATATGCTGTTTTAAGTGAAGAAATGTGTATTTTGTGTGACTATTGATCATCCAATGGTCACATGAATTCTTAGTTTGTGTGGCCTTTTGTAATATTTAGTCACACAAAGCATGTTTGTTTTGGGTATTTAGTCACATACAATTAAGCATAAAGTGGCCAAAAGTGTTAATAAGTGTGACCATATGCTGTTTTAAGTGAAGAAATGTGTATTTTGTGTGACTATTGATCATCCAATGGTCACATGAATTCTTAGTTTGTGTGGCCTTTTGTAATATTTAGTCACACAAAGCATGTTTGTTTTGGGTATTTAGTCACATACAATTAAGCATAAAGTGGCCAAAAGTGTTAATAAGTGTGACCATATGTTGTTTTAAGTGAAGAAATGTGTATTTTGTGTGACTATTGATCATCCAATGGCCACATGAATTTTATGTTTGTGTGGCCTTTTGTAATATTTAGTCACACAAAGCATGTTTGTTTTGGTTATTTAGTCACATACAATTAAGCATTAAGTGGCCAAAAGTGTTGATAAGTGTGACCATATGCTGTTTAAAGTGAAGAAATTTGTATTTTGTGTGACTATTGATCATCCAATGGCCACTTGAATTTTATGTTTGTGTGGCCTTTTATAATATTTAGTCACACAAAGCATGCTTGTTTTGGGTATTTAGTCACATACAATTAAGCATAAAGTGGCCAAAGTTGTTAATAAGTGTGACCATATGCTGTTTAAAGTGAAGAAATGTGTATTTTGCGTGACCATTGTTCTTCCAATGGTCACATGAATTTTTATTTTGTGTGGCCTTTGGTACTATTTAGTCACACATCGAATTAAACAAAGAGTGACCAATAATGTTGGAGCAGAGTTGCTACTGCTAGCAGTACTAAGGTAGTCCAAGGTAGTCCTGCTGAAGCAGAGTTACTGCTGCTAGTACTATGCTAGTGCTGCTGGAATGTGTATATATATTATATATAAAACAATATTAAAAAACACAAGAAATTTCAAATTGAATTAAACTCTAATGTATATAACTGGACAAAATATACAATTGTAATGTCGTACTTAATTAATCAAATATCTAAAGACTTTTGAACCTTCACCCCCTTAGCAGTTTGCCTTAAGTCGTTAGCAGATATATATTGTTTCTTCGTTGGTGCCTGTGGTACACATTTAGTCACATGGTTTGTTGGTGTAACCTGTAGTAAACAAAAGACGCTTCTATCAAACATTGAATTACATATGAATAATTATATATGTAGGTTGAAAAAACACATGTACGTACCACCTCTTCAAAAATAACTTGATCCTTTGGCCATGCAACGAAACTACCTTCGACTTCCTTAACTGTTTTGAACCCATTATTTGCTACGTCCGGTATGCATGCTGCATCAACTAACGATGAATCAATTGACACTCTGTAGCAATCATTTGGGAGTGGTAGGTTATGCAGCATTTGCTTTCCATGAGACTGGTATACGGTACCAAAAGCAACGATATTTGATTTCTTTGTGTGCCAGAGTTTGCACTTAAGTGTCTACAAAAAAAAAAAAAAAATTGCATGTATATATCAGAAATTATTTAAACAAAAGATAACAAGAAACATGTTGAAATACATACTGTTGGCAGTGCTTGTGTTAGAGACACATCTTGTTGCGATTGGGAATCTGGAGACCCGTTTCGTCGCTTCTTTTGCTTTGGCTTATTGGGTCCGACAGTTTTAGCAAGTTCCTATATGTATATATAAAACA
This sequence comes from Artemisia tridentata subsp. tridentata, assembly GCA_021014915.2. NCBI lineage: Eukaryota > Viridiplantae > Streptophyta > Magnoliopsida > Asterales > Asteraceae > Artemisia > Artemisia tridentata. The sequence continues at coordinate 183,400,172 of CP139503.1, forward strand.
CGTTACATTATTTAAACAAAAGAGTAACAAGAAACATGTTGAAATACATACTGTTGGCAGTGGTTGTGTTGGAGACGACACATTTTGTAGCGATTGGGAATCTGGAGACCCGTTTCGTCGTGACTTAAGGTTATGCTTAGGCCTGACAGTTTTAGCTGCAGGTTCCTATACGTATATATAAAACACGGTACATTAGTCGATCATGTATGTAAAATTCAAAAATCAAAGGGCGATCTTTTATTACTATACTTACCATTGTTTCCGTTACCTTTTTAGAAGTTTCAAGGCCATTGGATTTCTCCTCAATTCCCGCATCTTTAGGACTTACAACACCACTTGTCTGAGTGCCATTGGAGTCACCTGCAATATTGTCAATGGCCATTGGAGTCACCTGCAATATAAATTAAGAAATACAGTCACTCATCAGTTTATGTTCAATGCCTAGTATCATTAGCATCAGTGGTGTTAGCATTAGAAAATGAAATTGTTAACAACATAAAAAATGGCTTACAACTGAGGCTATTGGCGATGGTTGAGTTGGCAGAGTTATATTCATCCCTTTATCATTCAACTGTTGCAGAATTTGAGAAAGCATTACATTTGTGTTTTCCACCTCACCGGATAATTTATTGACCTGCACATCTTTTTCGGTCATCTCGGCGGACAATTTTTTGATCAATTTATCTTTTTCTTCACGCTCGCGTCTCTCATTATCCAGTTGAGTTTGAAGTAAGGCAATTTTTTCATTGGCTTCTTGTTTTCTTCGAGGAAGGCCAAAATACTCTTTGTATGTTACTGCACCTCCCACTCCCCTGGCATAACCGCCCTTTTCCTTACCAAATACAAATGTCATGGCATCAGTGCCATCATCAAAACCCGATGTTCCTTCCTTGATCTTGTCATCAGCTTCTTTCTGCACAAAAAATATAGGAAATGTTGGGATTAAAAGTCTTCTTGATGCTGTTAGAGTAACTGCTGGTATACAAGCTACTACTGCTAGTACACAGTTAAATGTTGCTGCTATATAAGCATAATAATAGAATTAGCAGTCAAACTTACAAGTTCATCTCCCTTTGATTTAATATCATCATTTGGGTATTCGCCGTCTTTGTTTACCCTTCCTTTCACCCACATTACATCACGGGGGGGGGGGGGGGGGGGGGGGGTTCTTCATCCGCTTCAATCTCTTTATTTTCGATCTAATAAACATCAAATGCATACCCATGTAAAGTTAAACCAAGATAAACGAAAATATGTGGATGCTTACACATGTACAGTTAAACCAAGATAATCGAAAATATGAGGGTATTAATGCAAATGTGCAAATTGGGCAATGTAAACGGATTCATTTCTCATACTGATCGTCTCTTAATTGGTAAAACAAACATTGTGTAATCTTACCATTTTCTCTTTGACATAAGCATATCCACCTCGTCCCATTTTATGCTGATAAATATTTTGGGAACGCGCCATTTTACCTTTCTCAGATTTCTCCTAAAAACACAAAATCATAAGGCGTTTAGATGCGGTAATGCTGCAAACTGAAAATAATAAAATGACATATACACTTAATTAAAGATGACTAATTAAAACCTTGTATGCTTCGGTGGTCGTGTATTTAACATACTCGACCCAGTCTTCTGATTTCATTATTGTATTATACAAGTCCGGGACTTCATTCAGTTTGGAAGGTGTATTTAGGTTGGGCAAAATGTAGTTGACTTTGAGCTTCCTTCTGTAATTCCTTAGCATTTTACCAAGACTAATCATTATCAATTTTCTGTATTGGACGTCAACAACAAAAAATTTCTGAAAAGATTAACACAATGTTGTTAATTAGTTGCACATAATGTAACTGCATACATAAACTTATGTAGTATTGGGTTACAAAATAGTATATATGTACCAAGATTTCATCCCATAGTTTATCTCTTGCTTCTTTATTCACCTTCTTCCAGTGTAGAATCTTCACACCTATCTGCTCACGAGCCACATCTCCTAAAAAACTCACAAACACTGCTCTGTTTTCCCCTGTTACCCTACCGAGTGCATCGAAGGTTACCTTGAGCTTTGTTGCACCAGGTTTGTCATGCTTCGCGCGAAACTTTACTAGCCTGGTTGAGCCCCTCTTAGCTACTATCTCAGGTGTTTGGTTGGTTAAAGGCTCATCTATATCTTCTTCATCAGAAGACTTTTCGGATTCATATTCTAAGGCGTTATCATCATGTACAATATGATCAAGAGGAAGCAAAGTATGGTTATCAACAATGGGTTCAGTTTCCATGACTCTTGAGCAACAAAGGGTAAAAGAAAATGATTATGGCTTAGCTTGGAGAGTAATGGTGAGAGAAGATTTGATTTTTGTTTTTTATTTGCAGTCTTTTTTTTAAGGAGAGAAAAGAGGCTATACACCAAGAATATGAATCGTTTGTGATTCAAAAAATTTCGATCCAAAAATTTGCCTCCAAGTTGTAATTTGAAATTAACAATTGAATTACAGTATTTGAAAATTTTCCCTTTGAACCTGTTAATTAAAGCATAAACTTGATTTTTGTTTTTTATTTACTATCTTAATAATCGCAAATAATGTATCATACTGTGCAACCATCACATCAACAGTACAAACGTAATTACTACATATTGTACCCTTACCAATTACATTTACAAAACACAAATTACTAATTACCTTTTTGTTATTTGGTTTCATTGTTTGCGTGCTTGTGTTTGCCATAAGAATGTGTGTGTTGATTAGGGTTTATTGATTTTTGTGTGTGTTTACAAATGACCGGGTAAAGGGATTAATTGCTGGTTGAATATTGAATTTGTGGTTTGGTTTAACTATAGCTGACGTGGCAAGATTTGTTTAAAAAAAAAAAAAAAAAAAAAAACTAATGGTGATGAGGTGGCGGTGAAATCCGGCTATAGCCGGTAAATAGGGATGGCAACGGTTCGGGTTCGGGGCGGGTTTTAGTATACCCATAACCGAACCCGTTTATAATATACCCGTACCCGCCCCGTATCCCACCGGATACCCGATTAATATTATCCATCGGTTTTTCGGGTTTCCCCGCGGGTATTAGTTATCCGTACGTAGTTGAATATTATATGGACAAAATTGGCGGTATTAAGATTAAGTCACGCTAAAATCCACCGAAAAAACAAAAGAAAATACTCTAACCACTCCCAACAATAACTCAGCTTTAAACTTTAACACAATGCCACGTCAGCTTTAACACACTCACCCTTAATTAACTGAGCTTTAGTTATACACAAGATGTTTAACGAATGAGCCGAGATGATATGGTTGTATACGAGATGTTTAACGAATGAGCCGAGATGATATGGTTGTATATATACGAGATGTTTAACGAATGAGCCGAGATAATATGGTTGTATACGAGATGTTTAACGAATGAGCTGAGATGATATGATTATACACGAGATGTTTAACGAATGAGCCGAGATGATATATATGGTTGTACACGAGATGTTTAACGAATGAGCCGAGATGATATGGTTGTATACGAGATGTTTAACGAATGAGCCGAGATGATATGGTTATACACGAGATGTTTAATGAATTGAATGAGTCGAGATGATATGGTTGTATACGAGATGTTTAACGAATGAGCCGAGATTATATGTTTGTACATGAGCAACACACCCAACAATAACTCACGCAACCTTTCGACCCTGTTTCATCATTTCTTAAAAGAGTTTAATTTCTAGACCAACCCTGATAGCTGGATGGTCTTGAGGCAACTCACGCAACCTTTCGACCTCTGGATCAGCACGATTATGCATCTGTAGCATAATACGAGTTATCTCACCTAGCAAATTGTTAATCAATTTGAGTTCTTTTTCTTGTTCATTGTGTAATCGGGTGAGGATAGCCTTTTGCACCTCTGCTAGTTAATTTGTTAGCCACAGTGTTTGTGTTAAAATTAGTGATACTTGCGAGAGAGTTTTATAAGAAGTTGTGTGAGAAAACGAAGTGTTGTGAAAGTGGCTTTGATAGTGGAAAGCCGTTAAACTAGCCGTTGGAGGCTATTTTAAAAATCAGATTGAAAGTAAAAGTAACCGTACGAGTATTATTCAAATTCAAACGTAAAGTAACAGTACAACATATTAATAACGAGCGGGATATTTAAATTTTAAAATTTCAAATTCAAATTAAACAAAAAGGCGGGATATATTTAAAATTTATCAATTCAATTCAAATTCAATTCAATTTATAAATTGAAAATAAAGTATCAAATACAAATACATTAAACATGAAATAGAAATACATTAAACATGAAATAGAAATACATTAAATGTCAAATAAAAACTACGTTAACATAAACAATGATTGATTAACATAAACAACATACGATTAACATAAACAACGGACGATTAATAAAAACTATCATCTGAATCTGGGTAACCATCTTCAGAGGATTCGGAAGGTGTGAAAAAAACCAGACTCCCACCTTTGCCTACGTTCTTCATCCTCCCTGGCTTGCCGCTCCAAACGATCAGCTTCCTCTTCTCTTTCAAGTGCTTCCATTTCCAGGAGGACTTGCATATCTGCTTCCTCTTGCCTAAGTTGTTCCTCAGTTAACCCAAACGGATTTGGGTCTTGGTTATGAACTGGTTCATTTTCAGGTTGATTATTCACCGGAAAATTTTCCGGTTGGAAAACCGGAAAGATATGCTCGGGTGGAGTATGGAATTTTTCATTTTCGCTAGGTGGGCTTGGAAACTGTTGGCCAAAATCCTTTTGGCGAGGTGGGCTTGGAAATTGTTGGCCAAAATCCTTTTGGCGAGGTGGGCTTGGAAATTGTTGCCCGAAATCTTTTCTGGAAGACATCTTGAATTTGAGATGCTTGGATCTTGAGTATTTGAGAAGTTTGGAATGTGTTTCTGTGTGACTTGTGCTTCAGAAGCATTGGTATTTATAGGGTACAAATGCACACGTTTTATTAACGTGACTTTGAATTTTAATTGTTGGGGCTAACCTGCGTTAACGCAGTGTTAATATGTTGTACTTTATCTTACGTTTGAATTTGAATTTTAATTTTAATTTGTTAAGGCTGAGTTATTGTTGGAAGTGGCCTAAATATACCCATACTTCTCAAACACATTCAGACTGCGATAGATATTAAAGCATGTATTTACATTAAACATGTACTAGAAAATATCAATTACCCTAATGAAAAAGTCAATTAGTCATTAAAGTTAGCACACAAATTACATTAAACATCATTAATATAATATAGAAAATATCAATTACCCTAATGAAAAAGTCAATTAGTCAATCCAACACCAAACACACTTCTAGATCAACTACACTAGTCAAATCCAAACCAAACACAAACCAAATCCGATCAATATTATCCATCTGTTTACTTTTGGCGCCTCTCGATGGTCCCTCTTCCCGCCTAAAGTATTGGGAACCGTTCGTATACCTCTCTAGCCTATTTGTACAACTCGACATGGAAAACCGTTCATAATTAATCAACCGTACCATATACAACTCCTTTGATATTTTCATTAGAAAATAAATTTCAAATTTCAATGGCTGACTCCTCTTCAACTCCTTCTTCCAACAAAAACAAACGCCCAAGGGATGATTCTCCTCCACCAATGCCTGAAAATTATAAAAAAATGGGCATATCCCAAAATATTTGGGAGAAATGTAGTAAAGGCCCGTATGGTGTTGAAAACGCATTGTTAGAAATTCACAACAAGCGTATAAATATGTATGAAGAAAGGAACAAGAAAGATTTAGAGGTCATTGAGGAGCATCAGAAGAAAATTGAGGAGAGGAACAAAAAAATAGAAGAAGAAAGAGAGAAAATAGTTGATGTTTACAGAAGTATTGAAGCTAGTAAATATGTGTCTTAATGTATCTTTTCTTTATATATTTTGCCTATGTATATTTTGCCTATGTAAATGTAAACTTATTTTGACTTGGTTTAATATATGAATGCAGTTATTATGTACAAGTTTATGATATTTGAATACAGTTATTATTATTGTACTGCTAGGTAAACAATTGTACTGCTAGCGAAACGTTGTACTGCTGGGTATCCTTTTAGCAGTGGTTGGGAGTGCAGGGTAGTTTGTATCACTTTTTACTTAAAGGGTATAAACCCCCAATTGCTACACACAATCACATTCACGCACACATTAATCTCTCTCTTCCACTCCCTAATCGAATTTTAATTGTCAAATTGCAAAACCCCCAAATCAAATCATAATGTCGAACCTAACTTTTACCGAACCTCATAATAATGTTGCCTTTTTAGAAAAATCCAATAAGTCTGTAGATTTTACTGAGATCATTGATTTCCTTAATGCAAGCTATATTAAGTTTGCATTAACAGTAAAACCTACTATATATACTTCCAACATTATCCAGTTTTGGTCGTCTGCTAAGGTCCAAACTATTAATGGGGAAGCACAAATCCATGCCCTTGTAGATGGGCAGATGATTATCATTACAGAGGCGTCTATTCGAAGAGATCTTCTCCTAGATGATGCTAACGGAGTTGAGAATCTTCCAAATACTACAATCTTTGAAAAACTTGCACTGATGGGCTATGAGAGATATACAGATGCTTTAAAGTTCCAAAAAGGTAATTTTTCTCCTCAGTGGAAATTCTTAATTCATACTGTCTTAGTGTGTCTAAGTCCAAAGACCACTGCATGGAATGAATTTAGCAGTAATTTAGCTTCTGCTATAATTTGTTTGGCTGAAAATACTCAAAGATTTAATTTCTCAAAATTAATTTTTGATAATATGGTTAAGAACTTGGATGGTTCTTTGGCTAAATATTTTCTATATCCAAGGTTTTTGCAACTCTTTTTGGACAACCAATTTAAAAAAAAGAAAAGTCACAAAAATGTTTATCCCACTCCCTGCCTTACCAAAAAGGTTTTTGCTAATATGAGTAGGGTTGGAAAAGATTTTTCAGGGAGAGTGACACCTTTGTTTCCAACAATGTTGGCACTAGCCCAAACCCAAATGGGTGAAGGTTCAGCAATCCCAGCTGGTACCCATCACACACCCACAGAACAACAACAAAAGACCTATAAACGTAGGACTAACACCAAGAACACTGAGCTACCTCAGGCTAGTGGTTCTATACCAACTGTTGCAGATGAGGATGTCACTGGGGGGGAGAGTGACATGTTGGCAAGGGCTGCCACTACTGTGTCTAGCTTAGCAGCAGCACAGGAAAGTGGTAACATCATTAAGACCCGAACCAAGACAACTTCTAATGAAGATAGTTCCTCTGGAACTGATTCAGGTGAAGGTCCCAGTCACATGGAAACAATGGGGGGTTCGGATGTTCATCCTAGGGGTGAGACTGAACTTAACTTTTCCAGTGATCCACCTCTCGGGCTAGGTAACACAAGCCGAAGTGGTGAGGATAGTATGCAACTTTTGAATGAATTGAAGGATACCTGTGCCAAGCTGTCTGCACAAATTGGTGATCTGCGAGCAATAGCTTCTTCCCAAGATGGAGTCATCAAAGCTCAAGGTGGGGAGATAAAGGCTTTGAAGAGAAGGGTTAGGTATTTAGAAGGAGTCAAAGGATCAAGAATTCCCAAACAAAAGGTTAAATCTTCTGAAGCTTCTAAGGATGCTCCCAAACAGGGAGGGAATGAAGGCAAAGTTTCAGGGGAGGATAACCAAGGGAATCAAGTGGTGATTGATCATCGTCTGGGCAAGGTTACAAATGCTGATAGTGCTACTGAGCCAATTACAGTTGGTACTACAAAAGCTAGTACTGCTACACCAGAGGTTTTTGCAAATGCTGTTAGTGTACTTGCTGAGCTGAAGACAGCAAAACCAGTAACCAAAGGTGTTGTGATACAAGAGCCATCATCCTATCCAAAAGCTAAACAATCAACTCCACAAGTACAAGGCAAAGGTAAAGGGATTCTTACTGAAGAGCCTGTGGAGAAACCATTATCAAAAGAAGAGCAATTAAAAGCTGATGCTGAAATTGCTATGAAATTCTCACAAAAGTATGATGCAGAACATCAGACAATTTTGGAACAAAGGAGAATACAAGAAGAAAAAGATGCAGAGTTAATAGCTTCATGGGATGAGCAAAGGGCTCAGGTTGCAGCTGATTCTGAGCTTGCTAAGAAACTACATAAACAAGAGCAAGATAAGTACTCAGTAGATGAAAAAGCCAGGATGCTGAAAGAAATTTTTGATGCAAAAAAGAAGTTGTATGCAGAACAAAGATATGCAGCTAAGAAGAACAAGCCACCCACTCAAAAACAAAGAAGAGATCTCATGTGCAGGTAGTTTTTTTTTTTTTTTTTTTTTTTTTTTTTTTTTTTATTATTTTTTTTTTTTGCAAAGGTATTTATATTAATATCAACAATACCCAATATGTACATCATATCATAAACATCTACTCATGTGCAGGTATTTGAAGAATGTGGACAGATGGAAACTAAAGGATTTGAAATTCTTGGATGATAAAAGAATTGAAGAATTATATGCAATTGCCAAGAGAAACAATGATCTCTTCTTGAATGACAGTTCAAAGAGAGCAGGTGAACAGTTGGAAATAGAAAGCAGTAAAAAGAGAAAACAAGAACAAACTGAGCAAGCTGTTGCTGAAGAACAAATGCAAGCTCACACTGAACTTGCAGTTGACTCTGTAGGAGAAGCCATGGATGCACAACCTTTAACTGTCAAACATCCCATTGTTGATTATAAGTCTGGATCTTTTGGGGAAACAGTTTATTACGATATTAAGAGGCATGATGGTTCTTCTAGAAGGTATGTAAGCTTTCTTCACATGGTTCATGATTTTGATAGACAAGATATGATAGCTCTATGGAAATTACTCAAACAAAGATTTGGTAATAAGACACCAGAACAAGCTAATTATGATAGAGAAGTCTGGAATTATTTAAAGGTAATGTTTGAACCAAATCATGAAGATGAATGTTGGAGAAGACTAACGCACAATACTGTTAAAGAATGGAAAATTTTTCAACGATGTGGAGTACATGCTTTAACTGTGAATGAGTTGGTGATCTACATGCTTGTAGAAAAGGATTACCCTTTAAAGTTTCACAAAGAAATTCTACATCAGATGTTGCGTGTGAAGAAAACACTCAAGCTTCAGCTTAATTATGATGACATGGCATATGAACTGCTCAGGAAGATGGAAGAGTATCTAGGACCCAAGGACAAGAAATAGAATGTATAGTTATTACTGCTACAATGTATAGTTTGACTTAAACATGTATAGTTATTACTGCTAGTATGTATAGTTATTACTGCTAGAATGTATAGTTATTACTGCTAGAATGTATAGTCTGACATTTATCATGTATATGTCCACTTGCAGTCAAGCTTTATTGTATTTGCAGTTTCCATTTATCATGTATATGCACTTGCAGGCACTTAGTAACATGTTACTTCATTATAAAGTTGAAAATTGACTTTAGAAAGTCAAGTAATCTGGTTCCAGCTAGGGGCAACTAACATACTTACATACTACTGCATTAAACTAGATAGACTATAAAATCCCAGCATTGTAATGGGGCAAATTAAATGAAGAGTCATGACTAACAGTCTGAACTCAAAATATGACTCTATGATTTAGACACCTAAATAAATACTTCATGTGACCATATGTAACATCTTGAATTTAGTCACACAAACACTCAATGTGACTAATATCAAGGTTAATGATAACTGAGTTCACATTTTGCTATACATATTAGTCACATGAATATTTCAGTGTGACTATTTTCAATGTATTGGTCACATATAATACCCTTATAATGTGGCCATAAACATAATTTAGATGCACATTTGTGGTATGGTGTTACTATTGTATAGCCTATAGTCACATGATTGTGCTACAATTAAATGTGACCATACACATTAGGAATTGGCAGGCAAACACACACTTAACTTTAGACACACATATTAACTTACGTGACTATTTGTATCGAATTTTGGTCACACTTAATCATGTATGCCTATGGTTTAGTGTGACCATATATGACATTTGGTCACACATCTCAAGTGTGTGACATATATTTGTCACTTTTAAATGCATATCGTGACTATGCTTCAAACTTACTTTTCAGTTGTCACACATTTCAAATTCATATGTGGCTAAATTTTCAACAAAAACTAGCAGTCACGCTTAAATAATGTGTGACAAACTTGAGCATATGATTTAGCCACATACACAATTACTTCGTGTGACCATATATGGATTTTGGTCACACTTTTCAATTGCGTGACATATATTTGTCACATATGTATATATATAGTGTGACTAATGTTTCAACCTTATTTGTATCCGTCACACGTCCCAAATTATAAGTGACTAAAAAATCAAAAAAAATTTTACCAGATACGTATAGTCACGAAAATATTCAAATGTGTGGCTATAGCCTCGGATGTAATTCCGAAATGGTCACACAAGTCGGATCAAGTGTGGCTGTTTATTTTATTCTGGTACATTTAGTCACATAAAAAGGCGACTGTGTGGCTGTTCGAAAAACAGCATGTGTGACTAAATCCCATTTTTGTACTAGTGTAATAACGACTTATAGTTGTTAAAACCTTCCCCTCAAATGGTGCATGTAAATGGTTAAACATTTTAACATTAAGCTTCCCCTGAAACCCATATGTTAACCATTTCTTGAATCTTCAATTTTGTAAGCTCGATGTAATGATCACTGATGAAGAAAACTAAGTATTACAAACTTGATGCTGAAGTAGAACAACCCAAACTTATGTCTTATGTCTTGCACTATCCATATGACTTGGAACTTATACGAACACCATATAAGTAGACCGAAATCTCTTGATAAAATCCTCATCTTCAATGAGACACTGAGCACTACAATGTAACTCCTTTAAGTGATAGCAAAGACCTATTGCTAGATTTGACAAGTCGTCACAACACTTTAAGCACGAATAAGTTACCTTGAAACGTTGTAAGCCGTTTAAAAATATGATAAGAACACGCATCCGTGAAGCTCCACTTCAACTTCAAATAGGTGATAATCAATCATCTTCGTAATCAAATATTCCAAGAAATACGAGCCTTGAACCTTTTAAGAACAATTAAACCAAAAACCAAAAATCCAAAAATCCTTCTTGTGTGTGTCATTTGATATCAGAAATAAAACCGAGAACCATAACCATGTGCTATCCGATATCAAACAATACTAAGAACCATCTTGTCTTCCCCTCACTGCTCGTAACACATGTGTATTCAAAACACCAAAAATTTTCAAGAAATTCCTTTTGTCATTGCTAACATCGCATAACCTTGATGTTTTTAAAACAGAAAATCAAGAACATCATCAAACTAGCTTTTTTGAACATCGAACAGTAGCATAAACTTTAACAACCACATTCTTGTTATTCATAGATTTAGGGTTATGCATAAACCCTAACCTCATGTCATGTTTCTCCATAACGTTTAATAGCACAAAAATCCTAACCATTATCACAGCATAAACAAATCGTATTGGATTTTTTTTTTGTTGCGAATGAGAGAATCAAGTAAGGTTGCTTCGATCACATCTTGTTGCTTAAAACCTTGTACAACATAGACATATAGTAGCAACAACGTTAAACACATCAGTTGTAACAATCTTCGAGCACTACGATAAGGAGCAGTAGTAAAAATCAAGTAGCAGCAGTAACATCACAACGAACAGTACAAAGTTTTCAAGAGCTGTATTAAGATAAGACAGCAGTACTAATTAGTTTATAACTGGCAGTAATATCATGTCAATAACCAGCAGTACTAAAGTAAATCGTGAGCAGTACTAATTTGATACTTGGCAGTACTAAGTTATCATAAACAGTATTAACACATAACAGTACTAATCATTTACAAAACTTTACAAAAACACAAAGAGATTAAAACTTTATGGATTTAGCATTCCAATACTTGCAACCAAGTACTGAAACCTTCCAACATCAAGACCTTTTGTAAGTAAGTTAGCCCAATTGTTATCTGTGTGAATTTTAACAACTTGAATTAACTTTTTATCATTGCAGTCTCTTATAAAATGATGTCTAATCTCAATATGCTTTGTTTTAGAATGCAAAACAGGATTTTTAATAATACATATAGTACTGTTATTGTCAATGAAAATCATGGTGTGCATAAAATTATACCCATAGTCCAGCATTTGATTCTAAATCCAGAGTACTTGTCCACAACAACTAGCAGCAACCACATATTCAGCCTCAGTTGTAGAATTTGCCACTACAGTTTGCTTCTTACACTGCCATGATATCAACCTGTTTCCTAGGAATTGACAACCACCTGTTGTTGATTTCCTATCTAAACTTGCACCAGCATAGTCACTATCACTATATGCCACCAAATCAAATGGAGATTCTCTAGGATACCAAAGACCTAATTTGGGTTGGCCTTTTAGATACCTAAAGATCCTTTTCACAACATGTAAGTGTGAAACCTTAGGTGTGACTTGAAACCTTGCACATGCACATACAACAAACATAATATCTGGTCTGGATGATGTGAGATACATCAATGATCCAATCATTGACCTGTAGAGATGAACATCAACATTATCACCATCTGCATCTTTAAGCAAAGGCTTGTCTGGATCCATTGGGGTGCTAGCTATCTTGACATCAGTATACCCAAATTTCTTCAAGATATCAGCTACATATTTATCCTGACTGATAAATATCCCATCTTCTTTCTGCTTGACTTGCAACCTTAAGAAGAAATTAAGTTCTCCCATGGAACTCATCTGGAACATGTCAAGCATCAGCTTCTCAAACTCAATACACATCTCCTTCTTTGTAGAGCCAAAAATAATATCATCAACATAGACCTGGACAAGAAAAATATCCCCTTCTTTCTTCTTGATAAACAAGGTCTTATCAATCTTTCCTCTGTGAAACCCATTGTCCAATAAGTAATTGGCCAAGGTTTCATACCAGGCTCTTGAAGCTTGATGGAAACCATAGAGAGCTTTCACCACCTTGTAGACCTTATTAGGATGATCAGGATCTTCAAACCCTGGTGGTTGCATAACATAAACCTCTTCATCAATAGTACCATATAGGAAAGCACTCTTCACATCCATCTGATACACCATGAATCCCATAAAAGAAGCATAAGCCAAAAACAGCCTTATTGCCTCAATTCTTGCAACAGGGGCAAAAACCTCATCATAGTATATGCCTTCTTCTTGAGTATAACCCTGTGCAACCAGCCTTGCTTTATTCCAAATGACAATACTGTGGGAAACTAGAAGGGGGGTTGAATAGTTTACCGGTTTAAAAAATCCTTTTAAAAATCTTGTTTTAAAAGTTAGCAATTGGAAACTTTGATTCGAACTTTATGTGTAACCAATCAACACCAATATGAACTACACACTAAGCTAAGTAATAATAACAAATAAGAGTAAAGAGTAGAGTTGGAAAGATCGAACCGAGACATAGGATTTATAGTGGTTCGGCTACGAAGCTCTTCTTCGCCCTACTCCACTCCCTGAGTACCACACTCGAGAGTTTCAAACACTATATCAACAACCTCCCTTCAGGCGGAGAAAACCGTACACGTCGCTTATCCTATTACCGACACTAAGCTAAATGTCGAGTGCTAATCTTAGCTAGCACCAATCTACCAAGGTCCACGTGACCAAACACTCGAGCCCAGTGGCTTCAAGAGATCACCAAGATCTCAACACGATCACAATGATCAACACTCACTTCACTCTACTCAACTAACACTAATCTATCGACCCTTGATCTTCTTGATCAATCACACAAGCCCAATGGCTATAAGAGATGTTCACTATATCTATAGATCACACTTGATCTTCACTCTCACTCACAAAAGATAAGAAAGCTTGATGTATGCAAAGATACAACAAGGTTGTAACAAGTGTTACAAAAGCCTAACAACTATAACTCTTGTATCTTCTTGAATACTTGAGTTCTTCTCTTGCTAATGAAGAGGGATGACAACACCTTGTATCTACTTGGATACTTGTGTTCTTCTCTTGCTAATGAAGAGGGATGACAACACCTTGTATCTACTTGGATACTTGTGTTCTTCTCTTGCTAATGAAGAGGTATGAAGAGGATCACTTGAAGGATGATTGGATCACTCTTGAAACAAAGAAAACTAACCTAAAGAAGTGAAAGGTTTGAGAGGATTAAGCTAGGGGATTTTTCTGTGTGTGAAGGGTGCCTAAAACTGTGAAAGGGGTTGATATTTATTGGCAAGAAAAATCTGAACGTTACAGAAAAAATGGTACGGACGGCTCCGTTAAATACCCCACGGCTCCATTAAATTTAACGGAACCGTGGAGCCGTCGTAGACTAGGACGCTCCAAATTTTGTCTTTTCTGGTGAAAACTTATTTGGGGAAGGTTGGAGCTGATTTTGGGGGGAAAAATAGCTGTTATGATTTTCAAACTAATTTTTCCATTAAAACATTTCTTAATATTTCAAAAATAATTTGTCACGTGTATTTTTGAAAAAATGTTTTGTCCCATTTAAAATGTGAATTTTCAAAACATAAATTCACTTCTTTGATCACTAGTTCAAGTTGTAACTTTGTTCAAGAGTGATTTGCGTAGAAACGGGATCTTCCGATTAAAGACTTGTTTACGTTGATTTTAACGTATCGTGATTTCACATTTTGTCATCCTCAAAACGTGAAGTAATCGAAAGATATAAATAACGTTTTTAGAACATTATTTGCATCAACAATCTCCCCCTTTTTGATGATGACAAAATATAAACTCATGTTAGGTTAAAATTAGTTTTAACAAGTTTTTAATGAGTTTACTCCCATTTCTCCCCCTTTTTGTCTAATCAAAAAGGTGATGAAGGCTCCCCCTTGATGTGTACTCCCCTCATTTGGAGAACACAAAGGAATTGAGCAATGGTTCGTGCTACAAAACAAGGTTAGACGACAAGTATACAATATCTAACAAGTAGCACATTTGACAAATATCCAACCACAAAAAATATGGCTAAGTAGCCAAAATGAAAAGCCCATTTCATAAATATAAAATAAATGTCATACATAAGTATGACTACAATAGGAAAGCAAATTAAACTAACAAGAAGACACATAAACATCTAAAGTAACATGAGGCTTCTAGATTTGCTTCCAACTTCAAAAGGTTCCTAATCATTTATTGGGAGACCAAACACCATCATGTTTAGTTTGGGCTATTGTGTGGTGGAGGTGGTGGGAGGATGACGGGTCCCATAGGTAGTGTGAGGAGGTGCTCTAGGTATGAGAATTGAAAACTCAAGTCTTCCCTAAGGTTCATGATGAGGGTTTGGTTGTAGTTGCAACAAGGGCAACTCAAGGTGTGAGGTTGTAGTGGATAGAGGATGGGATAACCCATTAAGGGTTGAGGTGATGGTGATAGGGAAGATGATGATGTGTTACTCCCAACTTCAAAGGGAGTGATTGGTGATAATGTTAGGGTGAGGGCTAGGGGGTGTGGTGATGGTGAAAATGATGAGGGTGATGTGTTAGTTCCCATTTCAAGGGAAGTTGATGGTGATGAGTTGAGTGTTAAGGCTAAAGGGTGAATGCGACTAGGTTGAGATGAGTGTGTGTTGGTTCTTGTTGTGGAGGATGAAGATGTTGGTTTGGTTGATGTTGCCTTGGATGGAGCTTGAGGTGTAGTGAAGGAAGATGATGACTTGGTTGAGGTTATAGGTGTGTGTGTATCATCTTCATCATCCAAGGTGAGATCAATGAAGATTGTCTCTTTGGTGTTTGGTAAGGTTTGTGGTGGTTGAGCACTCTTGATCCATTGATCAATTTGATTGGTTTCATTTGTTGGTTTGATGTAGAATCTTGGTTTCTTAAATACTCTTGATCCCATGATGGTTGTATGGTGAGTGTGAAGGTGTAAGGATGGGTGTAAGGATGGCAATGCATGATGTTAGCTTAAATAGCCAAATCAAAAGCATGCAAGGTTGAAAAGGATGTTGGATTTGGGTGCATGGGAATCAGGTTTTGTTTGCAGTTTTTCAGGAAAAGAAAGTCAAAAAGTGAAAGAGAATTGTTAAATTCGTCTTCCAGAGGCACGGTACCATTAAAGGTACTACGGCACCACTAAATTTAGTGGAGCCGTGGCCTATTTAATAGAGCCGTGGGCTCTTTTGACCTTCTTTCCAGGTCTGTAGGTTTTAGGCAGCCTAAATGGGGAAATTTTCTGGGAAATCCATTGGCTGCAAATCTCAAAGCCTCAAATCACTAAACACATAGAATTCCTAAAGCTAGTTTCAACTAGCAACTAACATGATCATGTGATCATCTATGTATTTAGGTAACTATTAAGCATGCATGAATTCAATCAAGTTTAACATCTAGTGCATGTAATAAAATAATAGAACATGCATGAACTAGACAAGATTGATTAACATAAAGGTTAATTAACTAAGCAAATTAACCATGTTCAAGTGTGAAATGTTAAAGGAGAACATTTCAAGCAAGTTAATGTTTATGGACATTGCCATGACTTTATTTATAATAGCTTAATAATACTTAAGTTAATAGTACTACTTAAGCTAATCCTAACTAGTCTCGTTTCTTCCCCAACTTTTTAATCTTGTTCCCAAGCCCTTTGATCGCCTTGCCGATGTACTTGAATCCCCCGATAGTTTGCTCATGCATCTCCACTTGTCTATTGTACATTGTAGTTTGCCTTCTCATCACGTGGGATAGGTTGACCATCCCGTTTTTGAGGTCGGTTGTACGTCGAAATGATGAGGTGTCAAGGTTGTCAAAGTAGATGTCGGGAGAAGGAGAACGTGGACAAGACTTTCCTTCTTCGTTCACCTCATCATCATCCGCATGCATATGTTGAGATGATGATTCATGATCGAAGGAAGAGGATGAGAGAGGAATGTCGGAAGTGGATTTACGACCACGCTTGGACCCTTTGTCCTTACGTTTCTTTGTGCGACGTCGTGGTCCACCAAGAGGTTTCATAACAGGATTGACTAGGACATAGTCGACACTTTGGAGATTGGGAAAATGTTCCATGACCCAATGGAAAAGACGAGTAGCAGCATACCATATGGCATGAGCTTATCCGAACGACTGTGAATATTGGCCATCCTTTTGACCATATAGTATGCGAGGTTATATGGTTCCTCGATACTAAGAAAGTAGAGCATATGAGCGAGACTCGCAGAGACGTGATCACGGTTGCCCACAAGGCTCAACACGTTCTCACGAAGAAGGAGTTCCCAACTTCTAAGGTCGGGAAGGAGCTCTTTGAGGTAGATACGGTTTGGGTCAAGGTGGACAATTGAACCATCACACTTTTGATACGTGTGGACGACTCGAGGTGTTTGGATGACTTGTTTGATGGACTCGAGGTCGGGAATTTCAGTGCGATAGGCACCTACATTCTCAAGATTATAGAAGAGAGACTCAAGAGAATGGTCTTCAGTGTATGCACACTGACCATATGCAGGAACACCGAGAATTTGTCCAATCTCGGAGACAGACAGGATGATATTTTGGTTTTGAATCCAAAAATCAAGAAAGACATTACCATCATCATCAGTGAAGGTACGGACTCGACTATAAAACTCGAGAACAAAACGAGGACAGACTTGATCGTTTATTTTGTATAAACAATCGAACTCGATAGAAGGGAAACAGACATGGATGTTGTCTGTCGTGACATATAGTGCATCGACTACACGCCCTTCGTGTATGTATCGATTTTGGACTTTTGCGAAATAGGCTCTTTGCTCATCAGGAATGTTTAGATTTTCAAGAGTACTAAGAATGTATTGTCTGGTATCTTGATAATCATTTCGAGGCATTGTTATCTACAAAAAAATATTTTTGTATATGTTAGTTCGTTGCATTTTAATGATTACACTTCTAGTGTGTGTGCCTAAATGCAAACAATGTGGAGGTGCGGCAATCTCGACTCTAAAACTATCCTAATGAGATTACCCAAACGCTCCTAACTTCACTTTTGCTCAATCAAATATGTCGAACAACACATATCAATTATGTACTTCGACCCATATTTGAGAGTTCGCGTATACATGCAAAAATGTTTTTAATTTGCATCAACAATGCATGAAAAAGGTTTCATGATCCTAAATTTGTGAAGATTTTTGAAAATTGATCGAATTGGGGTGTTTGGCAAACGCCTCAACATGGCGCCAACGAGCTTTAAGTTTGAAAAGCTTTAATGCAGAACGTTCCTAATCCAATTTTAGTGATCCTAAACATGATTCCATTACAAATAATCAATCATAATCCGAATTTTGTGATTAATTTCGAATTAGGTTTTGCAACATAAATGGGTTTTTGGAAATCCTAGGTTTAGGGAATCATGTGAATGCTACATTGTCTAATCCTAGTCTTAATTTCACAAGGGTTTAACTAATTTTGAAAATCCCCAATTCGGATTTATAATCAAGAACAAACCCTGGACTCAAATTAAACGAAATTAAGAGTGATTTACTTACAATTGATGATGTTGTGATTAGGATTTGTTGATTCCAATGCCTCAATCTTGATTTGCAAGAGTTTAGTTGAATTAAGGTGTTATGGTTCGGTTTTGACAGCAAGTGAAAGTGTTTTTGGGTGTGTTTGGAAAGTCTGTGCAGAAGAAAGGGAAATGGGCGCGTTTTTCAGATGCACGGCTCCACGGTTCCATTAAACATTAGTGGAGCCGTGGCTCTTTAATGGAGCCGTATATCTGATGGTCCAATTTTTCTTCCGTTTTGACTTTTGGCTGATTAATCTTACTTATTTAGTAAGACTTTTTGACACGAGGAAAAAGTTTATACCTCATAAACTTTTGACGAAGACGATTAATGGATGACCGGAAATGACCTTAGTGTTTCAAGGAAATTGACTAAGTTGTCATTGGATGAGGATTTACTTCTAGTATTTCCGTGAAATAAATAGAGTTATGAGTTGTGTTTGGAGATGACTATAATATTCATGAAATATTTAATTAGTCGGAGTACGAGACGTAAGGAATGACTTATCATTTCACGTGAAATGTTCAAAAGTCATGTGACGAGTTGTGAGGGAATGACTAGAATTTCTAGAGGAATTTTTAAAGTCATGAGACGAGTTAGATAGATGACTTAAGAAGTCATGGGTGATTCGTAGAGGATGACTTCAATATTTCCCATGAAATATTTGAGGATATAGAAGGATAAACGAATAAGATATGACGCAAGGGATGACTTATATTCATTGAAATATCGAATAGTCAAGCGGATGAAGGATGACTTAGAGTCATGAGGCGATGGGATGAATGCAAATGGTCATGGAACAAGACGTGAGAAATGAGTTAATATTTCAAGTGAATTATTAAGAGTCATGAGAGAGAGTGGACGATGACTTTAATAATTCGGAAATTATCTAAATAGTCATGGTGGGTGACGAGAATGTGTTGGTGGAGTACTGACGAGTGTCATTCAGGACGGAGGAGATGATGTACTTCGACAGAGCTTCGTTCATAGCAAACTACAGGTTCCGGTCAAGTCTAATGGCATCTTGAGTGCTTATTTCATAGGTTTGTCTATAATAAGTTTGTTGTCCAAGGACTTTGTCTACTACCATTGATTCGTGTCTAACAATAGAAGTATTTGTTCTAGGGGAAACAAAGATGTTGTAACTCAACATGAGGTACAAACATGCTTATATTTCAAGTGAATTTATTAAATCATTAGAGAGTTGGAAATAGACTTTTTCAAAGCTTTATTAAATATCATGTGTGTAGTATTTGTTGAGTATGGTATGTATCATTAAAACAATGATGAAGAGTTTGGACACTTCTTCATAGGGCAAACAACATATCATGATATCCTACTGGTCAGTCTATGGTAACTTACTTTCACTATTTATCATAGTGTTTGTTGTCATGCCTTTCTGGTGCCTACGTACTCGGCTTCGGTCGTGGATACAATAAGAGTAGTTTGTTTCTTGGGGAACCAAGATGTTTGTTAATCAACTATGAAGGTACAAACATTGCTCTCTATGTTTCAATCCACATTTACTCTCTCATTATCAGAGTTGGTATAGAAACATTTTCTACATCAGTCTCCTTGAGATATCGCAATCTCAAGTGTGTAGTATCTTTAATGTATGGTATGATACATTAAACACTTTGATGTAAGAGGTTTTGGGACACTTCTTACAAGTGGGCACAAAGCCAACACTATTCATGATAATGGACCTACTTGCCGTTAGGTAAACTACTTTACCTATTATGCCCCTAACCTAGTTATATCCGCGCACTCACCTTCTTCGTCTCTTGTGAGTTTCGTTTTTGCGGATATGGGCGTCAGTGTCAATTAAGACTATTACTTAAACTATGTATCTCATACATATAGTATACATAAGTTTAAAGGGATACTTAATTTAGGCAAGATTACTTATGTGCAAGGAAGGAAACTTGATTCACTCATCAATGCTTAATTCAAACTTGTCACGCATGATCTTCAAGCGATCATCGAACATTTCTGAACAAGTTGAGTTTGACATGATGAGATGTGAATAAAGTTTCTGTGTTATAGTGCCTACCATGTTAGATTCTAACTACACTATTTCATGCCAAACATTACTACTAACAAAGGGTGTTTTAAGAAAGCGTACCTGTGCCTGAGGTGTTGCTCTTAAAACTAGAGGATTAGACTACCTTTATTGAATGTTGAGAATATAAGACACGACTTGACATATGCGTCACCAGACTCGTTTGATAACACATCATACTCCTTTTGTTAGACTCCGAAATTTATTTACACTCATGTTTTCCTAGCAAAACAAAAGTTCAAACATCTGGTCCCCAATATCTCATGGGTCCAAAGTTGTTAGAGTCAAACATCCTACGCATTTGTTGCGTTAGTTTAGGATGTGAGAATGGAGGACACATTTCCCATGGTAAGTAACCTTTTGATGGACGATCATTCCAAGTTACGGGAAAGTTACTTGGATGATTTTGTCTTCTAAAGTTACCTCTCGGTAGAGGAGTTCTAGACCGAGGTTTGGGAGAGCTCACCTTTCTAGGCGGAGGAGTAGTTGACCTAGTGTCACGCTTTACAAATCCATGTTCAGGAGATGACAATGGTTTGTAAGAGCTTTTAACCTCCCCTTTACTTGGAGTAGACACACTAGAACTATTTTTAACTATGTGACTCGGTTTAGGACTTAGGCTACTTTTTAAAATTGACCCAATTTCGTCTTCAGCACCAGACGGTACCACGGTACCACTAAATTTAGTGGTGCCGTCTGTACCTTTAGTGGTGCCGTCCCCTTCAGACTTAGACGTTTCAGGCATTACAAATTTAACTTGTTTGGTACCACTTGTAGAAGCCTGATTTGGGTCAAAACCTAAACCCGCACGGTCATGTTCACTATATCTAATGTTTTCAAGTATATCATTAAGTGTTTTAGTTCCTTCATCAAACTTAATGATTCTTAAAGCATTTTCTTTAAGTTTTTCATTTTCTACTTGAAGACTTATACATGACCCGCAACCTAAGTCTACTTCCTTGTTTTTCTCAAGTCTTTTGACTTGATCTTTTAGTTTTAGGACTTGTAGTTCTAGTTCTTGTAGTTTTAATTTAAGTTTTGTGTTTCTACCTAAGATCTTAGTACTAACTACGCATAGTTTGTTGTATTCGTCATGTAATTCACTATCATCTATTGATGAATTATTATCACTATAATAAGAAGAGTCGGAATGTACCTCGTTAGAAGCTTGAGCCATTAGGCACTTTTCATCATTAGGCTTCTTCTCTTCTTCTTCATCGCTATCACTCCAAGAGCCTCCTACAAAGGCTCTTTGGTTGTTGGATTTTGGTGGCTTAGGACATTCTCCTATGAAGTGATTAGGATCTCCACATCTATAGCATTTCCTATCACTTGTCCCTTTTATTTCATCATGATTTCTTTGGGATGACCTCTTCTCATCGCGAGGTTGTCTAGGAAATCTACCTTTCCTCCTAAAGAACTTTCTAAAGTTCCTAACGGCTAGTGCGTACTCTTCATCTTCACTACCAGAACTCGAACATTCCTCATCACTGGACTCCTTCTTGGCTTTTAATGCTAGAGATCTAACTCTCTCGCTTTTGCCTTTGACAATGTCGGAGTCCTTCTTGATGATCATCTCGTGAACTTTCAAATTTCCTATAAGTTCATCGAGTGACAATGCCGCCAAGTCCTTTGACTCTTCTATGGCGGTGACCTTTGCTCTCCATTTAGGATGTAGAGCTCTAAGAAACTTCCTAACATAGTTCTTACTAGAATAACCTTCATCAAGAGCTTTAAGACTAGTGATAATAGTATTAAATCTAGCAAAAGCATTATCTATTGACTCATCCTCCGAAATGGAGAATTGTTCATATTGTTGAACAAGAAGATCTATCTTGTTTTCTTTGACTTAGTTATTACCTTGGTGAGTGACTAACAAAGTTTTCCAAATATCTTTTGCCGTATTACACATGAAAATTCTTTCGAATTCCTTTTTAGGCAAAGCATTATAAATCATCATTTTAGCCTCATTATTTTTGGCTAATTTCCTTTTAAGTTCATCACTTTGTTTATCATAAGAAACTATTTCATCCTTTTTAGTTTCCGGATTCATTTGAATAGGTTGAAAGTCACCCTCGGTAATAACATGCCAAAGATCAATGTCTTTTGATTTCACATACGTTTCGAATCTTGTTTTCCAATATATAAAACAATCGGTTTCGAAAAGTGGTGGTCTTTGCATAGATTGCCCTTCTAGATATTTGTCGGAATCCATTGATCGATTCAAGTTTTAAAATATAATATACTTTAAAGACTTGACTGACGTGGCTTCTGTTACCAATTGTGGGAAACTAGAAGGGGGGTTGAATAGTTTACCGGTTTAAAAAATCCTTTTAAAAATCTTGTTTTAAAAGTTAGCAATTGGAAACTTTGATTCGAACTTTATGTGTAACCAATCAACACCAATATGAACTACACACTAAGCTAAGTAATAATAACAAATAAGAGTAAAGAGTAGAGTTGGAAAGATCGAACCGAGACAGAGGATTTATAGTGGTTCGGCTACAAAGCTCTTCTTCGCCCTACTCCACTCCCCGAGTACCACACTCGAGAGTTTCAAACACTATATCAACAACCTCCCTTCAGGCGGAGAAAACCGTACACGTCGCTTATCCTATTACCGATACTAAGCTAAATGTCGAGTGCTAATCTTAGCTAGCACCAATCTACCAAGGTCCACGTGACCAAACACTCAAGCCCAGTGGCTTCAAGAGATCACCAAGATCTCAACACGATCACAATGATCAACACTCACTTCACTCTAGTCAACTAACACTAATCTATCGACCCTTGATCTTCTTGATCAATCACACAAGCCTAATGGCTATAAGAGATATTCACTATCTCTATAGATCACACTTGATCTTCACTCTCACTCACAAAAGATAAGAAAGCTTGATGTATGCAAAGATACAACAAGGTTGTAACAAGTGTTACAAAAACCTAACAACTATAACTCTTGTATCTTCTTGAATACTTGAGTTCTTCTCTTGCTAATGAAGAGGGATGACAACACCTTGTATCTAGTTGGATACTTGTGTTCTTCTCTTGCTATTGAAGAGGGATGACAACACCTTGTATCTACTTGGATACTTGTGTTCTTCTCTTGCTAATGAAGAGGTATGAAGAGGATCACTTGAAGGATGATTGGATCACTCTTGAAACAAAGAAAACTAACCTAAAGAAGTGAAAGGTTTGAGAGGATTAAGCTAGGGGATTTTTCTGTGTGTGAAGGGTGCCTAAAACTGTGAAAGGGGTTGATATTTATAGGCAAAAAAAATCTGAACGTTACAGAAAAAATGGTACGGACGGCTCCGTTAAATACCCCACGGCTCCATTAAATTTAACGGAACCGTGGAGCCGTCTTAGACTAGGACGCTCCAAATTTTGTCTTTTCTGGTGAAAACTTATTTGGGGAAGGTTGGAGCTGATTTTGGGGGGAAAATAGCTGTTATGATTTTCAAACTAATTTTTCCATTAAAACATTTCTTAATATTTCAAAAATAATTTGTCATGTGTATTTTTGAAAAAACATTTTGTCCCATTTAAAATGTGAATTTTCAAAACATAAATTCACTTCTTTGATCACTAGTTCAAGTTGTAACTTTGTTCAAGAGTGATTTGCGTAGAAACGGGATCTTCCGATTAAAGACTTGTTTACGTTGATTTTAACGTATCGTGATTTCACATTTTGTCATCCTCAAAACGTGAAGTAATCGAAATATATAAATAACAATTTTAGAACATTATTTGCATCAACAAATTCCTCTCCCATCCTTCTTGTTTCTGAACACCCATTTTGTACTAATTGCCCACTTTCCCTTAGGCAAATCTACTAGAACCTAAACCTTTTGAATCTTAAACTGTAAAAGCTCCTCTTGCATTGCTTCTACCCAAGATGGGTCACTAAGAGCTTTGGCAATTTTCTTGGGTTCTTCCTGATATAAGAAACAAGCAAACAAACAAGTATGAAGGTCTTCATGTATTTTCCCTTCATAAACAACACTGATAAAACCTTGTTCATTTGAATCCTTTGTCATTGTCATTCTTCTTGTCTTTACACCAGACTGTACATCACCAATCACAAGATCAAGTGAATGATTTTTGTGAATTCTTGTATTTGGAGTTGTAGGAGCTTGATAAGTGTTAGGCATGTTGTTCAGATCCACTTCATCATCCGAGAAATCAGCATCATTAGTAATTGTTGGACTAGCAGTTTTTTCATTTGGCCCAACAGTACTAAAATCAGGCCCAGCAGTACTAACATCATTCGTACTGTTTTCAGGATTCTCTTGATCATCAACTCCATTTTCTTTATTTCCATCTTCAGAACCCTTCTTTTCAGCATCATTTGAAGGTTGTGGTTCATCATTGCCAGCATCCTTTGAAGATAAATCAAACAGTGAACCATCTTTCCACAATGGCATCATAAAGTAGTCTTGTCCAGATCCTGTCTCCATGGTAGATTGACCTGCATCAAAATTATCTTTGGTACCTGCAAAATCATTAGAGCTTGTACCTGCAACAACTGGTACATAATTCATTGACTCTGTTAGCACATCAATATCAAACAACCACTTAGGACCTTCTCCTGTAACACTAGGCTTATTCTCCAAAAATTCCACATGCA
Source organism: Artemisia tridentata subsp. tridentata (assembly GCA_021014915.2). Taxonomy (NCBI): domain Eukaryota; kingdom Viridiplantae; phylum Streptophyta; class Magnoliopsida; order Asterales; family Asteraceae; genus Artemisia; species Artemisia tridentata. The sequence continues at coordinate 183,425,408 of CP139503.1, forward strand.
AGTTTTCTTCAACTTTCCTGGTTCTAATGTTGTATACCCTAAATGCCTTACTATTTATAGAGTAAACAACAAAGAATCCATCATCAGACTTTCCATCAAACTTGCCCAGATGATCTAAAGTATTTAGAATAGTAACATGGCATCCAAATGGTCTCATGAAGGTTAGAACAGTTGTTCTACCTCTAAAAAGTTCATAAGGTGTCTTGTTGTGAGGCTTAACCACTAAAACCCTGTTCTGCACATAGCAAGCAGTATTAACTGCTTCAGCCCAAAAAGTAGTGGGTAACTTAGAATCAACTAACATGGTTCTAGCAGCCTCTATCAGTGTCCTATTCCTCCTTTCAGCAGCACCATTTTGCTGAGGAGTTCTAGCTACACTAAATTCTATCCTAATACCTTTCTGATCACAAAACTTATTCGTAACTCTATTTTCAAGTTATGTTCCATTGTCATATATGATTATTTTTACTTTCTTATCAACTAGGTTTTCTATCTCAGTGATAAAACTCTTAAGGATTCCACTGGTCTCATCCTTAGTTCCCAAAAAGAAAACCCAAGTAAACCTGCTATAATCATCAGCAACAACAAGACAATATTTCTTATGCATTAAGCTACTTACAGATGTTGGACCAAACAAGTCCATATGCAATATGTATAATGGCTTAGTATTAGATTTATGAATCTTGGACTTACAAGTGGCTTTGTGTTGCTTCCCTTTTAAACAGGCAACACAAGTTTTGTCATTTTCAAAAAAATTTAAAGGTAAACCTTTTACAAGGTTATCCTTAACAAGTTTATTAATATTTTTAAAGTTTACATGACCCAGCCTCCTATGCCAAAGCATTGACTCATCAAGTTTGGCCTTTACAACAAGACAAGTTAAACTCTCTTTAAGAAGAATGTTCTTCATATCAACACTGTACATGTTGTTCTTTCTAGGAACTTTAAGTAGTACTTGACTCTCATCAGATAACTTAAAGTTGGGAGAAAGAACAAGACATTCAGTGTCAGTAAAAAAAACAATGTTCTTTTTGTCACACATCTGTGAGACACTAAAAAGGTTAAACTTTAGTTCCCGAACAAAGTACACATCCTCAAAATCAAGCTTACCAGTCTTTATTGTATCTTTCTCTAATACCAATTGTGAAATCATTTAGAGCACTAGGAATAACAATAACAAAAGGCGGAATAATCAATTAAAGAATCAATTGTTATTGAACAAGGTTTCTCGTCATCATCATCTTCACTATAACAATACAATTACAAACACAATTAGCCCCAATACTACTTGATCAATTGTAGTACGGTTACTCAACAATAACAGGAATCATAAGATTCTTGAGGCTAAACAAAACACAAACCACTATAGGCTTTTTCTATAAACCCACGCCTATACACACACACACTTTCCTGGTGTTCACATTTTGACACACATGAAAACTAACGCCCTATGTCTCTTTATATAATAGAGACATTAGGGTTACAAAGGACTAATAATATAAAATCTTCTTTGTCTTTTAAGTCCTTCATCTTTCATATGTTTTGTCTTATCAACTCAAATATAAAACCCAACAGATAGTGTTATTGTAACACCCCCAATTTCGAGATACGCAGCGGAATTCAAGCTGGGTGTTATTCGATGGCACAACAGTTATAATAATTGAAAACAATCTCTAATTGAGTCGCTTTGAAAGATTTATCATTCGAATATCAGATTTTATAAAATGAGGTCCTAGTAGTTTTATATGTTAATACAAATATCGTCCCTAAAACGTTATTTATATTTTACGATCTTTGCTTAATTTTGTTAATGACAAATACAAAGATTATCTTTAAGCAAAAGCATAAATATAAGAATAAGCCTTTTACAGTTATAGTGATAAGTCTTTTAAAACATATTTACATATTACATGATCTCTAGGAGTAACATTATATACATATATACATTTACAAGTTTCTTCCTTAAATTAGAAACTTTATTTATTAAATATTAGGATGACATCATGGAATGCATCATGAACACAATCTTAGAAAGATTTTGAGATATCTTGTATTGATCTTCAAGCCAAAGAGTTGACATTGGAAGATATGGAAAGATATGGCAAGATATGAAAAGATTTCACTACTAGAAAAAGGGCTTTCCTTGACTCGCATTTTATGATGCACACTAAAAGATGACGCGCAAATAGCAGAGTCATAAAATAAGAGTCATAAAGAGTAAATTTTGTATTTGGGATGACTCGTTTTCAGAAGTGTCATAACATAGGGTCATAATCAGTTAAAATTTAGCCTGAAAGATGACGCTCGTTTTGCTTCGTCATAAATAGGGGTCATCTCCTTCGTTTTTTTTTTTTTGGCCAAAAACACTTTCCCGCTCTTAACACACTCAAACCCCTCTAAAATTTCTCAAAACACTCAAAACACTCCCGCCCCCTCAAACCCTTCTCAAACCCCTCTAATATTTCTCAAAACTCTCAAAACACTCCCGCCCCCTCTCAAAACACTCGACATCAGTTTGCCCTAATTTACCATCTCAAAACACTCGACATCAGGCTTTCTCAGGTCGACCTTTCTTTAGGTTAAGTGGCGTGTAGCTAATCTCGCTAATATCTCAGATCGGGGGACAACTATGTCTCCGCTTCTGCTCGTGCACTCGTTAAAGCAAACTCATGGCCAATTTGCCCTAATTTTGAAAGGTATGCCGTAATTTGCCCTAATTTCCCATCTCAAAACTCTCTAAACCTGATAAATTAATGTAGTTGTAGAGTTTTATTTAGGTTATAAAATCAATTTATTGATTTTTAATGTAGCACACCAGGTGTTTGTGAAAATGTTACTAGGTTTTTGTATCAGTTTTTGTATCATTATTTTTTGTATCAGTTTTTGTATCTGTTTTTGTATCATTATTTGTATCAGGTGTTTGTGAAAATGTTACTATGATGTAAGATAATATTTTTTGGTGTTTGTGAATAACATGTATAGTTTAATAGAGTAAACTTTAACTGTAAATGATTTGTAAGCTGGTGTTCTTGTTTAACATGTATAGTTTACTAGGTAGTTATCTTTTTCTGTTTTAGTTTAATAAAACCTTGTGTAAATTGTATCAATTTGTGAATAAAATCTATCAGACTCGACACTTACACGAGATGTTTTCTGTTTTAGAGTTTTTAGGTAATGGATAAATCTTGGATTTTGTCTGATAGATTATCAATCGCATACGAGGAAGGCGTGGATGCCTTTTTAGAGTTTGCACAATGCAATAACCCAAATTCCAATGCCGTTCCGTGTCCTTGTGTAAATTGTATCAATTTGTGTCACACTTCCATCAAAAACGTGCGTTATCACGTGTTTAAACACGGTTTCGATGAGAATTATATTGATTGGACCTTCCACGGAGAAAATTCATCTAAGGATGAAGCTCAATGCCCTAATGAGTATAGACCTCCCGAGTTCGATTACACAAAGGAGATGCTACATGACGCCTTCACATATGCAGAGAATGAACCTAATTTATTGAAGTCACTTCTCGAAGAATGCGACAAGCCACTGTATGAAGGGTCTAAGTATAATGCACTAAATGGATTGCTGAAATTCCAACATTTGAAGGGTCAATTTGGCTGGTCTGATACAAGCTTTGATGCTTTATTGGGCGAGCTAAATGATGTTTTGCCTTCAAATAATACAATCCCTAAGTCGATATACGAGGCCAAGAAGTTGCTAAAAGGAATAAGCATAGAATACATTAAGTATCATGCTTGTGAGAATGATTGTGTCTTGTTCTGGGATGAGCACAAGGATGCTTCTCAATGTCCAACTTGTGGCACTTCTAGGTGGAAGGAGAATAGCAAGAAGGTGCCGAGAAAAGTTGTTTGGTATTTCCCGCCCATTCCTAGATTTAGAAGAATGTTCTTGTCACCAGAAACCGCACATGACCTAACTTGGCACGCGCAAGGTCAGGTCAGTGATGGCAAGCTAAGACATCCTTGTGATTCCCCATCTTGGAAGCTTGTTGACGACAAGTACTGGAAAGAATTTGGAAAGGAAGATAGGAATCTGAGATTAACCTTGTCCGCGGATGGTATAAACCCTCATAAGTCATTAAGTGCAAAGTATAGTTGTTGGCCGGTTACCCTAGCAACATACAATCTACCTTCTTATTTGTGTATGTCAAGAAAGTTCATGATGTTGACTCTACTGATATCAGGTCCAAGGCAACCTGGTAACAATATTGATGTCTACTTGGCACCACTAATAAAGGATCTGAAAGAGTTGTGGAAACCTGGCGTTAAGACGTATGATGCTTATAAGAAACAGTTCTTCAATCTAAAAGCAGTCTTACTTTGGACTATAAATGACTTTCCCGCGTATGGTGACCTGTCGGGGTGTGTTACCAAAGGTTATAACGCGTGTCCAGTATGCTCAGAGGATACCTACTCACAGTGGTTGCCAAAATCCAAAAAAGTATGCTTCCTCGGGCATAGAAGATTCCTCTCACTTACACATCCTTTTCGCAAAAGAAGAAAAGATTTCAATAATGAACCAGAGAGCCGTGTGATGAAAAAACCGAGATCGGGTGAAGAAGTTTACGACTATCTGGAAGGTTTTACGACTAAATGGGGGAAGGAGAAAAAGGCAAAGAAGGAAGTTATCTGGAGGGCGTTGAAGAAGAATAAATCAAAGAAGAAAATGCCACATCAGCAGAGAAGGCCAAAAAAGAAAAAAGAAACTATTGATGCGAGATCGAAAGTTTGGCATAAAAAATCAATCTTTTTTGAACTAGAGTACTGGAAGCATTTGCTTGTTCGTCATCAGTTAGATGTTATGCATATAGAAAAGAATGTATGTGAGAGTGTTTATGGGACGTTACTGAATTTGCAAGGCAAGATGAAGGACGGTTTAAAGGCACAACAAGATCTCGAGGAGTTAGGGATTAAGACTGAGTTAATAAGTCAACCAAAAGGGAAGGGTCATTATCTGCCGCCTGCCATATACTCATTAAATAGCGAGGAGAAACGCATGTTTTATGACACGCTGTCTAACATAAAAGTGCCTGATGGGTATTCCTCCAATTTCAAGAATCTCGTGTCCGATGATAATTCGAAGATGAATGGATTGAAGTCCAACGACTGTCACGTACTAATGCAACAGATTCTTCCTTTTGCAATAAAGGGGGTGTTAGACGTGAAAGTTAGGAAGACTATTATAAGCTTGTGTCACTTCTTCAACGAGCTGTGTAGTAAAGTAGTTGATGTTAGTAAGCTAGGCAAGCTGCAAAGTGACATCGTAGTAACTTTGTGTTTACTAGAGAAGTATTTTCCGCCTTCGTTTTTCGATGTCATGATTCACTTGATGGTGCATTTAGTCAGAGAGGTGAGGTTATGTGGCCCAGTCCACTTTAGGTGGATGTATCCGTTTGAGAGGTACATGAAAACACTAAAAGGTTATGTACGAAATCATTATCGACCCGAGGGCTGCATGGCAGAATGTTATGTGGCAGAGGAAGCATTAGAATTCTGTTCCGATTCCTTGGAAAACATGAAATCAATTGGCAATCCTCATGATCGTGCTGATGAAAGAAACTGCACTGGTAAACCTTTATCGCAGGCTACCATCTGTGTTGTGGATTCTAAGCTACTTGATCAAGCTCATCTTTATGTATTAGGAAACACCGCCGATATTGAACCATACATAAAGCAGCATATGTTAGAACTGAAGGATCTTAACTCGCGTCGAAATAATACATGGTTGCAGAGCCAACATAGTCAGACGTTTATTGACTGGTTTAAGAAAGAGGTTGAAAAGCGTTTGGCTAACGGGGAAAATACCGGTGAAAGTGTTCGTTGGTTGGCAAAAGGCCCTGAGTTTGCTGTTAGTAAATATACCGGGTTTGCCGTAAATGAGTATCAATTCCATACAAAAGAGCGTGATGAATCTAAAACCACTCAAGGTAGTGGAGTATCTATAGTTGCAAATACTATGCAGATTGCTAGTGCAAAAGACTCCAATCCGGTATACGGCGCTGTTACCTACTTTGGTCGTATATTGGAAATATGGGATCTTGATTATCGTACATTTATGGTTCCTGTTTTCATGTGTGAGTGGGTAGATAGTCGTGGAGTAAAAAAAGATGATTTAGGATTCACAGTGGTTAACTTTGATAGGCTTGGTCAACGGTCTGAACCCTTCATATTACCTAGTCAAGCAAGACAAGTTTTTTATGTTCAGGACCAACAAGATAGGAACCTGTCTGTTGTTGGCTTCACACCACATAGGATGTATAAGTATGGAGATGATGAAACTGCTGATGTGTTTGAATTTGATGTTACACAAGATATGAACCTGTCTTTAGAAGACCTAGACGATAATTTTAACTGTACGCGCTCGGATGACGAGGGCATATTCGTTTTAGATCATTAGTTTTTGGTATGAAATAAATGTTTATTTTAGTAACTGTATATTTGTTAAAGTCTGTCAAGCATTATTTATTATTTAAAGTTTTTGGTATGAAAATAACTGTTTATTTTGTTTATTTTAAACATGCAGGTTGCTTTTTGGTAATAAAAGATGGCCTCGGGTTCTGATTCGGACTAAACTTAACTGGGTTAATTCTAAGGTTAGTTATTCGTTATGGCTTATTTGCATCTCCTAGCTTATTAATAGTCTAAGTAATACTAGTGTAGAGTGGTTTTTAGTTTTAATCAGCTTAGTATAGGGTAAAATTGCAATACAGATTAGTGTAAGGGTGTTTGGTTTAAGACAGCTTATAGGTTAGTTTGGGTATAATCTGAAAAGCACTGTTCATGTGCCAAGTTTCTGAGTTTGATTGAACTGATTCAAAGGTATTTTAGTTGTTCTCATCAGAAGATAGGGCAGTTTGATGGTTATTTAAAGTCTGCATTTAGATATTTTAGTTTTGAGCTCTTATCTGCCCTAATAAGCTTAGCAATAAGCTGAGCTTAATTTGAGTTCATTTTGGCTTTGCTAGTTAGTTCAATAATGGTGCTTAAGTGAGTTCCTATGAGTTGGTCTGCTGTGGAGTAGTCTTGCTCAAATTTTGCGCCAAATTCCTAATCTGCTACCACAGATTGTTTTGCAGCAATTAGTTATCTGCACTGCTGATCTAGGATCAAAATTGGCTTATCGTATCTGCTTTAGGTCCTAATTTTTGGAATCTAGGTAGGTTAGGTAGGGGTCTTTTGGTGCATAATCTGGTATTTGAGTTTCACCTTATTAATCTGCTTATAACTGATATGCAAATAAGCCCATATACGCCCTGTGCAGACCATTTGTTGTTAATCAACTGTAGTTGCATATCATATACAACTGTTTCTAAAATGTTGTTTTATTTGACTAGATTGGTGGTGATAGCAATGAGTACACGGATGCGGATTTCGACGATATTCGAGAAGAATGGCCAATTTAATTATGTGTCGAATTTCATTTTTAGGTAGAAATCGTATTGTAGTAACATTAACTAATGAATTGTTATGTAATGAATTGGTAATTTGATTATATATGAAATGCGTTAATTTTTGTACAATTATCAGGTTTATTGTCAGTAATTATTTATATAATCAGGTTTTAATTAAAAAACAGAAAAAATAAAAAAAAAATGATTTTAAGGTAATGACTCGCAAAAACATATGTCAGAAAAGTGTGTCATAAAAGTTAGTCAAAATGATTTTAAGGGTAATGACACGCAACGTGGGTCATAAGTGCGAGTCATAGAGGGATGACGCACAAATGCGAGTCATGAATATTTATGACGGGTCTTTCCTTGACTCCAATGTGCGCGTCATAAGGTCTCTTCTTGACTCGCATCTGGAGTCAAGGAAAGCCCTTTTTCTAGTAGTGTTTGAGAATCTCTTAGCTGTCCTGAAGTGGCGGATCCAAACCCATACAAAGGCGGATCCAATTTTTGAGATACGCCAGATCCGCCAACTGTTGAATCAGTTTGCCTATAAATAGCAAGCTGATCATTTGGACATTTTATCACTCATATAGCTTAAATACATAATCATTCATTTACATATCACTAACCCATATCATTCTTTCATTTCATTGATCTTTCCTTTTGTAGCAAAGAGATCAAAGCATATAAGGATCAACCTACTGTTGTTATCCTTTTAGTATAGACTCTGTGTGATTTTGTATTAGTTCACACATCATTGTTTGTATCATTTATTCAGTAGAGTTTGGTTAGTGTTTTAGTCCTTAAAACACAAAGAGTGTCGGGAGTGGTTGTACCCTTTTGAAAGAACCAACGGGAGTGGTTGTACCCTTGTGAAAGAACCAACGGGAGTGGTTGTACCCTTGTGAAAGAACCAACGGGAGTGGTTGTACCCTTGTAAAGAATCCAGTGTTTAGCTTAGTACCGGATAAAGAGTAAGCAACGTGTAAAGGTGTAGGAAATAACCATCTTGATTGTGTGGTTGATTCGGGTGGTCTTGGCTCATGGAAGATGAGATCCATGGTTGAGTTTAGTGAGATGTTAGAGAGAGAGAGGGAGACTCCTTTGAGAGAAAACTGGAATGTATTAGATTAATTGTGTGAGGAGTTCCAACCCTTCCCAAGTGTGGGAAGGGGCTTATATACTACTACATATTGGTGCCCCTAGTGGGCTGTGGAGTGAGCTGACAGTGGGGAAAGCCCGACCCACTCCACAAATATAAATACGACTAAGATAATACTAATATTACTAATACTACTAAACTAATATATATAAGCCTACGAGCTATATAAATGCTAATTAGATGCTCGGGGTGACCGAACCTTCATATGAATATTTATATTCCTAACAATCTCCCCCTAAGGGAGGTCACCCCGGAAATAATAACTTGAATTCTAGCATTTTGTCTTCTGATCATGTCTTCATAGCTCGTAGTCTTTGATTCTTCAATGTCATGTATCTTTGTGCATTCAGCAGTGATCTTTTGATGACTGATTGATTGTCTTGGATGATCTTTGAGTATTCTTCGACTTTATCATCCAACATTTGTTTTCAAGTCATCTTTCAGCAGTATGTTTCCTTGTGATGTGATATTCTTCGAGCCGACATGCTCACACTATTTGGTGTCATGATCTTCAGCATCAGAGTTTGCAGAAGCTGTGTTAAAGGTCTTTAGGTTGATCATGACTTCTTTGATTAAGATGATGTAGTGTGAACATGTGGTAGAGGATTGGCATCTTTTTAGCAACCAGCTACAACTGCAACCAGCTACAGCTTCAATCAGCTACAACCGCAAGCAGCTGCAACAGCAATCAGCTACAATCACCAGATGTTCCTGCATACGACAGTTAGCAATAAAACGTCCGGTACTTACAGGTTCGGACTTCGAGATTGTTAACAGCATAGTGTGAAAACTCTCTCTAATCCTTACCAAGACCGTTCCTAATCGAAAACCCACAGAGGGCTTTTTAAGATCGAACCGTAGCACATCAACGATTAGGTGAGTCGCTGGAGATCACTCCACGACTGTAGACCGTTAGAAACTGCCGTGATCACTAAGCGTAATCCATAAAGAATTACCGAAGTGACCTGCTTTCAGGGCTGCTTGATGTTGACCCTGGCAGGAATTTCCATTCAATCATTGAGAATTACATTTGTAAATTCTCTCATAAATGTTCTGGCAGATTGCTAAGATCTGCGTAGGACTCATAAGTTTACAACTGGTGTCCTTACTGTTGAACACCCAGTGTAGAAATAATTCGTGTTCCTATGAGATCTTTTTATGCATCTCGTGGCTCTAGACTCGATAGTGCGTTTTGATTTAGTGAGCGGAGGCTGGAGAGAACTGCCACCTTTTCAATATCATCTAACTCGGAGTGAGAGAGACGATAGGAATGTATTGAACTCCGTGACAATTGAAACAAGAGTCCTTTGAGGGACCTTGAGTGGCTAAGGAGGGTTGTGCAGCGTATCACTGGGTCCATGATACTTTGTCTTCAATGCCAGCAATCAACTAAAGTGATTCTGACAGCATATGTATTGACCCGGTTTCTGCCTAAGTTGTAAGGAGGGCTATTTCTTTTCACCCTTTATCTTTACAATTCTTTTTCATTCTTCAACCCCTTCAGTGCATACCGAGACTTCATAACTAGTACTTTGTTGGGTTTGTTCCAGTACTAGCTCCATCTCAGTCGGCACTCTTCCCTTAATCACACTTTTCTCCTTTTTAATCATACCTAAGGACTTCTACACTAACTAGTGGATTGTCCCTGGGTAGATCCCTCCGGCTCTGGCGGGATCGTGGGAACTTGAGCCTAACCTAACCATCCTTATAACTCCATGCATTAATTAAAATGGTCAGTCTTTGGTATTCATCCACGATTGCCAAACCAAATCTTTGAAAAATCTCTCCAAGTGTTCATGATTCTGAAACACATTTTTGCAAACACTTGAGAGTTTTATATTTTTCAAATGCTCCCCCTCAACATGTGCTCGGTTGACTGTTTTATAAATTTGCACATGTTAGGTAGAGCTCGCACTTTTTGAATTGATCAACTTTCAGTGAACATGACCGATTCGAGACACGCTTACATCACTAGTTAGACTAGCTTGAAATTATTACCCGGCCTGGTCAAGTCCACAGAAAGTTTCTCGAAACGGTACACTCTACTCAGACACATCCTTTTCGAGACACGCTTACATCACTGGTTAGACCAGCTTGAAATTATTACCCGGCCAGGATATGTCCTTTCGATCAATGACAGTATAGGTTTCGTCAATTCCTTGTTAAAGTCTGAGTCACGATCTCATGCTATGCCAAATCCTTTTTGTCCATTCGCTCCCCCTCAATATGTGCATCGATATACGAAAGAGTTTAGCACATATGGGAGAGCGTACATTATACTTTTCAAAACATCACATTTTCATCAGGTTTCATATTTAAATCACATTCTCTCCCCCGATCAAAAATTTCAAACCTTTTGAGATTTGTGATCCCAATTGATTTAAATAAGTTAGAAAACATGGGAGAAAATGTGGTCAGGTTTAACATGTTCTGATGATGAAACATACTTTGCTCCCCCTTAATCTAAGAGGGAGATTCACTGCTCATTTAGCACAAATTCGACAATTATGACACACATGATATTGACCTCTTTGCGCAGATGATGTAATCACTCGCTTTTCTGAGTGAGTCAGTGGTCAACATCAATCATCCATCCACCAACAAATCTTCTCAAGTATTGTCGATCCCCTCTTGGTGAGATCTGAGTAAGTACTTCTTTGTTGAAATGATGGTGGTGGAGGTGAAGGTGTTGTTGTTGTTGTTGCTGCCGATGTTGTTGTCGTGGTGAATTTCGAGCCAATCAATAGAATTTGAACGTCTGATCAAATGGTTAGAATGGGAACTGGCACATTCATTTTGGCTATGGAATCTGCATAAGAATATCAACACAGATATACATGCATACAGATACACTATTCCTTAATAGCTACCCTTCAGCAGCATGCCACATTATAATACCAAGTTCATCTTATAATCAAACCCCAATCAGGAACTACGTCAAACCACTATCTAGCATGAAGAGCAAACAGCAATCATGAACATGGCAATTCACACAGATTTCAATATTTCATTCAGGATCTTAGGAACATGATTCTAACATAATAGCAATCTACCTAAGCGAATCCTGAGAACATATGCACAATATCAACAACCATTAAGCAGCAGAGACAAACAACATTTGAAACTCATTCACTTAGATCATACAAATGCCAGTGGAGTATTCAAAAACATCAAACACAACTGGTTTTCTAACTTCTTTTAGGTTTTGAGTCTTAAAGCATTTTGGGGATTATACGAGGATACCAAAGTAACACAAATGAACCTTCTAGATACATAAAGCTAGGAAACTATAAGCAAATTGCACATAATGTCCTAAACTTTCTAGCAACTAACACACTTGGTCATTTGATATATTTAAGCAAGATCCTCTTCAACTAATTCCCCATTAACTACAAAACCTTTTCTAACAAGTATGTTTCAACCAATAAATCCGTTTGATGATATAAAATTTGAATTCACTCTCCCCCTCAATCAATGACCCGTATTCTAGTTGAACCTCAACTAAAATCACGCTCAACCCCACAACTCATCAAACAAGAACTGTCATGAGGTTGTGTAGTCGTTGATTGAGTGACAAATTTTATGCATAATCCAAGTATAAACAAATTTCATACAACACATATTCACCAAGTGTCTCACAAATAATTTTCAGAAGAATCATAGAATGAAAACTATTTGTATGCAAAGAAGACTTCTCTTCTTTTTCAAGAAATGATGCACTGAAACGTACATCAGATCGAAGAAACATGGATATAAAGTAATCCATGCCCAGGTGAACATCACCCAGTTGGAGGAACAGCCGTCTTTTTGGCGACGTGTTTTCCCCAGTTTGAAGCGCGGGTTGCTATTTAAAGTAATAGCAAGTCATTTAGACATGTTTTAACAATCCATTTTAACTTCTGCTCGAGCTTCATTTAAAGACCCGTGCCATTATTGAATGACATTTCTAAGTCCGTAAATGTTATCGATAAACAGAAGACATGCCTAGGTGAAACTATTTTTGGTATTTTCTATTTTTCAATTTTTATGGTTTTTCTGGTTTTACGTTTCTCTATTTACAATTAGCAAGATTTCTATATATCTATTTACAAGAAGGTATAAGATATGAACAAGTATATATATACAAGGATACGAACCAGAAACCATTACTCCTCAGCATTATGAATCTTCTCCGCATTCATCACTTGACTTGCTGAAGAGCAATGTGAGCACTTTCAATCAGGGAATGATTCTGGCTCAACACTCTCCCCTAATTAGTGCTCTCCCCCAATCTGACAACCTCTGACGATCACCCATAATAGGAAGAAGACTTTGGATGAACGCCCGAAATATGAAGAAGTCTTTTGATAACCAAATGCATGCCGTCTTTAATCTTCTAGCACTCCCGTCCTAGAGTGACTCCGTCAAAAACCTTAGGCAACTTTTCGGTAGTTTAAGTTGAGTCTCAACTGAAATCTAGCTTAACCTCACAACTCATCAAACAAGAACTGTCATGAGGTTAAGTTAACATCAAGTTGGACCTAACCTTACACTACGGAACAACTTGAACCTAACTTAACTCCACAACTCATCAAACAAGAACTGTCATGGGATTAAGTTAAATATCAAGTTGTAAGAAAAGAGCTCAACATTCTTGAATGTAGAGAAGACTGAAGACTCGACCTTCTTCAAGATTGCCCAATGTGGAGGAATAGAATACCAATCCTTTACATCTCACCAAATGTCTTCCAGTACCCTTATATATAACCCATCAGCCCGCAGCATACACATGAGAAGATAACTCCCAACAGAGAATGAAGAATAGACTGACGACTCGACCTTCTCCAGTCTTTAGTATAACACCAAAGTAACAAGTTGAACCACTGATCATCTATAGAATGTATCCATATTTGGATATTAAGCCCTGATCACGTGAACCTGTTGTGCGTCCTTGATGTACACATTCTCTCTCCCCTGATGGTTACGATTAATCAGCCCATAACGTAGCAGTGAAACGATAATACCCAGGTAACAAGTTGAACCACTGATCATCTACAGTATTTATCCATTCTGGATATTAAGCCCTGATCACGTGAACCTGTTGTGCGTCCTTGGTGTACACATTTCTCTCCCCCATGATGGTTACGATTAATCGGAATCATCATCATGATGTGTACATGCAGCCTAATGACGTGTACATGAAGCATCGACTGGAAACCCATTGTTACTGATTGTACCAGCTCGTGAGAATATGTAGATTAGCATTCCATGACCATGTTCTTCAACACCTTGATAGACGGAAGAAGTAGTGTTGGAGAAACATGGTTTGCACGACTCCTGAACTGACGTATTCAGGAGTCGTATGACCATCTCAATCATCAATCAACATGTAGAATCATATTCACCCTTTCCCCCCCTCAAAAATTGCATATGCCTGCCAACTGCAACTTTTTGATGATTGAACTAGTGAATATGAATACCATCAACGATAAGGAACTCCGCTTGACGGTTCTTGAAGACTAACACGTTGTTTATTCACCCTTTCCCCCCCTCAAAAATTGCATATGCCTGTCAACTGCAATTTTTGGTTGAATATGTGAATAAAAATATACTCCAATATGCGCCGATTCACTTGAAGACAGAATAAGCACGGAAAGAGCATGAATCTCGTTGATGAGAATGGCCATAAATAAGACGATTCCTCTTCATTTGAAGATAAAGTGCACTCAAGCGTACACTTTTCTTTTCTTTGAAGAATGAGGCCTGAACTGAGGTATTCAGACGTCATTTAATGAAGAACGAGGCTTGACCTGCTGTGTTCAAACGTCATTTGATGAAGAACGAGGCCTGCACTGAAGTATGCAGACGTCATTATTTTGAAGAACGAGGCCTGCACTGAAGTGTACAGACGTCATTATGTTGAAGAGCGAGGCTTGAACTGCTGTGTTCAAACGTCATAGTCATTGAAGAACGAGGCCTGAACTGATTTGAACAGACGTCATTATGATGAAGAACGAGGCTTGAACTGCTGTGTTCAAACGTCATTATTCTCTCTCTTTACTTCTTCTCTCATCTAACTCATTACCAACCCCATTATCATTCTGTCGGCTTGATGTCGTGACCACTGATGGAGAAAACCCAATATGATGAACTTGATACTGAAGTAATATAACCCGAACTTGTGACTTAAACTTGTACTAATGCGTGACAAAGAGCGGTGTAGAGACTTCGTGCAACATCGAATCCCTAAGTACTCTATACTCTTCAACCAACCAACCATCAAGTATAAGACGTACATCACCTCTTGGATATCCACAACTGCGTGTGACACTGAGTACTACAACGTGACTCCTTAAAGTGATAGTTATTTTGTAATAGGGAGAAAGAAAAAATAACTAGATATCCAAGTCCTTGTCATTGTATTGAAAGCTCGAACAAGGATCTCGAAGAATCTTCATCCAACCTCCCCGATATCTTCAGATGCTAAGTACACGCACCCATAAAATTTCACTTCAGCCTCAAATAAATAATAATGAGTCAACCCCGTAGTCACATCTTGTCAATTAAAAGTCTCGATCCAGCCATTTGTGATGTTATAACTGAACTTCGATAATGGTTTTAACCCGATCCTGGTCAAGAGCGCATAGCCCATCATCACGGAATTTTACAAATCTATGGTTTAAACCGAGAAATAAGTTCTTTCGCGGGATTTTACAAAACCAAGAAGAAACCGTGAGACAGTAACCGATTGAATGTGGCGTGACTGATTTGGTTTTGGTGAACATCAGTTTGGGTTAAGAGTATTTCGTGAGAATTACAGACCACATCACAGCTTTTAAAACCTTTGGCCAACTAACCAACCTTGAACCCAGATTAGAGACCACTTGATGAAGGAAACCCGACGTACCAATACTGAAACCAGAAGAAGAAATCCCCAAAATTGTAACTTAAGCTTGCACTAATGTTGGAAGAACGGTGTAGAGAATTAATGCTCCAAGTAGATCTCTAAGTGCTCAATACCCAACCAAAGTATGAGACATTAACACCTCTTGCGATTATCGACAACGTCAATGACGTGTGACACTGAGTACTCCAGTTACTCTTAAGTGATAGTTACCCCGACTGCTGGTAACTAGATAACCCAAGTCTTCAACTTAAATTTTTTCGCACGAGCAAGTTATCATTGAGAGTCATGCATCCAGCCAACCCCGACTTCAAGATAAAATAAGTAGACGCCTTCGAGAACTACAACTTCAATCACAAATAAAGAATACCAGATTAACTTCGTGGTCATCTTGTGCTGTTGACTAGCCAGAAAGGAAAAGAAACACGCGCAAATTCTTAGAAGAGCCCATGACTCATAGTCAGTCCAAACAAACAAAGCTGTCTGACCCAGCTACTTGGATGTTGTCCAATTCAGTGCATGGAATAGTTGTCGTACTGTGTACAGGATTTTACAGTTCTTGAGATTTATCCGAGAAATAAATTCAAGAACAAACTGCACAACAGTAAGTATCAAACTGCTGACATCTTAGGCAAATAGCTAAGACCTTAACCACTGAAACCGGAACCGCTAAAATTCACATTGCTGGGGACGAAACTTCTAGGAAACTTGCGATAATTCTCCCCCTCAAAAAGGACATGAAATGACCTTTTTGCCAAAGCTGAGAGTCCGTGATGTATGTGAATTTGACAGGCACACAACATGGAAAGGGACAAACGAAACAACTGCAACGAAGAAGGTGATACAGACTCTCTTGTAGTAACCCCTTGCTTTCCTCATCATCAATGGTTTAGTAGATTTACAATTCATTGAAGCTCGTAATGTGCCAAAACCGCTTGATGGAATGCATATGACTTTAAAGTGAGTAAAAGGTTAACACATGTCTCCAAACAGATCACCTCTTGTCTTAAAGCCTGACTACCTCTTGAGAAGATCTCGAGCAACAATCCCATTAGAAGCTTGAGAAACAACAATCACTTGATGAAGCTTGATAAAGAACAAGTCCGCGACTTAAACTTGCACTAAATTATGATTGAGAACCTATATTGAGCACAACAACGTAACTCCTTTAAATATAGGTAGTGATATATACCCAACCTTCCATCCTTAATTGTATATATCCACTTCGTGAACATCCAAGTCTAATCACCTTAACTTGCAAATTGTGATTTAGAACCTATATTGAGCACAACAACGTAACTCCTTTAAATATAGGTAGTGATATATACCCAACCTTCCATCCTTTATTGTATATATCCACTTCTTGAACATTCAGATCTAACCACCTTAAATACGCTCGAGCAAGGGTCAACAAACATCTTGCATCCATCCACCCCGAGATGTTTGTGACACTAAGTACACCAACCCGTGAATTAACAAACCAACCAAGTTACCATAATTTCCCAATTCCTGCTGATCTTGAAGCACAAACTTATCCCGAAAAATTAGTCACACCCCGTAAATTACATAATGTCTAAATCCAAGTCCAGCCAATTTGTCCAAAATTAATTTCACGGGATTTTACAGCTCTTGAGATTTAAACCGAGAAATCGAATCTTTCGCGGGATTTTCTAAAATCTACAAGAGAAACCGTGAAATCAACCTGAATACCCAAGAGTGAGGTGCAATACCAATCTTCGAATTTCAAGTTACAGAAGTCAAATCACAACATGATCAAATCGCAACAAGTCGAGTCACAGATTGTCAAATTGCAACAAGACAGATTGCAATCAACCAAGTCACAATAAGTCAAATCGCAAGTGTCAGCTCGCAACGTCATATCGTAACAGGTCAAATCGCAATCCGTCAAGTCGCAACAAGTCAAAGCGCAACATGACAAATAGCAATTAAACACATTGTAATTCGACAACTATAACTCAGATCGTAAAAATCAAATTGCATGCTTGCTCAAGTGGTAGGCTCTATTTGGACTATGCCGCCAAATCCGCAACTCTGTAATCCCATTGACATTCATATACCCAAAGATATGCTTTCCAACCAAAGTGTTAGACAATTCGTCAACGTGGTAAGAAAAAACAAACTTAACCAAAATTTGTCCATGTGTTGAAAGTCCAACCATCCGCCCAACACACCATAACATCGCCACCAGAAACCCAATGTCAATTATTGAATCCATACATAAGCCCATTGTAGTTCAATTCAATGCAACCCAAATTTACCAAGTTGAACCGGTTCAGGCCCAAGTTAAGTCCGGCAAATGTGTATTATTACCCGATTTGAGTATTAAGCCCACGATTTACCAAACTTACCAAGAGATTTACCAAATTGCAAGAAATGTGAATACCACTGATCAATCGGTAAGTAACTCATTTTATGGATCAATTTTAAGCCCACTATCAAATTGCAAGAAATTTGATACCACGATCTACAAATTGCAAGAAATGTGTATTAAGCCCAAATCCAATTCATACTTATTATAAAACCCGGTCCACTTATAATCACCATATAATACCCAAACCTAATCATTTGTCATTAGCAAACCCTAATCACAAACTCACACTCCAGCGCCCCCATCTCATCCATCTCACCTCCAAACTCACAAACCCTAATCCCAACTCGATCTAATCCCTAATCACAGGTTAATCTTCTCCGCCCCCTTCACCTCTTCACTTTGATTCCATTCACCATCTCATCACCGTTTCAATAATCTATATCCGAACCCACAATAACCGATTAAACACAAACACCTTCTCGCCCGTATTAGTTGTCTTCATTTTCCATACGAATCAAAAAAACTTTGAAGGGCTTCGAGATCCGTTAAAGGTTCTCACAGGTAAGTATATGTGTTATCGTTTTGTTGTTGTTAAGGTTGTTTGATTTGTACGAACGAGGACAAAAGAGGGTAACACAATTGTTATTCTTATGTCTTTTGATTCGGATATTGAATGAAGTATATCTTCCACAAGATCTATGATGTATTTCTCATTCGATGTTGTCTTTGGACGAATCGTTAATCACCAAGAGATATGAACTGAGATCTTTACTTTTAATTTTCATTAATGTACGAGTTGTAGATGATATGTGCATGTTGGGGGGTGAACGGTGAGGGTTTAATGGTTGTGTCAAGATGTAGGGTTCGATTTTAGGTTTTAATTCGAATGATCTGTGATGATTGTCTTGCTCGTGTAATGATCTTATAAGGTATTTGGGTTGTCATACCACACGAACAAGATAGACTGAGATCATGAGTTGTTGGCTCTTGATTTATCTTTTTAGATTTGAGTAGTTGGTATTTAATTTGTTGAACTGTCTTCGATCTTTTTCTATTCCTTTTCGTTTGGTTGTTGGACTGATGATGTTTAATGAAGAAAACTGAGGTCAATGAGTCAGTGGTGTGTGGTAAGTGGTTGTAGTGGTTGGGGTCAATGACTCTGCTTCATCATGTTCTTTCATTTTGTCATTAGATACCTCGTTAACCATTTGACTGTTTGACCAAGTGACAGACAAACCGCGTCCACCTCATATAGACAAACCGAGTTCATAGTAAAACAGACAAACCGAGTCTACATTATGTACACAAACCGAGTTCGTGGTTAAGTGGACAAACCGAGTCCAGGGTTAAACAGACAAACCGAGTCTGTGAGCCAATGGACAAACCGCGTCTGGGACAAACCGAGTCCAGGACAAACCGAGTCCAACAAACCGCGTCTGGGACAAACCGAGTCCAGGACAAACCGAGTCCAGGACAAACCGCATTTGACCAGTCAAACCTGTCACTTTCGTACTTTTCCTTAAAAAACGGATCTGTGTTTGTTTCTTTGACCAGTCAAGCAGACAAACCGCATTCAAGAAACTCCCCTTTAACACTAGCAGTAACCAAGAACATCCTTCCATGACACACACTTTTTTTTTTTTTATCAAATCTCTACCAATAACATCATGTGCACACAAGAATATTGCAAACCGTTGTTCCGATTTAGTTAACTGCTTCAAACTACAACTGAAAGTATTGGTAATAACAAATGATATACGAGCATTTCTCTCAAGTTGTGTCTATTAAATCCCAAGATAACAGTGAAACAAATGATATACGAGTATTTCTATTAAATGAAACTTGTGTCTATTAAATGAAAGTATTGATCAACTGAAACTTGTGTCTATTAAAGCCCACCTATTAAAGCCCAACACCAAAAAATAAGTGACGCAGGACATTCACACATGATTCGAACATAATGTAATAGACACAAGTGTTTGACCAATAAAAAAAAACTCACTTGAAGCAGTGTGCAACACACAATCACAAACAAATCAAACCATTGACCACAGAAACAGTGTACGACACACAATCAACAACAAATCAAACCATTGACCACAGATCTGACCAAGATGAAACCATGGCTCTTGATACCAATTGTAGGAAATAACCATCTTGATTGTGTGGTTGATTCGGGTGGTCTTGGCTCATGGAAGATTAGATCCATGGTGAAGTTTAGAGAGAAGTTAGAGAGAGAGGGAGACTCCTTTGAGAGAAAACTGGAATGTATTAGATTAATGTGAGAGGAGTTCCAACCCTTCCCAAGTGTGGGAAGGGGCTTATATACTACTACATATTTGGTGCCCCTAGTGGGCTGTGGAGTGAGCTGACAGTGGGGAAAGCCCCGACCCACTCCACAAATATAAATACGACTAAGATAATACTAATATTACTAATACTACTAAACTAATATATATAAGCCTACGAGCTATATAAATGCTAATTAGATGCTCGGGGTGACCGAACCTTCATATGAATATTTATATTCCTAACAAAAGGTTTTCTATGCCTAGAAGGGAGCTTGTTTCTTAGTGAAGAAAAACTCTCGAGTTAGAGGCTTGAGGAGTGTAGTAGGGCAAGGAAGAGAGTCCTTGTAGCCGAACCACTATAAATATCCGTGTTGTGTGGTTTGATCATTCCTTTCCTTACTTACTTATATTATATTATTTCTTTGTGCATACTTACTTTGAAATCACGTTAAGTCACAAAGCGAATTAATTTTAAAAACGGTAAAACTATTCAACCCCCCTTCTAGTTTTCCACAATTGGTACCAGAGCAGTGTTACTCAAGATTTTCAAAATATATTGTATTTTAAAAACTTGAAACGATCAATGGATTTTGAAAACTTTAAAGAAGGGCAATCTATGCAAAGACCACCACTATTTGAACCAAATTGTTTCATATATTGGAAAAATCGCTTTGAGACATATGTGAAGTCAAAGGACATAGATCTGTGGTATATAATTGTAGAGGGTGATTACAATCCCATAAGTAATGATATTTCAGGTGGTCGGGATGTAGGTACTTCTCTTACTCGTCACAGTGATGAGCAAAAGAGGTTGATTGCCAAAATGATGCTTTACAATGCCTTACCTAAGAAAGAATATGAAAGAGTTTTTATGTGTAAAACGGCTAAAGATATTTGGCAATCACTAATTATCACTCATCAAGGGAACTCACAAGTCAAAGATAACAAAATTGATCTTCTTGTTCAACAATATGAACAATTTGTTATCTCTGAAGATGAGACCATTGATAGTGCGTTTGCTAGGTTTAATACTATTATTACATCTCTTAAAGCACTTGACGAATCTTTTTCTAGTAAGAATTTTGTCAGGAAATTTCTAAGAGCACTCCACCCGAAGTGGAGAGCAAAGGTGACAGCTATTGAAGAATCTAAGGATCTTTCAAGTATGACACTGGACGAGCTCATAGGAAATCTCAAAGTTTACGAGATGGTGATGGAAAAAGACTCAGAAATAGTTAAAGGCAAAAAGGAGAAGATGAAGTCCATTGCCTTGAAAGCTAAGGCAGAGTCAAGTGATGATGATGAGTCTTGTTCCAATAGCGAAGACGAAGAGTATGCCATGGCAGTAAGAGATTTCAAGAAATTCTTTAGGAGACGAGGAAAGTTTATTAGACCATCTCATGAAGAAAAGAAATCCTTTCGAAAAGACCGTGATGATAGGAAAGGAAAGGTAGACAGGAGGTGTTATAGGTGTGGTGATTCTAGTCACTTAATAGGAGAATCTCCAAAGCCTCCAAAGAATAAGTCTCAAAGAGCCTTTGTCAATGGAGCTTGGAGTAATAGTGAAGGAGATGACGGCGAGCCTAAGAACGACGAAGTTGCTCTCATGGCTCATGACACAGAAGAGGTACATTCTGACTCGTCATACTCTTCTATAGATGATGAAACCATAGAAGTAGAATATAACAAACTGTGTGATATCACTTTAAAAATCATAAACAAAAATATGTTCTTAAAAACCAAAACAACACTTTTAGAAAACGAAGTTTATTGGCTTAAAGAAAAGGAGATACGAATGGAAAAAGGTAAAAATAGTAAAGAAACCTGTGTCTCGTGTCAAGAACTTAAACTAGAATTAGAAACTCTTAAAACCACACAGGAAGATCTCATTAAACAAAATTCTAAATTTAAAAAGTTCGACAAAAACATAAGTTATATAGATGAGAAAATGAAGATGCAAAAATTACCTCATGATAAAACTGGACTAGGTTTTATGAAACTTGGAAGCTTAAGTGAGTTTAAGAAACAAACAGTGAAAGAAAAAGAAACTGTTCCAACTGAGTCAGACACCCACGGATCCGACAGATCCAAAATTTTGGATCCGCCAGTTGTACCCAAGGGATCCGCAGGTACTGTTGATGAACAGAAGGTTCTTAAAACGAATCGTACTGAATTTGTTAAGGTTACTAGAAAACCTAGCACTAGTACAACTGTTAACAAACAAAAGCCACCAGTCTCAATAGGAAAAGGCCAAGTTAGAAATGAGTATAGAGTTAAAACGGTTCAACAGACACCTAAAACTAGTTTTCCCAAACACCCCTTTCCAAAGAGTAACTTCAACTCGCAACATCATTACCAAAATAATTGGAACCAAAACATGTCTAGAAACTTTTAAGGTCCTAATTATATGCCATGGAACACTTGTCCACCATTTCCATACATGAACCATGATAATGTTATGTTTAACCCAAACGGACCCATGAGATATTGGAGACCAAACGCTTGAGTTTTTCTTGAAATTAGGTGTGCTTGAAAGTTGAGTTAGAACCAGATGAGTGGATTAAAGATAGTGGGTGTTCGAGACACATGACGGGAAACAAAAGCCTTTTCTCTACCTACCAAGTGTACGACGGAGGTAATGTCACATTCGGTAGCAAGCTTAAAAGTAAAATCATCGGAAAAGGTACAATCTCTCATGACTCTCTCACTATTGATGATGTTGCTCATGTAGATAACTTAGGTTTTAACTTGCTTAATATTAGTCAACTATGCCGTAAAAAGTATAACGTCCTTTTCAGTGAAAATGGAAGTAAAATACTTAGAGACGGTATAACCGTAGGAAAAGGTGTTTTAAAGAATAACATATATGTTATGAAATTAGATAAAACACCTAAAGACAAACTTTGTCTCATTTCTTTGGACGATAACTCAACTCTATGGCATCGACGCTTAGGTCACGCCAATATGAGGTTAATTCAATCCTTATCATCTAAGGAACTCGTTAGGAACCTGCCCAAGTTGAAATATGACCAATAGTTTTGTGATGCTTGCAAAATAGGAAAACAAGTTCATAATAGCCATAAGGCTAAAAACATGGTGTCTACATCTAGGTGTCTAGAATTGTTACATATGGATTTGTTTGGACCATCCGCTATACAAAGTTACGGGGGAAACTTCTACACTTTGGTAATAGTAGATGATTACTCTAGATATACATGGACTAAGTTTTTGAAAGCTAAAAACGAAGCGTTTGATAAATTTGAAATCTTAAGTAAGAAAATTCAAAATCAAATAGGAAGTAACATAGTGTCAATAAGAACTGACCATGGTCATGAATTTGACAACGAAATCCAATTCGGAGCTTTTTGTGATGCTAATGGCATAACACATAATTTCTCAGCTCCTCGAACTCCTCAATCTAATGGTGTAGTAGAACGCAAAAATAGGACAATTCAAGAAATGAGTAGAACCATGTTAAATGAACAAAACATACCTCAAAAGTTTTGGTGTCACGCTGTAGATACATCCACATATATCCTAAATTGAGTTCTAATTAGACCATTCTTAAAAAAGACTCCATATTTTAGAGTGTTTGGAAGCATCACAAAAAGCCTACTTTAGGATATTTTAGAGTGTTTGGAAGCAAGTGCTTCATTTTAAACACAAAGGATTATCTCACCAAATTCGACCCAAAGTCGTATGAAGGTGTATTTCTAGGATATTCACAAACTAGTAAAGCATATATAGTTTTGAACAAAGAAACCTCAAGAGTTGAGGAATCATTGAACGTAATATTTGATGAAAGTCCACCTCCCTCTAAGACATCACATTTGGTAAATGATGACTTAGTTGAAAGTCAAATGGTTGAAAACCAAGAAAACATTGAAAGTGACAAAGAAGATGAACCGGTAAAAAGAGAAATAGTTAATATCAAAGAAACCAAAAGTCATCCATTAGAAAACGTCATAGGAAAAATCAATGAAAGAACATTAAGGTCTAAATCCCAAAATGAAAGTAATTTATTTTGTTTTGTTTCAACAATTGAACCTAAAAATGTTAATGAAGCCATAAAAGATGAATCTTGGGTCATTGCGATGCAAGAGGAATTAAATCAATTTGTTAGAAATGACGTCTGGAAATTAGTCCCACAACCTAAAAATCAAACCATAATAGGTACAACATGGGTTTTTAGAAACAAAATAGATGAAAATGGCATAGTATCTAGAAAAAAAGCTAGGCTAGTAGCACAAGGCTACAATCAACAAGAAGGTATAGATTACGATGAAACATTTGCACCCGTCGCTAGACTTGAGTCAATTAGGATACTACTTGCATATGCATGTGCACATGACTTTAAACTATCTCAAATGGATGTCAAAAGTGCATTTCTTAATGGTTTTATTAATGAGGAAGTGTACGTTGCACAACCTCCCGGCTTTGCCGATTTTGAAAAACCTAGTCATGTCTACAAACTTAAGAAAGCATTATACGGACTTAAGCAAGCACCAAAAGCTTGGTATAATCGACATAAGACTTTCCTAGTTGACCATAAGTATACCATGGGCCTAGTAGACAACACTCTTTTCACCAAGAAAAAGGGATCACATATTATCATAGTCCAGATATATGTGGATGACATTATATTCGATTCAACTTGTCAAGAGTTATGCGATGAATTTTCAAAAATCATGCATGATGAGTTTGAAATGAGTATGATGGGGGAACTAAACTTTTTCTTAGGTCTCCAAATTAAACAATTAGAAGATGGGATATTCTTCAACCAATCTAAGTATATCAAGGATATGGTTAAGAAATTTGGTCTTGAAGATTCCAAACCCATGAAAACACCAATGTCTTCCGAAACCAAACTCACCAAGGGTGATGAAAGTGAATCCGTAAATAACACTAAATATAGAGTGTGGAACGTATGTTGTTCGAAGTTCAAACACTTAGGATATGAATCTTAGTAATGTGTTTGAGAGATATTTATGTATTGAATGTGTTTAGCATGCGGAATCTACTACAACACACTTTAAAAGAACACAAGGTGGTGAGTTTAAGTAAATGTGTGAATGCAATGAACAAATAACACAACTTTTGGTTAACACAAAACGATTCAATATTATTGATGAAATAATACGGATGATCTAAATATCACCGGGATTACAAAGTAATCTTGAATCTAAGATTGTAAAAGGATTTGTGATTTGAAGTAACTAAGTTACTTGAGAGATAGTTTGGTTTGTGGTTATTAGTTGTGAAAGATGCATGCATGAAGAAGTGACTAAGATATCCTTTTATAAGATAAGGATATCTTATTACATGTTGTCAAGTATATGAATATAATACTATACTTTGACTATATTGGCGCCTACAATTAAATACAACTACCCATGTACACTCTGATATATTCTTCTGTCACCACAGAAGACTATTCTACTTCTACATAACGTATAACAATGTACAAAGACTAATAACACAACTAAATATCTATTACAAAATATCTAATCGACTTGACATAAGCTTGGCAGGCTCTTCATTAGCTAGCAGTACCTTCTACCCAGAAGGTACTGGTAGAACATCTTCGTACATAACAAAATCAACTAGCAGGCTCTTCATCGACTTGGCAGGCTCTTTGACTTTGATCATTTTATTCCCAACAATCCTCCCCTAAACTTGTTATTTCCATTAAAATACACAAGTTTCTGATGAATAAAATACATACCTTGAGGATTTGAGAACTCTTCCAAAAACCTTTACTTCCTATCCTTCCTTTTTCTTTCACATTGTTCAAATATGCTCCTTAGCAAACTTTGAACAATTTCTGAGTTTTCATCATCTTTGTCACACCTTAATCTCTTGGAGATCATAGTTGAGAGCACTTCATAACTAAGTGGATACTCTTTCTCAGCCAACATAAAGAGTTCAATCCCACTTGATGTGTACAAATGATGAACACTGCAATGACTTAGGAATTCCCAGGTTGTAGATGGATCATAATATGGAAATTTCCAATAATCATCTTTGGGATCAGGATCAAACATCCTATTGAATTCAACCCATAATTCCTGTTCCTTAACATCATTGCTAGAATTTGTGGCTAGCCTAATCTGCACTAGATTCCACAACTCTTCCAAATCTGCTCTATCAGATGCTCTAACTAAATTTTCAAAATTCTTGAAGATAGCAGACTGTCCCCCAACCCTTGATATTTTCCATGACTTACCAAATCTATCATGGTGTATTTCCCAATCAATTATAGGGTGTCTAGACCTAATTGGATCAGCATGAATGATAGTAGGTAAAGTAATCAACATTTTACTTACTTGCCCTTGATCCAATTTTGCTACTTCTTTCTTCTGAGCATCTTGCTTCTTCTTTGAAGACCTTTCTTGTGTATGTTCAGGAGGAGTGCAGTGGTTCTTCTTGTATGCTTCAATGTATAGATGCTGCAACTCTTCAAATGATTTTCTTTTGAGTTGATGATCCTTCCAATTTGCTGACCTTTTCAGATATAACTTGAAGAACTTCATCTGCTCTTTCTGATCATGTGACAATTTAAACCCTTTCTCCTTATACTGCATGATCTGCTGAAATACATCATTTAAGGCTTCTTCTCTATACTTTTTGGTGATGAATTCTTCAAGCTTGGCTGTCTTCTCTTCTACACTGAGAGACTCATCATCCACATACACAGAGGCTTGACCTCTTACAATTGGATCAATAGAGATAATCCATTGTAGTTGTGCATCAAATATTGGTGCAGCTTGAGAATCAATAAGAGCTTGAGCAGCTTCTTCAGCATCTTTCTGCTCTTTCATTGCTTCAAGCATTCTTGAAGCTTCATTAGCTTTTAGCTCTTCTTCTTGAACTCTTTTGGCCTCTTCTTCTCCTAAAACCATCTGAATTTGCTGAGTTCTCTTCAACTTCTTGGACTTTGGCTCATCTTCAATCAGAATACCTTTGCCCTTATCCTTTGGAGGTGAATCTTGTGATGGAGCAGAAGATTGCTCATCAGCAATTAAAACCCTCTTTCTCTTGTACACTCTCTCAGCAGACCCTTTATACCCCATAGCTAATAGCCTTTCTCTCCTAGCAGACTCTTCTTCTGCCCTAGCAGGCTCTTGCCCTGCTCCAACAGGCTCTTGCCCTGCTCCAACAGGCTCTTCATCATAAACTTGAGTTCCATCATGGAATTCAAATTGAGCCTGTTCCTCCTCTTCATTCACATCTTCAGACCTATCCTTCCTCCCCTTTTTGGAAGAGATATCTATCCTATCAATATCTGACTGTGAAGAACTAGATAAAACAACCTTTGCAGACTTTTTACCCTGTAACTTCTTCACTTCACCCTCCAATTTCTTGACCCTTTTTACCAATTTGATGTTGATCTTAGAAAACCTTTCATTTTGACTTTTGAGAGCATTCTCTAAGAACTTCACCTTATCTTTCAGCTCTTGCATTGTCTGAGGTGATTGGGTTTGTGATATATGATGTGGTGATGGTGGTGGTGTTTCTGATGGTACTGGAGATGGTATTGGTGTTGTTTGTTGTGTTGGTGAAATGTAACCATGTGAAGAACTGGATGATTGTGTATCAGCAGATGGTGTGGGTTCTTCTGGATTTTGTGGTACCATTTCATCAAAAAGTGGAACTTCCTCCCCTCTAAAACCAATTCTCATATTTGAAAATACTTTGTGAGAAAGTTTTGGTGTTTCATAAACTGAGTCTGTGGGAAGCAACACATGTTGTAATTTTCCAATGATGCATCCAATAAATCTTGGATACATCAAAAACTTTGTTTTAATTTTCACATTGTTTATCAATCCTTCAAAAATATATTTTGAAAAGTTGTATTTTCTGTTTGTTGCTAAGCAAATGAGAGCAGAGGCCATGTTGCCACTAAATTGCTCCCAAGAGGTTTTCTTCTGGCTCAAACAGTGAAGGATTGTGTGAATCAAAAATCTCCATTGTGGAGTAAGATGCTTTTTCAGAAAAGTGAGTTTGTTAGACTCAGCATGATACCCCATTCTTTGTAAATTTTCAAAAATTTCAGTATCTGGTAATTGACTAATACCATCAGAATCATCCAAATGAAGATGTCTTCTTATGGATGACTCAGTAAGAGTCAAATGCTTACCATCCACTTTGGCTTTTATTCTTTGGTCCCCATTTTCAGAAGTTTTAATTTTAGCAGATTGCCAAAATTGTAAAATTTGATTTTCATAAATAGTGGGATTGACTAGTAAAGCAAACCTGATGTAGGAGTTGTTTAAAAAGTCCACTACTTGATGAAATGAGGCATTATCCTCTGACTTCTCCAAAAATGCTAACTGATTGTGACGTTGGACAAAATCTAGATCAATTGTGGAAGCCATAATGAAAATTTTGAATATGATGGTGGGATTTGTTGGTAGTACTGGTAGAAGATAAAAGGTGTGTGTGAATTATGATAATGACTGATGAAAGAAGATATGAGAGAATTACTTTTAACCGACAATAATAAAGATTATAAAAAGAAATTGAAAAGGCGGTTAAAAAGATCTTTTATATGTGAAATATAATATAATTTAATCATCAGTAATTTACATAACTACCCCAACGGCTAATTTTAACTACTAGGCCCAACGGTTAAAACTTTTTCTGACAGGCTCAACGGCTATCTAGCAGTACCTTTGTACTCTAGCAGTACCATTTTTGTACTAACAGTACCTTTGAAAGTTTTATAAAAATCCCTTATAGTTTTTAGCAAACTACCAGCTATCAACGGATTTGAGTTGTCTTTACCAAAAGCCGTTTGCTTAAGGACTAGCTAACTATTTACAATTAAGTATGGTTAGTTAACAACCATATAGTTTTTGGTAAACTATCAACCATCAACGGATTTGATTTGTCTTTACCAAAAGCCGTTTGCTTAAGGACTAGTCAACTCTTAAGTTTGTGAAAACTTGGTGAGCTGAATACCAAAAGCCAGGATGGCCCAAAGATGGTGCAATTTCCTTGGATGGAGGAAATTTAGAAAGGCAATGATGCTGTGTATTTTGGATGATTGGTTCAACAAGTGAAATCATCTAATGTCATGCCTTTGAGTTGAAACCTTTCATAGTTTGATCTAGATAGAACTTTCTCCTTTGAGAAATGCTTCATCCCTTCTAGATATGTGATCTAACTCTATCTTTTTCAACTCTGCATCATCTTGTATGCTCTTGTCTTTCCTTTCATTAATTGGTGTTTCTTCCATTCTTGGCTATCAATTCCTCCCCTGAGATTGTTATCTCTCCTGAAACGAATATAACTTTTGTTGCT
Source organism: Artemisia tridentata subsp. tridentata (assembly GCA_021014915.2). Classification (NCBI taxonomy): domain Eukaryota; kingdom Viridiplantae; phylum Streptophyta; class Magnoliopsida; order Asterales; family Asteraceae; genus Artemisia; species Artemisia tridentata. Next base: position 183,454,793 of record CP139503.1, read on the forward strand.
CCTTTCTGTTTGGAAGAACTCTTGTTTTGTTATCAACCTGAAATGTGTTAGTTGCAAACCAAAAGAACAAAGTGCAAAGCACTTGATCTATAGCATTTTAAACATTCAAGCCTTTAAATGAACAAAACATAGCAATTTTGTATCAGCAGGACCAATTATGAACTAACAGGACCTTTTGCCTAACTAGCAGTACCCTGTTTAAAAGTCAATACCAGTTAATTTTATGAACAAAAACATATGATTTTCAAAGATTTATCATTCCAATACCTCCTACAAGATATTTGAATCTACCTAAATCAAAAGCTTTGGTGAGAAGGTCTGCATAATTCTTTTCAGAATCAATTTTAACTACTTGAATTAACTTCTTCTCATTGCAATCCCTTATGAAATGGTGTCTGATTTCAATATGTTTTGTTTTTGAGTGTTGAACTGGGTTTTTAATGATACAAATAGTACTGCTATTGTCAATATAAATAATGGTGTTAAGAAAATTGTACCCATAGTCAAGCAATTGATTTTGGATCCAAAGAACTTGCCCACAACAACTTGCACCAGCAACATATTCTGCTTCAGTTGTAGAATTGGCCACCATTGTTTGTTTCTTGCATTGCCAAGAGATTAGTCTGCAACCAAGAAATTGACATCCACCAGTTGTGGATTTTCTGTCTAGTGTTGCACCAGCATAGTCACTATCCGAATAAGCCACCAATTCAAAAGATGATTCCCTTGGATACCAAAGACCCAACCTAGGTTGACCCTTAAGATATCTAAAGATTCTTTTGACTGCTGTGAGATGAGAGATCTTGGGATGTATTTGAAACCTTGCACACATACATACTGAGAACATGATATCAGGTCTTGATGATGTAAGATACATCAAGGACCCAATCATTGACCTATAATTGTGCAAATCCATATCTTCTCCTTCAGCATCCTTGAGTAGCCCTTTGTCTGGATCCATTGGTGTACTTGCAACCTTAGAATCAGCAAAATTAAATTTTCTTAGGATCTCGGCTACATATTTATCTTGGCTGATAAATATGCCTTCTTTGGATTGTTTCACTTGGAGACCCAAAAAGAAAGTAAGTTCCCCCATGGAACTCATCTCAAACTTACTGTGCATAAGTTTTTCAAATTCTACACACAAGTCTTGGTTTGTTGATCCAAAGATTATGTCATCAACATAAATCTGCACTAGCAAGATGTCTTTCTTTGTTCTTTTGATAAACAAAGTTGGATCAATCCTGCCTCTTTGGAATCCACTTTTTAGTAGGAAACAAGCCAATGTTTCATACCATGCCCTTGGAGCTTGGTGTAGGCCATACAAAGCTTTGGTAACCTTGTAAACTTTATCTGGATACTCAGCATCAATGAAGCCTGGAGGTTGAGATACATATACTGGTTCTTCAATTTCACCATACAAAAATGCACTCTTAACATCCATTTGATAGACAGTGAAGCCTATGAATGAAGCATAGGCTAAGAAAAGCCTAATTGCTTCAAGTCTTGCAACTGGAGCAAACACTTCTTCATAATCTACCCCTTCCTCTTGAGTATATCCTTGTGCTACCAATCTAGCCTTGTTCCTGATCACTATACCCCTTTCATCCTTCTTGTTTCTGAACACCCATTTGGTTCCAATTGCCCTATGACCTCTTGGCAAATCAACCAATATCCAAACCTTCTGAATCTTGAATTGGAGAAGCTCTTCTTGCATAGCTTCCACCCAACTTGCATCATCTAAAGCTTTGTTTATATTTTTGGGTTCAGCCTGAGATAGAAAACATGAAAACAGGCATATATTGGAATTATCATTATTCTTTTCTTCATACATAGAGGAGATAAACCCTTCTTCATCTGAAGATAAGACTTGAGATAAACCAACTTGAGATCTTGTTCTAACACCAGAAGTTATGCTTCCAATCACATCATCAGTTGAGTGATCTTTGAGAATTCTAGTGTTTGGTGTTTTAGGAACTTCATATGTAGTTGGAAGATTGCTAATCCCCACCTCTTCTTGAAAAGAATCATCTATTTGAACATTCAATGGCTCAGCAGTACCAATACTTGCACTAGCAGGACCATCTGAAGAACTGGCAGTACCATTGTCATTAGCACCACTTTCTTGATTCTCTTGATTCTGAGTTCCTTGATCTTCTTCATTGTCTTCATTTCTTGTGTTTGAAGGTCCTTCTTGACTTGAAGATAGATCCATACTTTTCCAAATTGGCATCCAGATGTAATCTTGATCTTTAGGAGCTTCAACATTGTCTTCAGAACCTGTATTATCATTAGTATTTGTACCTGAAACAGGCACATAATTCATAGATTCTGAAAGCCTATCAACATCAAACATCCAATCTGGTCCAACTCCTTTCACATTTGATAGTTTCTCTTGAAACTCTATGTGAAGATTTTCTTCTACTAGCCTAGTGCAAGTGTTAAACACTCTATAGGCCTTACTCTGCAAGGAATACCCTATCAAAAAGCCAACATCTGCTTTTCCATCAAATTTTCCTAAATGATCTTTGGTATTGAGAATAGTGACATGACAACCAAAAGGTCTCATAAAACTTAAAGATGGTTTTCTACCAAAGAAAAGTTCATAAGGTGTTTTTCTATGTGGTTTTGTCACAAGAACCCTGTTTTGTACATAACAAGCAGTACCAACTGCTTCAGCCCAAAATGAAATAGGCAACTTAGAGTCTACTAACATAGTTCTAGCAGCCTCTATAAGTGTTCTATTCTTTCTTTCTGCTACTCCATTTTGCTGAGGTGTTCTAGCTACACTAAACTCTCTTTTTATGCCTTTTTCCTTGCAAAAGTCATCCATAACTCTATTCTTGAACTCTGTCCCATTGTCACACCTGATGATTTTGACTTTCTTATCAGATTGGTTTTCTACCTCAGTGATATAGGTTTTAAGTATCTCACTAGTTTCATGTTTAGATCTTAAGAAGAAAACCCATGAAAATCTGCTATAGTCATCAGTAACAACCAGACAATATTTCTTTCCGTTCAAGCTGCATACATTAGTAGGACCAAAGAGATCCATATGAAGCATATGTAAAGCCTGAGTAATAGAGTTTTGGGTCTTGGGCTTACAAGAAGCTCTATGTTGTTTGCCTTTTAGGCAATCAGCACAAGTTTGGTCATTTTGGAAAATCTTTTTGGGTAAACCTCTTACTAAATCATATTTTGCAATAGTGTTGATTGTTTTAAAGTTTACATGACCAAGCCTTCTATGCCAAATCATAGATTCATCCAATGAGGCCTTTGCTACCAAACAAGTTAAACCTTCCTTGGGATCAATGTTCTTTAAATTGACACTATACATATTGTTCCTTTTTGGAATTTTAAGAAGAATCTGACTCTCATCAGACATCTTAAAATCAGAAGAAAGAACCATACATTCATTGTCAGTAAAGAGAACATTGTTCTTTTTGTCACACATTTGTGAGACACTAAGAAGATTAAACTGAAGTTCTTTCACAAAATACACATTTTCAAAATCTAGTTTACTGGTTTTGATAGTACCTTTACCAGTGATCTTTCCTTTTATTCCTCTCCCAAAGGTAACATATCCTCCATCAAATGTTTTGAAATCTGAGAGGAATGACATGTTGCCTGTCATATGCCTTGAACACCCACTATCAACAAATCCTTGATCTTCAATATCAGTTGAATGTTCCTGCACATGAATAAACATATTAGTTTCCTTGGGGTACCCAAGCCATGACAGACTTGGGTTTGCCTCTTGCATCAATGAAGTCAAACCTTTTCAGGATTGTTGATGCACCTTTTGATTTGATTGGTTTCCAAATCCAACATGCTGAGGACTTAACAGCACTTTCCCTTCTAATCCATTGTGTGGTCTTTGGTCTATCAGTACCAATTTTGGCAATACCAATTTTGGCAGTACCATGTGGTCTAGCAGGACCTTTTGGTCTAGCAGGACCTTTGGTTTTTGGACTCCAAACTTTTGTTTTGACCACATTTATCTTTTGAATAGGACTCTTCTCAACTTTTGGTACATATTTAAAAGTGTTTCCTGTACCCTTATCAGTTGGTTTTGCAATAACAGGCTTATCTTGTCTAACAGTATGTTTAACATTTGTGGTGTTAGACTTAACAAAACTTTTTCTGGGGTGAGTAACATTTGTTTTAGATTTTGATTTACTCCCAGAAACCCATTTATTACAATAAGCATGAAGATGATTAAAGCTACCACAATAATAACAAGCTTTATTAAACATAACAAAGTCATCACCTAATTATTGTGACTTTAGGTTGTTCCAATTTCTTTGGCTTCCCCTAGGTTTGTTATTACAATTTTTACAACTTTCAACTGTCTTCAAAACAGTTTTGGCCTTAGCTTTAACTTCTACTTTCTTAGGACTGGTTGGTCCTACTTTGATTCCTTTCATAGGAATAGTCTCATCTTCATCATCATCAGATACCCAATCCTCAATAATTAGGACATCTGGTCTCTTATCAGTGAGCACCTTAGAGAGTGGAACATTCTTAGCACTCTCAGAAGGTTCACTTATCACTACAGGTTTATCCAATGGTTTGTTAACAAATTCATGTAAACCTGATACAGCAAGATCACTACCTTGGGGACATGGAATTCCTCTATAAGGAGGTGGACATTCATTGTATCCTATCCTTGATTTTATTCTTTTATTCAACTGATTCTCTACTATGCTCTTAGTACACTCAGAAGCATTTTTCAATTTAGTAACAGTCAGTTGAATATTATCTCTAGCCAAAGTCACTTTAGTGCACTCAGTCCTTACCATTTCAATTTCTGAATCTTTCAAAAATATTTGTCTATTAAGAGCAGCTTTAGCATCAGAAAATGTGAGTTCATTTTCTCTATAGTGAATGATTTGTTTTTCTAGCTTGGACATACCACACTTATGGTCAAATAAGGTTTGATTGGTTTTTCTATGTTCTAATACTTCTGTATCATAAGCTTTACTTATGATTTTTAATTCTTTAAAAGATTCACAATCATTAGGACATTTGATAATTTGTACCTCAGGGGTGGAGAATGCCATCAAAGCCAATTCATCAGAAGTTGACTCATCTTCACCCATGAAACTCCAATCAAAACCCATGCCATCAATAGCAACCATTGCTTTTGGCTCTGCAACTTCAACAACCTTACTCTTGCTTTCAAAGCTTCCTTTCTTCTCAAAGCTTCCTTTATTTCTGTTGTCAAACCCTCTACCCTTGTCATCCTGCTTCTTAGGTCTTCTACATTCTCTAGAGTAGTGACCTTTCATGTGGCAGTTGTAACACTCCACCTTTGACTTATCATATCCAGCAGGCTCATTTCCATCTATCAGAATCTTCTTGCCAGTCCTCATCATCAACTTCTTGGCTCTAATGCTTAAAAGTGAAAGTTGCCACTTTATGTCCATTTCTTCAAGATCATCAGGATGAATCTCTTGAAGGTCTTCAAATGATAATACGGACCCATTGTGCTGAGATGTAAGAAAAGCACACCCAATTGTTTCATCTAATATGGATTTGGTACTACCAGATGTACTAGCAGTACCAAAGGTTGTATTAGCAGTACCTTCTTCTCTGCTACCTTGTTCTTCATTATCAACCTTTGAGATGCTTGGGGATGAAACAAAAGCCATATTTCCAGAACTTGACCCAGTAGTCTTCTTTACTTCATGCTCTACTATTTTGAAATTGTTGTAGAGATCATTGAGACTCATCTGGTCAATATCTGACTTGTTCTTCCATACAATGACATGCATAGACCATTCTGAAGGTAAACTTCTAAGAAATTTAGAGTTTAGGTCTTCTTGAGTTATCATCACTTCATGGATGGCTAACTGACTTGCAAGCTTCTGAAGTCTATTGAACATACTGTCCAAAGACTCATTGGTTGTGGCTGTGAAGTTCTCAAATTGTTGTTTGAGAAGTGTTTTCTGTGTTTTCTTGGTAGCATCATTACCACCAAACCTAGCCACAATTGCTTCAAAAAGGGTTTTGGCATCTTTGTATTTGTTAAAGATCAGAAGTTGATCATTTGGAATAGTCATCAGTAACATACTCCTTGCCTTTAGATCATTTCTCTTCTGAACTTTTTCATCTGCATTTGATGGTTGTTCTTGTATTCTTGTTACAAGAGCATCATTTACTGTTGTAGTGGTGATTTGGGGTTTAAATGAATTGCCTTGTTCAATGATCTCCCAAAGTGCATAGTCCTGCACTTGAAAGTATTGTTCAACCCTTAGTCTCCACATTTCAAACTCGTTTTGCTTGAGTAATGGAAGTTTAGCTGCAACATTGGTTTGAATATGTTCAACATCCATTTTTCTTTTAAATTAGTAAATATCAAGCCTAGCTCTGATACCACTTGTGGAACGTATGTTGTTCGAAGTTCAAACACTTGGGATATGAATCTTAGTAATGTGTTTGAGAGATATTTATGTATTGAATGTGTTTAGCATGCGGAATCTACTACAACACACTTTAAAAGAATACAAGGTGGTGAGTTTAAGTAAATGTGTGAATGCAATGAACAAATAACACAACTTTTGGTTAACACAAAACGATTCAATATTATTGATGAAATAATACGGATGATCTAAATATCACCGGGATTACAAAGTAATCTTGAATCTAAGATTGTAAAAGGATTTGTGATTTGAAGTAACTAAGTTACTTGAGAGATAGTTTGGTTTGTGGTTATTAGTTGTGAAAGATGCATGCATGAAGAAGTGACTAAGATATCCTTTTATAAGATAAGGATATCTTATTACATGTTGTCAAGTAGATGAATATAATACTATACTTTGACTATATTGGCGCCTACAATTAAATACAACTACCCATGTACACTCTGATATATTCTTCTGTCACCACAGAAGACTATTCTACTTCTACATAACGTATAACAATGTACAAAGACTAATAACACAACTAAATATCTATTACAAAATATCTAATCGACTTGACATAAGCTTGGCAGGCTCTTCATTAGCTAGCAGTACCTTCTACCCAGAAGGTACTGGTAGAACATCTTCGTACATAACAAAATCAACTAGCAGGCTCTTCATCGACTTGGCAGGCTCTTTGACTTTGATCATTTTATTCCCAACATAGAGGGATGATTGGTAGTTTACTCTATCTTACGGCTAGTAGACCGGATATTATGTTTAGTATCTGTCTATGTGCACGCTTTCAAGAAGATCCCAAAATATCCCATCTTGAAGCCGTTAAACAGATATTTAGGTACATAAAAGGCACTACACATCTAGGATTATGGTATCCCAAAGGGACGGGAATGGAAACCATAGTGTATGCCGACTCAGACCATGCTAGTGATTATGTTGATAGGAAAAGTAAAAGCGGTATTTGTACTTTTGTAGGACATTGTCTCACCTCATGGTTTGCTAAGAAACAAACAGCCCTCGCCATATCAACAACTGAAGCCGAGTACGTGTCAGCAGGAAAAGCTTGCCAACAAGTACTGTGGATGAAACAAGCTCTCGTCGACTATGGAATTGTTCTCAACGACATTCCCATTCTTTGTGACAACAAAGGAGCTATCGATCTTAGCAAAAATCCAGTCCAACATACTAGAACCAAACACATAGAAATATGTTACCACTTCCTACGTGACAATGTTCAGAAGGGAAACATCTCAATTGAGAAAGTTTCCTCAGAGGACAACATTGCCGATATCCTCACAAAACCTCTCAAGAGAGAACCTTTCAACTATCTTAGACTTGGTTTAGGATTAATGGAACCTAGTGAATAGATTAAAACATTAACTCGAACCTTAGATTAACCAAACACGGCAATAACCAAACCTGTGTTCTGATCCTGCGGATCCAAACGACAACAAGGGCGGATCCCTTGTTTTGGATCCGCCGGATCCGTCACTTGGTGAGCCAGTTTTTATATATTAAATAAACTCATGTACTATTCATCACACTTCCCAAAAATATATCACCTACTGGAATTCGACCCATAATTCACCAAACTCACAATTTAGGCTATCTTCTTCAACTAAATTGAGCTCTAAACATCACTGTAAGTATCCTTATCATGTTTGCATTCCTGATCTGCGTCTAGGATTTCTATTTCATGCACAAAATCAAAACTTGGGGTTTATGCATAATTCTTGTAAAATCATGAAACATATTTACTAAATTGCATAACAAATCATGTTTTTCATAGTTAGGAATTGCATCTTGTAGTACATTATCATTATTTATCAAAAACCCCATGAGAAATTTTTGCTAAAATCTTCTCACGACTAGGAAAAACGGTTTTTGAACATTGTTTATACAAATACAAAAACGTTATGTTTTAAACATCACTTGCATAATGTCTCTTGAATGCTAAAAGGAATACATAACTAATATGTATTTTCGGGTACATTCAAATGAAGCTACATTGAAGTAGGAGCGTTTGGGTTATCTCTCGTTTTATCATAAAACTTGCATAAATAAATTTTCGTGCATTAAAAGGAGTCGAGATAACCGTACCTCCACATTGTCCCCATGTAGGCACACACTAGACATTTATACGTATTTTTGATAATTTCAACTAAACTAAATATTTTTCGTGTCTAGGATAACTATGCCTCCCGCGACTAATTATGATCACAAAAACACCATCAAATACCTTCCCAAACACCACAAAACCAAAGGTCTCACCGAAGCTCAAGTAAATATTTTTAAAGCACTAGAAAAACGATATGTCCATGAGGGTAGGGTTGTAGATCCCTCATTCTATTAAGGTACCATTCTCCGCGAGCAATTAGCCGCAATTCATTTCGATAGTCTTCTAGACATTGATGAGCCCATCATCCCTAGGTTCATTCTCGAGTTCTATGCTAGTGTAGGTCTCAGTTCAAATGACAATGGTTTCATGAACATTCACTTTAGAGTCAATGGAAACCAATTCAACATTCCCTTAGATCAATTTGGTGATGTCTTAGGAGTTCCAAATCAAGGAGCATGTGTCTACTCGGATAAATGGTCATTGACAATCTTAGAATCCAACCTTGATCGAACGGCACCATATGCCACACCTTTAACCGCAAAAGAAACCATTCGGGAGCATCTCTTCTTACCTAGGAACAACCTAACTAGGTTGCATCGAGGTCATCAAGTAAATAGAGATCCTTTTGCCATGGAACTCAATGAACTTAGGCCCGAATTTAGAAAGCTAGAAGAAGTGTTAAGGGCAAATGTCATAAGCACCGTTGGGAATCAAGATCATATCAACGCATGTCTTTGTTATATGATGTATTGAGAGTCAACCCATCAACCTTTCAAGCTTGCATACTATATCGCCAAGCGAATGGCCGATATTCCGGTACAAGGTACCACCGCAATGCCCTACGGGATGCTCTTGACTCGTCTCTATAGAGCCTTTGAACCCATTCCTAGAAATCCTTTAGGTTTTGTTCCCGACTACGCCGAGATAGAACACACTTTCGTTCCTCTAAGTGATCATAGGGTAGCGGTAGCAAAAGGTAAACGTCCTCATCCTCCTACATCATCATCATCATCAATGAGTGAGGATGACGGCTTGCCAAATTCTAGGATCGCTCCACCGGAGTACTTGAGTCATCTTCCACCAATCCCGAATGAATCAGCGGAATTTCAGCAAACCAAAGGAATGGTGAAGAATTTGGGGCGTTGGATCATGAAACTTCACAAGGGTTACAAGAAATTGAGCAAGAAGTTAAGTTGAAAGGAGTGTTTGGTTTTAGACTTTATTAGACAATGATGTGTTGAACATGTATGTTTCTTATGACATTATGTTAGTACTTGACATGTGTGTAAACTAACTTGACATTGCAGGCCGATAACACATGTTGTTATCAATTTTTCGAGATTAAGCCACCGTTTGGCTTAACTCCTCTTATGGTAAGCTATGATGATCGGATTAATTTATGTGTATACATGTGTTAGAATCTATATATTTAGTATATTTGTATCACATATTAGCTATTACATATGTTTTAGGAGATTTTTCGGGTTTTGACCGAGAAACAAAAAATTTGACATTCATTCTGTTCAGAATTCGCACTTTCATATGGCGGATTTGGCGGATCCCAAATTTTGGATCCGCCTAGTGTATCCTTTGGCTCCGCCATTCCTAAACCTGCGGATTTCACGGCTCCCAAATTTTGGATCCGTCTTTGTTGTCGATTGGATCCGCAGGTGCCAACAGTAACATTTTTCAAAAATCCCGACTAATCCCGATACTTAGATTTTGGATTATAGTTTTTAGAATATTCTTTACTGATCATTAGACTCTTTAGAATGTTTTAGGAAACTCTTAGAACCTTAAGAAATCAATTTCCCACCAAAATTTGAATTTTCAAAATTTTCATGTGAGTTACCTTTCTAATACAAGCAAGGAACCCTTTTATGGGATCCATCAAATCCGTGGGAACATCATATCAACAGATTTTCCACTCACTCTTTGCATTAACTGCAAATCTCCCACATTTCACTCAACTCCATTTGTATGGATTGACCTTGAGATGTGACAAGCTTGATTTTTTGTTCCAAATCATTTGGAACCAACATTCCTCATTGGATTCACATCAAATCCAAACACTAACTTCAAAAATCTTACTGTCTATAAATTAGGAAGTTCAAGTTCATTCAAATATCACTCATCATCTTCTCTACATATCTCTCCTGTACTTCTTAGCTACATTATCAATCTTAACCATGACAAAATCAAGTAACTCATCCACTAGCAGACCCCCAAAAAGAACTGCTCGTATTAGTGTTAAGCCTTGTTGCTTCATAAACCTAACCAACTCATCATCAGACGAGTCTTCTCCTCTAAACATCTCTTCACCAATCGCAAATGAGAATTTTCTCAATCTTGCTACTCCAACACCATCTCACACCATTATCTCCACACCACCACCAACAATCACACCTGTTGCTACAACTCCTCCGCCTGCCCCAACCCAACCTAGCAAATCACCTTCACCACCACATTCACCTCAACTACAGCCCTTGGAACTTTTTAGAACTCCACCTACATCACCACATCCATATCTTGATGACTTGGAAGACCTTCCACCAAGGTCAACCAATCCTCCACCCATGACCTTTGAAGGTCAAGAACCCATGCTTTTTCATCCGCTTTATCAGGATATCCACGGTCCTTTATACCGTGATGCACCACCACCTCAACCTCAAACACAACCTCTCTCACCCACATCCACACTAATTGCCATTGATAAGGCAATGTGGATAAATGAACCACAAACCTAAGAAGAGATCAACGAGGAACTCACCCGCCTCCATGCTCTCTCAAATATGGTGGATTCCCGTCTTGATGAAGCGATGGATCTCTAAACCATCTTGATGAACTCCATCCCAACTCCACCATCATCTAACCAACAACCACCACCACCATCAAACAACCAATCACCATTACCACTACCAAATAACCCACAACCACCACCACAAAACAATGAGCCTACCCTTCCTCCCGGTTTTTCAGGGCATGATTTCTCGCAATGCAAGAGAACCGCTCACTTGGCCCAAAGGACCAAAATTTTAGTCCATGAGCTCCAAAATGAAATGAGGTTCATCTTGAACCACATTCTCGAGCGTCTCAATGCAATCTCTCATCCTCCTCAATAGGAGTTCTTTAGTTTCCTCTTATAGGAACTTTTAGGATGTTGTTTTAGAATTTTTCTTTTTAGAATTTATTTTCTTTGTTTAAATGTAACATCATTTTTTCCAAGTAATGAATGTTATGTTTTTATGCTTGTGGGTGATCAACATTTAGCATATTATCTTATTTTAGATTACTAACATCATAGTATGGTTGTTTTAACTTCACATAATGCTTTGATCAAATATACTTAGGTACTTAATTTTGATCAGACACTTCATTTTGACTTTTTAAAGTCAAATGGGTTGACCTTTCTTGTTTGGTTGACCATTACATATGCATTTTGCTTCTTGGTTGAAGTTTTTCATTACTAACTTTTCTTTTATAGCATTTCATACCCTTGAAATGTATACGTTGGTACCCTAGCAATGGGGAGTATACATCAAGGGGGAGCATATCATTAAGTTCTCATTACTGTGAAACATCACAGTACATACGTTTATGCTTAAAATAGCTTTTAAAACTTGCATAAAACCAACTTAATCTATATTTTTAAAAGTCTTATACTTTATTTAGTCCTTTGCTTAAAAATACACCTTATGTTTTGTCATCAACAAAAAGGGGGAGATTGTTAATACAAATATCGTCCCAAAAACGTTATTTATATTTTACGATCTTTGCTTAATTTTGTTAATGACAAATACAAAGTTTATCTTTAAGCAAAAGCATAAATATAAGAATAAGCCTTTTACATTTATAGTGATAAGTCTTTTAAAACATATTTACATATTACATGATCTCTAGGAGTAACATTATATACATATATACATTTACAAGTTTCTTCCTTAAATTAGAAACTTTATTTATTAAATATTAGGATGACATCATGGCATGCATCATGAACACAATCTTAGAAAGATTTTGAGATATCTTGTATTGATCTTCAAGCCAAAGAGTTGACATTGGAAGATATGGAAAGATTTGAGAATCTCTTAGCTGTCCTGAAGTGGCGGATCCAAACCCATACAAGGGCGGATCCAATTTTTGGGATCCGCCAGATCCGCCAACTGTTGAATCAGTTTGCCTATAAATAGCAAGCTGATCATTTGGGCATTTTCATCACTCATATAGCTTAAATACATACTCATTCATTTACATATCACTAACCCATATCATTCTTTCATTTCATTGATCTTTCCTTTTGTAGCAAAGAGATCAAAGCATATAAGGATCAACCTACTGTTGTTATCCTTTTAGTATAGACTCTGTGTGATTTTGTATTAGTTTACACATCATTGTTTGTATCATTTATTCAGTAGAGTTTGGTTAGTGTTTTAGTCCTTAAAACACAAAGAGTGTCGGGAGTGGTTGTACCTTGTGAAAGAACCAACGGGAGTGGTTGTACCCTTGTGAAAGAACCAACGGGAGTGGTTGTACCCTTGTAAAGAACCCGGTGTTTAGCTTAGTACCGGATAAAGAGTAAGCAACGTGTAAAGGTTTTCTCCGCCTAGAAGGGAGCTTGTTTCTTAGTGAAGAAAAACTCTCGAGTTAGAGGCTCGAGGAGTGGAGTAGGGCAAGGAAGAGAGTCCTTCTATCCGAACCACTATAAATATCCGTGTTGTGTGGTTTGATCATTTCTTTCCTTACTTACTTATATTATATTGTTTCTTTGTGCATACTTACTTTGAAATCACGTTAAGTCACAAAGCGAATTAATTTTAAAAACGGTAAAACTATTCAACCCCCTTCTAGTTTTCCACAGTAGTTTTATAGTTTGTTAAATAGTTTCGAATGATAATTAGATTATAGCCTTCGCAAAGTATCCGTGCCCCTCCGTGCCATCCTCGTTCCTTATGGACCTGAGATAAAACATGCTAAAAAGTCAACACAAAGGTTGAATGAATCCATAGTGTTTGTATAATAATTTGTTGAACACAAGTTTCAAGCTGGGTAATTGTATATAAATACAATTATAGTAAAACAATAATATTGCGGTACAATATATTGCTCTAAGTCTCATGAACTCAAACGTTAACGTGTGTGATATCATAAAATAATATAAGTTACTGACATTATAAAAATGTAAATAACAAGGCCCTCGGGTAGGAGCTTGCCAACTTCCTATTGTTTTCTCAAATAAAGTGCATTTGGCTATCAATACGGCTAGCACAAAGGCTATCTATCCTGCTAACACAAATGGGCTGTCAACCTCCAATAGATCTATTCACACTATTCGCGTTCACTCGCAAGTGATTAATGGTTCGTGATATGAGGGACCTTTAATGGCAACTGTGTGTCTTAGGCAATATCAATCAGGATTTGCATACATAAAAATACTTGTGTTCAGGTTTGTAGCATGTATCTCCCCACAAGTTTGAAAAACGTATGAAAGTGGGATTATGAACTCACCTTGATGTTATAGTAGTATGATTGGAAAGTAATCAAGTATGGTGAATAAACTGCTCTGACACGAAACCTAGGTGAATATGTCAAGTTTTACTATTCGTATTCAAACTTTAAATACGTGTTTGGATATTCGTATATCAGTTGTTTTGTTGGTGGTTAAGTGTTGAATGAGACAACATGAAGTCTCTTCAAAAGTTAGTGAATGATATATATATATATCATATTTTACTTTTAGTGTTTGATTGATCGTTAATGAATTAGAAGTATCCCGTTTATCAGTTTTTATGAAAAACGAGCCAAATATATTGTTAGGAATATAAATATTCACATGAAAGACTCGGTCACCCCGAGTATCTATTAGCATTAAGTAGCTCGTAGGATTATTAATATTAGGTTTGATATCGTAACACCATGGAGTCGGGTCGGGTCTTTACCCACTGTCAGCCCGGTCCATAGCCTACTAGAGGCGTTTGTTTCATATGATAAATACCCTTGATGAGTGTGTAAATACTCATCATTTTTGTCCCATCTGAACTGCAAAAACATTTAAAAACACTTAGAAATGCTTCAAAATACAGAAAATATCCTTGGTTTGTGTTTTATCTGTTTCATGTGCAAAAGAATTTAAAAACAGAACGAAAACGAACATTTTTGGATCGACTCGGCAATAATTGTGCATTTGATCAAGTGAAGACGAAAGTCAAAGACGGAGTCAAAGTCAACCCCCAAAATACCAAAAATAACTCAAATGGTCCCTGGAATTAATTTTCACTATTGGCAGCAATGGTCCCTGGATTTTCAGAAGTTACATGATTGGTCCCTCAAAGTTAAAACAATTTCAATTTCTAATCCTAACTAAAATAAAACCCAACCATTAAACCTACCCAACCCAACCCTTTTAATAAACCCAGTTACACACCCCAGCCCACACAACAAATTACCCAAGCCCAAACATAAACCCAAAGCCCAACCCGACCTTTTAGTTAAACAGAAGGTTTGACTTCGGTCAAACCTTCTTCCTCAATACCACCATCCGGCCAATACCAAAACCACCTCAACCCACCGCCTTATCTCTGACAAACCCACCACCCTCCTCCTATCCCACTCACCTAACAAGCCAATACGCATTCAATGCTTCTTCCTCAGTACAAGTTATCAGAGATAGTGGATTTTTCCACTATCTCATTTTTGGCGCCAAAAGTAGTTTCAACTGCTGAGATTGATTCAAAGGCATCCAAAGGTCAAGAATGGATCAGAAGAAGATGAGAAGCTTATCCCACTTTATTTTTGTATAAATAGGTCACAATGTAAGCCTTAATGGCTAAGTAGTTAATTTAGCATAATCGTATTTTATTTTCAGTAGCCATAATTTGTAATTTCAAGTTTCAGTAATCAATACAAGTTAAATTAAGTCTGTTTGTTAACAATCTTGTTGTAAGTTTATATTAGTTTAAATCAGTTCTATTCAAGAATGATGAAGAAAGTCAACAAAAGTCAACCTGGGGGCTAATAAGCACTTCTGGTAAAATAAGCTATTCAGGAAGGCTTATATTTGGTTTCTAGCTTGTTGACAACAAGCTAGGATTGTTCTGATCTTGTTCTTTCTGTTCTATAAGCCATATCAAGTTGTAAGCTTTTTATCAATTTTAGCTTAATTTCTATTTTCACTGTACTAGTGCTTATCTTTAGCTTATTGTGTTGTTTTTCTGCTTATTAATAATTTCTAATTATATTTGATCTATTCTATCAGTCTTAAATAGTTTTCATTTCATTTTGCTAAAAAACCTTTAAAAAGCCAAAAATAGCCAAATAAGGCATAGCTTAATCTACTGCTTATTTACCTGTTAAAAGTTACTTATCAGAGTTTAATTAAGTTAGTTAATCAGTAAAATCAGAACTTATAGTCTAAATTAGTGTGTTTCACTTGAAAAATCATCACAGACCCTTAATAAGGGGTGTTTGGTTTAAGCAGGTCAAATAGTCAAACCTGTGTGTTACTGTGCATTTACCAATATCCCAACTTCAAACCAGCTTAATTTAGCTATAATAAGTTGTTTTTGAGTTCTAATTAGCCAAATAGATAGAAAATCAACTTTTTTATTGCCTATGGGATTTTCAGTCCCTAAATAAGTCCAAATAAGCCATAAGCTGCTATAAGCACTTTTGGCCCTTTTTCTTTTCATCTTCTGAGTCCTTAAGGTCATATTAGAGCAGTCAAAGCAACCTGGTTTGGTTTCAATTGGATTTGTGCCATCTGCACAACTCTGCATTAGCAGACTCAGTATACACTGAGCAGACCAACTGCTTCTTCTCAGCTTATTTGTGGCTTATCTAGATAAGCTGAGGCCTTGAATTTTGGTTTGCTTATATGTCATAGTACCGGATTTAAGATTCTGTGCTTGGATTCCACTTCATAGCTTATTTAAATAGCTTAAAATAAGCCTGCAAATTCCTCATTTTCACTGATTCTGACCCTGCATAGCTTATATAGTTTTTCACCATCTGATCTTGTGCTTAATTGGAGTTCAATTAGCTTGTTAGATTTGGAGCTTTTTGGTTTTTAGAGTAGCCAGTAGTACTAGCAAGATTTTGCCCCCATAAGTTTTCACTTTTCAGCTTATTTAGAGTGCTTAAATCTGTCTGCAAGTTGGTGGTTTTTCTGCATAAATTGTGATTCTGCCCTAGTGCTTATCTGCTTATTTCTTATTGCTTATTGTGCTTAATCAGTTATTTTATGCTTTTATAAGTTGTTTGAACTATTCCTGAGCTTTTGGGAATTTTTGGATAATTTTAGCTTATTTTTAGCTTATTTGCCAAACTGCTTTTCAGCCCAACTGCTTATTAGGGTTTAGATAACTTGTAATTTTATTTTTCCTAGACTTAGAATATTAATTTAGACTTAACTTGAATTTTTTAGATTTTTCCTAAGTCATTTACTATTTTTAATCATTTTAATTAGTTTATAATAGTTTTTAATTCATAATAAATAAAATAAAAATCAGAAAAATATAATTTTAATTTCTAAAATTTTCTTTTATTATTTAGGATTTAAGAAAAATAATTTTACACTTGTAGGATTAGTTTTCTAATATTTCAGTTTTTATCCCGTTTTAGATTTCCCGTTACGCGTTTTTAGTTTATTTAACTTGTATTTTAATTTTCCTTTGTATATTTGTTTCTCATTATTTAAATTAGAATTAAAAAAGAAAAATCTCATATCTAATCATCAGTCACTCTAATCCAAACTTTCCACGATATTGCCCATTCCATCCTCGTTGGGAAACGATCCGGGTAATCACTTACCTGGTCACACACTACACACAAACGTGAGTTTTTGCAAGTATCCTTTTTCACAAAGGGGTGATTTGTATTTATTCACGCGTATCCGTCATTGCATAATATTTATATATACGTTTTAGCACGGACCAAATTTTGGCGCCGCTGCCGGGGAGGTTGTGTTACGACAATATTGTGTAAAGTTTAAGCGATTAGTGATTTGAGATCATTCTTTCAGAAGTTTCCACTTTCATAAACCCATATAAAATACAAAAATATTTTTCTTTTCTTTTATATATATAATATCATATAAACATAAAAACCCAAAAACATTTTCAGTTTTATTGTAAAATAAAAGATAAAAGCAAAATTAATATAATATTCCTCAACTTGGGTATTATCATAATAAGTTCCCAAACATCAGATTAAAACTTGCCTTTGTGTCGCTTGCGAATTCGGCTCACCTTTGATTGATAAACAAACTATAACGGAGGTTTAAGGATAGTTTGACATTAAATTGTCGAACTGAAAGAAGCGGGTTTTTAAGGAGCATTAATTGCCCACCTTTGCTTCTCCGCCACTCTGTGCGTTTTTCAGTCAGAGAGCTATCGTACGCTGGTTGATTTAAGGTTTAAGTTCCTTGTGTTTTGCTTCGATCTTGATTTAATTGAAATATTTTATTTAGTGCATGCGCACTCGTTCTTCCACGTCGACAAGTCCTTTACGTGAACTCGTAGATATTCCGAGAAGACGTAATCGTAGACGTGCTGCCCGAATAGTCGAACCCGAGATTCGTACTGTTCCCACTGATAATATGGCAGACAATCGCACAATGGCGGAGATGCTCCAAGCACCCACGGAGGGTTACGGAGATGCCATTGTTTTACCACCAATCGACTCTGATCATTTTGAACTAAAAACACATTTGATTCAGCTCGTTTCTACAAACCAATTCCACGGGTTTGAACAAGAAGATCCGTATGCACACATCCGTTGGTTCAACAAGTTAACCTCTACAATCAATTACAAGGATGTGCTACAAAAAGTTATCAAATTGATGCTATTTCCGTTTTCACTCGAAGGGGCAGCCCGGATTTGGCTGGATAAAGAACCCCCTCGATCCATTGAAACTTGGGAAGATCTCGTATAGAAATTTGTCAATTATTTCTTCCCTCCATCAAAGACGACTAATTTGAAAAATGAAATTTCTGGATTTCGTCAAGGTTTTGATGAAAACTTCGGAGAGGCATGGGACAGATTTAAAGATCTCCTAAGAAAATGCCCGCATCATGATTTCACGGAACTACAACAGATCAATACGTTTTATAATGGGTTGAATGGAAATGATCAAGATTCTCTCAACGCTGCCGCCGGTGGCAATATCTTGAATCGTCGACCTAAAGAGGTGATTGAAATTTGGGAAAATAAATCAAAAGTTCCTATTTCTCGAAACAAAGTGAATGTTCCTGTCACTCCTGCTTCTTCATCCGGTAACTCATCAGAGTTAGCCTTTCTAACGGATGCAATGCGTTGCATGATGAAGGAAATGAAAGAAATGAAAGAAATGAAGAGTGAAACTCATAAACCGGAACAAATCAAAGCCATAAACAAAGTGTGTGAAACTTGTGGTGGCCCACATGCGTATTACGATTGTCAAGCAACCGATGCTTCTCTTTACCCAGCTCCCGTAGCTGCAGTAAACTACAATCAAAACCGACCGCATGCTGAAACTCATTACCAAGCACCTAATGCTATGGTACCACCTGGTTTTCCACCCGTTCCAAATCAAAATAATCAAAATCGCTTTGTTCAAAATCAAGGACAAAATTTCAATCAAAACCGAGGTCAAAATCAGGGGAATTTTAACCAAAAGCCATGGAATGTCCAAAACCAAAATCAGACGTCCTCGGATGAGTTGCTTAAGCAATTCATAAAATCCCAAGAGGAGAAAAATAGGACCCAATATGAGACAAACCGGTTATTGGTTACCCAAATAAATGAAATCAAAAAGTCTTTAAATGATCGACCCTCGGGCTCAGGAAGTCTTCCTAGCACCACAATCGCTAACCCGAGGGGCGATTTGAAGGCGATCACCACAAGAAGTGGTAAGAAAGTTGATGGACCCTCGACTCCTATGCCCCCTCCACCGAGGGGAGTGACTCGAGATACTGAGATGACAACAGACAAGGTGCATTTCTCAAGCCCACAAAGTACCGCACACGTCCAACCTCCGGTCATCCAATCTCCAATTCCGGAACCCGATGTTCCGAAGACAAATCCTAAGCCTTCAATTCCATATCCTTCAAGGCTTAATGATCAAAGGCTCCATGAGAAAACTAACAACCAAATGATGAAATTTCTGGAAATTTTCCAGAAATTACATTACGATATTAGTTTTGTTGATGCCTTGCTGTATATGCCAAAATTCGCTTCTCAATTCAAAAGTCTCCTTAGCAATAAGGACAAATTGTTGGAATTGGCAAAGACTCCATTAAATGAGAATTGCTCAGCTGTACTCCTTAAGAAACTTCCAGAAAAATTAGGAGACCCTGGTAAATTTCTCATCCCTTGTGATTTCCCGGGGATGGTTAAATGCTACGCCTTGGCCGATCTTGGTGCTAGCATCAACCTGATGCCGCTTTCCATGTGGAAAAAGCTTTCACTCCCGGAACTTACTTCCACAAAAATGACTCTTGAATTGGCGGATCGTACTGTTACTATTCCTAAAGGCGTTGCTGAAGACGTTTTTGTCAAAATAGGAAAGTTTCATTTCCCCACCGATTTTGTAGTTGTGGATTTTGAATGCGATCCCCGAGTACCTCTCATTCTCGGGAGATCCTTTTTAAGGACCGGCCGTGCTTTGATCGATGTTTATGGCGAAGAAATAACACTTCGAGTTGATAACGAAGCAGTCACGTTTAACATCAATGCGAACTCTAAATCTCTAACCACCAAAGGCAACGTTGCTGTGGTTAATCAAAAATCTGATATCAAAATTGCTTCTAAAAGAAGTGATTCGATACTTTCAAAATTTGAGGTTAAGAGTCTTTCACAAAAACGTGCTGAGCTCAAAGCAAGGGGAATTACCCCTGGTTCAAACAAATGGTTTGAAAGTTGTACCACATAAGTTAAGAGTGTCTTTGACTACGATGAACAAGAATCGGAGTTCACATCGGAAGTGGTGAATACTGCTAGCTCTAAGAGCACATCACTTGTCCCACCTCCAGAAATGGTTTATCATGTTGAAATGGTTAATTCTGTGGATAATTCAACCATTGCTCTCTCTTCTTACCCTTCTCTCACACCAGTTGAGGGAAGTGATCCCTTTTGGGATGAGGTCGAGGCTTTTCTTGCTCTAGATAGTTCACTTCCGCATGAGGTTGATGATAACTATCTTGATCCTGAGGGGGACATTCTTTTTCTAGAAAGTTTGTTAAACGAAGATTCATCTTCCCCTCTTCCACCAAAACAACTTCATAATGAGGAAATCAAGTCAGTTGAGAAAACTGATAAATTTCCTGAGATCAAGTTTAAGGACTTGCCTCCTCCACTTGAATATGCAATTCTTGAGGAGGAAGTTCTTATCTTAATTGCTATTCAGATCTCTCTTCTTCCCTTCACCTACCCGGTGATATCTAACATTGGTTTAAAGCCGGATATATCTCATCGGTGTGGACCTTTCATATACTTCAATGTTTATCTAGACATCTTGAATGAAAGTCCGATTGAGATGGTCTCTTCCACTTACTTCCCCATGAACCAATGAATTCGGGGTCGAGTCAAGCTAGCGACTCGGTTAATAAAAACAGTAGTAAAACATGGGTTTTCACCCATGTCTCACCTAAGTGTGGGGGAGATGCCCCACATGTTGTATATATGTTCATAAAAAAAAAAAAAAAAAAAAAAAAAAAAAAAAAAAAAAAAAAAAAAAAAAAGGGCTATTAGTATATCCTTTTTACGTTCTAAGTGTCGGCATAATAGCCGGTACTTTGAATATTGAGGGCAATATTCAGTTCTAAGTGTGGGGGGAATTCTAGCGAATTTGATCATATGTACCATCTAGTACCCCCATTTTGGCCAAAATTTAAATTTTTTTTCTCACTTAGAACGCAATAAATGGTTATCAGTCCGCCATGTCTAACCCACATAAGGATTGGCTAATCCGAGAGCAAACGGCTCTTGGTAAAGATATCTCAAATCCGTTTATGGCTTACAATTTGGCAAAAATTGTATGGTATTCAACTCCCCATATCTTTAAAAGTAAAGAGTTGGCTAGCCCGCAAGGTTATGGCTTGTGGTAAAGGCATTGGAAAACCATATTTGGTAATCAGCTCGCCAAGATAATAACTGTATTTTATCTAAGAGTTGGCTAGTCCAGAAGCAAACGGCTTTTGGTAAAGACAAATCAAATCCGTTGACAGCTGATGGTTTGCTCAAAATCATTTGGTTATTAATGTACCAAAGTATCACACTAAAACATTGGCTACTCCAGAAGTAATGGCTTTTGGTAAAGAGACATAAAATTCATTAAATTTTCATAAAAGATTGCTAGGGACTAGCAATAGTTTAGTGTGGGGGATTGATGAGTGTGTAAATACTCATCATTTTTGTCCCATCTGAACTGCAAAAACATTTAAAAACACTCAGAAATGCTTCAAAATACAGAAAATATCCTTGGTTTGTGTTTTATCTGTTTCATGTGCAAAAGAATTTAAAAACAGAACGAAAACGAACATTTTTGGATCGACTCGGCAATAATTGTGCATTTGATCAAGTGAAGACGAAAGTCAAAGACGGAGTCAAAGTCAACCCCCAAAATACCAAAAATAACACAAATGGTCCCTGGAATTAATTTTCACTATTGGCAGCAATGGTCCCTGGATTTTCAGAAGTTACATGATTGGTCCCTCAAAGTTAAAACAATTTCAACTTCTAATCCTAACTAAAATAAAACCCAACCATTAAACCTACCCAACCCAACCCTTTTAATAAACCTAGTTACACACCCCAGCCCACACAACAAATTACCCAAGCCCAAACATAAACCCAAAGCCCAACCTGACCTTTTAGTTAAACAGAAGGTTTGACTTCGGTCAAACCTTCTTCTTCAATACCACCATCCCGCCAATACCAAAACCACCTCAACCCACCGCCTTATCTCTGACAAACCCACCACCCTCCTCCTATCCCACTCACCTAACAAGCCAATATGCATTAAATGCTTCTTCCTCAGTACAAGTTATCAGAGATAGTGGATTTTTCCACTATCTCATTTTTGGCGCCAAAAGTAGTTTCAACTGCTGAGATTGATTCAAAGGCATCCAAAGGTCAAGAATGGATCAGAAGAAGATAAGAAGCTTATCCCACTTTATTTTTGTATAAATAGGTCACAATGTAAGCCTTAATGGCTAAGTAGTTAATTTAGCATAATCGTATTTTATTTTCAGTAGCCATAATTTGTAATTGCAAGTTTCAGTAATCAATACAAGTTAAATTAAGTCTGTTTGTTAACAATCTTTGTACAATTTCCATTAGCTAATGATAATTCTAAGTTTCTAAAATTCCATGTTGTACTGAGAATTCGAATTAAGTTAAGTAATAATTGAAATAGCTTCTTAGTTGTTTCTATAAGCTTATACAAGCTTATAATAGCTTGTTGTAAGTTTATATTAGTTTAAATCAGTTCTATTCAAGAATGATGAAGAAAGTCAACAAAAGTCAACCTGGAGGCTAATAAGCACTTCTGGTAAAATAAGCTATTCAGGAAGGCTTATATTTGGTTTCTAGCTTGTTGACAACAAGCTAGGATTGTTCTGATCTTGTTCTTTCTGTTCCATAAGCCATATCAAGTTGTAAGCTTTTTATCAATTTTAGCTTAATTTCTATTTTCACTGTACTAGTGCTTATCTTTAGCTTATTGTGTTGTTTTTCTGCTTGTTAATAATTTCTAATTATATTTGATCTATTCTATCAGTCTTAAATAGTTTTTATTTCATTTTGCTAAAAAACCTTTAAAAAGCCAAAAATAGCCAAATAAGGCATAGCTTAATCTACTGCTTATTTACCTGTTAAAAGTTACTTATTAGAGTTTAATTAAGTTAGTTAATCAGTAAAATCAGAACTTATAGTCTAAATTAGTGTGTTTCACTTGAAAAATCATCACAGACCCTTAATAAGGGGTGTTTGGTTTAAGCAGGTCAAATAGTCAAACCTGTGTGTTACTGTGCATTTACCAATATCCCAACTTCAAACCAGCTTAATTTAGCCATAATAAGTTGTTTTTGAGTTCTAATTAGCCAAATAGATAGAAAATCAAGTTTTTTATTGCCTATGGGATTTTCAGTCCCTAAATAAGTCCAAATAAGCCATAAGCTGCTATAAGCACTTTTGGCCCTTTTTCTTTTCATCTTCTGAGTCCTTAAGGTCATATTAGAGCAGTCAAAGCAACCTGGTTTGGTTTCAATTGGATTTGTGCCATCTGCACAACTCTGCATTAGCAGACTCAGTATACACTGAGCAGACCAACTGCTTCTTCTCAGCTTATTTGTGGCTTATCTAGATAAGCTGAGGCCTTGAATTTTGGTTTGCTTATAGGTCATAGTACTGGCTTTAAGATTCTGTGCTTGGATTCCACTTCATAGCTTATTTAAATAGCTTAAAATAAGCCTGCAAATTCCCCATTTTCACTGATTCTGACCCTGCATAGCTTATTCAGTTTTTCACCATCTGATCTTGTGCTTAATTGGAGTTCAATTAGCTTGTTAGATTTGGGGCTTTTTGGTTTTTAGAGTAGCCAGTAGTACTAGCAAGATTTTGCCCCCATAAGTTTTCACTTTTCAGCTTATTTAGAGTGCTTAAATCTGTCTGCAAGTTGGTGGTTTTTCTGCATAAATTGTGATTCTGCCCTAGTGCTTATCTGCTTATTTCTAATTGCTTATTGTGCTTAATCAGTTATTTTATGCTTTTATAAGTTGTTTGAACTATTCCTGAGCTTTTGGGAATTTTTGGATAATTTTAGCTTATTTGCCAAACTGCTTTTCAGCCCAACTGCTTATTAGGGTTTAGATAACTTGTAATTTTATTTTTCCTAGACTTAGAATATTAATTTAGACTTAACTTGAATTTTTCAGATTTTTCCTAAGTCATTTACTATTTTTAATCATTTTAATTAGTTTATAATAGTTTTTAATTCATAATAAATAAAATAAAAATCAGAAAAATATAATTTTAATTTCTAAAATTTTCTTTTATTATTTAGGATTTAAGAAAAATAATTTTACACTTGTAGGATTAGTTTTCTAATATTTCAGTTTTTATCCCGTTTTAGATTTCCCGTTACGCGTTTTTAGTTTATTTAACTTGTATTTTAATTTTCCTTTGTATATTTGTTTCTCATTATTTAAATTATAATTAAAAAAGAAAAATCTCATATCTAATCATCAGTCACTCTAATCCAAACTTTCCACGATATTGCCCATTCCATCCTCGTTGGGAAACGATCCGGGTAATCACTTACTTGGTCACACACTACACACAAACGTGAGTTTTTGCAAGTATCCTTTTTCACAAAGGGGTGATTTGTATTTATTCACTCGTATCCGTCATTGCATAATATTTATATATACGTTTTAGCACGGATCAACCCTCTCCCACCAAAGGAGAGGGTTGGAACTTCATTTGCAATCTAATATCTCTTACACTTTCTCTCACTAAAGTTCCCATTCTATCTCTTTCTCTCTCTACATATTCGGTCTAACATCAATTCGTGGGTGTGTTTATGTGTTATGATATGTTACAACTGGTATCAGAGAGCCAAGGTTGATTAGTGTGTTTGTATGTGTCTCAGATTTGTAGTTCACGATTTGGTGTTTCTTTTGTTTTTGGTTTATTCGACTAGAATAGAAAGAAAACACCACGGTTTAATCTTTGTTTGTGATTAAATTGGTTAATACTTTGTACTCTTAGGTGTTCTACAATATCTAGTAGCGTTTAGTGGTGATACACGACTTATTTTGTGGTTTTGTTGGAAGATTTAAGTGAGTTTCCTCACTGCGTTTTGACCCTCGTTAAAAGATTTTGTTGCGGTTTGAGTATTTAAGAAGCTGCGGTTTGACTTGTAACTAAAAAGGGAAAGAAGACAAAACGCAGTGATAGCGACAGTTCTGTCTTTTGCATTTTGTCTGGTTGTGACTGAGGTTTGACCTGTTGCGTTTTGAAGCCTCTGTGGTTTGTTTTTTCTGCGGTTTGTAGTCTCTGCGGTTTGTAGTCTCTGGGGTTTGCTTCAAGTTGCGTTTTTTTTAGTCACTGCGGTTTGACTCAGATATTGCGTTTTGGTCAGCTGCGGTTTGTAACTTACTGCGTTTTGATGTCATTGAGGTTTGCTGTTCCTAAGCTGCGGCTTGACTCAAGTTTGACTGCGTTTTGATCAACTTTCTTCATTGAGTTTTGGTCTTAGTTTAGTGACTGTGACTCATCCAATTCATAACATAAAATCATTTCAACTAAACCAAATCAAAGTTTAACAACATATCACCTAATCCAACTAACAAACAATCACTAATCATTATCGATCCAAACTTTCATCATAACACATTCAAGTAATCATTATCAAATCACGGTTTATTCTTGATTTTTGTAAAATCCCGCGAAAGAATCTATTTCTCGGTTTAAATCATAGAATTGTAAAATCCCGTGCAAGTTTACATCATGGCAAGCACTTCTTCTGATGACATTCAAGCTGCCGGGTCCGATACTCGCCCTCCTATGCTTGATAGGACGGATTATGAATCATGGGCACAAAGAATACGACTTTATTGCTTGGGAAAGGAGAATGGTGTTAACATTCTTAAATCCATTGATGAAGGACCTTCTCAAATGGGCACCACTAGAGATGTTGTCACTACTGCTGAGGATGGAACTGTCACTCTTGGAATCGACAGGCCACGTAATAACAACGATCTTAATGAGGAGGAGAGGAAGCGTTATGATGCAGACATTAGAGCTTCTAACATTGTGATTCAAGGACTACCCAAAGACGTTTACAAACTTATCAACTTCAACACTGAAGCCAAAGCTGTTTGGGACAATGTTAAAATGCTTCTGGCTGGATCTGAACTGACCAAAGAAGATCGTGAATCTCAGTTATATGATGAGTTTGAGCACTTAAAGATGAATCCTGGTGAAAACATCACTGACTATTATGTGAGATTTCACAAGCTTGTGAATGACATGAGGATCATCAGGATGACTATGCCAAATATCCAGCTCAATTCTAAGTTTGTGAACAACATGTCACCCGAGTGGGATAGATTTTTCACAGCCGTGAAGCTCAACAAAGGATTGAGACAGACTAATTATGAACAGCTGTATGCTTACTTGCAACAACATGAAAAGCATGCTGTCTATGATCGTCAACTGAGGGAAAAACTCAATCCAACAACATCTAATGATCCACTTGCATTTGTCTCAAATGTTCAGCCGTTCAATCAATCCTCACTTGATCAAGTTTATCACCATCCTTCTTCATCACAGAATCAGACATCATTTGTCCAATCATCTTTGCACCCACCATCTGCTGTGAACACCCAACTGGACTCAGGATACTCTCATACTGACAAGATGATTGATAATCTCTCCAACCAAGTTTCTTTACTTGTCCAACAGTTCAGAGAAACACTCCCTCAAACCAACAACCAACTTCGAACTTCATCAAATCCACGTAATCAAATAACAGTGGAAGATGGAAGGGTTGTGGTTCAGAATGTTCAGGGAAGGCAGAATGTGAATCAAAGGAACATTGGTCGGGGTAACATACAGAACAGAGTTGGGAAGCTAATCAGGGACAGGGAAGGCAGATTAAATGTTACCACTGTGGTGGACTAGGACACATAGCAAAGAACTGCACTCAACCAAAGCGTCCACAGAACTCTGACTACTTCAAAGATAAGATGCTATTGATGCAAGCTCAAGAGAATGGAGCAGCTTTGGACGTAGAGGAGTTATTGTTTCTTACTGGTGATGAGGGGAACACGTTTGATGCTGATGTGGATGATAAACCAGTTCAGGACTTGGCACTGAATGATCCCAACATCTTCCAAGCTGATGACTGTGATGCTTTTGACTCAGACGTTGATGATGAACCCACTGCTCAAACCATCTTCATGGCTAATCTGTCTTCTGCAGTATCATCACCACAGCAATCTGGTCCTTCCAATGCATCTGTCATATCTGAGGTACTAAAGCTGTATGACATGTATAATATGGTCGATGAACAGAAGATTCCCAACAAAGTACAACAGACAGATGTTGTTGATTCAGATACTGCTGATATGGGAAATAGTAATGTAATCCCATATGAACAATATGTGAATCACAACGACGTGTCTGTTGTACCAAGTAGTGCATCTTCTGTTGTTGATAATGCTTGTGAGTTGCATGAGAACACCGTGTTTATCCCTGATGACACTTTGACCACTAGACTTAACATCTATAAAGATCAGGTGGCCATATATGAACAACGTGCAAAATTCGTACATTCATAACAGAACGTAATTTAAGGGAAGAAACATTGAAAAAGGAGTTATATTCTTTACGAAAACAACTTGATCAAACTGTTAAACAAAAACAGGAGATCCAAGAAAGTGTAATTACACTAAAACATGATTTCAAAGAAAAAGAAACAAAACTCTTAAATGATTTTTCCAGACTTAAAACGTTAAAGAATAAGATTGAAAACAAGTTGTACACACAAGACCAAACCAGACAAACTGCTCAAATGATTCAAAAGCATAAAAAGTTGTGTGATGAAAATAGTGAAAAGGATGTAGGTGAACCTAAATCAGTTTTACTTAGGAGTGTTAAAGTTGCCCAACCTGCATTATATGATGCAAATGTAATGCTTAAGCCTGGTCATGCCCCTCCCGATGTGTCATCATTTGAAGAGAGTAATGAGATAGAAGTAATAAATAGAGAAAGATTGGATGAAAAAATGAAGGATCCCAAATGTATAGCAAATCGAGTCATAATCAAACCCCATGATTACACTGAGGAGAACCGATTAGCTATTTTTGTACCTCAAACTAAGTTGACTCCAGAACAAATATTTTGGTCCTTAGACTTAGAAAAAAGAAAAGCCGAAGAACTTCAAGCCAAAACTCTACTCTTTAGAAAGATAGCTGCAGCAACGGTGTACCCACCCAATACACCCATGCACTTAGTTCCTTTAACTCTTCCCACAAAATGTAAAACTCTAATTAGCATATATGTTCTTTGTCAACTATTTGCTGATTTTGATAAAACATGTAAGAAGAGAATTACGCCAACGGGAATTACTAAAGGGGAAAGGGGTTTTGAACAAACAAAACAGTGCTACTTAACTGAGGTTATTCCATTTTTTAAACTTCTCAAACAACATTTTGAGGGCATGCAAAAAACCCTTGAAACTGAATTAAAAGAAATGAAAGAAGTGTTTAAAGAAATGGAAAACATGGGAAAACAAAATGCTATTGATCTTAAATGTTGTGAGATTGACAGAAAGAACATTCTCATCACCAACGAGAATATGATTGCTAGATGTATTGCACAGGATGTATTTTATACTGCTACTAATTCTGCCTTAACTGCTTGTCAATTTCATGAGTTGTCTATTGCATTGAATGTTACCCAGAATCGTGTTGTTGAGCTTGAGGGGGAGAATTTAAAATTGCAAGAGAAAATCCAAAACAATGACCATGATAACATGGTCAGGCATTTTTCAAAACTAGAGGTTGATAATCTTAATTTGCAATTAAAATATCAACATTTAGAAGAAAGAATTAAAATCTCAAATGCCAAGACATCTTTGGATGCTCCTGAATTTGATGCATATTTTGAATTAAGCAAACGAGATGAAAAAATTCAAGCTCACACTAACACGATTCGAAATTTGAGCGCCCAAATTGCCCAATTAAAATCGAATAAGAGTGATGTGACTGGCACCCATAAACCATCATCTTTAGATTCTCAGAATTTTCACTATCAAGACACCATCAATAAATTACAACATGAAAATGATTGTTTTCAAGCTGAAAATTCAAAAATCAAATAGCATTACAAAGAGTTATATGATTCGATTAAAATCACACGTGATAAAACCAATGAAAAAATAACTTCTTTGCTTAATGAGATTGAGAATCTAAAGGCTCAGGTGAAAGGGAAAATGCCAGTCATCACCAATGATAATGTTGTTCCAAAGGTTTCTGCTTGTAGTAAGTATGCAATTGATGTTGTGCCTATTCCGCTCCCCCTTAGGAACAATAGGTCTGCTCATCAAGTATATCTCACTTACCTTAAGGATAGCCTTGATACCCTTCGTGAGATCGTAGAAGAGGATAGGATAGATAAACCACTTGATAGTGCAGTTGTAGATGCCTGCTTCCTCACTAAACGATCTCAGGAACTCTTAGAATACGTCATTGGCACATGTCCTAAGATTGATAACAAGCGAGATAGGTTTATTGCATCTTCCTCAATGACTAAGAACAAGCATGTTACCTTTGATGTACCATTAACGACATCTGAACCCAGCACATCAAAACCAGAAAAACAAATGGCAGTGAAACAAACTAATGTTCCCATCATCAATTCTACAGGAGTAAACAGTGACACTAAAGCTAGCAGGTCAAAGCCTAGTCGCAATACAAAGAAAGATAAGACTGCGCATCAGGAGAAAGTAGAAGACCATCTTAGGAACAATAAACTTGATTTGATCAAAAAGAATCGTGTTGATTCTAGTATTAGCTATAAGCGTACTGTAATTAATTCGAATTCTAATGCTATTTGTAAGACATGTAATGAATGCTTAATTTCTGGTAATCATGATGAATGTGTTGTGTCATTCTTGATGTCTTCTCAACGATCCCCAGTTAAGAATGTTAGGAAACCTAAACTGAGTAAGCAAATTTGGAAAACAACAGGAAAAATGTTTGCTAATGTTGGTTATCAATGGAGACCCACTGGAAGAAAATTCACTTTAGGAGATCAGTGCCCCTTAACTAGAATGACTAATCATAAAGTGGTGACTGTTAAGGAATGGAAGCCAACTGGTCGAATTTTCCCTTTAGAGACACAATGCCCTGTAACTAGGTCAATTGTTGTTACTAGTGAAGTTTCCACTGTGAATACCATGGCATCTATGAATCCTGTTGCTCCAGAGTTTGTTTGTGCTAACCAAACGGACCCCAGTTGCACGTGGGGATCCATTTTTTTTCAGCTATCCATCGTTGTCTGTTTTCAAATGCAGGTCGTACAAATCATCCTTTGGTATTTGGACTCAGGCTGCTCAAAACATATGACCGGGGATCGCTCACGGCTCAAGAATTTCGTGAATAAGTTTATCGGGACAGTTAGATTCGGGAACGACCATTTTGGGGCAATTATGGGCTATGGAGATTATGTTTTTGGTGACAGTGTAATTTCCAGGGTATACTACGTGGAAGGACTTGGGCACAATTTGTTCTCTGTTGGTCAATTTTGTGATTCTGATCTTGAAGTTGCTTTCAGAAAACACACATGTTTCATCAGAGAATTGGATGGTATTGATCCCCTTAAAGGCAGTCGTGGCACAAATCTATACACCATCTCTATTGAAGACATGATGTGGTCCTCTCCTATTTGCTTGCTGTCAAAGGCCTCAAAGAACAAATCATGGCTTTGGCACCGTCGTTTAAATCACTTAAACTTCGGCACCATAAATGAACTTACTCGCAAGGATCTTGTTCGAGGTATGCCCAGATTGAAGTTTGAAAAATATCATCTTTGTTCTGCTTGTCAACTGGGCAAAAGCAAGAAGCATACTCACAAACCCAAAACTGTCAACACTATCATGGAAGTTCTTCACACCCTTCACATGGATCTATGCGGACCAATGAGAGTGCAGAGTATAAATGGGAAGAAATATGTTCTTGTGGTGGTCGACGACTACTCACGGTTTACGTGGGTGAAGTTTTTGAGAACCAAGGACGAGACTCCAGAGGTTATCATCAAACTTATCAAACAGCTACAAGTAAGGCTCAACAAAACCGTCAAAATCATCCGGAAAAGTGTTGGCATAACTCACCAGAAAAGTGTTCCAAGCACTCACCAGAAACGTGTTGGCATAACTCACCAGAAAAGTGTTCCACGCACTCCTCAGCAGAACGGCGTTGTTGAAAGACGAAATTGTACTCTTGTGGAAGCTGCACGAACCATGCTGATATTTTCCAAGGCACCGATGTTTCTTTGGGCAGAAGCAATTGCCACAGATTTTTACACCCAAAACCGATCCTTAATACATACTCTTCACAACAAAACTCCTTATGAGCTGATACATGGCAAGAAACCAGATCTTTCTTTTCTACGAGTGTTCGATGCTCTATGCTACCCAACAAATGACAGTCAGGATCTAGGAAAACTAAAGGCTAAAGCAGACATTGGATTCTTCATTGGATATGCACCAGATCGCAAGGGATACCGAATCTACAACAAACGAACCTGAAAAATTATGGAAACCATTCACGTGACATTCGATGAGCCGACTGAGCAAACGACTCCTGGACACACAAGTTCTGGACCCGCACCTAATTTTTTTTCTCCTGGACCAATTAGTTCAGGTCTTGTACATCATTCCACTCCTGCAGTTCCTTATGTACCCCCCCCACGAGTGATGAGTTCAAGAATTTGTTTGATCCGATGTTCGATGAATACTTTGAGCCACCAACTGTTGATACTACATCTGACGCTCCACCTTTACCTCCAGTTGTTGATGCTCCAATTCCACACAACTTAGATGGTCCATCTGTATCTGTCTCAAATAGTCAATATGCACCATCTGCCAGTCATTCACCATCGTCATTAAATATTCAATCTCCTTCGGTACAGCATGACTCTGCAGTTGAAAATTCTTTTGAAGTGAATCCTTTTGCTCTTGCTGATGATGTTCCATTCGAGAATATATTTACCCTGAATCTCCTACTGTGACATCTTCTTCAGGGGATCCTAACATGGCTACATCAGTTCCCTACCATCAACCACATGAACATCTCAGAAAATGGACTAATGATCATCCGATTGACAACATTATTGGAAATCCTTCTCGTCCTGTATCCAGATGAAAACAACTTTCCACCGATGCCTTGTGGTGCTTCTTTAATTCCGTACTATTCAAAGTCGAACCCAAAGATTTCAAAGATGCTTTGTCTAAAGACTGTTGATTTACTGCAATGCAAGAAGAAATTCATGAGTTTGATCGACTTGAAGTATGGGAATTAGTGCCTCCTCCAGATTGTTCAATGATTATCGCTCTAAAGTGGATCTTCAAAGTGAAACTCGATGAGCATGGTGATGTTCTGAAAAATAAGGCACGGCTTGTTGCAAAGGGGTATCGTCAAGAAGAGGGCATAGACTTTGAAGAATCATTTGCACCGGTTGCTCGAATTGAAGCCATCAGAATAGTTCTCGCTAATGCTGCCAGTCAGAATATGACAGTCTACCAAATGGATGTAAAGACAGCATTCTTAAATGGTGATTTGAAAGAGGTAGTCTATGTCAGTCAACCTGAAGGATTTGTGGATCCTGATCGTCCTACTCACGTCTATCGCTTGAAGAAGGCCCTCTATGGCCTAAAGCAGGCACCTAGGGCATGGTATGACACTTTGTCTAAGTTTCTTCTGGCAAACAGATTCTCCAAAGGTGTTGTTGATCCTACACTATTCACTAGGAAAACGGGCAAACATCTACTTCACGTTCAGATCTACATAGATGACATTATTTTTGCCTCCTCTGATCCTATGGAATGTGATCGGTTTTCTAACGAGATGAGTTCTAAGTTCCAAATGTCTATGATGGGACAAATGTCGTTCTTCTTAGGTTTACAAATCTCTCAAAGTCCCGGAGGCATCTTCATTAATCAATCCAAATATGCAAATGAAATATTGAAGAAATTTGGATTTGATTCAAGTGATCCTGTTGACACTCCTATGGGATCCCTGTTGATCAAACCAAGTTTCGAAGTATGATTGGATCCCTAATGTATCTCACCGCTAGTAGGCCAGATCTCTTGTTCGCAGTATGCATGTGTGCTCGGTACCAGTCTAAGCCCACCAAAAGGCATCTGGAAGCGGTAAAGCGGGTCTTTCGATACCTTCAAGGGACTATTCACATGGGTCTCTGGTATCCTAAGGACACCGCCATGGCACTCACGGCCTATGCAGATGCAGACCATGCGGGGTGTCAAGATACTCGTCGAAGTACGTCGGGAGGTGCTCAGTTTCTGGGAGAAAAGTTAGTAAGCTGGTCATCTAAGAGGCAAATGAGTACATCTATATCTTCCACAGAGGCTGAATACATTGCCATGTCTGCGTGCTGTGCTCAAATCCTATGGATGAGATCCCAACTATCAGACTATGGCTTTGCATACAACAAGATTCCTCTGTATTGTGATAACAAAAGTGCTATAGCTCTTTGCTGCAACAATGTCCAACACTCCCGATCAAAGTACATCGATATCCGGCATCACTTTATAAGGGAACAGGTTGAGAAAGGGTTTGTTGAACTTTACTTCGTGAGGACAGAGTTTCAGTTGGCTGATATCTTCACTAAGGCACTTCCGAGAGAACGGTTCCAATTTATTCTCCCGCGACTTGGCATGAAGAGTTTGACGCCAGAAACCCTCAAGTGTCTTTAAGAAGAAAATGAGGAGTAAGGGATTTGCTTCATGTATCCTTGTATATATTTTAAACCAAAAAGAAAATAGAAAATTATAAAACCTATAAAAACCATAAAAATCAGAAAATCACAAAAATACCAAAAATAGTTACTCTAGGCATGTCCTCTGTTTATCGATAACATTTATGGTCCTAGAAATGTCATTCAATAATGACACGGGACTTTAAATGAAGCTCGAGCAGAAGTTCAAATGAATTGTTAAAACATGTCATACCGGCTTGCAGTTACTTCAGACTGTAACCCGTTCTTCATTATGGGGAAAGTACGTCGCCAAAAAGACAGCTTTCCTCCCACTGGGTGAAGTTCACCCAGGCATGGATTACTTTATATCCATGTTTCTTCGATTTAATGTACGTTTCAGTGCATTATTTCTCGTATATGAAGAGAAGTCTTCTTTGCATCACAAATTCTTTCTCGTCTATGATTCTTCAGGAGAGTTTTTGTGTTACACAAGGTGGTAATTGGACTAAAATTTTCACAAATACTTGACGCTTAATTCAATGGCTACAGCTCTTTAAATAGAAAACGGGTCATTAATTGAGGGGAGAGAGTATTTGTTCAAATTTCTGACACCTTTTTAAACTTTGTGCAACATCAGTAGTGATCAGACACTCTCCCTCTTGGTTTGAGGGGGAGCATTAGTATGTTCCATTATCAGCACATATTAAACCTGACCACATTTTCTCCCATATTTTCTAAACTTATTTAAATCAATTGGGATCACAAAATCTCAAAAGGTTTGAAATTTCTGATCGGGGGAGAGAATGTGATTTAAATATGCAATCTGATAAAAATGTGATGTTTTGGACTTAAATTTAAGCTCTCCCATATGTGCTAAACTCTTTTGTATATCAATGCACATATTGAGGGGGAGCAAATGGTTTGTGGTGACAAAAAGGATATGGCATCTCATGTGAGCGCGACTCAGACTTCACCAATGAATTGACGAAACAAAAACTGTCATTAATCGAAAGTACTTGTCCTAGCCGGGTAATAATTTCAAGCTAGTCTAACCAGTGATGTAAGCATGTCTCGAAGAGGACTTGTCTGAGTAAAGTGTACCGTTTTGAGAAACTTTATGTGGACTTGACCAGGCCAGGTAATAATTTCAAGCTAGTCTAACTAGTGATGTAAGCGTGTCTCGAATCGGTCATGTTCGCTGAAAGTGGATCAATTCAAAAAGTGCAAACTCTACCCAACATGTGCAAATTTAAAATTAAAACATATGAGCACATGTTAAGGGGGAGTATTTGAAAAATACAAAACTCTCAAAGTGTTAGCAAAATGTGTTTTATAATTATAAACACTTTGAGAAATTTTTCAAAGATTTGGTTGACGGCAACATAGGATAGTCATGAAGTTATAAGGTGGCCAAGTTTAGAAAAACCGTCCTATGATCCGCCAGAGCCGGAGGGATCTACCCAAGGACAATACCGAATAATTAGTATTATAAAGTCCTTAGGTATGATTATGAAAAAAGGAGTAATATGAGAAAGGAGAAAGAAGGGGTTGAAGAATTAAAAAGAAATGTAATGAGAAAGGGTGAAAAGAAATAGCCATCCAATTATTCAACCTTAGGGCAGAAACCGGGTTCAATTCATATGCTACTGGTGGTTACTAAGGTAACACCGGTATTGAAGACAAGACGTCATGGACCCAGTGACGCACTGCACTAAACCTTCTAGCCACTTAAGTTCTCTTAAAAGGACTTGTTTCATTCTCACGGGGAACCCTGGATAATCTATCGACCGCTCTTTACGAGTTATGTTGATATTGAAACAGGAGACACCGCTCCAGTCTCTGACTACCAAAAATGCACTTATCGAGTCTAGAGCCACGAGATGCGTCATAAGATCTCATAGGAACACATGTTCTTCTACACTGGTTGTTCAACATTAAGGACACCAGTTGTAAACTTATGAGTTCTACGCAGATCTTAGCAATCTGCCAGAACATTTATGAGGGAATTTACAAATGTAATTCTCAGTGATTGAATGGAAATTCCTGCCAGGGTCAACATCAAACAGCCCTGAAAGCAGGTCACTTCGGTAATTCCTTGTGGATTACGCTTAGTGGTCGCGACGGTTTCAAACGGTCTACACTCGTAGAGTGAACTCCAGCGACTCACCTAATCATTGATGTACTTCGGTAGATCTTGTAAGCCCTATCGGGGGTATCCGATTCAGGAACGGCCTTAGTAAGGATTAGAGAAAGTTTTCACACTATGCTGTTAACAATCTCGAAGTCCGAACCTGTAAGTACCAGACGTTTTATTGCTAACTTTCGTATGCAGGAATCCTTGGTGATTGCAGCTGATTGCCAAAAAGATGCCGATCCATCACCCCATGCTCACACTTCCCCATCATAAACAAAGAAATCATGATAATTGAAAAGCCTTCAACACTGCTTTCGCAACTCTGATGCTGAAAATCATGACCCAGAAAAGTGTGAGCATGTCGGTCCAAAGATCACAACATCACATGGAAACAATACTGCAACAAGATGACTTGAAGACGTATGTTGGATGATGACCTAAAAGAATCCTCAAAGATCATCCAAGACAAATGAACAGTCATCAAAAGTCCACTGCTGAATGTACAATGATTAAAGACTTAAAAGAATCAAAGACTACGAGCTAGGAACTCACATCTATGTAATGCTAGAATTTGAAGTGTAATTTATGGGGTGACCTCCCTTAGGGGGAGATTGTTAGGAATATAAATATTCACATGAAAGACTCGGTCACCCCGAGTATCTATTAGCATTAAGTAGCTCGTAGGATTATTAATATTAGTTTTGATATCGTAACACCATGGAGTCGGGTCGGGTCTTTACCCACTGTCAGCCCGATCCATAGCCTACTAGAGGAGATTGTTTCATATGTATAAATACCCTCTCCCACCAAAGGAGAGGGTTGGAACTTCATTTGCAATCTAATATCTCTTACACTTTCTCTCACTAAAGTTCCCATTCTATCTCTTTCTCTCTCTACATATTCGGTCTAACATCAATTCATGGGTGTGTTTATGTGTTATGATATGTTACATATATTTCTTGAAATAATATAAAATGTTACACTTTATACCCTTATAGTTTCAATTGTTGACAGTTTATACCCCTGAACTTTCATATAATGACAACTTATACCCTTCATCTTTTATAAAATGATAATTTATATCCTTCATCTTTTATAAATTAACAACTTATACCATTCATCTTTTATGAAATGACAATTTATACCCCTCAACTTTCATAAAATGACAACTTTTACCCCTGTAGTTTCAAAAGTGACACTTTATACCCTTAACTTTGAGTCGTTTACAATTTCAGCCCTTATTATATATAACTTATCAAAATTGACAGTTTTGGCCCAAGAAAAATCCAAGTTTCAATTTGTTAGAGTTTTCCCCTCAAAGTATTTTTAGCGTTACATCCGTAGTCCTTATCTTGTAATCTTTAGTTTTCGATTTAGAAAAGAGTGTGGCTTGTTATGGTTTATCAATATAAGTTGTATTAAGTTTGTAAATAAGCTGTGAACAACTTATTAGCTTTTATTCTTAGCTCATGGGTTCAAAATAAATAAAAAAGGGTGCGTTAGATTTAGGTCGAGACCAAAAAGAACCATGAAAATATACGAGGCCCTATGATCTTTTGACGACGTTTCTGTGGTTTTGAAAACATTGATAGGAGCTTATTAAAGTGGCCAAATTTTGTAGCTTAAAGCTTTTAGCTTATAGGTTAATTAATTCATCAAAGTAGGGTGATTGGCTTGTTCTCGATAAAGAAAGAAAAGAAATAATACCAGGTCTGATCGACAAGGAAAAGAATCAAGAAGATTTGAGCGAGGCCTATAGGGTTCTGACCAGAATATTGGGGCATTATGAAGTATCCTACGAGCCTGTTAAAAGGGATTATTGGCTGGGCTTATAAGCCTTAGCTTATGGGTGAAAAGTAAAGTT
Organism: Artemisia tridentata subsp. tridentata; assembly: GCA_021014915.2. Lineage (NCBI taxonomy): Eukaryota > Viridiplantae > Streptophyta > Magnoliopsida > Asterales > Asteraceae > Artemisia > Artemisia tridentata. Next base: position 183,492,811 of record CP139503.1, read on the forward strand.
AAAAAGGGGTATTTAGGGTTTTCTAAGTGGCGACACACCAAAAAGAAACACAGAAAACAAGCGAGATATGAACAACTTTTGGATAGGTTTTTGGGGCTTTGTAAAGTAACTTGGGAGCTTATTAGAAGGGCTTAATATCTCAGCTTATAACCTTTAGCTTATGGTCTTAAAATCATATTGAAAAGGGGTGTTTGGCTGGTTGGCGATAAGATGGAAAAAGAAGGAAAAATAAAATTTGATCCCTAAAAATTATGGGCTTATTTTCGTGGCTTGTTAACATGTTTAATTTCTTATTTAGATGACTTAATTATGGATGTCAAGGCTTTAAAGTTTAAAAAAACATGATAGCTTATTAAGGTTGTCTGTTTGTTTACTGTAAGAACAGAAAGATTGAAATCATAGTTTTTGGTCTTGGCTTTCATTAGAGACTTAATTAACATTATGATTAGGTGTAATTAAGACTATTAAAAGGAATTGAAAAGGGTTGGAAGACTTACAAGCTTAGAGTATTCGACTAGAAAGAAAAATGGCCAAAGTAACTTCCAAAGGTGGAACAAAGCTTTCCAAGTTTCAAGCTTGAGTACAATATTTCCTTCTCCTTACTTGGGCTTGAAATCTCAGTAGGCAAATGAGTGTGAGAGTGTTTTGTGTTGGAAAGCAAGGGAAGAGATGAAATGGCTCAAGTTTGGTTGATATTTATAGGCAAGAAATTAGGGTTTGCATTAAATGCATTTTGCCACTTGGAAGATATGCTATGAAGATTTGAGACATAAGATAAGAGATAAGATTGGATTTTGGAAGAGATCTTATGATCTTGTGGGTGGTTTGATGGTTTCAACACAAAACCATGGAAGTAAGCTTGATATGTTTGACCATGTGAGGAATATCTAGGAGACAATGGTGTAAGAGGGTAACATATGCTTGGATATGTTCAAACATGCTTAAGATAGGGTTTTAGTTAGTTAGTAACTAGGTTAGGGTTTAGTTTGGTTTGTTCTTGATGTATGTCGAACTAAAAGAATAAAGGGAGTTCAATTTGGCTTAAGCCACTTGTACATGGGCTAGATTATGTTGTACTTGTAGTTTAGGACATGTAGGAAACTTAGGTTAAGTCCCTAGTTTGGTTCATTAGTCTTTCGTTAGGTTTAGTTTAAAGAAAATAATAGTTTTTGAATACATGCATTAAGCACTTGTACCACTAGCTTTAGGGATTTGTACATTAGACTTATATATTATAAGAATTCAAGTTTAAAGTTAGTGCATTAAAGTCTTGTAATGTAAGCTTTAGAGTAGGTACACTAAGGTTTATAATATAAGTTATATTAATATTAAGGTTTCTATGCTTTAGAGACTTGTACATGCGCATGAAAGACTTGTACCTTAATGTTTTATAGAAATCATGTACACATTAATTAGAGTTTGTGATTTTAGCACCTAAAATCATAGAATTGTGAATTTAGGGCTTGTAACGGGAATTAAGGTAAAGTTTAGGTTTTTATGCTTTAAGGGCTTGTACATTAGCTTTAGGGTTTTGCACTTTAGAGTTTGCACTTTAGGGGTCCTTAGTGCACTTTAGGGGTTATAGTGCATTTTAGGGGTTTTGGGTGAACTTACATGTTCAGTTGGAATGTTTAATAATCGTACAATAATGAATTAACGTAAAGTGGCAAATAAAAGTTGAAACTTTGTTACTTGACATATAAAGATGTTTATGTGAAATAAACATAAGGCATGTTGGTGTCGGTCTGCGTGTGAGCACGTTTATTGAGAATGTGAGTTACGTCACATTAGTGTGTAGTGGTGATCAGATAAACTGATAACGTTTAGCCTTTAAAAAAATTATACGTAGAAAATGGATAAGTATTCTTTATTTAGAATATTATATTAACTTAGTACAAGGTGAAATTTACCGGTGGTTACAATTATGAAGTGCTGGATAGATAGGGCGGTTCTTAAGTATTACAACAATGATGGGGTGATCGCATCGAAAGATTTTTGGATCAAGAAGATACTTGTTATCACCAAATCGTATATGCTCAGTCTGAGGTAGGATTTGTTCAGGAATGACTTGTGGTTCTTCAGCGGGAGGATGGTGCTGAGCTTGTTCTTGAGCCATTTTGTGAATGTGATTCTGAAATGATATGAGAGTAATAAGTATATGGATAAATTTAAATATATTTATTTTTCACTCTGTCTGTTTTTGTATGCTCTAGCATTTCTTTTCGAGCATATTTCATTTGTGTTTCTTTTCTTATGCTTTCTTGCTTTTATAGCATAAGCGCATGCTCTTTTCTTTTCACATGCGATTTAATTCTCTCTGTCTCTTTTTGTTTTTCCTCACCAAAAGTTTGTTTTGAGTGATACTTTTTCAAAGAACTTAGAGGTTTAGATTGAACGTTGTTTTATATTGCTCATGCTTTAAAATATACGTTCATCTGATCTTTTTGAAGTTTTAGGAAAAGTATCAACTTTTTAAATCAATAGTAATTAATCTAGTGTATAATAGAGAACTTGATTGGAAAAATGTTTACAACGATCATTTAATTGCACGAGCGTGAGATTTCTTGATAAATGATGAAACTTTGAACTCTCTATTACGTTGCCCAGTTAAAGGAGTCCATTATCAGCTTTTAGGTGATAAATATTCCTAATAACTATCTTGAAGATGAGAAGTTCTTAGTTAAATCAATTACAAGTCATCTCAAATGATATTATGCTGCATACGAGTGAGATTTCCCTAAACATATCAATACCTTGAATACTCTATTACGTTGCATAGCTAAAGGGATACATTATCAGTTTTTACATGACAACTAGCCCTAATAACCACCTTGAAGATGAGATATTCTTAGTTAAGACAGTGTCGAATTGTCTCAAAACCATTTGTAAAAACAAATTTGAGCGAAAAAACATTTCAAGGTTGCATGAATTGTTTTTAAATTTAAAATTCATAGCATTGGCAACCAAGAAATAATTTAAATTTGAATCCGTCAAAATCATTTATTCACACTGACACAATGAAATGTCATACACAAAGTGTATATAAAACAAAGTGCAATCATAGAAAAGTCTAATTATTTAAATTAAACATATGCATCTCGAACTACTTAAAGGCAATATCGGGATACAATCCTAGTCTAATCATTACTAAACTAAACATATGCAATTTTTGTTCGCAAATTTTGAAATATTCTTTTTTAGGAAAATATTTGGAATTTCTCATGAAAAGTGATTTGTAAGTTTGAGAAATACACTTTTGGTTTAAAAATGAGCTCAATTTTGAAAAACTTTATATTTTTGAAGAATAAATTTGACAAAAATTTAAGTTTTTGAACAAGTTATGACTTGCTGAAATCATTTTGATCAATTTATTACTTTGTCAAAATTAGGAAAAATACTTATAAGAGTTTTTGTAAATGTTAAAATTGTAAAAATTCTTTTAAATATTTTTAGAAATTTTGGCAGAGTAACGTTTAGAAATGAGTGGGTAAAAAAGTTTTAGAAAATATGCTAATGCAGGATTTGGTGTCGCAATATATATAAAGCTATCGCAGACATGGTCAAGTATTGGTATCGCAAGTGAGTTGTGATACCAATGGCTGTCGCAACACTTTAGGAAAAGGGCTATCGCAGGAGGGTCTGTCGTAGCATTTTTTGTGTTGCAACAAAAAGTCCCGCAAATTCTAAAATTAGTTTTTAGCTCTATCCTAAGTCTCGCAAACCACCATTATTGGTGTCGTAGCTCTGACTCTTCATTTTCGTACCATTTTGATCCATTTTAAACTGAATCAAACCGTTTAACCCCCTGTTTTCTTCAAAACAAATGATCAAAACATCGAAACTTAGTCATCTAACCACAAGAATTGAATTAGAACACCCTAAGTCGCAATCCCATTGATTATCTATGTGTTTAACCAAGTACGCAACCCTAACCTATGATTTTTAATCAATGAAATGGATAACAGTTAAAGAAATTCATAACAAATATGTAAAACAATATGTTAAAGGTTTTAGAAATCTTAAGCACGGGAAACACGAGAATAAAAAATTACTGATTTTACGAAGGTGTTGCAATGGGAGTGTTTTTAATGAGAGAGATAGAGAGTTGTGATAGTGAAAGTGTTTTGTGTGTTTTTCTCTCACAGTCAACTAGGCGGGTTATTAACCCTTTTGGACTTATGAACTTTTGACTTTTGACCCAGTTCTATGAAAGTTTTTGGATTGGGGGAAGGTTCAAAACAATTTTAATAATTTATCAAAACTCTCCTTGGTTTATACTCTCTTTCATACAAATTCCTTTTCATTAATATTTTATATTAAAAAAATATTTTGAAAACATTTTAGAACAAATAAATGAACTTTTGTGTTATATCAAAATTGTTAAAATAAAAATAAAATTATCACTCCCCCTCGAAGTGATGGAGTTTGCCCAACTTTTTAACAACATTTTTCCAATTTTTCTTTGCAACAACATTTTTGTTTTTGTTTTCCAACAACTTTTAACAACTTATTCATTTATTTCAAAATCAAATTTCTCATTTTCTCCTCCTCAAAACTAGCTTAATATTTTAAAATGCCTTTGATATATTCTTGAAGTCGATAGCATTATTTTTTAAATTTTATTCTTACTTGAGCTAAAAAAGATTATATTAATAATCAGAAAAACATGCTCAAGATTTGTTTATCATGAGCAAAAAATTTTAGAAGAAGTTTTTGAAGTGGGTAGCATTATGACCTCTTTGACCTTTTCAGCATCATTGTCATTTTCATCCCTCATGCTTGCCATTCCTAGACGTTGTCGTAGATACTCAAATATTTCTTGTGGCAGAGCTTTGGTGAAGAAGTCTGCAATTTGGTAATCAGTTTTCACAAAGTACAGTTCCACATTCCGTCGTTCTACATGTTCTTTGATGAAATGATATCTGACTGCTACATGATTGGTCTGGGAGTGCAGTTCTGAGTTACAAGATATGGAAATGGCACTTTGCGAGTCACAATAAATTGGGATTTTGTCAAAGAAGAAACCATAGTCCGTCAATTGTGTTTTCATCCATAATACTTGAGCACAACATCCAGAGAGGGATATGTATTTAGATTCTGTAGTGGATAAGGCAGTATGATTCTGCTTCTTTGAAGAACAGCGGATTAACTTCTCCCCCAAGAAATGAGCTGCTCCTAAAGTACTTTTGCAATCAATTTGACAACCTGCATAATCTGCATCTGAATAGGCAATTAGTTCAAAACCGGAGTCTTTCGAGTACACAAGGCCCATGTAAAGTGTTCCTTTGAGGTACTGGAAGATCCGTTTAACAGCAGTAAGGTGCTTTTCCGTTGCCCATGATTGGTAACGGGCACACATGTAGACAACAAAATGAATATCAGGCCGACTAGATGTAAGATACACGAGTAAACCAATCATACTATGGTATTTGGTAGCATCAACTGGTTTACCTCCTCTATCCTCATCTAGTTTAGGTCTGTGAAGCATAGGTGTACTTACAAAATCAGAGTTATACATTCCAAACTTTTTCAAAATTTCCATCGTTTATTTTTTTTGGTGAATAAAGATACCACGAGGATTTTGTTTAATTTGTGGACCTAATAAGAGTTTTAACTCACTCGTCATGCTCATCTCAAATATCTGTCGTGTGATATTTTCGAATTTTTTGCAATATTTAGGATTCGTGGATCCAAAAATGATATCATCGACCTAAATTTGGACTAGCATGATGTGTTGGGAATTCTGCTAAGGAAGAATTCTACTGATGGTTACTGCTGATGGAATCTGCTGAAGAAGTGTTTCTGCTGATATAGATATTCAGCGTACTTTGTTATTAGTTTGGATATGCACGAGTTTTATTAGGAAATTATATAGCATATTTTCTATTAGTTTTTAGATATACGTTTCTTGTGAAACGGTTTAGGGTTTCTAGTGAAACGGATTTAGGGTTCCTTATCTATAAAAGGAACACGTTATTATGTATGATGTACGAGTTAAGAAAAAACAAGTTTTAGTTTAAATAAAAGATCCATAGATGATCAAAGTGTTCTTAGTTATTCTTGTTCTTACTTGTGTTTAATTTCCGCTTTAGAATACAAGTATTAGAGACTTTCTATTAGTGTGTTTGTGATTACATAAACATTACTAATGATCCACGAGCGCTCAAAGATCTATCAAGGTCTTAGGTTCTACAAGTGGTATCAGAGCCTCGGGAGAGTCTCTGTGATACTAAGAACATCCTTTCTTTACACCCTCTCAATTAAAACAACTAAAACAATGGCTGGATCTGACGATGGATCAGAAGTTAACAACAACAACAACCATAACACCACATCTTCATCTTTGCAATAACTCACTCTCACCAACAGCAATGCAAAGTTCCCATACCTCAAGAAGGAAGAGTATGAATTGTGGGCTATGAAGATGCAGAATTGGATCACAAATATTGATTGGAATCTTTGGGAAATTGTCAAAAAGGGAAATAGTTTGAAAAGGCACACCGAAGATGCTGATGGCAAGATTACCATCCTTGGTCCTAAAACTGCTGAAGAGTTTCTAGCTGTACAGAGAGAGCAAAAAGTTAGAACTATTCTCCTTCAGGCTATACCAGATGATCATATGGGTGACTTTCACTACATGCAGGATGCAAAGGACATCTGGATGGCCATCAAGGCTAGGTTTGGTGGGAATGATAAGTCAAAGAGGATGAGGAAATCAATGCTGAAACAGCAGTTTCAAGAATTCCAAGTCTCTGAGGAAGAAGGCATCCACAAGGGGTATGACAGGTTCCATAGGATTTTGAGTCAATTGAATCAGCTGAAGGCCAGGCCAGACAATGAGGATTGCAATGCAAAATTATTGCGATCTTTACCTCCATCTTGGCTGCAAGTGAGCATTGCACTCAAATCTAAAGGTGGACTGGATATGCTATCATTTGATGATCTCTACAATAAGATTAAGACTCTTGAGCCTGATGTTAGAAGTCCCATTCGTTCATCCACTCCCAGTTACTCAGCTTTTGTTAGCACCACCTCCAATAAGATGAATCAGGCCTCAAGCCCAAGCTCCTCAGCATCATCTTCCTACACCAACACCAGACCAAATTCACAACATCAGTCTAGTGGTGTATTGGAAGATATACTTCACTCTTTTGTTGCTGATTATGATCATCAGCAGCAACTTGCTTTTGAGGATTTTGATCAGATGGATCCTTTGGATTTGGAAGAAATGAACTTGAAGTGGCAAGTGGCCATGCTCTCTTTGAACGTCCAGAGGTTTGAAAAGAAGTCTGGAAGAAAGTTTGGTTACCAGGGAAGAGATCCAGCTAGATTTGACAGGATGAAAATCAAATGCTATACTTGTGGACTGATGGGTCACTTCAAACGAGAGTGCAAGGATAGGAAGGCTGGTGATGAGGTTAGGTATACTACCTATCAGCAGAATCAAGTGGAAGCTGGAAAAGCTGGAGCTTTGGTTACTCTGGATGACCATGTTAACTGGAAGGTACATGAACCTGATAATGATGAAGCTTCTGGGCAGAGTGGATTGCTGGCAAGCTGTACTACAGAGGATCAACATGATCAAGTTGCCTTTATGGGCATCTCTCAGGTACATAATTGTGTTTTTGGTTGTAGTGAAAGATATAATGAACTTAAGGTGGCATATGATGAATTGAAACCTAAATATAATGAATGTTATTTTGAAGTTGAGGCTTACAAACACGCTTTAAAAACTAAAGAAAGACAACAAATTTGGTTTCAAAAGAATCAGACTGCCTATGAAGAAAAGATAGGGGTGTTAGAAAGAGATTTATTGTGTACAACAAATGAATTAAAATGTTGTGAGAAGAAAAAGGCTAAACTAGAGTTAGAGAACCAAGAACTACAAGAGAAATTAGAGAAGGAAATAGCTAATCATAACATTTGGTTAATGTCAGGTGATAAGTTATCTAACTGTCTCTATAATACTCAACCTGTAAACTCTAGTATAGGTTTAGGTTTTAAAAAATATATGGGTTTAGAGGCTAGGTTTGATATGGGTAAACCTACACCAGCAGGCTTAGCAAATTTTGTTAAAGAAGGAAAATTACATGCTGTACCTGGACCTATAAGAGGAGAATTCATGCCCACTACCAACACCACCTCAGACTTTGATGGATCACACCATCTGTATGGCAAAAAGTCAAGTGACTTGCCAGACCCTGATTCTAATTCTACTGACTATGTCTCTTGTTCTTCTAGTGACAAGTCCTCAGACCAAGGGTCTACTACCAGTTGTGATTCAAGTGAAAAGTCAGACCTTCCCAAGACCTCACCCAAGACCTCACCAAAGCCTACACCCAAGACTTCCTACAAGTCTATTAGAGTTGCTGCTGAGGAATCAAAGTCCAAGACAGTTTCTTCTGAAGACTTGTCTTTTAATTCTTTGCAAAACAATGTTTTTAATTCTGTCAAAAACAATCCTGTTAATGTTAGTGGTTTGAATAATCCTGCATGTAATGGAACATCTTTCATTTTTAATAAATCTTCTAAAAAGAAGAAATGCTTTGTGTGTGGAAGTAAATTTCATTTGATAAAGGATTGTAATTTTCATGAGCAAAGATTGGGTGTATGTAGTGGTCAAAATAAACCTAGACCAATGTGGAATAATGTTAAGGATATACCACCATATGTTCCACAAGCAACTCATAAGTCCAGCAATTCTGCTGATAGACATTCTCCATCTGCTGGGAGAAGACCTGTTGCTAGACCATATGTGAGACCAACTAGTTCATACTTTCAGAATGGTTATTGGCCTGGATTTATTGACCCAATGTATGTGGGTAGGGGATATTGGGATACTGTTGTTAAGCCCTCAGCAGGTTGTTTTTGGACTAAAAAGGGACCTAATTTTCATAGCAGGTCCAAGAACAATGGTGGATCTTATACATCTACATGGCCTAACTCTTATGATCCACAAGGCAGGCTCAAGTCAGCAATGACTTGAGTCTCCAAAGTGTACTTATATTTTGTATATTTTTGTTGTTGTTGTAGGATCATCCTCTAAAAAGTAAAGAAGTAGGCATAGTAGATAGTGGTTGTTCCAGGAGTATGTCAGGAAACATTGAGATGATGCATGATTTTGTACCCATTGAAAGAGGAGGCAATGTGACTTTTGGTGGAGGAGATGGTAGAATCACTGGGAAAGGAACCATTAAAACACCTAATTTGGACTTTGAGAATGTTTATTATGTGAAGGAACTGCAACATTTCAACTTGTTCTCAGTATCACAAATATGTGACACCAAGAACAAAGTATTCTTCTCTGAGTATAAATGTCTGGTGCTCTCTAAAGACTTCAAACTTCCAGAAGATACAACAATTCTGCTGAGAGTTCCCAGAAGTTACAATTTATACACATTCAATTTGAATGATGTTCAACCTGAAGGTGACTTAGCATGTTTGGTGGCTAAAGCATCCCTGGATGAGTCTACAAAGTGGCATAGAAGGATGGCTCATGTAAATTTCAAGACCATTAACAAGCTTTCTAAACTTGGTCTAGTTCATGGACTGCCTTCCAAAGTCTTCACCAATGAGCACAATTGTGTTGCCTGCAACAAAGGAAAGCAACATAGAGCCTCATACAAAGCCATTACTGCTGTGAGAACTATCTCTGAACCTCTTCAGTTGCTGCATATGGATCTCTTTGGTCCAACTCACATCAGAAGTATTGATCACAAGTACTTCTGCCTGGTAATCACTGATGACTATAGCAGGTTTTGTTGGGTATTCTTTTTGAAAACTAAAGATGAAACATCTCCAATTTTAAAAGAATTCATTACCCTTGTTGAAAACCAGCTAAACAAAAAGGTTAAAAGTATTAGGTGTGATAATGGGACAGAGTTTAAAAATGCTGTTTTAATAGAACTTTGTCAGTCTAAAGGGATAAAAAGGGACTATAGCAATCCAAGAACCCCACAGCAAAATGGGGTTGCTGAAAGAAAGAATAGGACCTTAATAGAGGCAGCAAGATCCATGCTTGCAGACTCTAAATTACCCACTATGTTCTGGACTGAAGCAGTAAGCACTGCTTGTTATGTTTTGAACAGGGTATCCATCACTAGACCTTATTTCAAGACACCTTATGAACTTCTCACTGGGAAAGTTCCTGATATTCATTATCTTAAACCTTTTGGATGTCAAGTGACCATTTTGAATACTAGTGATCCACTGGGAAAGTTTGATGAGAAAGCTGATGAAGGGTATATTGTGGGTTATTCAGCACATAGTAAGGCTTATAGGGTATATAATTTAAATGCTAAAAAGATTGAGGAGACCCTTAACCTGAGATACCTAGAAGACAAGCCTAATGTTCAGGGTCAAGGTCATGCTTGGTATTTTGACCTGGATTACTTAACTGATTACTTGGGCTATACTAGATATGTTGCTAACCAATCTGCAGGTTCTCAAGAGTCTCCCACAAACAGTGTTGGTACCATGGATGTTGACTAAGATAGTGAGTCTGAGCATGATGAACAAACAATTGTTGTACCTTCCTTTTCTCCTAACCAATTTGCAGGTGATAGCTCTAAAGTATCTTCTGATGAGCTTGAAGATGAGTCACACTATGCAGAGGACCTTGCTAGACTCAAGAAGCAGGAGCATGCAGCCAATCAAGAAGCTGAAAGACTTGGTGTGGAGTTTGCACAACCAGTCAGTGGAAACCAGGATTCTGCTGATAGTTCTTCTGTTTCCCCTGACATCACCAATTCTGCTGACAGTTCTCATGAAGGTTCTCCCATTTCTCCTAGTGTGTCCACAGACTTTGAAGAGCCATATACACGTTTTCCAAGTCCTTCTGATCTTGGGAATCACCAACCCAAACATGGAATCTTCAACTCAGCCTCTTATGACAGTGATTTTGGACCAAATGTGAACAATCTTGACACTACAATTGATGTCAACCCCAATGCTACCAAAAGGATCAACATTGCTCATCCCCAATCCAATATTCTTGGTGATCCTCAAGCACCTATTAGAACTAGAAGTACTGTGAAAAGTTCTAAGTATGGTCAAGTTGCTTTTCTTTCCTATGTCTCAAATCAGCAAAGGGACAATCACACAGACTTTAAGCATTGTCTGTTTGCTTGCTTTCTTTCTCAAGTGGAGCCAACCAGTGTTGCTCAAGCTCTTGAAGACTCAAGCTGGCTTGAAGCAATGCAAGATGAGATGCAACAATTCAAGAATCAGCAGGTTTGGATATTGGTACCACTACCTGAAGGGAAGATAGCCATTGGGACAAAATGGATTTTGAAGAATAAAAGAGATGCAAGGGGTATTGTGGTAAAAAAAAAGCAAGATTGGTGGCTCAGGGGTTCAGATAAGAGGAAGGAGTTGATTATGATGAAGTCTTTGCTCCAGTAGCTAGAGTTGAGGCCATTAGAATCTTCTTGGCCTATGCATCTTATATGGGTTTCCTGGTATATCAGATGGATGTGAAAGGTGCTTTTCTGTATGGTGAAATTGAAGAGGAGGTATATGTCACTCAACCCAAAGGTTTTGAAGACCCAGATAATCCAAAACATGTTTACAAGGTTGTCAAAGCTCTCTATGGACTACATCAGGCACCAAGAGCTTGGTATGCTAGGCTTTCTGCATTTCTGCTGAAGCATGGATACAGAAGAGGTGCCATTGACAAAACACTCTTCATTAAGAAGAATTCCAGGGATATAATTCTTGTGCAGGTTTATGTGGATGACATTATCTTTGGCTCCACTAAAGAAGCTTGGTGCAGGGAGTTTGAGGAATTGATGAAGGGAGAGTTTCAGATGAGTGCTATGGGGGAGCTTACTTTCTTTTTGGGTCTACAAGTTCAGCAGAAACAAGATGGTATCTTTATCAGTCAGGATAAATATGTGAAGGATATCTTGAAGAAGTTTGATATGGAAAATGTCAGAACTGCCACTACACCTTATGAAGCTCCAAAACCAAAGAACAATCTTGAACCAGATCCTGCAGTGAATGTTCACCTATACAGATCCATGATTGGGTCATTGATGTATTTGACAGCTTCAAGGCCTGACATTACATTTGCTGTGAGTGCTTGTTCTAGACATCAGGTCACTCCACTTACTTCCCATTTGAATGCAGTCAAAAAGATCTTCAAGTACCTCAAAGGCCAACCTAACTTAGGTCTTTGGTACCCAAAAGAGTCTCCTTTTAAGTTGGAAGCATATAGTGATAGTGATTATGCTGGTGCAAATCTGGATAGGAGATCCACAACTGGAGGTTGCCAATTTCTTGGAAGAAGATTGATTTCTTGGCAATGCAAGAAACAAACTATTGTTGCTACCTCATCTACTGAAGCAGAGTATGTTGCTGCTGCCAATTGTTGTGGACAGGTTCTTTGGATACAAAATCAATTGTTGGATTATGGGTTTAATTTTATGAACACCACAATCTTCATTGATAATCAAAGTACCATTTGCATTGTCAAAAATCCAGTTTTTCATAATAGAACAAAACATATTGAAATCAGGCATCATTTTATAAGAGATGCATATGAAAAACATTTGATTAAGGTGGTTAAGATTCACACAGATGATAATGTGGCAGATTTATTGACTAAGGCTTTTGATGGACCTAGGTTTCAACACTTAGTTGTCCGTATTGGGATGGTTAACCCTTAAATGCTAAGTTTGAGGGGAGGCATATGCCTCAGGGGAGGATTGTTGTTGTAAAATTTATTTTGTATATTATGTTTACTAACATACTAACCAACTAATGTACTTTAAGTTTTGTTTGGTTTGGTTTGTTTTTATGTGTCTGTTTTGCAGAATGCCTTGATGTGTAGTTGCTGATCTTAAGTGGAAGTTCTCCAAGATTGGTTAAATGGGAATTGGTCAAGTAAGCTTAAAGATTGTTTCTGCTGAATGAAAGTGCTGAAGCACAGTTCAAGTGATAATCATTGAAAGATAAAAGAGAAGTTGTTCATTCAAAAGAAATTACAGCATACAAACAACTTCAAATTGAAATAAAAGACCATTCCTATACAAGATAACCTACACAGAATCTAGATCCTATCATCATGGTTTCAAAAGTTGTTGGAGATGCATGACCAGGAATGAAGATGCTGAAGAACCTAGTTTTATATCTTTGGTCCTTGGCAACATCTCATCATCACCTACTCCATTTTACCCTTTCCTTTACCGGTCACCTCTGCACCCTTGCCCTTTCCTTTGTCTCTGTGGTATGAAACACCAGACCTTGGAGCAGGAAGACCAATAACTACCTCCCTTGTCACTGGGAGTGGTGGATTTCTGGTGTGTGGCCTAGGTTGGGGTTGTGAAGGTTGGGGACTCTCTTTACTTGCTGTTGCTGCTTCCCTCTCCTCTTCCTCTCTCACCGATCTATTGAAGATTGGCTCTAGACGCTCTATGGAGTCATCAGAACCCCTAGATGAATCATTTAGATTCACCACACTATCATCTTCAGATAAAGAGAGAAAGGGGGACTTCAAAGGACGAGGTTCATCTTGGTAGGGGTATCGAAATAAAGGACGACTATCCTCAGATGATGATGATGATGGAGTTTTGGGTGGGTTGTTTGGTCTGCTTGATGAGCCCACATCATGTTTTCTCTTTCGGGCTTGTTCTTTGGTAAGACCATACCTTCTATGGGAAGGTCGTGAGAATGATTGGGAGGCTTGGTGTCTTGGTGGTGATCTTGATTGGGGAATGTTATCTCCTGAGTCTGCTGATGACTCAGAAGTAAGATCAACTACTTCTGGCTGGTTGTTCATGGTGTTGATGATTGATTTAGGTTGAATGAGGGTTTGATGGTAAATTGAGGTTAATTGATTTGTGCGGATTGTGTTTTGGGGTTATTTTATAGGCGAAGTCAAGGGTTGATGGTAATTAATACGAGTTGGGTGGCACAGTAAAACTCAAGATCTTTACTGAAGATATTATTACACTTGAGTTGATTCTGCTGATTGACTTCTCACTTCAGCAGATTGACCGTCATTTCTGCTGAAGAGTTAATTTTGAATGATGGAGTTACTTTACACGTCAGATCCGGTCAATAATTTGTTTCGATATTTTTGACCATAATTGAGTAACTTCTATTTATAACCTACTTCATATAATCTTCGCCCAACACAACTTATTCCATCTTCAAGCAATTTAAACCTATTTTCCATTCCCTTGTTTCATAACCTATCTCTCGCAATTTCTTCAATGGAGGCCCTACAATTTAAGAAGGATCATAACAAAGTTGCTTTTCTGGGAAAAGCAAAGGGACATGAAATGTATGAACCTATGGTGGATTTCTTGAAGCGTTCCAAGATTCACTTTGCACTAACTCATTATCCAGATGTGGTACACGAATCGTTGGTCAAGCAATTTTGGGCATCTGCTGAGAAACGTTCTGACACAGAGATTGTTGCAATGATTGATGGAGCAGAATATGTGGTGACTGAGTCGTTAATTAGGATAAGATTGCAGTTGGATGATGAAGGTGGTGTCTATCACACCAACACTGGTGAGATACTTGCTGGGCTGAGAGCTGCTGGTTATCAAAGTATGGATACAGTTATGTGGCTCAAGAAAAAGTTTTGCCCCAAGTGGAGGTTTTTGGTGCACACATTGCTTCAGTGCATCAGCAACAAGTCTGGAGGATGGGATCAATTCTCTACCCAATTGGGTTGTGGTATAGTATGTCTATCACAGGGTTTAACTTATAATTTCTCTAAGTTTATTTTTGATAATATGGTTGAAAATATTCAAAAGAAAAAGCATAAGTTTCTCATGTACCCTAGGTTTCTTCAAATAATTTTAGACATAAACACCCAAGATAGAGGCCATTATCCCATAGGAGCCCTTAGTGCTAAGTTGTTTGCTTCAATGAAAACTCACTATGTTGGGGCACATCACTCTCTGCTACCAGCTATGTTATCACATGGAAATGATGATGCTGATGAGGGTAATGCTGCTGGTGCTCCACCATCTCCCAATGCTGCTGATGATGGTACTCCATCAATTCCAAGTGTTACTGCTGATGGTAATCCATCAGTAGAAAGGGATGAGGGTCCATCCACAACTGCTGAAGCACCCATTGTTTCTCCTGACCAACCTACACCTTCACCTGTACATGTTTCACCCAGTCCTATTCCCTCACAAACTCATGAAGCTCCTGATGAGCTTGTTCCTGAGGTTGAGGAGACACTTCAGTCTCTTGACACTCATGTGCCTACACCTCTTGAATATGAGACTACCAGACTATCCACTCCTAGCCCTTTTAGACAACCAATTGATGAAAGCACTCCTACTTTTGAGAGTATACATGTTTCTTCTGAAAGGCCCAATGAAGCTCCCTTTACCACTGAGAAATCTGCTGGTGGAGCTGAGGACCCTATTACTCTCACTTCTATGTATAATTTGCTCAACAGGAATGTTCAAGAAATTGAGAAGTTGAAGAAGGAGCTTGAAGATACCAAATCCTCACTTGGAGGTGAGATTGTGGTGTTGAAAAAGAGGGTTCAGGAATTAGAAGATCAACTTGGGCAGAAAAAGAAAAGGAAGTTTGTGTTTGCCTCTGATGAAGAGCAGGAGGATATTTATTTGGATCATCTTGATTTATTGGCTGAAGCTGCTCAGCAGACTCATACTTCTTCACCCAAAGCTGCTGAATCCTCACAACAAAAAGAGCAGATCAAGTTCTATAGAAAGAGGAGAAGACAGTATTTGAGCAAGGATTCTAAAATGCCAAGTTTGAATGTTGTTCAAGAACAAGTTGATGCTGAAGTATTTGTTGCTGGGAGATCTTTTGTCTTGAATACTGCTGCTGAGGTTTCTACTCCACATGTTGAATCTACCACTCAACATGTTTCTGCTGATGCTTCTATTGGTGTTTCTTCTGAGAATATTGACAGAGTTCCTGTTGTTGATATCTCTCATAATGATTCTTAGGAGCTGCTTTTGATAGTAACAACTTTGCTGCACAAATGGTAGCTCTTGGTCAACAGAGGAAGAAAGCTGCAGCAGAAAGGAGAAAGGCCATTGCTACACAGAAGGCCAAAGCTAAGAGAGCTAAAACCCAGACTGAGGCACAAACCAAGAATTATATGAGAAATGTGGTTTATCATCAATATACTTCTGTATATAACTCTGCTTTGACCAAGAAGCAAGTCTGGGCCTTATCTGAATCTGATTTGCATCAAATATATAATCAGATTATGAAGGCTATTCACTCACCTCAAACTCAATTGAAGAGGCCTAGTGCAAGTATAGATGCTTCAGAAGCTAAAAGGATCAAAACAGTTGAGCTTGGTACTTCATCTTCTGGTGATAAAGACCAACTGCTCCCTCAAGTTGTTTCTGCTGAGGCAACTCCTGAAGGCAACCAATCTGCTGACACCTCTACTAAGGCTGCTACCATTCGTTCTTCTGAATCTGCTGAACAAGAGGGATCATTTATTTCCAACTACAATGCAGATTTGGTGAGGAAAGCTGAACTAGAAGCTGCTGAGGCTAGAAAGGCCAGAGAAAATACTGAGAAGTTGCATGAAGCAGGTGGTTCTGTTCCTACATCTTCTATTCCTCCTGAAGATGCTTCTGGTGCATCTGAAATTGTTAGTCCTATGGGGATTTATATACCGGGAAGGAGGAAGAAAAGGATGGCACACAGAAGACATATTGCTATCAGAAGATCAGTGAGATTGGCTAGGAAGCAGGTTTCTAAAGCACATAAGTCTCATAAGGGGAGTTCTTCTAAGCATGTAGATCCCAAGGCTGATGATACAACCTTTATCAAAGTAGGTCCTTCTGAGACATTTCCTGAGGGTTCTTACAATGTGTTGGTCAAATGGACATTGACAGATGGACAGATAAACACCATCTATAGGCAAGATCATTCCTATATGGAGTTTACTTTCTTGCAAGAAATACTTCACTTGGTGGATAGGCAAGATTTGCATACTCTCTATGGAATGGTCACAGAGTACTATGCCTCTCAGACACCACAGGGGGGCTGGTTTGTACTTATTGGGAGATCTGCAAGTTCTGTTTGATTCTCACTCTCCTAATGGAAAAGGCTACTCAATCTGGTAGAATTCACACACATGGAGGGTTGATACTTGGAGGTTTTACCCTATGCCTAATGTGCATGTTGTTGAAACAAAGTTTGGCATTAGGGTATGTATGTTTTCTGATCAGCATTATCCTTGGTCCATTCCTCTGATGAATCGTATGCTTAAAAGAAAATTGGAAGTTCCTCCTGATCCAGTGGCTAATGATGAGACTCATGCTGCACAGCTGGTTGGGTTAATCAAGTCCAAGCTTCTGCACCACAAAGCTTCTACTTGATTCTGGTATCGGTTACTGCTGATGGAATCTGCTGAAGTGTTGGATTCTGCTGAAGAAGTGTTTCTGCGGAAGTAGAGATTCTGCGTAGTTTGTTTCTGCTGATATAGATATTCAGCGTACTTTGTTATTAGTTTGGATATGCACGAGTTTTATTAGGAAATTATATAGCATATTTTCTATTAGTTTTTAGATATACGTTTCTTGTGAAACGGTTTAGGGTTTCTAGTGAAACGGATTTAGGGTTCCTTATCTATAAAAGGAACACGTTATTATGTATGATGTACGAGTTAAGAAAAACAAGTTTTAGTTTAAATAAAAGATCCATAGTGGATCAAAGTGTTCTTAGTTATTCTTGTTCTTACTTGTGTTTAATTTCCGCTTTAGAATACAAGTATTAGAGACTTTCTATTAGTGTGTTTGTGATTACATAAACATTACTAACGATCCACGAGCGCTCAAAGATCTATCAAGGTCTTAGGTTCTACATGATGTCATCACATTTTCGTCTTATAAACAAAGTTGGATCGATTGAACCATTGATGAATTTGTGATTGAGCAGATATTCTGACAACACTTTGTACCATGCACGTGGTGCTTGCTTGAGTCCGTAGACGGCTTTGTCAAGGAAGTAGACATCATCCGGATGATCGGGATCAACGAAGCATTTTGGTTGACTCACATACACCTCTTCCTCTAACTCCTCATACAAAAAGGCCATTTTCACGTCCATTTGGTATATGGTGAAAGATTTATGAGCCGCATGAGCCAAAAATAAGCGTATTGCTTCGATCCTAGCTACTGGTGCAAATGATTCGTCAAAGTCAATTCCTTCTTCTTGACCGTAACCTTTGCAACTAGGTGTGCCTTATTGCAGATTATTTCACCATCTTCATCAAGCTTGTTCTTCAGAATCCATTTCAAAGCAATTATTAGTTTTCCTAGAGGTCGTGGAACCCTTCGCAATATGTCATGGTATGTGAATTGATTAATTTCTTCTTGCATAGCGACAACCTAGTCGGGATCTGCAAGTGCTGCTTTGACTTTGGCAGGTTCAACTGTACTCAGGAAAGAATTGTAGAAACAGTAATCTGCTGTAGAACTCCTTATCTGAACTGGTTGAGAAGGATTTCCAATGATTTGTTGTAAAGGGTGATCTTGAGTCCATCTTCTTCTGTGCGGATGTGGTTGGTAAAACGTATACATGTTTGAAGGATCAACATATCATGTCTCAGAAGGTTCACCGACCTCAGCTTCGGGAGTTGCGAATGGATTTGTGAAGGGTTGATCTTCAGACGATGCATTGGTAATTGCTTGATCATCAACATTCTGATTGGAGGTTTAGAGTGGTGTTGTTTGGTGAAAGTTCTTGTTGGATCTGTATGATTGGAGGGGTTTCTGGTACTGGATCAACATCTTCATAAGTAGTTGTTGATGAACCAGATATAGGAGATGGCATGTCTTCTTGATGATTAACTTCGGTTATTGGAGTTGCAGCGGATATTCTAGACATATTCATCTTGTTTCCTCCACATGATTCATCATAAAAATTCTCAAACAAACAATCTAACGCTTCCTTTTGAATATGTTTAGATTTTGGTGATGATGATTTTTGGTTTTGTCCGAGTCCTGAACTGCTTTGTCCAGAAGTCATAGTCCTTAGCACGGGTTCTGAACTTTGTTGTTCAGAAGCTTTATTAAGTGCACGTTCTAATCTGACTTGATCAGAAGCCATTTGTTCTACTTCGTCAAAGTGAACATGGATTGTATCTTGTATCAACTTTGTTCTCCGATTGTAAATACGATATGCACTTGATTGTGTAGAATATCCAAGGAAATTCCTACATCCCCTTTTTCTTTTAATTTTCCAAGGTCATCGCGATCATTAAGAGGGTAGCACCGACAACCAAAAGTGCGTAGGTATTTTACATCGGGTTTGCATTTGTGAAGGATCTGATATGGAGTTTTGTTGAATCTTTTGTTGATTATAGATCGGTTTTGTGTGAAACAAGCGGTTGGCACTGCTTCAGACCATAGATTTAATGGAAGATTGGCGGAGATTAGCATTGTTCTTGCAGCTTCTACTAATGTACGGTTTCGTCATTCGACTACACCATTTTGTTGAGGAGTGTAAGCCATAGATCTCTGATGAGTAATGCCGGCAGAATCAAAGAAATTCTGAAGAATTTGATTCGTGAACTCCGTTCCATTGTCTGTTCTTACATATCGTACTTGAGCTTGTAAACCAACTTGTACTCTTTTGATGAACTTGATGATTACATTTGGAGTTTTTGCTTTAGAGGCAAGAAAGTGAACCCAAGTATAACGTGAGTAGTCATCCATAATAACCAAAATATGTTTCTTTCCATTTTGACTGACAACGCGCATTGGTCCACACAAATCCATGTGCAGTAAATGCAAAAGGAGCAATGGAACTATGTTCGGATTTGGATTTGAGTGTTGCACGTGTCATCTTCCCTAATTCACATGCTAAACAAAGATGATCTTTCTTGAAAGAAAGTTTAGGCAATCCTCTGACTAGGTTGTTTTGAGCAAGGTCGTTAATAGTTCTAAAGTTCAAATGAGAGAATCGACGATGCCATAGCCAGGCTTGTAATGATGTTGCTTTTGCAAGCAAACAAATCGGTTTTCGTGATGTAATTTCTTGAAATGCAATTTGGTATAAATTCGAATCCCTGGAGCCTTTGAGAATATCAATGCCGTCAAGAGTATGAACAATACACGAATGTTTTCTGAATACCACCTCTAAACCGCTATCACAGAATTGGCCAATGCTAAACAAATTGTGACCTAGCCCTTCGACAAAATAGACTCTTTGAATTGTGACTTTATCATGAATGAGATCCCCATAGCCGATAATTTTAGCAATGTGGTCATTCCCAAAATGCACTCTACTCAAGAATTTGGCCATGAAGTTCTTGAGCAGTGCCTTGTTCCCGGTCATATGTCGGGTACACCCTGAATCGAGGTACCAGAGGCACACATGGAAAAGCTGCACATCAAAGCAAGAAACATAAACTTTGGAACTCGTTGATAAAGTGGTTCAACGTAGTTAGACAGTATAGATTACAAACCTAGTTGGTTGAACTTTTCTATTCTTGAGGTACTCGGTTCGGATTTTTTCTGAACCGGTTGCCATCTATAGCCTACGTGTTTGAACACTCTTCCAGTGGGTTTCCACCTAAGGCAAGATCTAGGAAATAATTCATGGTACTCAAATATTCTACCCATTGGGATCCAAACCCATTTTTATTTAGGCTTATTGTTTCTATGTTTTGGTGGTTCTTTCCTAGTGCTTTTGGCATTCACATTCACACAATTCAAATTATCATGCACACAATTAGAAGAAACAGAATTATAAGCAACATAATTAAAAAAAAAAAAAGCATTCTTGATATTAGAAGCAACAGATCCATGCAAACTTAAGTCATTACAATCATTCATTCGCTTAGAGTGTTTTTTCTTGAAAGCTTTAAAATGTCTAGGTTTTGCTACAACTGTAGTAGAAGGATGGGAGGCACTAGTCTTCAAAGCACATATCTTAGGTGGTCTCTCCTTGCTACAAGTAGTGTCTAAACCTGGATCAAAAAGCAAATCTGCATTAGGAGATTGTGTAGTTTGATCATGTTGAACTAACTTTTTTTTTTTACGATTTTTATTCTTATGTTTCTTTAACTCTTTGGGTTTCTTTTCTATAGGGGGAGGAATCAAAGAACACATTGGTGCATCTAGAGGCTTATCCTTACTAAGTAATGCTTGCTTCCTAGCTAATTCTAATTCCTTGTTATGTATCATATCATTTGAACCATATGGTTCTCTAACAAAATTAGTTCCAATTTGATACATACCGGGAGCTATTACATTAGGATTAGATAAAACCTCTTTTTGTTTTGGCTCAAGAATATGAGTTTTTGTTTTTGATTTGCCAAAAAAGTTGGTTGATTTGAAAAATATGA
The DNA here is from genome assembly GCA_021014915.2 of Artemisia tridentata subsp. tridentata. Classification (NCBI taxonomy): domain Eukaryota; kingdom Viridiplantae; phylum Streptophyta; class Magnoliopsida; order Asterales; family Asteraceae; genus Artemisia; species Artemisia tridentata. The sequence continues at coordinate 183,514,127 of CP139503.1, forward strand.
AATTTTTTTATTTTCCAACTGGCGTGTTCCAATAAACTCATGATTCTTGTTTTTTATCAAATCAAGCACTTTAGATTTGAGTTCCTCGTTCTCTTTTAAGATTGATTTCAAATAAGTTTCGTAGGAAAGCTTGTTGCATTTGTTTTCTTCAATTTTTCGCTGCCAGTTTGCTTCAAACATTAAAGATTGTTTTTCAAGTTTAGCACAAGAGTTTTCAAATTTGGCAGTACGACAAGTCAATTCCTTGTTCAAATCAACGTTGTTTTGCAAACATTCTCTTAGACTCTCTTTGAGTAAAAGGTTTTCCATTTCTAATGACGTTTGTGTATTTTCTAATCTTTCAATTTTCTCCTCATTTATTACAAATTGTGGTTTGATGGATTCAATTTGATTTAGAAAATATTCTTTTTGAATGTCAGAGTTTAAGTTGAGAAGTTCATATTCATCTTCAAGAGATGTGACGTATGTTAAATCAGTTTGCATTTCAGAAATCAATGCCTCTTCAAAGGCTTTAAATTGATCATTAACTCTATTCATGGGAGGCTCGATAAATGTCTTTATCAGTTTCTTGACTTTCGTTAAGACGTCCATCTCGTAAGAGTTGGATTTCAAAAGTTCATCCAATTGAAACTCTTGCTTCCCACGAATAGTAGCCAAAGTTCCATTTATTTGATTTTTGAGATTGCAAAAAGTTTTTCTCGCTAAGCTCTCATATTTGTTTGTATCATATGAATTGTCAGAAATCTGATCCATATGATTTTTAACATTTGTTGGTTTTCTTGAAAGATTATTTTCTTTATTTATCAAACCATAATCTGCACTAAAGTAAGAGAAATTGGTTTTCTGTTGACTAACTTTTAAACGTTTTTGGATTTTCTCTTGAGAGATGTCATTGGGAACAAACATGTAATCTTAGAAGGTATCTAATCTCATGTAATCAGTATTATACAAACTTGGTATGTTACGTTAAACCATATCAAGATAAGATGGTTTAGTATAACCAAGACCCTGTTTTAGATCCATGAATGAATCTGGTTTGGGCATTAACATGTACAAAGTTTGAGAAGTCTGATCGATAGTGCGAAGTTTTATTTCAGCTCTTGTTAATCGTTGAATACAAGTAGCTTTGTCTTCTTTGAGTTTGGAAACTTAATTTTCAAGATTCATTTTAATGTTTTCAAAATTTGAAATATTTCTTTTAAAGAGAAAATTTTCATTTTGTAATTCACCAATTTGACGTTTAAGCACTAGTGGTCGTTCAGACTGCTCTTCAGATAACATGTACTTGATTTTGTTTTCTAAAGAAGCACTTTTATCTTGTTCCAGTTTTATCAAGTTAGCATAATTTTGAATTTGAGATTGAATAGTGGCATAATTTTGAAGCATATCTTTATGATCGTGACTTGTTGATGCATGATTAGCATCAATACTATTAGTAGATAACTGAAGAGTATCACTTGTAGATGTGACACTACTTATGTTAACTTAAGTTGTCTTACTAATGGTACGAATGTGACCATGTATGAATTCCTCAAGATCATCATTATCACAAGCATTTGATTTCTGTACCTTGTTGACAAGAGTGTCATCTTCTTCAGCATCAGTGTCAAAACTTGAAGTTGAATCTTCATCTTGAGCTTCGAAGACATCCACCTTCTCCAAAGAAGCCATGTACACCATGTTAGTTTCCAGTATCTCACCTTCATCATCTGTGTCCACCATGAAATCATTTTCATCAGCACTAAGCAGTTTGCCTTTTTCTTCCATGTCAGCTAGCAGCATCTTTTGTCTGTAGTAAGCCCTGTTATGCACTTTCCCATTTGGACAATTTCTTGCAAAGTGACCCTGTTGATCGCAACCAAAGCATTTCGGTTCATGAATGTCTTGACCCGCATCGTTCTTGTCAGTCTTCTATGCACCTTGTCTTATAACTTCACCTCTGGGTGGGATATCTTGCCTTTTGTTCATAGCAGTTGGTGCAGAAGTTGTACGAAGATTGTTGTTGGTTGGACGTTTGTAGAAAGATTTGAGAATCTGTTTTCCAAGTAATGCTAGATTTTGAACAATTTTGGTAAGTTCAAGATTTGCTAAGTGTAATAACCCGTAATTTTCCAGACGTATTTCTATACGAGATTATCCCTGTTTTTCATATATGAACTTTCTTGAACTCATTTGGTTTAAAAACGTGAAGTTATCTCGCGAAACGTGGGAATTGTACACAACGTGTACTGGCACAACCGACGATTTGATTTGATTATTTTATCATTTGTGAGAAACGAGACGTATGAATAGTCACTTTTATTGGAAAAATTATTCTTAGCGCAATGGTGAAATTCTCGTGTCTTGAATTCGCGGTTTACTAGCCTAAATGAGCCTTGAATCTCATTTCGTGAAAGATTGCAAAAATTCCAGAAATGGTCCCTGTGGAATTTTACACCCCGCCGCCCCTAAACTTTTGTTATTGACAGTTTGGTCCCTAGGTTTTTACACAACCCTAGACCTTACCTATATAAACCAACTTATAACCAATATAGGGTTATTCATCTCTCCTTTTTCCGGTAGCCCCCCTCCTCCGGCCACCTCTCCCATACACAGCAACCCCCTACCACCAACCCTAACGCTACACCTCCACCATATTAATACTCCGCATGAACTTCTTATCACTCCCTGATACTGCACACGCTTCAAGAACGCCTCCCACCACCACAACGCGCCACCACCACCACGTATTGGTCAAGATTAGTAAAGACCCGAGAGGTTTGAAGGTGTTTAGATCGAGTGGTGGTTCACTGTTGGTTCGAGAACGCCACCATAGCCACCACGGTCACCACTCCACCACTGCCGTCATCCCCCCCCCCTCTTCTCTCTTTTCTTGACATGGTAAAATCGAGAAAACCATTTATTATTTATTGTCTTAGGATGAAATCGATTTGTATTGTTACTGTTTTCGTGGATTCAAAGTTATTACGAGTTACTAGTTTTTCGTGATTAAAAACCGGATTTAAACGTGTTTTGGAACTAATTTCGTGTGGTATAAAACCTGTGTTGTGGTAAGGTTTGACTGAAATGGTGTTTGGGTTATTTACGGGTCGGGTTTATACCCGGTTTAGACACGGGTCGAGCCTGTTTAGTACGGGTCAATCTTTGGGGTTGTGTATAAGTTCTTGAGGCTATTGTTATTGTTTGTGACTCGGATTTGTTTGGTGTGCTGTGCTAATTTGGGTTTTTTTTTTCTTTTTTTTTTCCCCCGTCAGTCCTTGTTTAGGAAAAACAATGGAAACTAGTGTTCATCCTTGTGCTTGGTTGAGTCTTTGTGGGGTTCAGATTCAACAAGGAATATACACGAGCTGTTTAGTTTGTTTTCAGGTTAATAAGACACCCACATAGGGTGTTAGCAGGTTTCTGTAGTCGGTCTCGGTGAGAATTATAAATTCCATTTTGGTCTCGGTTTGGTCACAATCACACTAGGGTGCGCTTATTGTTGTTTGATTTGCTTCAGTTATAACAAACACCATTGGGGCGTTTGAAATTTTACATTAATATGGTAACTGTATTATGGGTACAAGTAGGAGTACATATGGACTGTCAAAAAGATTTTATGGGCTGCAAAGCCCACACATGAACTATGGATGCATTGTGTTTAGTAAAGGGGGCCAAAGTCCATTAGATTTTTATTTGTGTTGCACTTGGATTTTAAAATGAGTAGAATTAAAATATTGTGTGTTTGGGAATTTAATTTAATTTGTTGTCGGACTAACGTTTTAACTCTTGTATACATTAGTACGTTTCGGATTATACTTGGATTGTGATTATTACATTTGGATAATTTGGACAATTGTTGGATTGTTATCGGATTTACGATATTAGATGATGGACTTATTGAACATTTTGGGACTTGAGACGGCATAATATATTAAACTCGAAATGAATTTAATATATTAGACGCAAACCAGACACAAAATATTCAATAAACCCAAAACTAATAATTACGCGAATGATAACGAAACATAAAACTTACAAAATATTGTATTTTCAGACTTGGTTAATTAAAGTCACAATGACTTGAGAAAACTAATTTTATTAGTTAAACTTATTTCTATTTATAAGACGTTTATGTTTTATACAAATTATTTGGGATATCGGGGTAAATACCGAAACGTACAAACTAATTTATTTTATTTGAGGTGTTTATTTGTCGATAACTTCTAGATTGGTCTTCTTTGGTTTGAGTTCTCGTCAATATTCTCTCAACTATGTCGATGTTTATTTCTCTTTGGCATGAGTTATATGTCGAGTCTTTGTTTTCTTACCACACCACACGAAACGTTGATACTAAGATTTTGATGAGTTTTAAAATTGAGTAATCCACGAAAACTACGACACGTTGTCTTTTATAGACTTTATTATTGTGCGAGACATATTTTGAGATAACCGTATACGTATTAGGTTGTGCTGATCCTAGACCGTTGTGTACCACTGTGTTTGTACCTTCGTGTACCGATTGTGCCTGTATATCTTGGAACTGTCATGCCGTATGTCTCGAGACTGTTGAACCTTGCTTCTCGATGTCAGTCGTGTCAGTTGTGATCCTTGCATTGTTGTGGCTAAGGTGAGTTCATGGCCCCTACTTTTACTTATTTTATAACTGTTTTGGGGGAGAATGCATGCTCGTTGTTTTTCACTAAACTCAATGCTTTACAAATGTTTTTATGCTGTAAACTACTGTGTTACATGATTTTGGACATATACGTGTGATGATGTGATTATATGCTGTGACATGTTTGTTTTGTGAGTACATGACGGCGCCACTATTAACTCTCTGCTGAGGGCCCGCAAGTTTATAGGTTCAGTTAGTGTAACTGTTAACTCTCTGTTGAGAGCCCACAAGTTGATAGGTTCAGTTGGTGCAACTGTTAACTCTCTTTGAGAGCCCACATGTTGATAGATCTATCGGGGTAGCTCCCCACGTGATCTTGGTTATGAGTATGATGAACACCATAGGTTCAGTTGGCGCGTCACTATATGAGTGTAGTATCTGTATGATTGATTATGGTTCTAGACGTTTTGAATTATGATATTGTTTGCGGATTGGTTTTGGAACTGTGATTTAGGCAGTATGAGCCTACGTTGAATTTGACTTGTTTGTGAATGATGTTTTGAACTCGGAACCTTGTGGTTCAACCATAATGTTTTAAACTAAAACCTATGAACTCACCAACCTCGTGTTGACACTTTTAGCATGTATTTTCAGGTTAAGGCTATAGCTTATTTTTGGAGGCGCATGGCAAGGGGCACGGTCATAGACGACTCAGATATACATGTTGGGACCGCTTTTCTTATTTTATGGGCCTATTTCCGCACTACTTTTGAATAATGTAAAATTAACCCCTTTTTGATAATAAATTTTATTCTAAATGATTGAGGTAAAAACCGTTCTTTGTACCTGCGCTGTGATACCAATTGAGTAGCACCCCAGTGACATGTATGCTTCCGTTGGACCTGATTTTCGGGGTGTTACAGATTGGCATCAGAGCCCAAGTTATAGAGAACTGGGTTTATTTTCTAAAACCTGGACTATAACCACTTTTATGAAAACTTAACCCTATGACCGCCACATGCCTACCTGCCTGCCAAGCTGATGCCTCGCGTGTGATTTTGTTTGAGGATATAATTTATGAGACGAGTAATGAGATATTAGATGAGATGTTCATGATATATTTGACGAGTTGTTTGATGAGATGCTTGATGATATATTTGTTGAGATGTGTGCCTAACTATTGGATATTTTATATCCGCCTATTTTAGCTGTTCACTATAAGCATTTCCATATGCTTATGCACGAACCATACCTGTCGCGGAGTTATGCTATTTCCTTGCGTAATCTCATTATTGAATGTCGAGTTTGTACACTTTTTGTGGTTTTGGGAATGATTTTGGGTATAACGGACATACTACTAGTATAACTAGGCTGAGTATTTCAAAATTCATTGAACCTCGGGTGAATATAGACTGATCACCTATATTCAGCCAGGGACAGTGGGACATAGCCTGATCACCTATGTCCGACTCAGAGGTGAATTTTGCAATACTGAGAGTAGTTATAATGGAATTATGTTCGGGTTGCTTTTTGATTTTGGAAATGGTAAAGTTTTGCGTGTGTACACGGACATTGGATATTACTTCTACACATAACACACTGGCATCACAACACCGCATGAACCGTAATACTTCCGGCACCGCTACACTTCTCCGTTTATATGGAATTCCTGTTTGTCACCATCTGGCCGTAGTTTGCATCGGGTCGGGTTAGACCCGATTGGCACCGTTTGAATTCGAGTTACTTATTTGTAACCCCGTAAGAGCGTAATAAGCCCATTTGAGCTTATTAGAACGTTTGGATTTGATTTTGGCTAGGTTTGGATTTGATGTTGGCTATGTTCAGATTGGTTTTGATTCTGATTGAATTTGGATTGTATGATTTTGTGATTTGGACCTCATTCCAGATTTGGAATCATTATTCGGCCTTGTTTTTTTGTGGCCTTGTTACAGTCGTCTCTACCCGAAGCCTTGTGCTCAATCGATGTTGTTCAATCGAAGCTGTTCAATCAATGTTGTACCTGCCGCTTTAAGTACTATGTACATTACTGATTCAACTGACTGATTGCTAGTAGCAATCAACATCTTCCCTCAGAGTTGTACTCTGAACTCGCTAACTCCCTATTTGGCAGAGATTCCACGCCCAACAGAAATCTTAAGACCCTAAGGAGTAACCTGAACCGCGTTCCTTGGGACAACCACCTAACTTTTCTCTCGTCCCTCGGGAATACCAGTTATCTATGCTAACCTCTTATAGGATAATAAGTTGTTTTGCCATTAATTTACAAACTACATTTGATTTTTCTATCGACCATTTTGCAGTCATCCTATAAACTATTTTACTGCTATTTCACAAAAATCAAAATTTTGATCTTACTACCATCTTATAAATGGCGAACTGCTTTCCTGTTACGATGTTATGAATCAAACTAAAAATCAAAATTTTGACCTTGCTACGATTTTATAAACGATGAAATTATTTTCCTATTATCCAATAAGCTGCGTCATAAATCATTTCACAAATCATTTTGTAAGTCGATTTGCTGTTTTTGCTACTATATCAGAAGCTATACCTCCGGAGCGAATCCCGCACCTCTACCAGAGTAATCGAGTGTGACAGATTTGTAATGGTTGGGATAGACACCTCCCGATGGCCAAATCCTCTTATAACAATACCTATGAATCCAGTATTTCAACGGCACCGTGTGAGGTGCTTTGTGGTCAATCGCCGAATTGTTAAGTAGGAGTTGGAGATACCCAACTTACTAACCCTGAACTTGTTCATGAGACTACTGAGAAGATCGTTCAGATCAGAATCGAGTTGCAAGCTGCTCACGAATTGTCAAAAGAGTTATGCTGACAAATGACGTAAACCTCTTGAATTGAATCGCGAGGTCGCGATTCTGTTTAAGGAGGTGAGACTGTAATAACCCGTAATTTTCCAGACGTATTTCTATACGAGATTATCCCTGTTTTTCATATATGAACTTTCTTGAACTCATTTGGTTTAAAAACGTAAAGTTATCTCGCGAAACGTGGGAATTGTGCACAACGCGTACTGGCACAACCGACGATTTGATTTGATTATTTTATCATTTGTGAGAAACGAGACGTATGAATAGTCATTTTGTTGGAAAAATTATTCTGAGCGCAATGGTGAAATTCTCGTGTCTTGAATCCGCGGTTTACTAGCCTAAATGAACCTCGAATCTCATTTCGTAAAAGATTGCAAAAATTCCAGAAATGGTCCCTGTGGAATTTTACACCCCGCCACCCCTAAACTTTTGTTATTGACAGTTTGGTCCCTAGGGTTTTACACAACCCTAGACCTTACCTATATAAACCAACTTATAACCAATCTAGGGTTATTCATCTCTCCTTTTTCCGGCAGCCCCCTCCACCGGCCACCTCTGTCGTACACAGCAACCCCCACCACCAACCCTAACGCCACACCTCCACTATATTAATACTCCGCGTGAACTTTTTATCACTCCCTGCTACTGCACGCGCTTCAAGAACGCCGCCCACCACCACAACGCGCCACCACCACCACGTATTGTTCAAGATTAGTAAAGACCTGAGAGGTTTGAAGGTGTTTAGATCGAGTGGTGGTTCACTGTTGGTTCAAGAACGCCACCACAGCCACCATGGTCACCACTCCACCACTGCCGTCATTCCCCCCCCCCCCCCCCTCTTCTCTCTTTTCTCGACATGGTAAAATCGAGAAAACCATTTATTATTTATTGTCTTTGGATGAAATCGATTTGTATTGTTATTGTTTTCGTGGATTCAAAGTTATTACGAGTTACTAGTTTTTCGTGATTAAAAACCGGATTTAAACGTGTTTTGGAACTAATTTTGTGTGGTATAAAACCTGTGTTGTGGTAAGGTTTGACTGAAATGGTGTTTGGGTTATTTACGGGTCGGGTTTATACCCAGTTTGGACACGGGTCGAGCCTGTTTAGTACGGGTCAATCTTTGGGGTTGTGTATAAGTTCTTGAGGCTATTGTTATTGTTTGTGTCTCGGATTTGTTTGGTGTGCTGTGTTAATTTGGTTTTTTTTTTTTTTTTTTCGTCAGTCCTTGTTTAGGAAAAACAATGGAAACTAGTGTTCATCCTTGTGCTTGGTTGAGTCTTTGTGGGGTTCAGATTCAACAAGGAATATACACGAGCTGTTTGGTTTGTTTTCAGGTCAATGAGACACCCACATAGGGTGTTAGTTGTCTGTAGTCGGTCTCGGTGAGAATTGTAAATTCCATTTTGGTCTCGGTTTGGTCACAATCATACTAGGGTGCGCTTATTGTTGTTTGATTTGCTTCAGTTATAACAAATACCATTAGGGCATTTGCAATTTTACATTAATATCGTAACTGTATTATGGGTACATGTAGGAGTACATATGGGCTGTCAAAAAGATTTTATGGGCTGCAAAGCCCACACATGAACTATGGATGCATTGTGTTTAGTAAAGGGGGCCAAAGCCCATTAGATTTTTATTTGTGTTGGACTTGGATTTTAAAATGAGTAGAATTAAAATATTGTGTGTTTGGGAATTTAATTTAGTTTGTTGTCGGACTAACGTTTTAACTCTTGTATACATTAGTACGTTTCGGATTATACTTGGATTTTGATTATTACATTTGGACAATTGTTGGATCGTTATCGGATTTACGATATTAGATGATGGACTTATTGAACATTTTGGGACTTGAGACGGCATAATATATTAAACTCGAATAGAATTTAATATAGTAGACGCAGACCAGACACAAAATATTCAATAAACCCAAAAACTAATAATTACGCGAATGATAACGAAACATAAAACTTACAAAATATTGTATTTTCAGACTTGGTTAATTAAAGTCACAACGACTTGAGAAAACTAATTTTATTAGTTAAACTTATTTCTATTTATAAGACGTTTATGTTTTATACAAATTATTTGGGATATCGGGGTAAATACCGAAACGTACAAACTAATTTATTTTATTTGAGGTGTTTATTTGTCGATAACTTCTAGATTGGTCTTCTTTGGTTTGAGTTCTCGTCAGTATTCTCTCAACTATGTCGATGTTTATTTCTCTTTGGCGTGAGTTGTATGTCGAGTCTTTGTTTTCTTACCACACCACACGAAACGTTGATACTAAGCTTTTGATGAGTTTTGAAATTGAGTAATCCACGAAAACTACGACACGTTGTCTTTTATAGACTTTATTATTGTGCGAGACATATTTTGAGATAACCGTATACGTATTAGGTTGTGCCGATCCTAGACCATTATGTCTCGATACTGTTGTGTCTTGCTTCTCGATGCCAGTCGTGTCAGTTGTGATCCTTGCATTGCTGTGGCTAAGGTGAGTTCATGGCCCCTACTTTTAATTATTTTATAACTGTTTTGGGAGAGAATGCATGCTCGTTGTTTTTCACTAAACTCAATGTTTTTCAAACGTTTTTATGCTGTAAACTACTGTGTTACATGATTTTGGACATATACGTGTGATGATGTGATTATATGCTGTGTGTAGGATCGAGTACTTCGAGCTTGATTGAGCTTGGTTAAACAAGAACCTCTGTATAGTATACAAGTGTTTATGCGGAAACTAAACAACAAGTATAATAAAGAAGAAAGCTATAAACGAAAATGATCCTCTATGGATCAGACTATAAACTAAGAATGATGTTATTGAATATTGTAAATCGTTAAAGGTATATTAAACTCATGGACGGGATGTTTCTTTTATAATGATAAGAAACCCTAACCCTAACCAGTCTTACAAGAAAACGTGTGAAGAGATAAACAACAATCTCTTCTAAAAATAAATCTAACAAACTTTCTAAACCTACGGATAACAAACAATAATATCCGCAGCAATAAGCATTATCGGCAGAAACAAAACAATACTATCGGCAGGAACCAACCGCAGCAGCAATGCAACACTATCGGCAGGAACCAGTCTTCACTATCGGCAGCAATGAGAAATTCCTTATTTCTCAGATCCCAACAATCCTCCCTGCAATGAGAAACCCTTATTTCTCAGAGATCCTAACAATCCTCCCCTAATCTTGAGGCTTGAGGACTGCGACTTAGCAGCAGCAATAATTAGTAACAATCAGAAACATCCATAACCTGCAAGATTCCAACCTCTATAGCATCCAGCAGCAACTTCAATAGTTCAGCAGGAATAGGAATTCTTCTTCAAAACATGTATACTGGTGATGCGTGGTTTTGCAACCTTACAACAGGTTTTACCTCTCGAGGGATCTCATGAGGCTTACAACCCCACCAGGCAGTGTACCTGACCGATGTAGTATAGTGTAGTGGTAAGTACGGGGGATTGATCGTTCTCCACAGGGAATAGTGTTCGTTAGGTATGAAAAACTACTTTAGTAGGTCTAAGGGTGAGGGAAGATTCTTTTTTGTATTTTTATATTTTTTTATGAAAGCAAGTAAAATCTCGGGTTTGAAGGAGTGGGGGAATTAGTTGCTAGTCAACTAACCCAAATTACTACGAATGCAAATAAAATAAAATAACTGAAAATGAAAAGAGTTGTGAAACTTATGTGGAGAGAAATGTGTTTACTTAGATTTCCTTACTCCCTAACTATCTTTTACCGGTTGATTAGTGTGTATTAATTGCGTAGATTAGGGTGTATTCCTTAATACCAATCGTGGGGTGGCGTACGTACTTCCCCAACTCTACAAGCTCCTACTTCACTCCTATGTCGAGCCGGCTAGGAAGCTCCTAACATGGGATCACTAGAATTCGCTCATGCATTAAATACAACCATAAAAACCTTAGTACGCATTGGTTCATGTTTCTTAAGACGTTCAAGCAAGTTACCGAATAGGAAGTTAGCCAGTTTTCTTAAGCCTAACATCGATGAACAATCATCCAATACAACTAATAACACACTAATAACCAATAATCAATAACTAGGTTTCATTAGATCTAAGCAAACACAAGATAAATCTAGCCTAGCATGTTAATTAAAAGACAAGAACAATATATAATCAAACAACACATAGACATATTGATTGATTAAACAATTACTTATCTTCAATTAAACATGGGAGATCCAAGGGTATGAAAACCCTTAAAAATGGCAGAAATTCGTCTTTAGGGTTTCTCCTCACAAAGTTGCACACTAATGACAAAAAATTGTAAAACTATATATAGAGTTTAAGGGCTGACGGCGTCACGTTATAGGACTTGACGCCGTCACCTCGCCGTGTCTAGGGTTCCCGGATGGCCTTCTTGACACTGTCCCTCTTTAGACCTCCAAAATCCGCTCTGGCTTATCAAAGCTTGACGCCGTCAGAATATGGCTTGACGCCGTCCCTCTTTAAGTTAAACTGTGATGGCCTTGATCACTTCAAAGGGTGACGCCGTTAGACTTTCCATTGTAAAATTCTCTGGCTTATCATGAGTAATTTTCATATCCACCTTTTTTTGCCAAGCCATGACGTCGTCAAGGGCAATCCCTGACGCCGTCAAAGGTACTTTCCAGCATAATTTTGAGACTTTGTCGTTTTCTTCACTTTTATGCTCCAAAAACATCCAAAATGCTTCCTTTTCCAGATTTCTTCTCCAAAGTACCTAAAATGACAAAAGGAACGATTTAGGGCAATATTTGATCAAATAAATACGATTTAGGGCTTAAATGACCCCCTAAAAGCGGTACACTTTTCGCTTCATCAAATACCCTTACACTTGAGATTTGCTTGTCCTCAAGCAAATGCGCTTTTATTCTAATCAAAATACAAGTTAGGGGTCATTTAATGCTAATATAAAAGTAATTACAACAAATATTCGTTCCACTTTAATCATAATAAGCACGGAGATTACATACTAGCACCTCACAAGTAGTGTTTAGATACTCACATCTCTCAGGTGTCATCAAAATAAATCTCATAAATGAAAACGGATAATATCTCTCACTACCTGTCATAGCAAATAGATTACCATAGGCTTGGGAAAGGATCGAAAACCTCCTCCACTAGGCGTAAGCACCTAAGATAAACTATCAAAGAGGGCTTTTAAATGGGTTATAACGTGAGGTGTAGGGATATGATAAACACGGTTTTGTTGGATAAGGGATATTTTACTGGTGGCGAGTTAAAGATCTTGATTAATTACATGTACAATATGGCGTTGCTAAGCCAAGACTAGACTCGATTTAAGCTAATGAAAGAAAATAACAAAAACATAAAATAAACATAAAATGAAACGGGATGGTAGTCCGTATGTTTTTTTCTTTTTCTCTTTTTCTCATTTTTTTTGTATTTTTCTTTATTTTTTGATTTTTTTTTTTTTTTTTTTTTTTTTTCATACACTTTTGCCCTACCATCCAAAATAATACATCATAGGGGCGTTGCATTCCCCTTACACTTGAACTTTTACATAACTTTACAAATAACTATTCTAATGACTCGAATTAAGATAATCGAAACACTTGGAGTACTTTTAAAATATTTAGCACATATGGGGGTAATAAATGATGTTCTTCCCCATTACTCCATTACACTAGTACTTTACCCATGAGTCCCAATCGTCCCAAAACAATATGTACAAGGATATGACTCGACTTAGCAACCATGTAATCAATTAGATAATTAACTTGGGTTAAAACAAATGTTGTCACAATAATGCACTAAAAATGAGTGCATACAAGGTGGGCTAAGGCGATTTGGGTGTACATTTTAGTGGGGTGTAACAAATTCTTCCTTTAAGTAAAATGCTTAAAGGTCAAAACGAAAAGATAGGCTCTGAGGGGTGTACTAGGGGTATCGTGTACTAAAAATGAGTACAACGCAAAGGGTGTGGGAGAATTACTTGACCAATGTAGCCAATGTAATTATAACAAAAACACAGGTGTAAAACAATGGGTTAATCCTAATGCCTCTTATCATGTAGTAAATCTAACTACACGAATGTAGTCTCACTTGTGGCCTCGGAATGGTCCTAACGCAAGTTCTAGAATCTAAGTGCTACCGGTACACACATCATAGCATAAATGCTTTTCCTACCAATTCTAGGGGCGAACCTCACATATTTGGGGGTGGAAAATTTTTTAGTGGCACGGTTTTTTGTGCTAGTCATATAACTCCTATCCATGAGACGCTCATTAAGATCAAAGTTTCACTCCTATATGTTGTAAAAAAAATTAATTTGGCACTAAAATTGCCCTAACAGGTATTTCTCTTAGTTTTATTACACATTTACCATTAAACAAACAAAAATCAAGTGCAATTGTATTCTCTAAAGTATCGTATTTTACCCCCCCCCCCCCCTTACACTTAAGATGAACATTGTCCCCAATGTTCAAATAACAAGATGTAAAAGTAAAAAGGTAAAAGAATGAAATCAAATACTCCCCTGATTCGCTCGGTGGATAATGTGGTAACATGGTTAGATCTTCTTCCAAGAAAATGAACGTTGAAAGCTTCCCTTCCGAAATATAAATCATCTTCTTGTCCAATATAACCTGTTAAACCTGAGAAAACAAACACAAAAAACCCAAAGCATCAACCTGAACAAAGAAAACTCACAACTAGATGTAATTCCAGACTTAGAAATAAAAACAAAACGATTAAAGATATAATGCTTGTAGAATGAATATTTGCAGATTTCCTGGAGTTTATAAAACTAAAGATTTAACAAAAACTTTATGACTCCGGTAGAAAAACAAAACTTGCAAAATTTCCAGAATTTTACACTTGACGCCGTCAGGTGTTAACCTTGACGCCGTCAGAAGTGACCTGCAGAAATTTTATGGTTAGTTTCCGGAAAATTTCTGGAAAAACTTATGCCTCACTTCCTGGAAATCCTGCAAAATATTCATTATGACTCGATACAAGCATTTGACTCTAACAATTACTAGTATGCATGCTCATTTAATATTGTTGTGATTCATGTTCATTTGTTCTAATAAACCGATTTGGATTTCCCTTACACTTATCTTTTGCAAAATACCTTTATATGTAGTTAAGACGAAGTTAAAAACAAGATAAAGCATTTTCACAATTTAGTTTCGAACATGAATCAATAATAATAAAAATTAAACATACATACGGAAGCAAATAAAATCAAACAAACAAATAAATAAACACACAAAGCAAATAAAGCTTGGGTTGCCTCCCAAGAAGCGCTTGTTTTTGTTTGAGTCACGAGCCTGACTCTACCCTTATTTAACGAAAATAGGGGAGGTTTTCCCTACACTTAGGATTAAGTGCGGGTGGAAGTAGCGATACACACCCTTAGGGTGGAAATATGCCACGTGAGGTGAAGGGGGTGAGTGAATGGCTTCCTTCATCCTAAAACTACCCGGATAATATTGGTTTATGGGTGGGTCGGTTCCTCTTTTGTCTCCTAGATGTAAATCTAAGGATGAAAAGTTGTGTAACGGTTGAGGTTCCGGCTCATCAACACTAGGAAATTCCCTAGAACTAAGAGTAAGGTCATCACTAAAAGTGTTCAAACCTATATCCTCTAGTTGTGCTTGGTCCAAGGGTTCTACCTCCATTGGGATTCCTAAAGTCTCTTCTACTTCTTCCGGGTAAGTCACGGGCGGTGTGTGTGCCTCAAATGATGGTAGGACTTGTGGGGTACTTGGTGGGCTTATGTTACTTACCTCATCATTCCTTGTGTCAAGATCACCTATATCCTCATCATGTGTTTTAGTAGAATCTAACCCTAACATTTTCCCTAGTATCTCAAGTGCTTCTCTAGGCATCTCAACTTCTATATCCGAATCATAAGGATCATCCTCAATATTCTGACTGCTATATTCAAATTGCCCAAAAGATTCATCATGTGTTTCTTGAGATTCATCGTCATCGATTATAAAACCTAGGTCTTTTTGATCAATGTGATCATGCTCGGCTAGATCCTCCATCACATCCAGATCACCTAAGTGTTCACCCTGTATTACGGTAGTGCCTAACCATGACATGCAGCTAGGTGGCTCAACTCTACCCTCATCCCCAAACAAACTTGTTTCATGATCCTTTAAATTTGTGGTCAATTGACTTGTATTAATGTTCGTTGGGTTGTCTACTATATAATAATATTGGGCACAATTCTCAATAGCTTCCAATGCTTTTTCAGCACTTAATTGCCTAAGATCCCTACCGGCAAAATAGTAAATGTCCCTTTGGGCATGTCGGTCGACACGATCGTAAAAGATTTGAGTTAGGGACCATAAATCGAAGTTATGATGAGGGACTTTTTGGAGTAAATATTTAAAACGAGTCCATGCATCATAGAGAGGTTCATCTTTATGTTGTTTAAACATCAAGATGTCATATGGAGTGTGTGAATTACGTGGTTGGTAGTATGGTGGATTCGCGTTCTCCATAATGGTGAACGGAAGAGTCAATGGAAATTACGAACAAACACACAAAGAAAAATAGATAGACTAAAGAAAACCTAGAAAAATAAAATAAAAATCTCACTAGAAAGG
This sequence comes from Artemisia tridentata subsp. tridentata, assembly GCA_021014915.2. Classification (NCBI taxonomy): domain Eukaryota; kingdom Viridiplantae; phylum Streptophyta; class Magnoliopsida; order Asterales; family Asteraceae; genus Artemisia; species Artemisia tridentata. The sequence goes on from CP139503.1 coordinate 183,530,190, forward strand.
AATCTAGTGAGTAGACCTAATAAAATAAAAATTCAACCTAAACAATAACTATTCCCCGGCAACGGTACCAAAAACTTGATGCGTGGTTTTGCAACCTTACAACAGGTTTTACCTCTCGAGGGATCTCAAGAGGCTTACAACCCCACCAGGCAGTGTACCTGACCGATGTAGTATAGTGTAGTGGTAAGTACGGGGGATTGATCGTTCTCCACAGGGAATAGTGTTCGTTAGGTATGAAAAACTACTTTAGTAGGTCTAAGGGTGAGGGAAGATTCTTTTTTGTATTTTTATATTTTTTTATGAAAGCAAGTAAAATCTCGGGTTTGAAGGAGTGGGCGGAATTAGTTGCTAGTCAACTAACCCAAATTACTACGAATGCAAATAAAATAAAATAACTGAAAATGAAAAGAGTTGTGAAACTTATGTGGAGAGAAATGTGTTTACTTAGATTTCCTTACTCCCTAACTATCTTTTACCGGTTGATTAGTGTGTATTAATTGCGTGGATTAGGGTGTATTCCTTAATACCAATCGTGGGGTGGCGTACGTACTTCCCCAACTCTACAAGCTCCTACTTCACTCCTATGTCGAGCCGGCTAGGAAGCTCCTAACATGGGATCACTAGAATTCGCTCATGCATTAAATACAACCATAAAAACCTTAGTACGCATTGGTTCATGTTTCTTAAGACGTTCAAGCAAGTTACCGAATAGGAAGTTAGCCAGTTTTCTTAAGCCTAACATCGATGAACAATCATCCAATACAACTAATAACACACTAATAACCAATAATCAATAACTAGGTTTCATTAGATCTAAGCAAACACAAGATAAATCTAGCCTAGCATGTTAATTAAAAGACAAGAACAATATATAATCAAACAACACATAGACATATTGATTGATTAAACAATTACTTATCTTCAATTAAACATGGGAGATCCAAGGGTATGAAAACCCTTAAAAATGGCAGAAATTCGTCTTTAGGGTTTCTCCTCACAAAGTTGCACACTAATGACAAAAAATTGTAAAACTATATATAGAGTTTAAGGGCTGACGGCGTCACGTTATAGGACTTGACGCCGTCACCTCGCCGTGTCTAGGGTTCCCGGATGGCCTTCTTGACGCCGTCCCTCTTTAGACCTCCAAAATCCGCTCTGGCTTATCAAAGCTTGACGCCGTCAGAATATGGCTTGACGCCGTCCCTCTTTAAGTTAAACCGTGATGGCCTTGATCACTTCAAAGGGTGACGCCGTCAGACTTTCCATTGTAAAATTCTCTGGCTTATCATGAGTAATTTTCATATCCACCTTTTTTTGCCAAGCCATGACGCCGTCAAGGGCAATCCCTGACGCCGTCAAAGGTACTTTCCAGCATAATTTTGAGACTTTGTCGTTTTCTTCACTTTTATGCTCCAAAAACGTCCAAAATGCTTCCTTTTCTAGATTTCTTCTCCAAAGTACCTAAAATGACAAAAGGAACGATTTAGGGCAATATTTGATCAAATAAATACCATTTTGGGCTTAAATGACCCCCTAAAAGCGGTACACTTTTCGCTTCATCAACTGGTCACCATGACATTCACTTGAACTTGGCTGCTACTATGACAATATGTACATCAAATCACTTTAAGTTTCATACTATTCTCATCACATCCAGGTGTGTTAACTCCTGTGAGAGGTGAATCATTGAAAATTAATGGATTTGATGTCTCTTTACCAATAGCCATCACTACTGGAGTAGCCAATGTTTAGGTGTGTGAGACCATGGTACATTGATAACCATCTGATTTATTAGCAAATCAGCAACTATAAACGGATTTAACTTGTCTTTACCTATAGCCGTTTGCTCAGGACTAGTCAATTCTTGGTTTCAACAGAAAACCTTGGTGAATTGAATACCAAATATGGATACCAAGTGTCTTTACCACAAACCATACTTTTGTGGACTAGCCAATTCTTTGGATCCCATAAAGGGTTACATCCATGGTGAATTGAGAACCATTTTCAACTCTCAGAACTGAATCATGGGTGAGTTGAAGTACCCTATAGCTTTAAGCAAGCTATTACAGCTATCAACGGATTTGATTATCACACCAGAGCCGTACCCTCATGGTGAGTCAACTCTTTCTTGTCTGCAAGACATGGTGAGTTGAGCACCATTTATTGTGCAGGTGTAAACACCAACACTGTACCTGCAAGGTGTTGCTCAAACCAACTTATCAGCACACAATTTTTTTTTTTTTTTTTTCTTTTTTTTTTTTTTTTATGAACTAAGAAAAAGAAATCAGAAACACACCAAAAGAAAAGAAAGAAAATAAGAAAAGTAACCAAAAGAAAGAAAGATAAAAAGATATACAACAACAACAAGAATCATCCTCCCTTAAGCTGCAATCCTCCCCTTAAGCTGATGAACCTTTAGCTGCAAGTTGATCCTTGATGAATTTGATCAACTGTTCAGCTGTAGTTAAATCATTTCCAATTGTATGCTTGGGAACTCTGACCTTCTGTGTGAGCATTCTCTTCAAAAGTCCCTCAGATAAAGGATAAGTGACATCCACAAACATAGTCAAGAACTTCCCAGAGATGAGCTCCACGACATGAACATTGGAAGAAGGATATAGTCTCCAAGAAAATACTCTCCAGGATGATTGATTACCCCATACCAATTTAGCCTTGTCTCCTTCCAATGTATTCATCAAGACTTGTAAATCTCCCCAAAGCAGTAGGCCAATTCCAGTAGGAGTATGAGTTTGATATTGATTATCCACTATCTTATAAAGATGCTCCAAATCTTTCCTCTCTACCTTATTCAAGATCTCTCTCAGAAATGTAAAGAATTTGACTGTCCCATTAAGGGAAAACCAAACATTGACTTCACCATCAGAAGTAGACCTAATCTCACAGTGAGCAATATTACCCCAAGAATGAATGGAATCACCTACTGAATCACTATCTGAGTCAACCCTAATCAAATCTTGATCATCCACTTCAGAAATATCCCTAGAAGAAGAGTTGTAAGAGTGACTCTTCTGTCTTGTCCTTAGACCATATTGCAAGATAGGAACTGAGACAGATGGTGTAGCAGAAACAGAGACATGATCAGCAGGAATATCATCAAAAATAGGAACTTCTTGTGGTGCCTCAGATGCATCTACATTAGGACTTGGTGAAATGAATGTGGCAGCCTGAGAACCTTCAGCAGGAACAAAGGAAGATGCACCAGATAATGTCTCTCCAGACTTCATTTTCTTTGCAACATCAGACTCTAAAGAGGAAGGCTCTCTTTTCTTGCTTTGTGGAATATCTGTCCGAACTGAAGAATTTAGCCTTGCATAGGTATCAAGGAACAACTTTTGGATGGCAGCATCAGTCCAACCTTTGAAGTCACTGAGCTTGTAGTTAACTTCATTCTTCAGATATACCTTCATAAAATTGACATTATCTTTATTTGTAGGCATCTTAAATCCTGACTGTTGTCTTGCACTAATCCTTTGCATCAAGTCATTCCAAGTGGATACTCTATGTTTCTTTAAGATAAATGCCTTGAGCTTATCTGACCTTTCATCCGAATCCAACTCTGAATCTTGGAGAATCATAAACCCATGAGCTCTAATAATCATATCAGTAGCCAACAAGTATTCGACTTGCTCACTGAACTCTTCTGAAGTGGGATCTTCTGATCTTGTGTTATTCATAATCCCAGCTACATTCCTCTCATCTTCAGATATTTTCCTTGCAAGCTCCTCATCTTGAGCAACCTGAGCTAGTCTAGCTTGTTCAGCAGCAATTTCCTGTTCATGCACCTTTTCAGCTATCTCAACATCATTTTGAGTTGCTTCAGGAGGAATGGTGTCACTATCAGCAGCAATGGATGAACAACCAGTAGTATTACCAGGAATCTTAGACTCAGAAGAAATACTACCAACTTCAGCAGGAACACCAGAGACATCAGCAGCAATGATTCTTGTTCCAGTGAAGGCCTGAGGTTGAGTAGTGATAGTGTGCTCAGAAGAGGCAGGCACTTCAGTATGTGCACTATCAAGAGAGACAGAAGCCAGCACATTTAATCCATCAAATGACACATCATCCTGATCTTCCTCAGACTCAGAAAGTACAACCCTTCTTTTCTTTTGCAAATGGAGAGCTTCCAATGAGCTGATCCTTTCATTTAGTTCTTGGATAGTTCTACTGAAAGTTTCCTTAGAATCCCTGAGCTCCTTTTCCAAATTCTCAACCTTCTCACTAAAACTCCTTTTGGTCTCTGTAAGCTCTGACTCTAATGCCTCAATTTTCTTCATAGATCTGTCAAGTAACTGGGACATAGAGGTGAGATCAGCACCATCCTCAACTCCACCAGCAGGAATACCTGAGGTGTTAGGAGCTTCATTGGATCTAGGAGGAGATATATGAAATTCTCCCCTTATATGGGTGTCTTCACTGAAAGTCTGCCTAAAAGGACTAGGAGTTGAAAGCCTTGAAGAAGAAGGTAAGTCCACAGAAGGAGTTGGCTGGACAACAGGTGTATCAACTGATATGGTCTGGTCATTGGGCTCATCAGGGTCATTAGTCTCAGGTGTAGGTGTCACTGGTCTAGGTGATGGAGGTAATGGTTCATCAGCAGCAACAGATGCAGATGCATCAGCAGCAACTGAAGTCCCTTCATCAGCAGCATTGAATGCACTAGAATCAGCTGTATTGGGTGATAGTGGGACACTGACATTATCAGCAGGATCAGGGTTGTCAGCAGGATTGACATTGTGTAACATGGTAGGCAATAAAGGCAAATGTTGGCCTGTAAAATTCATCTTCATCAGGGCAAACATTTTGGGAGTCAACCGATTTACTATCTTAGGGGAAGTATTAATGGTCTGTACACCTAAGATAATTTGAAGAAACCTAGGGTACATCAAAAATCTGTTTTTACCATTAGTGATATTCTCAATCATTCCCTCAAAGATATATTTTGCCCAATTAAAAATCCTACCCTGAGATAGACAAACAAGACCAGACGCAATAGGACTTGGACATTGATCCCAACCACCTGTCTTAACACTCATACACTGGAGTAAAGTATGAATCAGAAATCTCCATTGAGGAGACAACTTACTTTTCAAGAAAGTACAACTACCAGTGACAGGATAACCTATAGCAGCCATACCATCAGTAATATCTTGCCTTGAAAGATCATATTCCCCATGCTCCTCAGGAAATTGAAGTTGTACCCGAATCAACTCCTCAGTAATAATCACTTCTTGCTTATCAATGGTAGCAACAATCTCGTCCTCCCTTCCCACAATGTGTTTAACCTTAGCTGTTGCCCAAAACTGCTTAATCAGCGAATCATACACCGTAACTGGACAATAGGTGAGCGCATAGCAAATGGAAGACCCACGAAGAAACGCTAACACTTGATCATAATCAACACTTTTTGAAGATGACTCTAAATATGCAACCTTGTTATGATCATCCTTGTAGCGAAGAGTTGACATTGTGTAGATAAATGATCTAGGGTTCGAAATGAGAAATTTAGGGTTTGATAGGATTTTGAGAAATTGAAATGAGAGAAGTGCAATTTTAGGTTGGGTTGCCAAATATATCACTTTAAATTGCTGCAATTCTGCGCACGTAACATTGACCAATTGACTTAAGGAGGTTTGACCAATCGGCAGCAACACTTGGTCAATCGGCAGCAATAAGAGGTTTGACCAACCGCCAATAAATTCGCACTAATCTCCATATCATTATATAACCCTCAAATCACATAACTTTATTATCACAAACCAAACCAAAAATCTTCAAAATCATGAGTTCATCTAAACATCCAATAATAGAAATCTCATCAGATTCTTCCTCATCCAGTGACTCAGGGTGGAAAAACTACTTTCCCAAAACAGCATCATCCTCTAAAAACAAAGGTAAGGCCAAGGTTGAGGAGGATTCATATTCATCTGATCCTCTTCCATCTACACCTTCGTCATTTGAGTACTCTAGCTCTGATGATGAAAGAACCTCAGAGCTGAAGTCCTTGACTTATTGTCAGGGTGAATGGGAGACATACCCTCCCAATTTTCCCATCACGGACAAGCTCAGAGAAGAGATGAAGAAAACAGTGGCTCTGCTTACTGAAGAGATGGAAAAGACAACTGCAGCCTTCTATAAAGCACCGATACCAAAAGGTAATGCAGATCTTCGAGAAGGCTCTAGCCGTGAAAAACCTAACCCTCGAAGTCGACACAATCGACAACGTGAAAGCCAAGATCCAAGACAAGGAAAGAATCCCATCAGACCAACTCCTAAGCCAAGCCAGCCAATTCCACCAACAAGCCACTCTACTCCACAGCCAAGTCAAACAACTGCAAGGTTACGCCCCAGAACACATCAGAGGCAAGCTACCTCAAGCTCTTCAACTCCAGCCCCTGAACCAAGACAGCCACTCCCAGTGGTGTTGGCACTTCCAGTCCCCCATGTGTATGAAGAAATCAGTCGCCAGAGAGGAAGGAGGTTCATGCCTGATAATATGGGTAAGGGTAAAGGGAAGATGGAATAGATGGTAGGGTTTAGGTAAATTGATGTTTGAAGGTTGGTATGATGTTTTGAATGATGTTGATAAGTAGCTTTTGAAACTTGTAACTGAATGTTCTTATCTTTCTCATGATGAATGAAAATCACTGTCTTTAGTTTAAATTCCAAGCATTGAGAGATGGAGAGCTGCAAAACAAAGTTAACTAACAAAAGACACTGAAAAACCTGCAAAACAATATTAGAGAAACACAAAACATAGACATAAATGAATGAAAAACAAGACAAAAATACAAGCATTAGCCTCCCCTTAGGCTAATGCCACCCCTCAAACCAGCAAACAAGATTACAACAACATGATTAGCCAAACTGAACAATTACCAAGGATACCATGGAGAATAAACCATTCACCCTCCAAAGATTTGATTATAATAGGCAGGCCTGAAATCCCTATGAATATATGAAGAGGAACCAGCAGGAATGGTTCCCTGAATATCAGCAGGAACAGAGGTACCAGCAGGAACAGGTCTATCAGCAGAAAAGGGAGCCCTATAAAAGTTCATTCCTACTGCTTGTGGAACATATGGTGGTATTTGTTTAACATTTTTCCACAATGATCTGGTCAGTTGTTGCCCACCTTTCATTCTTTTCTCATGATAATCACAATCTTTAATGAGATGATATTGACTACCACACACAAAACATGACTTCTTCCTAACAGCCTTGTTTTTACTACAACTTTTCTTAATATAGACACCATTATCACTAGTGGAACTAGAGACACATATGTTTTTAAATGAATTAATTGAGCTGTTGTCTGAGAAGGCTGATTTAGAAGCAGATTTATCATTAGTTGAACTTGAGGGCTTATGATATTTGGGTGTGGTTGACTTTTCACTTGAGTCACATGAAACAAAGTCTTTAGACTCTGCTTCTGAGGACTTGTCACTTGTGGAACAAGAGACACAATCATTAGGTTCAGGTAAATCTATTGACTTTTTACCATAAACCATTTGTGACTCATTTGAGTCAATGTCAGAGTCTGAATGAATAGGGACAGGCTTAAAGACTCCTCTGATAGGTGGAGGAACAACATTCATTCCTCCCTCTTTCACATACTTAACAGGTATTTGGTAGTCTACAGGTTCAGGGTTAAAAACACTATACTCATTAGGGTCATAAAATTGATTTGGCCCTATCAGGTTACCATAACCTAAACCTCTTTTAGTTTTTGTAGACATAGAACTATCAACTAACTTGTTTAGGTTTTTAGATGAATCTTTCCATTTATCAAACCTAGCCAAGGTATTGTCTAGCTTAGTCTGCAAATCCTGTTTCTCTAACACCACCTTAGCTTTTTGAGACTCAGAATATTTAAGTTCATTAGTGGTGTTTTTCAAGTCCCTCTCTAACACCCTTATCTTTTCCTCATAAGCTAACTGATTATTTTGGTACCAAACTTTTTGTTTTTCTAATGTTTTAACTGCATTGTCATAAGCTTGTACCTTAATAAAGTATTCATTATACTTAGATTTCATGTCATCATATTCATTATTAAGAGTTGAGTATAATTCTTGACAAGCAGGATTACATCTTTGTACCTGAGATGGGAATCCCAACAGAGCATATTCTTCCAAATTTTCTTTTGCTTCATAAGATTCATCTTTCTCAGTCAGCATTTCCATAGACTTATTATGGAACAAACTCCTAATCTTCCTTGCACACATTTCAAATCTATCACCTGATAGCGACATTGAGAAAAGATTCAAGAGACACGATTTCAACAATGTATCCTTCTTTATCAGAGATCCTCACCAGGCTCTGATACCACTTGTAGGATCGAGTACTTCGAGCTTGATTGAGCTTGGTTAAACAAGAACCTCTGTATATACAAGTGTTTATGCGGAAACTAAACAACAAGTATAATAAAGAAGAAAGCTATAAACGACAATGATCCTCTATGGATCAGACTATAAACTAAGAATGATGTTATTGAATATTGTAAATCGTTAAAGGTATATTAAACTCATGGACGGGATGTTTCTTTTATAATGATAAGAAACCCTAACCCTAACCCGTCTTACAAGAAAACGTGTGAAGAGATAAACAACAATCTCTTCTAAAAATAAATCTAACAAACTTTCTAAACCTACGGATAACAAACAATAATATCCGCAGCAATAAGCACTATCGGCAGAAACAAAACAATACTATCGGCAGGAACCAACTGCAGCAGCAATGCAACACTATCGGCAGGAACCAGTCTTCACTATCGGCAGCAATGAGAAATTCCTTATTTCTCAGATCCCAACAATCCTCCCTGCAATGAGAAACCCTTATTTCTCAGAGATCCTAACACTGTGACATGTTTGTTTCGTGAGTACATGACGGCGCCACTGTTAACTCTCTGTTGAGGGCCCACAATTTACAGGTTCAGTTAGTGTAACTGTTAACTCTCTGTTGAGTGCCCACAAATTGATAGGTTCAGTTCGTGCAACTGTTAACTCTCTTTGAGAGCCCACATGTTGATAGATCTATCGGGGTAGCTCCCCACGTGATCTTGGTTATGAGTATGATGAACACCATAGGTTCAGTTGGCACATCACTATATGAGTGTAGTATCTGTATGATTGATTATGGTTCTAGATGTTTTGAATTATGATATTGTTTGCGGATTGGTTTTGGAACTGTGATTTAGGCAGTGTGAGCCTACGTTGAATTTGACTTGTTTGTGAATGATGTTTTGAACTCGGAACCTTGTGGTTCAACCATACTGTTTTAAACTAAAACCTATGAACTCACCAAACTCGTGTTGACACTTTTAGCATGTATTTTCAGGTTAAGGCTATAGCTTATTTTTGGAGGCGCATGGCAAGGTGCACGGTCATAGACAACTCAGATATACATGTTGGGACCGCTTTCCTTATTTTATGGGCCTATTTCCGCACTACTTTTGATTAATGTAAAATTAACCCCTTTTTGATAATAAATTTTATTCTAAATGATTGAGGTAAAAACCGTTCTTTGTACTTGCGTTGTGATACCAATTGAGTAGCACCCCAGTGACATGTATGCTTCCACTGGACCCAATTTTTGGGGTGTTACACTAAGTCTTGAGAGGAGTCAATTGCATCTTCAACGGATGAGAAATGTGTGTCGTTGTTGGAGCTGTAGGAAGATTGATTTTGGTGGTATGAGGAGACCAAAGCAAGTAGATCAGTAACTGGTGGTTGAGTTGAAAGCTCTTTTTATTTTTCTTTCCTTTTTTGTTCAAGGATGTCATTGACTTCAACCTGATTGTATTTCAGAGGATCAAATAGATAGTTGATATCTTTCTTTGTGAGGTCTTGATTATGTCTGATAGCAATAGTGAAACGTCTCCATTCAGGTTGTAGGTTTGTGAGAAACATAGTGTTGTGTTCAATGTTTGATTTTTTTAGGTTATGACGATTCATTTCATTGATAAGCTTGTTGAAACGAATGTATGCATCTTCCAAATTCTCCTCAGGCGGTTGCTTGAATGACTGATAGTTCCACAGAGCCAAAGTTTGTTTTGTTTGTGTGCCAACATCAACACCTTGCATCAATCTTTCCAAAGCTTTCCATAGGTCATGAGCAGTTAGATTACTATCAATGGCATTGCAGATGTCATTTGTAGAAAACTGTAAAATTCCCCCAGTAATTTGTACATGCTAATCAAGTATTAAATATCTAATACAGTTCAATTAACCATTTTTAGGGTCAAAATTTAAAATTTTGTTATTACATTACAAACACACTGGAACGAGCTCATACACGGACCACAACGGACCCAACACACTCATTATAAACCAGACGGATCACAATCACTATTTTTGTCCCAAGTCTTTGGCCTATTACTATTCCAAAGCCCAACCCAATATTTTTAGTTTTATTAAACTTTATAACAATCTATTGAACACCATTTACTTTGCCCCGTTTTCTCTCAATTTTGACATACAAGTTATGCAATATTTTGCACCACTCGAATTTCATTTTCCCATTCGTATGTTTGATGGCTTAACGAAAGCCAAAGTATAACCCTATCGAGACATGTACCAAGTCGCACCATATTTACTTTTTTTAAACCAAACTCGACACAATCAATTTTCACCTAGACGATTTGGTTTTCTATGATCAAAAACGAGTTCAAGAGTTCATTCTCATCATTTTCCCACAAATATCACACGTTAAAACTATTTTGGACACATTAAATATGTTGTACGCGACTTATATATATACAAATACATGCATACTCGGTTCTATGACTAAGCCACACACAAAATCCCCTCCTAAGTTATCTAAACACTCGAATATGATTCCTTATCTCTGCTTGTACATCAAATCACCAACTTGTGGAGTATTTTATTATATATACGATACATAATACATGCATACATACACTTACATTAACCTCCTTTCACACATACAAGTATTATCTAATTTTCTCTCAAGTTCTTCCTTGCCGAGACCCTCAAGAAGCCAGAAGCAATTCCCCATTCGTTCGAGCCAAGTTCTAGGGGTATAACACCCCATTCGAACCCTTGGTGATCGATCACACGAGCTACGACCATATTTTCCCTTGTTCTTGATCATTTCGAACATATACACTCCAATTTTAAGTGTTGTGAGTCTTCCTAAACTCATTTCAATTCATTCCTATTGATTATATCTCCTCATGCATTGTTCTTACATTCCTTTCGATCGTACTTTACATTTTATACATTTATACACTTTTCGTTTTATTTATTTTACGTTTATACGCAATGACCTCCTTCATGGATGGCTAAGAACTTGTGTTTTATCTCTACTCGACACTTACATATTCAGTTCTTTACTTTTCGAGCTCATTTTATTCTTATATCGCATCGCATATTCATATAACACATTAAACATGTCATATTCATATATTTCGGACCATGTTAAACTAGATAAGAAATGGACTAATAAATTCAAAATCATATACAAACCATGTTGGGATTCTTGATTTGATGAGACAAAGTAAATAGAAGAATGAAACAAGAAGGGCTTAAAGTGACAAAAGATGAAACTTCAATAAAAGAAAAGATTACTACGAATCTTTTAATATATTAGGAATATCGTTTGTAAACCCTAATATCTCTCTATATAAAGAGATCAATGGAATTAGTTTTCATATAAGTCTTCCACAATGTAATCTAAAGGGGTGTGTGTGTGTGTCTAGGGCGTAGTAAATTGTAAACGCCTAGACTAGATTAGAGTTTGTGTAGTCGCCTCAAGGATCTCTTGATTCCTGTTACAAGATTAGTGTAACCGTATTATCTTGATCAAATAATATTGAGGCGTGGAGAGTGATTAAAGAGAAACTTTGTGTCAATAACTTTGATTTGTTTTAATCCGCTGTGCATAATTGTTCATTGTTATTGTTGAACCCTAAGGCTCAAAACAATCCAAGAAACTATCTTTAGCACGTTCTTAGAGAAACTATCTTTAGCACGTTCTTAGTTTCTACATAAATTCAAAATCATATACAAACCATGTCAATTTTATTACACAACTCGATTCTTTACAAGCTCATTTAACAAGTTAATGTTTTAAGTTTCCTCTCATAAGCTCATATAAGCTCTCTAAAAATCCCAAACCTATCGCTAATCGGACTGATCTTAAAACTCAATATATTTGCTGATTGGGCTTAAAAGCCCAATAAGCACTTATTAAGCTCTCTCGATAAGCTGAGTGTATAAGCACTTTGGCAACATTTTTTAGACCCTTTTTACAAGCCCAAGATAAGCCCACTTTGTCATAAAAACCCACGAATCGAATTTTGTTATTGGGCTTTAGTTTTAAACGTTAAAGCCCAATAAGGTCAAAAATAAGCACTTGGTGTAATAAGCAGTTGGAATTCACTTAAATAAGCTTTATTAAGTTAAGAAAACTCTCGGAAAACTTTTCCCATTCTTTTTGTAAAATTTGGACTTGTTTTGCAAAGAATATTACTATTTGGGTTAAAAGTGTAAAGTTTGTATATTTATGTTGCAAACTGTTAAATTAATAACTTAAGGGTGGGAATTGATAAAACTGTAAACAGGAAGATTATTATGTCATTTTAGAAACATTTGGACTAAAAATGTAATGTATATGTAACCAGGGACTAACGGTGCAAACCTGACACCGTTAAGGTAGAAAGTGTAAAATTTGTAAAAGTACAAGGATCAAACTGTAACTTTAAACACATGCATATTTCATTTCATATTTTACATTTCTCATTTCACTCACGTGTATTTCTACGTTTCGTTCAATATTTAAACACATAATGTTTATATATTTATATATAATGGATTTTAACGAATAACTTAACGTTTTGTTCAAACCACTTTCGAGAAAACGATATTTATGGCTTAAATGACATAAAAACAAGATAATATTATAAATAATATTATTTTTTGAACTTTAAGCATTTTAAGCATATCATTCACTCTCGTCACAAACCACTTCGTCATCCGATACCTTTTCAATCATTATTCGTATTAGGCCAAAACCATCGAAATATCAGACTGCCCTATTATTCAGGTCGTGTGTTAGAGCCGTTCCTGTGATACTTTTGACATAACATTTCTTTGACCTTTACAGCTAAGGTGAGTCATAGCCCCATTTTCTATTATTTAACTGTTTATTAAACTCTTTGGGGGAGATACATGCTCGTTTTACTTACAAATTTACACGTTTACCTTAAATATTGTACGTAGTTGGATATTGTTGGGAATTAAACCAACAGTTAGTACTGCCAGGTATGAAGTTACAACTGCTGGAGATTAACACTAGCAGTACTAACCTAGTTAGTACTGTTAGCACAAGATAGTTTGTACTGATTATAAGATGAAGACAGAGATAAAGACACGTGAAGATATATATATAGAAAAGATTTGAAGTATATCTTATTAAGTTAGAATTATACGAATATTAGTTTACTTGTACAGGACTCATTGTGTTATAAAAGGAGGTCCTAGGTTAGGTTTTCAAAGTGAGTCATACGTATCTTTGTGAAAGCTTCAAGGTTGTTAAACCCTAGTGATAATCTAAGATCACTCGTACTATAATCAATAATATTGAAGCATTTGGTTTATTACTGTGTTCATACTTCATTGTTTCATCATACACTGTTCCATAACTCAAACACAGATAATCTTCTAAGTATTAGCTAGTAGATTCCGCATACTAGTTGATATTAACTCAAAGTATCTTCAACACAAGGAGTGTGTTTAGATCCTCTCAAGTGGTATCAGAGACAAGTTCTGATACTTTGAATTAGTAGATCCACAAGAACTTTTTCTCTTTCAACAAAGAAGATGGATATGGAAACTTCACAAACCTCAATCACTGCCAAACTACCAATGCTAAAACAAAACGAGAATGATATCTGGAGGCTTAGAATTGAGTAGTACTTCATGGTGCAAGATTATGCACTATGGGATATCATTCTGAATGGTGATTCTTTTAACCCAACACTTTCTGAAGAAACACTTGCTGATGGTACCAAAACTACTAAACTCAACACTGAACCAGTCACCAATGATGAAAGGATCAAGAAGAAGAATGATCTCAAAGCCAAGAGTTTGTTACTCATGGCAATTCCCAATGATCAAGTGTTGAACTTCAGTGAGCCCTTTCCCAGAGAATCTTTAAGGATACGGATTATCCCATGTTTAGGGAATTGGGTTTATGAGACTGCAAAGACACTTTTTGCAGCAATTGTAAAGAGGTTTGGTGGTAATGAAGCCACTAAGAAGGCACAAAGAACACTGCTGAAGCAAAGCTATGAGAATTTTAGTATCACAAGCACTGAATCTCTTGATCATGTCTTTAACAGGCTACAGAGGATTGTAAGTCAACTTGCTGTTTTGAAGATAGTGATTCCACAAGAAGACCTAAACATGAAGTTTCTCAATAGCTTGCCTGCTGAATGGAACACACATGTTGTTGTTTGGAGCAACAAGCCTGAACTGGAGAAGATGACACTTAATGAGTTGTACAACAATCTTAAGATTGTTGAACAAAAGGTGAAAAAGACAGGAAGCACCAGTTCTGTATCTGGAAACATGGCATTTTTGTCATCCCCCAGCAATAGCAGTCCTGAGAATGATCAAGATGTTTGTACTGCTAACCCTAAAGTTAGTACTGCTAGTGTAAAAACTAGCACTGCTAGCTTGAGTGATGAAACTATCTATGCTTTTGTAGCCAGTCAATCCAATGGGTCTCAACTCTACAATGAAGACCTTCTTCAAATTCATGAAGATGACTTGGAAGCAATGGACTTGAAGTGGCAAATGGCTTTGATAAGCATTAGGGCAAAGAAGTACTTTCAAAGGACTGGAAACAAGCTTACTTTCAATGGAGGAGATGTTGCTGGCTATGACAAATCCAAGGTGGAATGTTACAACTGCCACAAGATGGGACATTTTGCCAGAGAATGCAGAAGCCCCAGACAACAGGACAACAAGGGTAAAGGGTACAAAAGTAAGCAGGAAAACAGGAGAACAGTGAATGTGGAGGAGACTTCTTCCAAAGCAATGGTAGCTGTTGATGGAGCTGGCTTTGACTGGAGCTTCATGGAAGAAGAGGAGGAACCAACCAACTTTGGATTGATGGCCTTCTCTGACTCAGAGGTACATGAGGTTAAAAAGTGTTCTAATTCTTGTCCAGCTTTGAAAGAATATGAGTCACTTAAGAAACAATATGATAATCTCAAAATAGAATTTAATGATGTGAACTTTAATCTTTCAAATTATAAAAGAGGAATAGCTGTTTTAGAAGAGCAACTTACTTTTTAAAGACAGAATGAAGCAAATTTTACAGATGATATAGCTGTCTTAAAAAGAGATTTGCAACTTAGAGATGATAAAATGAGTGGGCTTAAGTATGAACTAGAAAAGCTTGAGAAAGAAAAGGAAAACATACAGTTAAGTGTTGACACTCTTGAATATACATCAAAAGGAGTTCAGAAATTAATAGAGAGTCAACTGGTTAATAAAGCTAAATCTGGTCTAGGATATAAGTCTGTTGCACCTCCCAATAGAGGAATGTTTGTACCTCCAGGCATTGACTTAGCTCATACAAGCTTAGAGGAGTTTAAGGATATTGAATTTCCTGGATATGGTCCTAAAACCAATGAGAGTCCTAATAGATTTGTCAAGGCTGAGGATTCTTTTGAAAGTGCAAGTGATACCTCTTTAGTTGAAGAAGTTGTATCTGAGGTTAAGACCAATGAAGTTGTGTCTGAAAATAAGTCTGAGGTTAAGATAGAAGTAAAAAATGTTCCTAAAGTGGTCAAAAATGAAAATATAAAACCAGTTAGGAATACTGTTAGATATGCTGAGATGTATAGGTCTACAAACAAATCTTCAGTTCCTAGGGGCAATCAGAGGAACTGGAATAATTTAAAATCTCAACAGCTTGGTGATGAGTTTGTTATGCAGAATAAAGTATGTTTTGTGTGCGGTAATTTTGATCATCTGGCTGCATACTGTGACTCAAACCCATGGAAAAAGAAGGTTTTTGGGAATTCAAGGGTGTATGGGAATACAAATGCTAGAGTGAATCAAAACAGTCCTACTAGATTGACTCACCCTAATGTAAATCTTAAGATGACACCTAGAGCAGTCATGTTGAAGTCTGGCATCAAATCACTTTCTACTGCTAGACCAAACAAGTGTTTTAATTACAAACAAACTGTTTCAAGTGCAAAACCATATTCAAATCATTACAATCATGCACAAACAGTTAACAGGCCCTTTTTCAAGAAAACAGCTTTGTACAATCAAAAATGGATGCCTAATCTCAAACCTGCTAAGCCAGCAGTTTCTACTGCTAGGCCAGCAGTGTCTACTGCTAGGCATATAAATGCTGTTAAGAGTCAATGGGGCAATGCTGTGAAGGCCTCAGCACGTTGGGTATGGAAACCTACCAAACCCAATGGTGCATCAATGACATTCAATAAATATAATTATATTGATGCACGAGGCAGATCCAAGTCAGTGATGGCTTGGGTCCCCAAAAGGAACTAATTCCTTTATTTTGTGTGCAGGAACATCCTACAAAAGATGGAGAAGATAGAGGGTACTCAGATAGTGGATGTTCAAGGCACATGACTGGTAACATGTCATACCTTTCAGATTTTATAGCTCTGGATGGAGGACCTGTTATCTTTGGAGGAGGAGTTGGTGGTAGGATTACTGGTAAAGGTATTATTAAAACTGGTAATCTTGACTTTGAAAATGTGTATTTTGTACCAGAGCTTAAGTATAACCTTTTTAGTGTGTCACAAATTTGTGACAAAAAGAACAAGGTTCTTTTTACTAATACTGACTGTCTTATTCTTTCTCCTGGTTATAAGCTACCTGATGAAAGTCAAGTATTGCTTAAAATCCCCAGAAAGGGTAACACATACAGTGTTGAGATGAATAAGCTTGTTCCTAAAGAGGGTCTTACTTTCCTTGTTGCAAAAGCCACATTGGATGAGTCAATGTTATGGCATAGAAGACTTGGTCATGTAAATTTCAAAACCATTAATAAGATTGCTAAGTATGGTTTGGTAAGAGGTTTACCTAATAAGATTTTTCAAAATGATCAAACCTGTCTTTCTTGCCTTAAGGGTAAACAACACAGAGCTTCTTGTAAGCCCAAGGTTCATAACTCTAATACTCAAGCTTTATACATGCTTCATATGGACTTGTTTGGTCCTACTTCTGTTAATAGCTTGAATCATAAAAGATATTGTCTTGTGATTACTGATGATTATAGCAGGTTTACATGGGTTTTCTTTTTGAGAACTAAGGATGAAACTAGTGAGATCCTTAAGTCCTTTATAACTGAGGTAGAAAACCTAGCTGATAAAAGGGTTAAGATAATCAGATGTGATAATGGGACAGAATTTAAAAACAGAGTTATGGATGAGTTTTGCAAAGAAAATGGTATTAAAAGAGAATTTAGTGTAGCTAGAACCCCACAGCAAAATGGAGTAGCTGAAAGAAAGAATAGGACACTAATAGAGGCTGCTAGAACTATGTTAGTTGACTCTAAGTTACCTATCTCATTTTGGGTTGAAGCAGTTAGTACTGCTAGTTATGTTCAGAACAGGGTTTTAGTGGTACAACCTCATAATAAGACTGCTTATGAACTTTTCAGAGGTAGAACCTCTGCCTTAAGCTTTATGAGACCTTTTGGTTGCCATGTCACTATTCTTAATACCAAAGACCAATTAGGGAAGTTTGATGGGAAATCGGATGAGGGTTTCTTTGTTGGTTATTCTTTACATAGTAAAGCTTTTAGGGTGTATAATAAGAGCACCAGACATGTAGAAGAAAATCTGCACATTGAGTTTCAAGAGAATATACCAAATGTTGCAGCTAGTGGTCCAGATTAGATTTTTGATATTGATAGGCTTTCAGAATCTATGAATTATGTGCCTGTTACAGGTACAAATACTAATGATAATGCAGGTTTAGAAGATTCTGATGAAGATCATATCTTGATGCCAATTTTGGAAGACAGTCCATTGTGTGTTTCTTCTTCAAAGAATGATGATGCTCCATCATCAAGTGATGCTAGTAGAGAGAAGAATGCTGGTGAAAACAGTGGGCAAGATGGTAAAGATACAAAAGTTCCCAAAAGCAGTACAAATGGAGTTAGTACTGCTGAGCCAAAAGATTCTACTGATGAGCCAATAGATCCTACTGCTGGACCAAGTCATCCTATTATTGATCCAACAGTTACTTCTGCTCCACAGATTGATTCTTTTGATATATTTGGAGCTGGTTTGCACAACATGCCCATAAACTATGAAGTTCCTTCTACTCCCCAAACTACAGTTCACAAGAATCATCCACTTGCTAATGTGATTGGAGATGTACAATCTGGTGTAAAGACTAGAAGACAGACACAAGATCCAGATCATCATGGTTTCCTCAGTGTTGTATATGAAGAAAAAGACCATGAAGATAAGAATGAATGTCTGTTTGTGTGTTTCCTATCACAAATAGAACCAAAGAATGTGCTCAAGGAATTAGAAGACTCAAGCTGGGTTGAAGTAATGCAAGAGGAACTGCTTCAATTCAAGATTCAGAAGGTATGGGTTTTAGTTGATTTGCCAAGGGGTATGAGGGTTATTGGTACTAAGTGGGTGTTCAGAAACAAGAAAGATGACAGAGGAATAGTAATAAGGAACAAGGCAAGGTTTGTGGCTCAAGGCTATACTCAGGAAGAGGGAATTGATTATGAAGAGGTTTTTGCACCTGTTGCAAGGATTGAGGCAATAAGGCTTTTTCTAGCTTATGCTTCATTCATGGGTTTCATGGTCTACCAGATGGATGTGAAGAGTGCCTTCCTATATGGTACTATTGATGAGGAGATATATGTTTCTCAACCTCCAGGTTTCATTGACCCTGATCATCCTGACAAAGTATACAAGGTGGTGAAAGCTCTCTATGGCTTGCATCAAGCTCCAAGAGCTTGGTATGGAACTTTAGCTGCTTATCTATTGAAGAATGGGTTCCATAGGGGCAAGATTGATCAGACTCTTTTTTATCAAAAAGAACAAGGGTGATATCTTATTGGTTCAAGTATATGTGGATGATATCATCTTTGGTTCTACCAAGAATGAGATGTGCAAAGAGTTTGAAAAGTTGATGAAGGATCAGTTCCAGATGAGCTCTATGGGTGAGCTTACTTTCTTTTTGGGACTACAAGTACAGCAGAAACCAGAAGGTATATTTATCAGCCAAGATAAATATGTAGCTAAAATATTGAGGAAGTTTAAGTTTACAGATGCTAAAGTTGCTAGCACACCTGCTGATAAGGAGACACATTTGCCTTTGAAAGATCAAAGTGGTGAAGTTGTGGATGTACACACATACAGGTCTATGATTGGGTCTTTGATGTATCTCACATCATCCAGACCTGATATTATGTTTGCAGTATGTGCTTGTGCAAGATTTCAAGTCACTCCCAAGGTATCTCATTTGACAGCAGTGAAGAGAATATTTAGGTATCTTAAAGGTCAACCAAACTTAGGTCTGTGGTATCCTAAAGACTCTCCATTTGATTTTGTGGCATATTCAGACAGTGATTATGCTGGTGGTAGTATGGATAGGAAGTCAACAACTGGTGGTTGTTAGTTCCTAGGATGCAGACTTATCTCATGGCAGTGCAAAAAGCAAACTATGGTGGCCACTTCTACAACTGAAGCTGAATATGTGGCTGCTGCTAGTTGTTGTGCTCAAGTTCTTTGGATTCAGAATCAGTTACTTGATTATGGGTATAATTTCTTGAACACAATAATTTTTATAGACAATAGCAGTACAATGTGTATAATTAAAAATCCAGTTCAACACTCTAAAACTAAACACATTGAAATTAGACATCACTTTATAAGAGACTGTAATGAAAAGAAGTTAGTTCAAGTTATCAAAATTCATACAGATGACAATTTTGCTGACTTATTAACTAAAGGTTTTGATGTGGGGAGGTTTCAGCACTTGGTTACAGGTATTGGAATGCTTAACCCTTAAAAGTTCAATGTCTAAGTGTTTTTGATATAAAAAGGATTTTGTACTGCTAGTTGTGTCTGATAAAACTGCTATGTATAGTTTGTACTGTTTGTACAATTTTGGTACTGCTTATATACACATGTTGGTCAATTTTGATAACTGTCAAATAGAAAATACTTTGTCTTGTGTTTTCTTTGGTTTTTGACTAACATTTACAGGTTGAGAAAGCACTTTGAGGTGGATTGTGTTTTGACTGTGTTATGCTTTGGATATTATGGTGATTTGGTGCTTGAAGTGTCTAATCTTTGCACACAACAAATGGTAATTGGTTCACCATGTCTAACCCACATCAAGAACCAACTAGTCCAGAGCAAACGGTTTCTGGTAAAGACTTCTCAAATCCATTTATGGTTGATAGTTTACAAAAAACTATATGGTTTTTAACTCACCATACTTCACAGCAAAGAGTTGGCTAGTCCAAAGCAAACGGCTCTTGTAGTTTATTTGTACAGGACTCCTTGGGTTATAAAAGGAGATCCTAGGTTAAGTTTCTGAAAATCAATTAAGCACATCAAATAAGCCACGGGGTCAAATAATCAACCATGGCCGAAGGTCATTGGGCTCGGCCCAAACCTTGTCGAGACCAAGGTAAACCCGATCTAAAACTAAAAATCAATAACATTATTCCTCGTTCCGATAAGTTGTAAAAATAAACAATAGCCTAAAAACATCACCATTTCACCACTAGAACCAATACTTTATGTTTTTCAAAACTCCAATTTTTGTTTGGTCAAAAATGTAACCGATTGGTGTGTATACTCGAAATAGTGCATATTTCGTTTTAAACTCGCGTAATTAGTTCTAAACACATTTGTACCAACAAATTAGCATAACATGCAACAAGATTCACCACACAAGCAAGAAACAACATATTTTTTATAAATGTTTCAACAAAGTTGAGTACTAGTATTTGTATAACAAACCCTAGCTTTTTTCAAATTACTAAAATATATACATTAAACAATTTGTATCCCTTTTAAGCATCATAAAAACATGTAATAAACAAGATTGAACAAGTTTTTGAGAGTTCTTACAAAGGGTGTGTTTGTACAAGACCAAGAAGACCAAGAAAAGACCCAAATTGCTTCCAAATTACCCACAATACATTCCGATTAACCCAAAATACTTGAAAGTACAACCCGATTCACTTTAACTTCAAAGGATTTTTGTAGATCTTGAAAAATGTGGCTCGACCAGTTTTGGAGAAGGAAAAATAGGAGAGGAAATATTTAGATGAACAATTGTGTGTGTGTAGTAGTGTGTGAAGTGTTTTGAGAAAAGGTTAAATGGTGGTGATGTTCTAATAAGCCAAAAATGATATCACCTCTTTGTTTTGTAATGAAATAGGCGGCAAAAAAAGGTTAAGGAGAAGGGGGATAATTTATTTCAACTTTGTATAATGTATTGTGTGTCGATTTGAGCTTAATTGTTTACCGTAAAGTCCCGGTTTGACCTTTTTGGACACGTATACGCAAAATAAAGTTTTATCGACGTTTTTATCAGAAAAATAATAAAATATTATTATTTGCTCAGAAATGTACTTATTTGACTTCTACCATATCTACTGCAGTGTCGGTACACGTGTGGGGTTGCTTTTCAGTAAATGCGAGAAAGCTTCTCGGTTTAATACGTAACTTGTCAGTACCTAACAGAAATAGAATAATTTATGCTTACTGACAAAATTAGACAGTTTCAATAGTGACTATAAGCTACAATCTGCGGGATAGCTTCCCGAAATGATTAGAAATGTTCAAAAATGTTCAGTTTATGCATAGAAATGCTCAGTTTAGTAATAATAAATAAATATTTTTATTAAAATAAAGTATGAAAATTACCATTTGTCATAGTCTCCCCATCTAACGGGGAAATCCGTCCCGGATTTCAGTTTGGGTTACTCAATGAGTTTGAGAAAAGATGAGGGTACTTTCGCTTGATTTCGTCTTCTCGCTCCCAAAGTGTACTCGGGACCTCTGCGAGATTTCCAGTGGACCTTCACGATTGGAAGACGACTTTGCTTCAGCCGTTTAACTTCCCGGTCCTTGATTTCAATCGGTTCTTCGACGAAGTTCAGTTTCTCGTTGATTTGGATCTCTTCCAAAGGAATAGCAAGGTTATTGTCAGATAAACACTTTTTCAAGTTGCTTACATGAAAACATCATGCACAGCGTTGAGTTCGGATGGTAATTTGAGTCGGTAGGCTACCGGCCCGATCCTGGCAAGAATTTTGAATGGTCCAATATAAGAAGGATTCTACTTCCCACGTTTTCCGAATCTTATCATGCCTTTCCATGGTGAAACCTTTAGCATGACCTTATCTCCCACTTGGAACTCAAGGGGTTTTCGTCTCTTGTCAGCATAACTCTTTTGACGATCACGAGCAGCTTGCATTCGGCTCTTTATCTGCACAATATTCTCAGTAGTCTTGTGGACTAGTTCAGGCCCGATAAGTTGGTTGTCTCCGACTTCAGCCCAACATATCGGTGATCTGCACTTTCGACCGTAAAGTGCTTCGTATGGTGCGGCTTTGATGCTAGTGTGATAGCTGTTGTTGTAAGAAAACTCGGCTAAAGGCAAATGCCTATCCCAGCCATTTCCGAAATCGATCACACAAGCCCTTAGCATGTCCTCTAAGGTCTGGATGGTTCTTTCACTTTGACCATCAGTTTGAGGATGGTACGCTGTACTCATGTCAAGATCTATTCCCAATGTGTCCTGGAGTGACCTCCAAAAGTTAGATGTGAAACGACTGTCTCGATCAGAGATGATAGAGATGGGTACACCGTGTCTTGCGACAATTTCCTTCAAGTACAGTCATGTAAGTTTGTCCATGCTATCGTTCTCTTTAATAGGTAGGAAGTGGGTGGATTTAGTGAGACGGTCCACGATTACCCAGATCGTGTCATAATCGCTCGACGTTCTAGGCAGTTTGGTGATAAAGTCCATAGTTATGTGCTCCTACTTCTATTCTGGAATCTCTGGTTGTACAATCAAACCTGACAGTTTCTGGTGTTCTGCCTTGACCTTCGAACACGTTAAACATTTACTGACATACTCTGCTATGTTGGCCTTCATGTTTGGCCACCAGTATAGCTTCTTCAAATCCAAGTACATCTTGTCGGATCCTGGATGAATGGAGTGTTTGGACTTGTGGGATTCGTGCATGATCAAGTCACAAATTCCTCCGTATAATGGGATCTAACTTCTGTCCCCAAAACACAAAACTCCGTCGGATCTCTTTACGAAGCCAATCTCACTCTCTGGCATTCTGTAAAGCTTCTCACTTGGTCTGTTTCCTTCCTTGAGAGCCTCGACCTGATCCTCAAGAATTTTACCTGGAGGAGGTGAACTGATTGTCATTCCTAACGATCTGACTCTTAGAGGTTTGATTCGCTCTTTTCTACTGAGGGCATCAGCAACTACATTTGCCTTGCCTGGGTGATAACGGATTTCACAATCGTAATCACTGAGCAATTCTAACCATCAGCGCTGTCTCATGTTCAGCTGCTTTTGGTTCAAAATATGTTGTAGGCTTTTGTGGTCGGTGTACACCATACACTTGGTGCCATAAAGGTAGTGTCTCCAGATCCGGAGTGCAACCACGACTGAGCCTAACTCTAGGTCATGGGTTGTGTAGTTTTTCTCATGAGTTTTCAGTTGTCGAGAAGCATATGCTATGACCTTATCTCTTTGCATCATCACGGCTCCCAAGCCTTTGTGTGATGCGCCACAGTAAACGACAAAGTCTTCACTGCCTTCTGGTAAGGCCAAAATAGGTGCACTACACAACTTCTCCTTAAGGAGTTGAAAAGCTTCTTCCTCCTTATCTCCCTAATCGTACTTCACATTCTTCTGAGTCAGTTTAGTTAAAGGCTTCGCTATCTTGGAGAAACCTTCAATAAACTTTCGGTAATAACCGGCAAGTCCTAAGAATTGGCGTATTTCGATGGGTGTTGTGGGTGTCGCCCAATCCTTTATTGACTCAATCTTTACGGGATCCACGTGAATGCCCTGACTATCAATCATGTGACCCAGAAATTGCACAGTTGATATCCAGAATTCGCACTTTGAAAACTTAGCATACAACTCCTCCTTTTTTAGTAACTCTAAGATTAGTTTAAGATGCTCCTCGTGCTCTTTCTTATTCTTAGAGTATATCAGGATGTCGTCAATGAAAACGATAACGAATTTATCCAAGTACGGCTTACACACCCGATTCATAAGGTCCATGAATACGGCTGGTGCATTGGTCAAGCCGAAAGGCATAACTTGGAACTCGTAATGACTATATCGGGTCCTGAATGCGGTCTTCGGGATGTCTTCTTCCCGAACTCGGAGTTGATGATAACCTGATCTCAAATCAATCTTGGAGTAGACTGATGAACCTTGAAGTTGATCAAATAGATCATCGATTCTTGGGAGTGGGTATCGGTTTTTGATGGTCAACTTATTCAGCTCTCGATAGTCGATACACATTCTGAAGGATCCATCCTTCTTCTTAACAAACAGGACTGGAGCTCCCCAAGGCGAAGAACTCGGTCTGCTAAAAACTTTCTCTGAAAGTTCAGCCAACTGGTCTGATAGCTCTTGCAATTCCTTCGATGCTAATCGATAGGGTACACGAGCTATCGGTGCAGCACCAGGCACCAAATCAATTTGGAATTCAATTTGTCAAGCTGGCAGCAGTCCAGGGAAGTCTTCTGGGTAGACTTATGGAAAATCTCTCACAATAGGCACATCCTTCAGTCGTTTCTCCTCTGTTTCCTTCTCTCTCTTCTCAGCAACTTGGGCTAGAAAGAGTTGGCATCCTTTCTCAATTTACTTCTGCACCTTCATACACGAGATGATGTTCAGTCTTGATGAGCGTACACGGTCGCTCCGATCTCCTTCTATCATTAGAAACTCATTCCCGTAGGGTATTCTGACGATCTTTTCATCACAGATGATGACGGCATGATACTTTGACAACAAATCCATTTCTATAATGACATCGAAACAACCCAACTCCACTGGCATAAGGTCGATGTTGAATGGATGGTTTAGTAGGTTAAGAGTGCAACCTCTTATGATGGTATCTACTCTTTCTAAATTCCCGTTGGCTAATTCCACGTCAAAGAAGTTGTCTAAAGTGGTTAGCAGAATGTCAATTAAGGAACTAAAAGCAGTCGACACAAAACTTCTATCCGCTCCTGTATCAAATAGTATTGATGCATAATGATTATTTAAAAGAAATGTACCCGTCACGACGTTCGGTTCGTCTTGGGCTTCCCTTCTGCCCGCAGCATAAACTCTCCCACGGGCTCCTCCTCCATTGCCCTGGTTTTCGTGGTTATCTGCTGCTCCCTGGTTACCCTGACCACCACAGTTTCCTTGATTCCTGGGTTTCTTGCACTCATTTCGGTAATGACCTGTCTCACCACAAATGAAGCAAGTGACATCCGCCTTTCAGTTGTTGGGTGGTGCTGCTTAAGCGGTTTCTAGTGGTCTGGACCTGCAGTTCCTAGCCAAATGCCCTACCTTCTGGCAGTTGTTGCATTTAACCGTGCACGGTCCTTTGTGGTGTAGCTTACAACGGTTGCACAGAGGTGAATTTCCAACATACCCCTTTTTCTCACTTGACCCGGCTGTGTAAGCCTTTGCCACTTCCTGCTTCTTGTTCTGTGAGTTGTTGTTGCCCTTATAGTGGTCTTCCCATTTTCTCTTGTGGTCAGTACTCTTTTCTGGGGCATCTTCCAATTCCTGATCCATCAACTTGTTGGCTACTTCCATGGTCTCATGGAGATCTGCAGCCTTTGAGGTAGTTACATTTCCCTTTATCGACTTGGGCAAACCTCCGACATACCTTTCAAGCAATCTTGTTTCAGTCTGAACTATTTCAGGACATAGTAAAGCCAATTCCTGAAATCTCAGGTTGTAAGCAGCTATGTTGTTATTTTGCACCTTCAAGTTCCAAAACTCTATCTCCAACTTCTTGACTTCATTGCGTGGACAATACTTCTTGAGCACTAACTCCTTGAAGTCATCCCACGGCATAGCATAAGCAACATCCATGCTAGCAGATTTCATGTAGTTGTTCCACCAGGTCAAAGCGGCATCCATGAAAGTGAAAGATGCGTACTTGTCTCTGTCATCATCACTACAACCACTGATTCGAAACACGGTTTCTAGCCTTTCAATCCACCTGGTTAAACCTACGGCTCCCTATGTACCTCCGAAACCACCGACCATGATCTTTCGAAACTCTGAGTAGGTACAGCCGTGGTTGTTAGTGGCTGGTCTTGCCGTTCCAGTATTTGTGGTGGAGTTGTTGGCTGCTGCGAGTTCTGCGGCCACGCGGTCATTGACAAGCTGATCTAGCATTGCTTGGTTCACCATAGGTGGGTTTGTCGCGGCCTTGGTTGGGGCGGCGTTCTCAGCAGTTCAGCCTCGCACAACTCTTGCTGGGGCAGGTGTGTAAGCAGTCAGTCCTCGCGTGACTCTGGTTGACTTTCGCTTGGGTTCCATTTATCTGCATCACAAGAAAATGACGACGAATGAGATTTCAAGTATAGAAAGAAAGTGTCACATGAGTATATAGATATCATAGGTAGAATACAAGAACAAAGTCAACCATAGAGGAAACGAACAATCGAACAGAAAAATCAAGCTTGTTATATAGATGAATCGCATAAGTGTACACAAAATTAAAAGCATGGTAAATAGTTCATCACTAATTGATAACTCATTAGTTTAGTGGAATACATCATCTAATGAATACTACTCTAAACTCGATCACGCTCAAGGCGTAATTGCTCGAACGCTGCAGTCATCCCCCAATAGCATCCTCCAAGTGAACAATATGGTTTTGCAGCTCCTGGTTCTCCCTCATCACAGCACCAATCATATACTCGACATTCATGATCCTCTGCCACTGAGTGCGATCAGTGCCTCGAGCTCTCCTTATCATCCGCTCAAGGTCACCTAATCTGCCATAGATCCGAGTCTGGCCTCTACCCAAACCAACAATCCTAGAGTCCAACCCTCGGAGCTCCCTACCGTGCACTCTCTCTAAAGCCTCAAATCTAGCCCTCAGGCCAACCATCTAACGCCTATCAGTAAACATCTCCTTAAACAACACACAGGCTGCTCGGTCAATAGTCTCAACACGATGCTCAATACCCGGAGCACGAGCTGGCTGTCCCAACCTCTCTAACTAGTCTGAGTGCACATCGAGTAAACTGGCATGCTTCCCTAGTTGTATCCATACCTGCTCCATGGCAGTAGGCTCCTCATCCTCAGCCGGTGAGGTTGGTGGAAGTGTAGAAGCCACTGGTGGTGGGAGTGGAGAAGGTACTAGAGATGGAGGTGGTACAAATTATGGAGATGATTGTGTGTACTCTGGACTAGCAGCACGCACAGCCGTGCTGGTATCACAAGCAATCTCAACCCACTGAGTATCACAAGAACCCTGTATCTGGGCAGCTCTACCCTATCTTAAATATACCCTAAACATCCTCCATGATACCCTTACCCTCTCCCTGCACAACCTCCTGAACCAACCCTGCCTGTGAGCCCCTATCTCTATCAGCACACGTACAACCTGGAGCGTGCTCAACTGGTGGTATCTCATCTAGCCAGGGCTCTGCCTACTCTGGTTCTGGGTCCTCCTCCGGATCCTCATCCGGATACTCTTCCTCCTCAGAATATATCTCAAGAGATCTCCGCAATCTTTGGCGCGGAGGGGAGTGTTCTGGTGATGACATGGGTGGGTGAGATAGTGGTGATGTAGAGGTACCCTCATAAACTGATCGGGTCCTCCTCCAGGTTGATAAAGATAATAAAGATGATAGCTGGATGCGAAGCCCTTGGACTCTCGTGTTAGAAACCCGGCGTCTGATGGGAAAAGTCTGTGTGGATGGAGTAGTATGAGTAGACTGGGTGAGTGTGTAGAGTTGGATGGGTGAAGATCGATGGGCTGTGGTGTGGCGGGGAAGAAATGGTGATGTAGATGCTGGAGTGGGATGAGTGGTGTGTGTGGCTGCTCTGACAACCTCCATCAGTGGGTCATCTGAGAATGGTACTGGTCGTCGAAGTGGAGAAGTGCTTCTAGGAGCAAACATCTCCTCGCAAGGATCGAATCGCAGGGACATAGTCTGTGACAAATATGGTATGGTTTGTGTAAGTATACAAGAAATACTTATATTATATATGTTAAGTAAATACTCAAAAGCACAAGTATAGCACTTAATCATATAAAACAAATAACAGTCAAATCATGGCAAGCGAGGCAGGCATGCATCTGGCGGTCATAATGAAACATTTTTGTAAAAGAGATTATAGTTTAGGGTTTATATGTACCTAGTTCTCTATAACCTTGGCACTGATTACCATTCTATAACACCCCCAAAATCTGGTTTAGCGAAAGCATACATGTTTTGGGTGCTACTAAATCGAAATCACAACACACAGATATAGAGAACGGAGTATCAAATCCGTTTTAAAATAGTTTACATTCCAAATTTAAAATGTCATACATCAAGTTCTATTTAAAGAAAAACAAGGCCCATTTAACATGACTGTCCCAATAAAGTTTGATTTATGTGTAAAAACACTTCTGGTGATTATGACCGATGCCATGCCATGCCTTCATCAAATACATACTCAAACACCTGAGAAAAACATGCTAAAAAGTCAGCTAACGCTGGTGAGTTCATAGGCTTAAAATAAATAAGCACAGATAAACCACAACAAAAATTTAATAGGCACACACTAACCGCATGATAACACTAAGCTCATGAAACCGATGCTACGACAGTTCAGTATGCCAGGCTGGCATAGAATAATAATAAAGGGCCCAGCGAGTGTTTATCCCGATACACTCGGCAAGTCCAACATGGTATACGCTCGTATTGACTCGTCTGGCCAATCCGAACGGGGGAGTCACCCCCAATAGATCTATTTATATCATCCGCGCTTCCCGCAGGAATTGGCGGTTGATGATTGACCGGATCTACACATACTCCTTGTGTTAGATAGATACTTTGAATAATGCTAGTCTAGCACGCGGAATTTACTAGCAAGCACTCAGAAGATTTATTTGATGTGTTTTGTATGAACGAATGAAACAATGTATATATGAACAAGAGACAAATAATTCACTTCAACGATTCAATATTATTAATTCAATAATACGAGTGATCTCCTATCACTAGGGTTTAAAACCTTGAATCTTTTATAAGAACTTACGTATTCATATTCTATTCAATAACCTAGGCAATCCTTTTATAGACCAAGGATTCATGTACAAGATAACTGTCATCTATATAAGTAAGATATACACAAAATCCTTTCTATACTTATCTTCTATACGATTACAAAAATTATAAGCCGTACTAACTTTCTTTTACCAACCGTACTAACTGACTTTGTACTGTTAGTATAATCTTCAATATCTTCCAGCAGTACTCACTTATATGCAACAGTTTCAGCTGTTTACCTTAATTCCCAACAATCCTCCCCTAAACTTATGATTTCTATGCAAATCACTAAGTTTCTTCAAATTAAGCTTCATCTCCTATGATGGGGGGATTCTTCCAAACATCTATCATTATAATCTCTTGTCACTGATTTTTCTTTGCTCTGCCAAATTAAATATCTTTGTGACTAACATATCTGCCATCTCAGAATCTTCTCTAACCTTAAGTGAAACTGTTATCATAGCTAATAAAACACCTGATCTGAGAGGGTATTCTTTTTCCACCAACATATAAATTTCTATTCCATCCTTGGTAGAAACTTTATGCACTCCACATGTATCAAATAGTTTCCAAGAGACATCCTTGACTTCAGCTTGAAACCTCCACATTGATTCTCCACTATCAGGTTCATAAATCCTCTTCAATTGAACCCATAGTTCTTTGTCTTTATCTTCAAGTGGATCTTCAATTCTGAATTTCTATTTTACCAAATTCCACAACTGATTTAGATCTTCTCTGTCAAAACCTCTGAGTAAATCTTCAAACAGCTTGTATCTTTCAGTAATTCCACCAAGTCTTATAATCTTCCACCCTTTCATCCTACCTTCTGTGAATACTTCCCAGCCAATAATGGGATATTTTTCTTGCAAAGGCTTGATGTTAGCGGATTCAGGGACTATCACTATCTGATGAGGCGAAAAGTGTACCGCTTTTAAGGGGTCATTTAAGCCCGAAATCGTATTTATTTGATCAAATATTGCCCTAAATCGTTCCTTTTGTCATTTTAGGTACTTTTGAGGAGAAATCTGGAAAAGGAGGCATTTTGGACGTTTTTGGAGCATTAAAGTGAAGAATACGACAAAGTCTCAAAATCGGCTGAAATTTACCTTTGACGGCGTCAGAATCATCTCTTGACGGCGTCATGCCTTGGCAAGAAAAGTGGGATGTGAAATTTACTCATGACGGGCCAGTGAGTTAGCATGAGAATTATGACGGCGTCACGCTTTAACTAAATTAAGGGCGTCACGGCTTAAATCATAAGGGGACGGCGTCACATTCATGATCCGACGGCGTCAAGCCTTGATAGGCCAGAATGGATTTTTGAAGAGCTAAAGAGGGACGGCGTCAAGAAGGTCACCGGGAACCCTAAAAGCGGCGAGGTGACGGCGTCACACTCCATAAGGTGACGCCGTCAGATCCAAAAATCTATATATAGTTTTCTAATTTTTTGTCATTAAGGGAGAGCTTAGTGTGTGGAATTTTGGGATAAAACCCTAAGACGATTTTAGCTACTTTTTCAGGGCTTCTTGCCTTGAGATCTTCCATGTTTCATTGAAAGATAAGTTATCAATTAATCATTCAATATGTCTATGTGTTGTTTGATTCTATCTTATGCTTGTCTTTTGTTTAACATGTTAGGCTAATTTTATCTTGTGTTTGCTTAGATCTAATGAAACTTAGCTATTGATTATTGGTTGTTAGTGTGTTGTTAGTTGTATTGGATGATTGTTTATCTATGTTAGGCTTAAGAAAACTGGCTAACTTCCTATTCGGTAACTTGCTTGAATGTCTTAAGAAACATGAACCAAATGCGTACTAAAGGTTTTTATGGTTGTATTTAATGCACAAGCGAATTCTAGTGATCCCATGTTAGGAGCTTCCTAGCCGGCTCGACATAGGAGTGAAGTAGGAGCTTGTAGAGTTGGGGAAGTAAGTACGCCACCCCACGAATGGTATTAAGGAATACACCCGTCATCCACGCAACTAATACACACTAATTAACCGGTAAAAGATAGTTAGGGAGTAAGGAAATCTAAGTAAACACATTTCTCTACACATAAGTTTCTCACCACATTTCATTTGTGTTATTTTATTTTATTGCATTTGTAGTAATTTTGGGTTAGTTGACTAGCAACTAATTCCGCCCACTCCTTCAAACCCGAGATTTTACTTGCTTTCATAAAATTATAAAAACATAAAAAGAATCTTCCTCAACCCTTAGACCTAATTAGAGTAGCCTTTCATACCTAACGAACACTATTCCCTGTGGAGAACGATCAATCCCCCGTACTTACCACTACACTATACTACATCGGTCAGGTACACTGCCTGGTGGGGTTGTAAGCCTCTTGAGATCCCTCGAGAGGTAAAACCTGTTGTAAGGTTACAAAACCACGCAATCAAGTTTTTGGCGCCGCTGCCGGGGAATAGTTATTGTTTAGGTTGAATTTTTATTTCTATTAGGTCTACTCACTAGATTCCTTTCTAGTGAGATTTTTATTTTTCTAGGTTTTCTTTAGTCTATCTTATTTCTTTGTACTTTTGTTTGTGACACCTTCCACTTACCTCATGAGTAACATTGGTCATTTGATCCCTGTTATTCGTGTTTTTCGCCGTGCAAATTTTCAACTACCCGTTCCCGCCCCCATAGTAGCAAACAACAACCTTTCACCCGACCACCACTTTGGTAACAATTCTGAGATGGAGGAGTCTGACCATGAGAATGACTATGTCAGTCCATTTTACTACTCAGACTCCGATGAGGATATCGGTAATGGAGAAGTAGTTAACGAGGAATGGGGAAAAGAGGAAATTGACCCCTTTAAGTATGTTGACCCTAGGACTAAGATCGAAAAGGATAGCCTCTTTAACATGCAATTCCCGTGTAAAATTGGTTATCATGATTTTTATGCTTATCTTAACTCGTCTTTGCCTATGAACATTATTTCTCGCGCTAATTATAATAAAATCATGGTAGATGAGCTTGAATATCAAGGAGATAACATTGTTGCTAGGATTAAGCCACTACACGTGTTCGTAGGAAGTTTTGTGTATGTGGTGGATTTTATGGTTATGGAGAACTTAGGAGAATTTATCGATGACAAATTAACCCAAGTCATTTTTGGAGAACCCTTCAAAAGGTTGACCAACCTTGACGAAAAACTTGTGGACGGGTTAATTACATTCTCGGATGGGGATGAAGATTTTGTCTATCAAATGCCCCGAGCACATCCTAGGTTTAAGAACTACCCCATTGAAGCTTGCAATAGAATTATGCCTATCGACTTGTTAAGTGAGAATGATAAGGGGAAGGGGCTCAAATATCCACATGAGAAAAATAAGAGATACTATCATGGATGTTTGGAGCTAAATGATGAATACAAGAAAGATGAGGCAACAATTAGATGGCTCACACTCGGATACGTGAGCATAAGCGACACTAGATGAGCCTTACTTTGAGTCTAGCTACAAGACTCGTTAATAAAGAAAAGCGCTTCTTGGGAGGCAACCCAAGCTTTATTTGTTTTATTTGCTTTGTGTGTTTATTTATTTGCTTGTTTGATTTTATTTTCCGTATGTGTGTTTAATTTTATTAGTATTGATTCATGTTCAAAAGTAATGTGTGAAAATGCTTTATTTTGTTTTTAACTTCGTCTTAACTACATATAAAGGTATTTTGCAAAAGATAAGTGTAAGGGAAATCTAAATCGGTTTATTAGAACACATATGAACATGAATCGTAATAATAATAAATTAACATACATATTCGTATTTGTTTGAGTCAAATGCTTGTATCGAGTCATAGTGATGTTTTGCAGGATTTCCAGGAAGTAAGGTAAAGGTTTTTCCAGAAATTTTCCGGAAACTTAAAATGAAAATTTTTGTCAGGTCATTTCTGACGGCGTCAGGGGTTATAACCTGACGGCGTCAGATTTAATTTCCAGAAATTTTTGAAAGTTTTGTTTTCATAAAAAGTTTTTATTAAAATCTCCAACTTATAATCTCCAGGAATCTGCAAAATTATCATTCCACAAGCATTATATCCTTATATATAGATTTTATCCCGCCGATGTTATGCAGGTTTTCGTGTTTGTTTTCTCAGGTTAACAGGTTATTTTGGACAAGGAAATGTTTATGGAATCAAGCTTATGGCGATGCATTAGTCATGGAGCTTCAACATTCTCTTTGGAGGAAGATTTAACCGTGTGATTTCACTATCCAACGAGCGAATCAGGGGAGTATTTGATTTCATTCTTTTACTTTTTGCTTTTACATCTTGTTATTTGAACATTGGGGACAATGTTCATCTTAAGTGTAAGGGGAGGGTAAAAGTACGATTTTAGAGAATACAATTGCGCTTGATTTTTGTTTGTTTAATAATAGATGTGTAATAAAACTGAGAGAAATACTTGATCAGGGTAATTTTAGTGCCAAATTTAAAATTTTTTACAACATATAGGAGTGAAACTTTGATCTTAATGAGCGTCTCATGGATAGGAGTTATATGACTAGCACAAAAACCGTACCACTAAAAAATTTTCCACCCCAAATATGTGAGGTTCGCCCCTAGAATTGGTAGGAAAAGCATTTATGCTATGATGTGTGTACCGGTAGCACTTAGATTCTAGAACTTGCGTTAGGACCATTCCGAGGCCACAAGTGAGACTACATTCGTGTAGTTAGATTTACTACATGATAAGAGGCATTAGGATTAACCCATTGTTTTACACCTGTGTTTTTGTTATAATTACTTCGGCTACATTGGTCAAGTAATTCTCCCACACCCTTTGCGTTGTACTCATTTTTGGTACACGATACCCCTAGTACACCCCTCAGAGCCTATCTTTTCGTTTCGACCTTTAAGCATTTTACTTAAAGGAAGAATTTGTTACACCCCACTAAAATGTACACCCAAATCGCCTTAGCCTACCTTGTATGCACTCATCTTTAGTGCATTATTGTTACAACATTTGTTTAAAACCCAAGTTAATTATCTAATTGATTACATGGTTGCTAAGTCGAGTCATATCCTTGTACATATTGTTTTGGGACGATTGGGACTCATGGGTAAAGTACTAGTATAATGGAGTAATGGGGAAGAACATCATTTATTACCCCCATATGTGCTAAATGTTTTAAAAGTACTCCAAGTGTTTCAATTATCTTAATTCGAGTCATTAGATTAGTATTTGTAAAGTTATGTAAAAATTCAAGTGTAAGGGGAATGCAACGCCCCTATGATGTATTATTTTGGATGGTAGGGTAAAAGTGTATGCAAAAAAAAAAAAAAAAAAAAAAAAAAAAAAAAAAAAAAAAAATCAAGAAAAATACAAAAAAAAATGAGAAAATGAAAAGTAGAAAAAACATACGGACTACCATCCCGTTTCATTTTATGTTTGTTTTATATTTTTGTTATTTTGTTATTTCGTTTCTAGCATAAGATCGAGTCTAGTCTTGGCTTAGCAACATTGTATAATACATGTAATTGATCAAGATCTTTAACTCGCCACCAGTAAAATATCCCGTATCCAACAAAACCGTGTTTTCCTTTTCCCTACACCTAACGTTATAACCCATTTAAAAGCCCTCTTTGATAGTTTATCTTAGGTGCTTACGCCTAGTGGAGGAGGTTTTCGATCCTTTCCCAAGCCTATGGTAATCTATTTGCTATGACAGGTAGTGAGAGATATTTTCCGTTTTCATTTATGAGATTTATTTTGATGACACTTGAGAGATGTGAGTATCTAAACACTATTTGTGAGGTGCTAGTATATAATCTCCGTGCTTATTATGATTGAAGTGGAACGATTATTTGTCGTAATTACTTTTATGTTTGCATTAAATGACCCCTAACTTGTATTTTGATTAGAATAAAAGCGCATTTGCTTGAGGACAAGCAAATCTCAAGTGTAAGGGTATTTGATGAGGCGAAAAGTGTACCGCTTTTAAGGGGTCATTTAAGCCCGAAATCGTATTTATTTGATCAAATATTGCCCTAAATCGTTCCTTTTGTCATTTTAGGTACTTTTGAGGAGAAATCTGGAAAAGGAGGCATTTTGGACGTTTTTGGAGCATTAAAGTGAAGAATACGACAAAGTCTCAAAATCGGCTGAAATTTACCTTTGACGGCGTCAGAATCATCTCTTGACGGCGTCATGCCTTGGCAAGAAAAGTGGGATGTGAAATTTACTCATGACGGGCCAGTGAGTTAGCATGAGAATTATGACGGCGTCACGCTTTAACTAAATCAAGGGCGTCACGGCTTAAATCATAAGGGGACGGCGTCACGTTCATGATCCGACGGCGTCAAGCCTTGATAGGCCAGAATGGATTTTTGAAGAGCTAAAGAGGGACGGCGTCAAGAAGGTCACCCGGGAACCCTAAAAGCGGCGAGGTGACGGCGTCACACTCCATAAGGTGACGCCGTCAGATCCAAAAATCTATATATAGTTTTCTAATTTTTTGTCATTAAGGGAGAGCTTAGTGTGTGGAATTTTGGGATAAAACCCTAAGACGATTTTAGCTACTTTTTCAGGGCTTCTTGCCTTGAGATCTTCCATGTTTCATTGAAAGATAAGTTATCAATTAATCATTCAATATGTCTATGTGTTGTTTGATTCTATCTTATGCTTGTCTTTTGTTTAACATGTTAGGCTAATTTTATCTTGTGTTTGCTTAGATCTAATGAAACTTAGCTATTGATTATTGGTTGTTAGTGTGTTGTTAGTTGTATTGGATGATTGTTTATCTATGTTAGGCTTAAGAAAACTGGCTAACTTCCTATTCGGTAACTTGCTTGAATGTCTTAAGAAACATGAACCAAATGCGTACTAAAGGTTTTTATGGTTGTATTTAATGCACAAGCGAATTCTAGTGATCCCATGTTAGGAGCTTCCTAGCCGGCTCGACATAGGAGTGAAGTAGGAGCTTGTAGAGTTGGGGAAGTAAGTACGCCACCCCACGAATGGTATTAAGGAATACACCCGTCATCCACGCAACTAATACACACTAATTAACCGGTAAAAGATAGTTAGGGAGTAAGGAAATCTAAGTAAACACATTTCTCTGCACATAAGTTTCTCACCACATTTCATTTGTGTTATTTTATTTTATTGCATTTGTAGTAATTTTGGGTTAGTTGACTAGCAACTAATTCCGCCCACTCCTTCAAACCCGAGATTTTACTTGCTTTCATAAAATTATAAAAACATAAAAAGAATCTTCCTCAACCCTTAGACCTAATTAGAGTAGCCTTTCATACCTAACGAACACTATTCCCTGTGGAGAACGATCAATCCCCCGTACTTACCACTACACTATACTACATCGGTCAGGTACACTGCCTGGTGGGGTTGTAAGCCTCTTGAGATCCCTCGAGAGGTAAAACCTGTTGTAAGGTTACAAAACCACGCAATCACTATCATACTCTTAAGTTGTTCATCATTCAATCCTTCAGCTTTCTTCTTCTATTTCTTTGCTACGTCAGATTCTAACAACTTAGCATCTCTTTTCTTTCTTGTTGTGGTATCCCTTTCAACTGATCTGTTCAATCTAGCATAAGCATTATAAAAAGCTTCTTTAATCTGATCATCTGTTCTTCCTGTAAAGTAAATCTTTTTCCATAAAGCTTGATTCTTCAAATAACTTTTCATAAACTCCATCTGTTCTTTATGTGTAGGCATCTTTGTCTTGTAACCATGCTTTTGCCTATCTCTAATCTTCTGCATAAAATCTTCCCAAGCTACTTCTTTGTTCTTAGAAAGAATAAAACTTTTGAGTTTCTCTGACTTCTCTTCTTCACTTAGATCTTTATCTCTAAGAATCATCATTGCATGAGCTCTTACAATCAAATCAGAATCTAACAGATATTGTAATTGTTCATTGAAGACTTCTTGATCAACTTCAGTATTAGCAGCAATCTTTTCTAACCTTGTTCTTTCCATAAACTCAGCTATATCTCTTACATCATCTGCAGCCATCTTCCTTGCTAATTCTGCATCAAGATCTATCTGAGCTTGTTCATCTACTAAATCTTTTTCATGAAGTTTCCTTGCAACTTCTTCATCAAACTCTATTTGTGCTTGAGTCTTTGGTTTTTCTTTCTTGAGTCTTTCTTGTTCTTGTTCAGCTTCTTCAGATGTCATTGGCTTCTTTCCCTTTGCTGATCTTTTTCTTTCATACTCTATCTCAGCAGTATCTGAATGTGTCTCAGCAGTTTGTACGGTTTCTTGTTCTATTTCAACCGTATGAACTGTTTCTTGTTCTATCTGAGTAGTTTCTTGTTGTTCCTGATCTTCAACATCCATATCAGCAACATTACCAAAACCTTCATCATGTTCACTAGTTCCTTCATCATGCCTCCCCTGAGTTTTAGAACTATCCCCCTTGCCTTTATCTGATATCCTCCCCTGTTTGGGAGAATCACCACCATCATCATCACCTGAATCATCTGAATAATCACCATCAGAAGAATCTTCATCTAATACTGCTCTTGCCCGTTTCCTCCTTAGATGTTCTTCTAGCTTCTTCACCCTAACAGTTAGCTTGGTGTATACTTTGGCAAAATTTGCTTTATGAGACTTGAGCTCCTTCTCCAAAGATTCTACTTGAGCTGACAACTTGGTACAAAGAGCCATCAATTCATTTTGTGAAGAACTGCCCTCATCACTTCTAACTGTGTGACCTGTTAGGAGCGGTGAATCATGGGGCAAGGATCCAGTTGCAACTCCAGTATAACTAGGTTGAGACCTTCTCCTATAAGTTGTGATGGTTGGGGGTGTTTGTGTATTTTCAGGATTTTGATTGAGTGTGTGATGGGGATCAGATGGGTTTTCTGAACCTTCACTCAATTCAATTTGAAGCATTTCTGGAAAGAGAGGTACTACTACCCCTGAAAACAATCTACTTGCCATAGCCATGTTTTGAAAAACTTTTGATTGTAGGCTAGGTGTAGAAAAAGTTTCTTTGTGTTTCTTGAGCAAATTCTTTTTCTTATTCAGAAAAGTTTGAATAAATCTTGGATACATAAGAAACTTGGTTTTGCTGTTAACATTTGATACCATACTCTCAAAAATAAATTTTGAAAAATTAAAGACCTTGTTAGTTGACAGACAAATAAGAGCAATAGCAATATTGCTACTGAATTGCTCCCATGCTGTCTTTTTGGGACTTAAGCAATGTAAGAGAGTATGTATCAGAAATCTCCATTGTGGGGAGAAACATCTTTTTTGAAAAGTCAGTTTTTGGTTGGATGTGTCATACCCCATTCTTGAAAGTTGTTCAAAAATTTCAGTGTTAAGCATAGTGTTGATACCATCTGAATCTTGCAACTTAAGATGTCTCCTAAGTGCAGACTCGGTAACAACAAACAATATGCCATCCACTTCAGAATGGATTTCTAAGTCTCCATCTTCACTAGTCAAGACAGTTACATTCTGCCAGAACTGTGTGATGTGAGAGACATAAAGAGTATAAGAGATAGTTAAAGCATACCTTATGTTAGAGTGGTTTAGAAAATCCACAATCTCATAAAATTTCGGTCCATCTCCCTCCTCTGTTTTCTCTAGAAAAGCGACTTGGTTGTGCGTCTTGACAAAATCCAAATTAGCCATGATGTTCTTAGTAAAGTTTGATTTTAACTGTGGTGAATAATGAAGATTTAGGTTAGAAAGTAGAAGATGAAAGTTAGATGAGATATTATTGAGAGAATTAGGATTTTTAATGTAACCGACTTAAAGAATATGGTAACTTTTATTTTAGAATATAATAGAATAAAAGTTAAAATATCTTGAAGAGGATCCCTCGAAAATCGTAATTCAATCAGTAAAAATCGCAACAAACCACCAACGGCTAGTTTTTAACCAAAAATTAATTACTGACACGTCAGTTATAATGGCTAGTTCAGCAGTACTAAGTTTACACTAGCAGTATAAACTTTGCACTAGCAGTACAAACCTTTATCAAAATTTTCAAAGAACAGTATAAACTTATATGGTTTCTAAAATATTATAACACACATATAGTTTTTAGCAAACTATCAGCTATCAACGGATTTGATATGTCTTTACCAATAGCCGTTTGCTTTGGACTAGCCAACTCTTCACAGTTAGATATGGTGAGTTGATAACCATACAATTTTTGGTAAATTGTCAACCATTAACGAATTTGATTAGTCTTTACCAGAAACCGTTTGCTCTGGACTAGTTGGTTCTTATGTGGGTTAGACATGGTGAACCAATAACCATTTGTTGTGTGCACAGATAACACACTGAGCTCCAAATCACCATTCAGTCCAAACATAAAGCACTTGTAATTCCTTGGTGCTTATCATCCATTCCTGCAATTGTTAGTCCACAAACAAGGAAACAAAGTGCAAAGCACTTGTCTCACAACATAACAAGCATATGACTAACAATGCATATAAAGAAAAATTAATTTCCTTGTGGCACCCAAGCCATAACAGACTTAGGCTTGCCTCTAGCATCAACATAATTAAATCTTTTTAAAACAGTTGGAGTACCATTAGATTGAAGTGGTCTCCAAACCTATGATGTAGATGCATTAATGCCATTACCCATATTTCCCTTAGCAGTGTTTTTAAAACTTCCAGTGTTAACTGCTTGCCTTACAGTATGAGCTGCTGGGTTTGCAATTGCAACTTTAGGTTTCCAAACTTGTTTATTAATCACTGCATTGTTTTGAAATGGTCTTTTAACAGTTTTTGGTGCTGATTTAGAAAGAGTTTTTGCACCTTGAACTGTTTGTCTAGGGTGAAAAGGTCTATTTGGTCTGACAGTATGAACTGCTGGGATAGCAGTGTTAACTGTTTGTCCAACAGTATTAACTGTTGTTAGTCCAGACCTTAACAGAACTGATCTAGGTATCATTCTAGCATTTGTAGGGTGAGTGGGAGGTCTTACTGAGTTCACCCTAGGAGTTGAATACCTAGTTACCCTGTTGTTGCAATAAAATGCAAGATGGTCAAAGCTACCACATGTGAAACAAGCTTTCCTATAACAAACAAAATCATCACCTAGTTGGTAAGATTTGAGGCCATTCCAATTCCTGTGGTTACCTCTTGGCTTGTTTGTGGTTCTATACATTTCTGCATACCTAACTGTTGGTCTAAAAGGTTTTGCATTAGCTTTAGGCCTAACAGTCTCAGGTTTGACCACTTTGGGAACTTTTGGTTCCTCCACTTTAACACTAACAGGCTTAACCACAGCCTGATCATCCTCATCATCAGAAGTCCATTCCTCTATAGTTGGA
The DNA here is from genome assembly GCA_021014915.2 of Artemisia tridentata subsp. tridentata. Taxonomy (NCBI): domain Eukaryota; kingdom Viridiplantae; phylum Streptophyta; class Magnoliopsida; order Asterales; family Asteraceae; genus Artemisia; species Artemisia tridentata. The sequence goes on from CP139503.1 coordinate 183,570,808, forward strand.
GCATCTGAGTCCTTAGCTGAGGACACCTTATCCTCAGAAAGTGAGGCATCACTTGCACTCTCATACACAGGTTTATCAACTACATTCTCTTTAGGTTGAGGACCATATTTAAGCTCAGGTAGCTGAAATTCAGGTAGTCCTATGTGTTCTAGGTCAATGCCTGGAAGTGTTGGAATTCCCCTATAAGGAGGTGGAACTGATTTGTATCCTAGGCCTGACTTAGCTTTATTGAGGATTTGACACTCAACTATCTTACTAACACCCTTACATGCAAACTCTAATGTATCTACACTCATCTGAATGTTTTCCTTTGCCTGTTTTATCTTTTCCAGTTCATGTTTCAACACACTAATTTCATTTTCCCTAAACATCAAATCTCTCTTAAGTACAGCTACAGTATCACTAAAAGTAGACTCATTTTCCTTATAGTGAACTATCTATTCTTCTAATACAACCAAACCTCTCTTATGATTTGCTAAATTAAAAGCAGTATGGTTTAGCTCTATTCTCTGATTTTCATACTGTTTTCTAAGTGTTTCTAATTCTTTTAATGCATCACATGATTTAGAACATTTAGAAACTTGTACCTCAGAGTCTGAGAAAGCCATAAGTGCCATCTATGTTGATGCTTCTGCTTCCTCCTCTGCAATGTAGCTCCAATCAAACCCTAAGCCATCAATAGCAACCATATCCTTTGAGCTTGAGTCTGTAACTTCCACAAACCTTGATTTACTTCCAAATCCTCTGATCTTACCATCTTGTTGTCTTGGCATTCTGCACTCTCTTGAATAATGACCTTTCTTGTGGCAATTGAAACACTCAATCTTTGACTTGTCATACCCAGCAACATCATTGCTGTTTATGATTATCTTCTTGCCAGTCTTCTTCAAGAATCTTCTAGCTCTCAAGCTGAGAAGAGAGAGCTGCCACTTGATATCCATCTCTTCAATGTCATCTTCATCAATCTCTTGAAGATCTCCATGAGTCAACATAGTACCATTGTGCTGTGTAGTAAGGAAAGCACAATAAGTGTCTTCATTCAAAAGTCCATTAGTACTGCTAACAGTACCACTGTTAGAGTTAGCAGTACCAACTGCTCCAGCAACTTGAACTTCTTCTTCTTGATTAGATGTACTGGGAGTTGACACAAAGGCCAAATTTCCAGAACTTGAGCTTGAACTTGATCCAGCAGACTTCTTCACATCATGTTCTACTATCTTGAAGTTGCTATAGAGATCCATCAGACTCATAGAATCAATGTCTGGCTTATTCTTCCAGACAACGACATGCATAGCCCATTCTGATGGTAGACTCCTTAGGAATTTTGAGTTGAGATCTTCCTGAGGCATCTCAATTCCTAGAACAGCAGGTTGACTCACTAGCTTTTGAAGCCTATTAAACATATGATCTAGTGACTCATTGCTTGTTGCTGTGAAGTTCTTAAACTGTTGCTTGAGAAGGGTCTTCTGGGTTTTCTTGGTGGCTTCATTCCCACCATACCTTGCAACAATAGCTTCAAAAAGAGTTTTAGCACACTTGTATTTACTGAAGTTCAGTAATTGATCATTGGGGATTGTCATCAGTAGCATGCTCCTTGCTTTAACATCATTCTTGTGCTGAGCCTTCTCATCAGTAGTCAATGGCTTGGTCTGCACCTTTGTTTCAGAGACACCCTCAACAACAGTTGTTGTAGTTGTGGGCTTAAAAGAATTTCCATCTTCTATTATCTCCCATAACGTATAATCCTGCACTTGAAAGAATTGTTCAACTCTTAGTTTCCACATATCGAACTCATTGGGTTTAAGCATTGGTAGCTTAGCAGCAATATTGGTTTGACTTGTAGTTGTCTCCATGTCCATCTTCTTAAACAAATTCTTCTGGATCTTCTAAATCAAAGTATCAGCAACCTGTCTCTGATACCACTTGACCGGATCTACACACACTCCTTGTGTTAGATAGATACTTTGAATAATGCTAGTCTAGCACGCGGAATTTACTAGCAAGCACTCAGAAGATTTATTTGATGTGTTTTGTATGAACGAATGAAACAATGTATATATGAACAAGAGAAAAATAATTCACTTCAACGATTCAATATTATTAATTCAATAATACGAGTGATCTCCTATCATTAGGGTTTACAACCTTGAATCTTTTCTAAGAACTTACGTATTCATATTCTATTCAATAACCTAGGCAATCCTTTTATAGACCAAGGATTCCTGTACAAGATAACTATCATCTATATAAGTAAGATATACACAAAATCCTTTCTATACTTATCTTCTATACGATTATAAAAATTATAAGCTGTACTAACTTTCTATTACCAACCGTACTAACTGACTTTGTACTGTTAGTATAATCTTCAATATCTTCCAACAGTACTAACTTATATGCAACAGTTTCAACTGTTTACCTTAATTACCAACAATGATAGTGGGCATAATGGGATCGTACATACTTAGGTTATCCGCATAATAGTGTGTAAAAACAAAAGTTCTGTTTTAGGTCCATGAAAACAGTTTTGCATGTTTCTCACCCCAAGGTTTATAAAACAGTTCATATAAAAATGGGGCAATAAACTCACCTTAACAGTAGTAATCTGCTAGTAAACAAATAGTACAGTGTAACCGCTCTGACACGCGACCTAGATCAGTATGGCAAGTCTCAGTGTACGATTTGTGTTTTAAACATATTGACTCATTTGAAAAGTTTACAAGTTTCAATGTGTTTGTGTATTTCTTGCTTTGCTATGTGGTAAAGTACGTTCCAAAAGTGGTTTTTCGTTAGCGACTCTTTAGTGATGGCTCATGGTGAAAGTGTAAGGTGAAAGTACGTATGACGGAAACATCCGTGTTTCGTAATCGTCGCCGGAAAATACACAAGTAATATATATATTATCTTACATATATATTAGATAAAGTTTACTAATTAAGTATTTAATTAATTAGGGTTTGAAATTAATTAAATAAATATTGATGAGTTAATATAATAGTATGTATTATATTAAGTGTAGTTAAATAAAAGATGATGGTGGTGGGGTATTAGTATATTATAAATGATATAGTATTTATAATATAGTGAAAATTCTAAAACGAAATTATTATAGGTAATTAATTTAGTAAAATTAATTAAAGTGTGAGTATATAAATATATAGAAATATATTTATGGGGAAATCATACATACATTACAATGTAGGCAATTCTCTACATTTCCTTTGAAAAAAAGGGTAGGGGCAGGGGAAAACATGTATCAGAGACTTACCGCAGAGACTGAACTATACATTTTTAAAACTTTTTTCAAAGAAAATGTAGGGAATTGCCTACATTGTAATGTAGGTATGATTTCCCCTTTATATTTATAAGCTTTAGAAAATCTAAAAATATTAATTTGAAAGAATCAATATTTTTAATAATAAAAATCACATATTTCGTCCTTTAGTCGATTTTTATCCAAAAATATTCCAAGTGTTGGATTTTTAGGAAAATCGGGCATGACCCGTTCGTTTATTCAAGTTTTTCCATTTTTCTCAAGTATTGCAAATTACTCAAATAGTCCCTTAAGTTTTCAATATTCGCAAATCTAGTCCAAACATATACATATTAGGTTATAACTATATATATCGTTACGTTTTCATTTAAATTAACGTTTTCTCAAAATAATTATAAGTTACGATATAAAAGTCAACGTTTAGTCAAACTTTTCCCAAAAGTCAATGAAAGTCAACAAAACATTATATTCAGCCGAAGAGCCCATTAAGTGGTGGTTTAGGCCCGTTAAGCCCAACGAAGCCCGAAAAGGTGAAAACATTTAAATTCGGTATTTAACATATTAGGGTGTGTTTGTTTTTTTTTTAAAAAGTCTTACTAGCCCTCTTACTCTTACCAGTAAGAGGTGGTCAGACGTTTTGCTTGTTTGTTTTTTTCTTTTGAATGAGACCCAGTTAGACATATAACATCTTACTCAGTAAGAGGTGGGGGACTTGTCTTACTGCCTCTTACTCGATAAGAGATTGAAGACTCGTGTTAATATAATATATTTGATGGTTTATTAACTATGTTATATTTATGATAAAAAGTCTTGTTTCATATTTACATAAGTTACTTAAATAAATTGCAGAAACGAGCACTTAAAATCATTCAGAAAATTATAAAAAAAAAAAAAAACAACATTATTTCGTTCAGATTTAGACTTTCTAGCCACCTCTTACTGGTAAGAAGTGGTAGTCAGATTCAGACATAAAACATCTTAATGAAACAAACACACCCTTAGTGAGTTATAATATGTATAGTAAGCCGAAAAATAATCCAAAACTCGTTTTTGTCACCCGAGACTATAATTGGGCCGAGTAGGCCACAATGAGCCCAAAAGTATAAGTTTAGCACGAAACTAATTAAACCTATTTAAGTTACGTTATATATATCGTTAAGTTTCTGAAAATCAATTAAGCACATCAAATAAGCCACGGGGTCAAATAGTCAACCATGGCCGAAGGTCATTGGGCTCGGCCCAAACCTTGTCGAGACCAAGGTAAACCCGAACTAAAACTAAAAATTAATAACGTTATTCCTCGTTCCGATAAGTCGTAAAAATAAACAATAGCCTAAAAACTTCACCATTTCACCACTAGAGCCAAAACTTTATGTTTTTCAAAACCCCAATTTTTGTTTGGTGAAAAATGTAACCGATTGGTGTATATACTCGAAATAGTGCATATTTCATTTTAAACTCGCGTAATTAGTTCTAAACACATTTGTAGCAACAAATTAGCATAACATGCAACAAGATTCACTACACAAGCAAAAAACAACATATTTTGTATAAATGTTTCAAAAATGTCAAGTACTAGTATTTGTATAACAAACCCTAGCTGTTTCAAATTACTAAAATATATACATTAAACACTTTGTATCCCTTTTAAGCATCATAAAAACATGTAATAAACAAGATTGAACAAGTTTTTTAGAGTTCTTACAAAGGGTTTGTTTGTACGAGACCAAGAAGATCAAGAAAAGACCCAAATTGCTTCCAAATTACCCACAATACGTTCCGATTAACCCAAAACTCTTGAAAGTACAACCCGATTCACTTTAACTTCAAATGATTTTTGTAGATCTTGAAAATTGTGGCTCGACCGGTTTTGGAGAAGGAAAAGTAGGAGAGGAAATTTTTAGATGAACAATTGTGTGTGTGTAGTAGTGTGTGAAGTGTTTTAAGAAAAGGTTAAATGGTGGTGATGTTCTAATAAGCCAAAAATGATATCAACTCTTTGTTTTGTTATGAAATGGGCGGCAAAACAAGGTCAAGGAGGGGGGGTGAATTTATTTCAACTTTGTATATGTATTGTGTGTCAGTTTGAGCTTAAATGTTACAGTAAAGTTCCGGTTTGACGTTTTTGGACACGTATACGCAAAATCAAGTTTTATCGACGTTTTTATCAGAAAAATAATGAAATATTATTATTTTCTCAGAAATGTACTTATTTGACTTCTACCATATCTACTGCAGTGTTAGTACGCGTGTGGGGTTGCTTTTCATTAAATGCGAGAAAGCTTCTCGGTTTAATACGTGATTTGTCAGTAACTAACAGAAATAGAATAATTTATGCTTACTGACCAAAATAGATAGTTTCAATAGTGACTGTAAGCTACAGTCTGCGGGATAGCTTCCCGAAATGCTCAGAAATCACTGGTACAGATTCTGCCTATCGTCACACTGGAAATGCGTGACTATATGCATATAGTCACACACGTTTTTTTGGGTGTGTGTGACAAAAAGTCGCGCCACCGTAGGTATCATATAGTCACATTGTTTAGTTTGTGGCCGTTTTCATCGAAAAAGAGTGACCAAAACCCGAATATGTGTGACTAATTAGGCACAAGTTTTGTTGGATTCATCAGTATGTGTGACTATTTCCCATCCTATGGCCACACGAAAATATAATAAATGTGACGTTTGTGATGATTTAGTCACACATCGTGTGTTGTTTTTTTCAAGTTAGTCACATACAATTTAAAAAACAGTGGCCAAAAGTGTTAATAAGTGTGACCATATGCTATTTAAAGTGAAGAAATGTGTACTATTGATCATCCAATGGTCACATGAATTCTTAGTTTGTGTGGCCTTTTGTAATATTTAGTCACACAAAGCATGTTTGCTTTGGGTATTTAGTCACATACAATTAAGCATAAAGTGGCCAAAAGTGTTAATAAGTGTGACCATATGCTGTTTTAAGTGAAGAAATGTGTATTTTGTGTGACTATTGATCATCCAATGGTCACATGAATTCTTAGTTTGTGTGGCCTTTTGTAATATTTAGTCACACAAAGCATGTTTGTTTTCGGTATATAGTCACATACAATTAAGCATAAAGTGGCCAAAAGTGTTAATAAGTGTGACCATATGCTGTTTTAAGTGAAGAAATGTGTATTTTGTGTGACTATTGATCATCCAATGGTCACATGAATTCTTAGTTTGTGTGGCCTTTTGTAATATTTAGTCACACAAAGCATGTTTGTTTTCGGTATATAGTCACATACAATTAAGCATAAAGTGGCCAAAAGTGTTAATAAGTGTGACCATATGCTGTTTTTAGTGAAGAAATGTGTATTTTGTGTGACTATTGATCATCCAATGGCCACATGAATTTTATGTTTGTGTGGCCTTTTGTAATATTTAGTCACACAAAGCATCTTTGTTTTGGTTATTTAGTCACATACAATTAAGCATAAAGTGGCCAAAAGTGTTGATAAGTGTGACCATATGCTGTTTTAAGTGAAAAAATGTGTATTTTGTGTGACTATTGATCATCCAATGGTCACATGAATTCTTAGTTTGTGTGGCCTTTTGTAATATTTAGCCACACAAAGCATGTTTGTTTTGGGTATTTAGTCACATACAATTAAGCATAAAGTGGCCAAAAGTGTTAATAAGTGTGACCATATGCTGTTTTAAGTGAAGAAATGTGTATTTTGTGTGACTATTGATCATCCAATGGTCACATGAATTCTTAGTTTGTGTGGCCTTTTGTAATATTTAGTCACACAAAGCATGTTTGTTTTGGGTATTTAGTCACATACAATTAAGCATAAAGTGGCCAAAAGTGTTAATAAGTGTGACCATATGCTGTTTTAAGTGAAGAAATGTGTATTTTGTGTGACTATTGATCATCCAATGGTCACATGAATATTTAGTTTGTGTGGCCTTTTGTAATATTTAGTCACACAAAGCATGTTTGTTTTGGGTATTTAGTCACATACAATTAAGCATAAAGTGGCCAAAAGTGTTGATAAGTGTGACCATATGCTGTTTTAAGTGAAAAAATGTGTATTTTGTGTGACTATTGATCATCCAATGGTCACATGAATTTTTAGTTTGTGTGGCCTTTTGTAATATTCAGTCACACAAAGCATGTTTGTTTTGGGTATTTAGTCACATACACTTAAGCATAAAGTGGCCAAAAGTGTTAATAAGTGTGACCATATGCTGTTTAAAGTGAAGAAATTTGTATTTTGTGTGACTATTGATCATCCAATGGCCACTTGAATTTTATGTTTGTGTGGCCTTTTGTAATATTTAGTCACACATCGAATTAAACAAAGAGTGACCAATAATGTTGATAAGCGTGACCATAGTACTGGTATTTTTAAGTTAGTACTGTTGGAGCAGAGTTGCTACTGCTAGTACTATGCTAGTGCTGCTGGAATGAGTATATTATATATATATAAAACAGAATCATAAACAAAAAGAAATTTGAAATTGAATAAAACTCGAATGTATATAACTGAACAGAGTATACAATTGTAATGTCGTACATAATCAAATTCTCAAGTACCATAATTTAAAGACTTTTGACTCTTCGCCGGCATAGCTTGCTTTAGGGCTTCAATAGAGACATTACTTTTGCGCTTCGATGGTGCTGTTGGTCCACAGTTGTTGTCACTTTTCTTTTGCATTGTAGTTGGCAGTGTAACCTGTAGTAACAAAAGACGCTTGTATCAAACATTGAATTATATATCAAGAATTATATATATGTAAGTTGAAAAAACACATGTATGTACCCAAAGCAACGATATTTGATTTCTTTAAGTGCCACAGTTTGCAGTTAAATGGCTTAAAAAAAGAATTTTTGCATGTACATATATCAGAAATTATTTAAACAAAAGAATAACAAGAAACATGTTGAAATACATACTGTTGGCAGTGCTTGTGTTGGAGACACATTTTGTTCTGATTGGGAATCTGGAGGCCCGTTTTGTCGTGACTTAGGCTTTTTCTCAGGTCCGACAGTTTTAGCAGGTTCCTATATGTATATATAAAACACGTTACATTATATAACAAAAGAATAACAAGAAACATGTTGAAATACATACTGTTGGTACTCCTTTTGTTGGAGACACATTTCCTTGCGATTGGGAATCTGTAGACCCTTGTTGGCTTGCATTTGAGGCTACTGGCAATTGAGATGACAATTTTAACTGCACCCCTTGTTGACTCAACTGTGCCATCAGTTGAGTAAGTATTCTTTTTGTTTCTGTAATCCCATTGGACAATTTCTTGATCTGGTCATCAGATTCTTTCTGCAAAAAAAAATATAGGAAATGTTGGGATTAAAAGTCTTCTGGATGCTGTTAGAGTAACTGATGCTCTTATTTGTGTCAATGCTGCTCAGATGGAGTTAGTGATGCTCATGAACTTCAATTACAAATATGGCTAGTGTTTACCACTGCTAGTACACAATTTACTACTGCTAGTACACATTTAATCCTGCTGGTATATAAGCATAATAATAGAATTTGCAGTCAAACTTACAAGTGTATCTCCCACTGATGTGATCTCATCATCTGGAAATTCGCCATCGTTGTTTACCCTTCCTTTCAACCACATTATACCACGCGGGGGTTCTTCATCTGCTTCAATCTCTTTATTTTTGATCTAATAAACATCAAATGCATACACATGTAAAGTTAATTAAAACAAGATAAACGAAAATATGAAGGTGCATACACATGTGATCTTACCATTTTCTCTTTCAAATAAACATATCCACCTCGTCCCATTTTATGCTGATAAATATTTTTGGAACGCGACATTTTAGCTTTATCAGCTATCTTCTAAAAACACAAAATCATAAGGCGTTTACATGTGGTAATGCTGCAAACTGAAAATTATGAAATGACATATAGACTTAAATAAAGATGACTAATTAAAACCTTGTATTCATCGGTGGTCGTGTTGTTTACAAACTCGACCCAGTCTTCTGATTTCACAAATCGACTATACTTGGCCGGGACTTCATTCAGTTTGGAAGGTGTATTTAGGTGGGGCAAAATGTATTCTTCTCTGAGCTTCGTTCTGAAAGTCCTTAGCAGTTTACCAAGACGAGTCATTACCAATTTTCTGAATGTCACGTCAACATCAAAATATCGCTGCAAAGATTAACACAATGTTGTTAATTAGTTGCACATAATGTAACTGCATAGATAAAATTATGTAGTACTGGGTTAAAAAATACAGTAGTATATATGTACAGTGATGTCAGTCCATAGTTTATCTCTTTCTTCTTTATTCACATTCCTCCAGGAAAGATTCTTCAAACCTATATGCTCACGAACCAGATCTCCTAAAAAACTCGTAAACAGTGCTCTGTGTAACCCTGATACCCTATTCAATGCATCGAAGGTTACCTTGAGCTTTATTCCACCAGGGTTGCCATATTTCATGCGAAACTTAAATAGCCTGGTCATGCCTCTCTTAGCTAGTATCCGATCTGATTGGTTGGTTCCAGGCGCATCTAGATCTTCCTCATCAGAATACTTTTCGGATTCATAGTCTATGTTGTTATCATCATGTTCATTATCAGCAGGAAGCAAAAGATGATTATCAACAATGGGTTGAATTCCCATGACTCTTGAGTAACAATGGGTACAAGAAAATGATTCTGGCTTTGAGAGTAATGGTGATATAAGAATTGATTATTGTGTTTTCTTGGCAGTATTTTTTTTTTTTTTTTTTAGGAGAGAAAAGAGGGTATAGGAAGAAGATGAATCGTACCTTATTCTTGGTACCCGCTTCAAATTAATTAGGCGATTTCAAAATTTTGGATCAAAATTTTGGCTCCAAATTCTAATTTCAAAATAACAATTGAATTATTTTAAAAATTTGCCTTAAATTTGAACCTGTTTAGTAAAGCATAAACTTGAAACAAAATTTTGGCTCCAAATGTTATATATCATTATCTTAATCGCAAATCATGAACCAAGATCTAGAACAAAGATCATGAACACAAACTGCATATCAAATCAAGAACTCAAATTTACACAATTACACCAAAATCATGAACACAACTTGCCACCATTTAACACAAACTGCTACCATTAAATCATAAACCAACATGAAAAATGAAGAACACAAACTGCTACCATTATCAAAATTTTGGCTCCAAATGTTATAGTTTCATTATCTTAATCGCAAATCATGAACCAAGATCTAGAACAAAGATCATGAACACAAACTGCATATCAAATCAAGAACTCAAATTTACACAATTACACCAAAATCATGAACACAACTTGACACCATTTAACACAAACTGCTACCATTAAATCATAAACCAACATGAAAAATGAAGAACACAAACTGCTACCATTAAATAAATATGTGCAATCATCAAATCAACAACAGAAACTGCTACCATAAAATCTAACTGTGCAATCATCACATCAAGAACACAAATTGCTACCATTTAACAAACCAAAATACTATCATTACAGTTATAAAATAGATACAGAGTTAAACTACACTAGTTACCAGTTACTGCACCATTAATAATTACATTTATCCAAATTAAATATCAGAACTGCTACTACGTACCATATTAAAGTAATTATCCTCTAGTTCATAATAGTCGAGATGATCACCACCTTTACATAATTCTCAACAATTTAATGTACGAGAAGTCTTCTTCACGGCCATCGGTTGATACAACATCTTCTTACTCGTAACTGCTACTACGTACCATATTAAACTAATTATCCTCTAGTTCATAATAGTCGAGATGATCACCACCTCTACATAATTCTCAACACAACATTTAATGTACGAGAAGTCTTCTTCACGGCCCAACATTTAATGTACGAGAAGTCTTCTTCACGGCCATCGGTTGATACAACGTACATCTTCTTACTCATAACTGCTACTACGTACCATATTAAACTAATTATCCTCTAGTTCATAATAGTCGAGATGACCACCACCTTTACATAATTCTCAACACATTTAATGTACGAGAAGTCTTCTTCACGGCCATCGGTTGGTACATCTTCTTAATTATACGGTAGTCCCAAGTTTGGGAGTAGCTTAAGAGGATTCATCTTTGTCATTTACCTACAAGTTGAACGAGTATATATAATGGATTAAGTCTTGAGAATGTGATAAAGGTAGCGAAACAACACTTATTAAATGGACCATTATTACCCCTTTTGTGTCAGCATCAGCAGATTCTTCATCGCTAGAGAAATAGAAAGGGCTCTGTCTCTTCCAATCTGTGTTTTCCCATACCTCCTAATAGTTCAACATACCATATGTGTTTCAAAAAATTTAATTAATGGTATAATTAAGGTATACAACTTTAGCCACAAACACATAACAACTTTAGTATACCTTGTTGGAAATGATTTTGAATTTGGACCTAGTGCCGGAGGTCTCTTTGGAAGCAGCCTCTCTACTCCCGGGTTTACCTTGGGGTAGGGGTAGGGTCTGTCTACAGCCTACCTCCCCCATACCCTGCCCCGGCGGGATTGGGTTTGTTGTTGTTTGGATTTTTGCCTTTGAACCTGTTAAAGCATAAACTTGAATAAATTAAAAATTCACACAGCAGCTTTACATTCAACAATAAATTCACACCTTTTATGTCAGCATCACCAGATTCTTCATCGCTAGAGAAATAGAAAGGGCTCTTTCTCTTCCAATCTGTGTTTTCCCATACCTCCTAATAGTTCAACATACCATTTGTTTCAAAAAATTTAATTAATGGTATAATTAAGGTATACAACTTTAGCCACAAACACATAACTTTAGTATATACCTTGTTGGAAGGGATTTTTGTCTTTGAACCTGTTAAAGCATAAACTTGAATAAATTAAAACTTCACACAGCTTTACATTCAACAATAAATTCACACAGCTTTACATTAGAATCGGTAACAACAACCCCAAACATCACCATTTATAGATCAAAAGCCTGTTACTAATTATTGTACAATGAATCATCAACTGATATGTGAAAACATTAAAAAACATACCTTTGTTGTCATTTGGATTCATTGTTTGCGTGTTTTTGTTTGCCACGTCTGTTTTTCAAACTATTACCATTAGCTAAATTAAAAGACAAAGATGAAATGAAAGGTGGCCCAGGATCCTACTGTTACCCGTGGGAATCCGCCGTGGGAATAAGAAGAATCAAGAATGTGTGTTTTGATTAGGGTTTATTGATTTTTGTGTCGGTTTACAATTGATCGGTAAAGGGATTAATTGGCCCTTTACTATTGATCAAGTAGTGGTGGTTTGGTTTAATTGCCCCAGGATCCTACTGTTACCCGTGGGAATCCGCCGTGGGAGTAAGAAGAATGTGTGTTTTGATTAGGGTTTACTCACTTTTTTGTCTGTTTACAATTGATCGGTAAAGGGATTAATTGCCCCTTTACTTATTGATCAAGTGGCCGGTGGTTTGGTGAGTGGCAAGTTGTGTAGAAAGAAAAAAATAATAATAGTTAAAAAATAATAATAATAAATAAATAAATAAATTAAAAAAAAAAAAAAAAAAAAAATCTAATGGTGTTGACGTGGCGGTGAAAACCAACTATAGCCGATGGTTCGGGTTCGTGGCGGGTTTTAGTGTACTCGTACCCGAACCCGTTTATAATATACCCGTACCCGCCCCATATCCCACCGGATACCCGTTATCCATCGGTTTTTCGGGTTTCCCCGCGGGTATCGAGGTTATCCGTAATATAATTAAAAGTTAAAGAAAATGAATATCGTATCAAACGATTTAACGCAACATATCGCAACGCAACGTACTCGGCACGATATTCACCAAAAAAATCAAATGCGCAAGAGGTTTCAAAAGTTAATCATTCTCATTTCAAAAGATAATCTCGTTTTAGCCTTTTAAAAGGGTTTGGTATCCTCGTTCGTGTGACGGTAGAGAACACGGACTCACGAGTACTCACTCCAAAAAAACGAATAACCGAATTAATAGTCGAGAAGAGTATTGACAATAACTCGAGTCGAGACGAGATGACGAAAACAAGTCGAAGAGATAACTAACAACAAACATATCAAATAAGATGAGTCGATTGGTAATCGTCTGTATTTTCCCATAATCCCGTTTATTAGTACAAGGTATACTCGTTTTATGATTTAAAACAAGTTTGGACTTACGACAAAATTAATCTTTGGAAATAACAAAATTTCGCCAAGACCCTTTCATTTATCGAACGTTTCCAATTCAAAAGACTTTATTGAAAATCAATTTCCCGAGTAATTTATAATATAACGAGTATTTATATAAACCCTAAACCCTAAAACCTAAACCCTAAACCCTAAACTCTAAACCCTAAACGCTAAACCAATCCGTAACTCAAACAATAACCAAACGAATAGTCCAATAAATCCAAATATGTTAGTGTACGGGTAGCATGTCTCGAATGGCAAGAGAGTTACTGAGAAAGATCTTCAGACAAGCAAAAAGGAAATAATGTTATTACTGCTTGTGTCTCTATTAGTGTTGCTAGGTTTAACGTTGTACTAACAGGTTTAACTTTGTATAGAAGATATTTGGATTTTGTAACAATTTTCTTTAATAAAGTAGATAGTCTATAAGAGGAATACTAAAGAAGGTATAATCGAAAAAGACCCAAGGGCGGAGATGGTTGAGTTGTTGGTGTTGTGAAGGGGAGGTCACAGGTTCGATACCTGTTGCTTCCTTTTTGGTATTTCCCTCCCCAAAAATTTAAAAAAGCCCCCATTTTTTTTCACCAAATTTCAAAATTAAAGCCCCCCATATTTTTTTAAAAAACCCACCCATATATATTTTTTAAAAACCCACCCATATATATTTTTTTCAGTAAATTTCAAAATTAAAGACCCCCATATTTTTTTCAGCAAATTTCAAATTTCGCACATTTCTCACCAATCACAGCCACCACTCACCATCCACCATTCACCAGTAACCAATCACAGCCACCACTCGCCGGTCCGGCCATCAACAACGGAGGGAGGTTCATTTAGATCTAAATTAGGTAATTTTTTTAATTAGGAAATCATTTTTTTTATGCAATAATGGTGAAATTATATTATTCTCGAAATTGTTTTTTACAATTATAAAGATAGCAAATTCTGCCCACTATCCATTGTAATTATACACAAATGATTTGATGCTTATATTGGTTTAATTTGTGACTTGTAGGATATATATTTTTTTAAAGTTGTATTTTGGGTTTAACATGAATGAAAAATAGCATCTTCAACTTGAAAAACCAACTGTTATTACATAACAAAATTCTGCATACATAGATGCATTGTTGATTGCATAGTTGATTACATACAAGGAGAAAACATAGTACTTATTACAGTAGCATCATAACATCAAGACTAGTAAAGCTCAGCTAATTGTCCTTTTCCCTTTACCCTTAGTGAGTTCAATTGGGCCTTTTCCCTTTCTCTTCTTTGCTTGGATTTCTTCCCTAGTTGCCTGATTTGGTAGGCATAGAACTTGTTCCCTTTTTCCTGGGATTGACAGAGTGTGAACTGGAGGGTTTTTGGACATTGTGGCTTTTTTTGAGACAGCTTCATCTTCAGATGTTGAATGATAGCTAGAAACCAAGCTATCATTAAAAAAGCTACTGTTAAAGGAGCTAAAATCGTCAGAGCTCGAGTCAACAACCTTTCCCTTAGGTGGTATTCTCTTATGAAAGCTACCTGTAGGAGGGTAGGGGAAATTCCAATCAGGTTTAGGAGACATTAGTCCTGATGAATCAGAGGATATTTCAATAACATTTGGCTTGGAAGTCATTGTGGATGAGGTTTAGTGTTTGACAGGTTTTTGATGGTGTAATGTTGTGTGTAATGTTGTGTTTATGTAATGGCCATTTAAAGTAAAGAGGATCACATAGTTCAATGTATAAGTAAATGCCATTAAAGGCTTGGTTGGTATGTGTAGGTAACTTCCTGCATTTAGGTGTAATAAACAAAGTTTGACTTTCTTAAGTATATGCATTTTTGGAACTAGGCAGTGCTAAACACTTGACATTGTAACTTTACAAATCAAAAGGCTGTTAGAAAATAATATTGACATTAACATAGCTGCATTAATATTTAACATCATACCATACATCTATCGTTACCATTCGATGACAGCACAAAACACAACAACATCAGAAAGACTACCAACAACATCAACCATGACACCACAAAACACAAAAGACATAAACATAGTCAACTAACATATCAACCACATCAGTAGTTCATTGATCCAAGCTTCGTGATAAAGTTGCCCAAATCACCTAGACGCTTATGCTTTTGGGCAATATCAACAAGCAACCTATCAGATGCCATCATGTCCTCCTCTTGCATCCTCCTTAAATCAGCAATGCTTTCAAGAGCAGAATCAAAACCATATAAAAGCTCTAACTCCTTGATCAACTTATCCCTATTGTTTATCAGCATTCTTTTCTCAGAAACCTTGTGCCTCAAATCATGAACTTCCTTGGAAGTAGCTTCAACCTGTCGCTCATAGTAAACTAGCATCATGTCTTTCACAAGCTTTGAGTTTGCAACTGTTGCCAATTCAGAACAAATCACTAGTTTAGTTTCCATATATGATTTTGATAACAAAAAATTTTGAGATTTTTTGTAATTTTTAAATTTTATTTTGGTTTGTTAAGAAGAGATGAAAATTATGAGAGGTATGTTGCTTTATATACAACAACAATCAAGAAACACCTAGAGGAAGGAAGATGTATCGAGCCTAGCAATGTGAATAGTGTGTAATGATGAAATAGCCTTCCCCATAATTACTTGCAAGTTGCAAGTTGCAAGTTGCAACAAAAACCATTAATACTATACTAAACAGAGTAGTATTATTTTAATTTTCACTTTGCAACAAAAACCATTAATACTAGATTTTACTAATGTATGGTTGTAATATTTTCAAAATAAACATTTTATCCCACATTAGACTTAGGCCCAAACGTATCAAACATTTATAATTTTATATTGGTTTAATTTGTGACGGGTACTAGCAGTACTAAATTTATACTAGCCGTACTAAATTTCACTAGCAGCAGTACCTTTTGTACTAGTAGTGGTAAATACTTGGTTTACTTATGCACAAATGATTTGATGCTTATATTGGTTTAATTTGTGACTTGTAGGATACATACGTTACCATTTGACCTCAACAATAGCATGGACAAGTCTTGGATGAAAACTAGTAGGACCAAGAAACAATATATTGCTGGAGTACACGCGTTTATTAAGTATGCAGAACACAACTTGCAGAAGATGATGAACATCGACCCACGAGGTAATAAACAACAGCTTAAGATGCCATGTCCGTGTATCTCATGTTTAAACCGCATAGAGCATAAAGTGGAGGATGTGCAGTTCCATTTATTCTGCCACGGGATTAATCAAAGCTACACAAAATGGGATAAACATGGAGAAAATGATGAGCAAGCAACAACTGCCCAAATACCTGTTAATGCTACAACAGAGGAGTTTGTTGACGACACGGATTTCGACATGGATTTTGTTCCAGAAATTCCAACAGATGGCCCAGCAACAGTGAACATGGTTAATGGTGCAAAAGAATGTTTTGATGAGGATAACCTTGCCAAGTTTCAACAACTATTATTAGACGCGGAGAAGCCACTTTACGAAGGATGTCCTGACTTCACAAAGTTGTCCGCAATAGTTAAACTACTCAACTTGAAGGGTAAGTATGGAGCTTCTGATAAGTTCTTTACTGAATTACTAGGATTGTTGAAAAAGATGCTACCTGCTGGTAACGAAATGGTTGAAAAAACTTATGAGGCAAAAAAACTAGTGAGAATGATGGGATCAGGATACAAAAAGATACATGTATGTAGCAACAACTGCATTCTTTACTGGAAGGTTAACAAGGAGTTGACTGTTTGTCCAACTTGTGGGACATCAAGATGGAAGGTGGATAGTAAGACACATAAAGTGTACGAAAACATTCCGGCAAAGGTAATGTGGTACTTTCCAATTATACCAAGACTGCAACGCCTCTTTAAGTTAGAAAGTATTTCAGAAGATCTAACATGGCACGCAACAAGGAGGATAACAGATGGTGTTTTACGTCACCCCGCAGATTCACAGGCATGGCGTACCATAGATGAAAAATTCCCCGAAATTGCTGAAGATCCGAGAAATCTACGGCTAGGAATATCGGCTGATGGGGTTGACGTCAACTCAGGAAATAGGCATCACAGTGTATGGCCAGTTTTATCTGTCATATACAACCTTCCTCCATGGTTGTGTATGAAAAGAAAGTTTATCATGCTTTCGGTATTGATATCGGGATACCCGGGAAATGATATCGATGTATTTTTAGAACCGTTGGTTGATGATCTGCAAACCTTATTCGAGGAAGGGGTTGATACATACGATGCTTCTAAAAAAGAAAACTTTAATCTGCGCGCCGTTGTGTTATGGACGATAAATGATTACCCTGCACTTGGTACATTATGTGGCTGCCCATACAGTGGATTCAAAGGTTGTGTAGTATGTGGGAAAGATACACACTGTGTTAGACTTTCCGCCTCATCCAAGCAAAGTTATGCTGGACACAGACGATATCTACCATACAACCATCCGTTCAGAACGCAAAGGAAGGCGTTTAATGGACAAGAAGAACCACGTCATGCTCCAAATCCATTGACCGGGGAACAAATATACAACGAGGTACAACATATTGAAAATAAGTGGGGAAAAGGAAAAACCTCGAAAAACCAAGATCAAGATACCAGAGGCAGAGGTGGGAAGATTAAAAAGCAGAAAAGGAAAACAACAGAAGAAGAGGGTAGTTCAAGCCAAGCAAATGAAGCATATTGGAAGAAATTCAACATTTGGTATCGAAAGCTAAGGTATTGGAGGCATCATTGTGTTACCGCATTGTATGATTCATGCATGTAGAAAGAATGTTGGTGAGAGTCTATCGGAACTTGCTGAATTCCTGGAAAGACAAAGATGGAATGAATGCTCGTGGATTGGAGAGTTGGGGATAAAAGAAGAGTTGTTTGCTAGGCAAGAAGCAGACAAAACAACACTACCTCCAGCAGGTTACACATTAACGAATGCTGAAAAAGACATCTTTTGTGAAACGTTAAGCAACATCAGGGTACCACAAGGCTATTGTTCAAATTTCTCTAGTTTGGTCAGCCTAAATGATAGGAAGCTCATTGGCCTTAAATCGCATGACTATCACATGCTAATGCAAGAGTTTTTACCCATTGCTATACGTTCAGTCATGCACCCGCCCACACGATATGCTATAATCAGGTTTTGCTTTTTCTTTAAATCTATATGTAGGAAAGAAATCAGCTTGCAAGAACTAGATAAGATGCAAGAAGAACTTGTTGTTACACTGTGCCTACTCGAGAAGTTCTTTCCTCCGTCATTTTTTGATATTATGATACACTTGACTGTGCACCTAACTAGGGAGGTAAAATTATGTGGTCCCATATGCTTTCGGTGGATGTATCCCTTCGAAAGATGTATGAAGGTTATTAAAGGACATGTGCGAAACAGAAATAGACCAGAGGGATGCATTGCCGAGGAGACTATCGCGGAAGAAACAATAGAGTTTTTTAGCGAATATCATAAAACCATGAAAACTATTGGTATCCCAGCTGATAAACATGTAACCAATGAAGTTGAGGACGGAAAGCCATTGTCGGCCGGCAAACCAAGTGAAGTTTCCGTAGAATCCTTTCAGAAAGCACATTTGTATGTAATACAAAATACAGATGAAATTCAACCGTATATCGAGTAAGTATATATTACTAACACATGTCGATTTCGTTGCTTAAAATGTTCTATCAAATATAATAATCAAAGACATTTATTTGTTTCAGGCGACACAAGGAAGTTTTGAAAGGAAAAAACCCGGGTAAAAAACTTGCATTGCTGGAGAATGAGCACAGTAAATCTTTTGCTAAGTGGTTACTCGAAGAGGTAATTACTTGTATGTTGTTTATAATTGTTTGTTTGTTGCTATCATCATAATTGTCCCTCCTGTATATGACATTAGATAGAGGTCGACCAGCACACCATTTCATTATCCCAAACACTCCTATTCTTTAATTGTTTGTTTGTTGTTCCTGCAATTTAAAGGTAATATATATACTTGTAATGAAATTCAGGTTGAGAGAGAGTTAGCGATATCCAATGACAGTGTATCAGAAACTGTGAGGTGGATATCATTTGGACCACGCGCCAGCGTAGTGAAATACGAGGCGTATAACATCAATGGGTATACATTTCGTACGAAAAGTAATGATGGCATAGTTTACCAGAACAGTGGGGTTAGTGTTGAGTCAGTAGATGTGCACATATCCAAAAAAGAAGTTGCAACCATAAAAAAAACATCTTATTATGGGGTTTTACAAGAGATATGGGTACTAGATTACCGTTTCAGGCAAATTCCTCTTTTCAAATGTGATTGGGCTAATCGCAAAACTCATGGGGTCAAACATGATCCTCTTGGTTATACGTTGGTAGACCTGAATACTTTCGGCCACAAGGATGATCCGTTCATATTAGCGTCACAAGCAACACAAGTGTTTTATGTGAAAGACCAGGTACAGAAAAATTTGTCCATTGTCTTTAAAACACCTACCAAGAATTACAAAGATACATATGACGAAGTCGATGAGGAGTTTAGTACAGTCATTCACGAGCAAAATGAAAAAATATTGCCACGTGTATATAAAGAAGACTTGGGCAAGGAATCACAAAGTGACTACTATCGAACCGACATTGAAGGTATTGTTATACGAAAATCCAAGTGAAGCATGTCATGCTGCATTAAGACTGCTAGTGTAATAGTTAACCCTGCTGGTTGAAGTTAAGACTGCTGCTCAAGGCTAAGTGCAAGGTTACTGCTGGTATTGTAAAGTTAGTAATGTTAGATGAATAGCTGTTTTAGTATTAAATAGTTGTTCCTGTAATTTAGCCTGTTGTAATGGATTTTGACTCAAAAAAGTCAAGCTTTTCAATGGCAATGAAAAATTTTGCGGTTTTCACTGTTATATGTCCACTTGCAGTCAAGCTTTATTGTATTTGCAGTTTCCATTTATCATGTATATGCACTTGCAGGCACTTTAGTAACATGTTACTTCATTATAAAGTTGAAAATTGACTTTAGAAAGTCAAGTAATCTGGTTCCAGCTAGGCCGGGGCAAGTAACATACTTACATACTACTGCATTAAACTAGATAGACTATAAAATCCCAGCATTGTAATGGGGCAAATTAAATGAAGAGTCATGACTAACAGTCTGAACTCAAAATATGACTCTATGATTTAGACACTTAAATAAATACTTCATGTGACCATATGTAACATCTTGAATTTAGTCACACAAACACTCAATGTGACTAATATCAAGGTTAATGATAACTGAGTTCACATATTGCTATACATATTAGTCACATGAATATTTCACAGTGTGACTATTTTCAATGTATTGGTCACATATAATACCCTTATAATGTGGCCATATATAAACATAATTTAGATGCACATTTGTGGTATGGTGTTACTATTGTATAGCCTATAGTCACATGATTGTGCTACAATTAAGTGTGACCATACACATTAGGAATTGGCAGGCAAACACACACTTAACTTTAGACACACATATTAACTTACGTGACTATTTGTATCAAATTTTGGTCACACTTAATCATGTATGCCTATGGTTTAGTGTGACCATATATGACATTTGGTCACACATCTCAAGTGTGTGACATATATTTGTCACTTTTAAATGCATATCGTGACTATGCTTCAAACTTGCTTTTCAGTTGTCACACATTTCAAATTCATATGTGGCTAAATTTTCAACAAAAACTAGCAGTCACGCTTAAATAATGTGTGACAAACTTGAGCATATGATTTAGCCACATACACAATTACTTCGTGTGACCATATATGGATTTTGGTCACACTTTTCAATTGCGTGACATATATTTGTCACATATGTATATATATAGTGTGACTAATGTTTCAACCTTATTTGTATCCGTCACACGTCCCAAATTATAAGTGACTAAAAAATCAAAAAAAAAATTACCAGATACGTATAGTCACGAAAATATTCAAATGTGTGGCTGTAGCCTCGGATGTAATTCCGAAATGGTCACACAAGTCGGATCAAGTGTGGCTGTTTATTTTATTCTGGTACATTTAGTCACATAAAAAAGCGACTGTGTGGCTGTTCGAAAAACAGCATGTGTGACTAAATCCACATTTTGGCGTAGTGATCAGAAATGTTCAAAAATGTTCAGATATGAATAGAAATGATCAGTTTAGTAATAATAAATAAATATTTATTATTAAAATAAAGTGTGAAAATTACCATTTGTCACATATACTAAGCTAACTGTCGCAGTAAAACCCTTGTATTTTACGAGAAAAATTTTCGAACAAAATCCAAAACCATATTTTTACGAGAAAAAGTACACTTTAATCTAGACTCTAAAACCATGATTTCCAGCCCAAATCTTCACCAAATTCGTAAAATTTTTCTATAGAATGATAAAAACTCTTTCTTAATCTCAGAATATGTTATCCTAACACACGTTTTATAAGAGTAATCTTATGAATACGTATGAAGAGAAAAAGATATTCTAGAGAGAAAGTTTTTATAAAAACTACAAAGATCAAAACTTTTACTACTAATGAAGATCTAAACAACACTAAAACACTACAAAATGAAACAACAATTCATATTTGGCTCTTGATTCCAATTGTTGTTCCCATAATATCACGTCTACGCTAATAATATTAGTGAGATAAAGTGGGTATGGACACTTTAGTTTAGAGAGAGAAACGAGGGAGCATGAAGAAAGTCTCGCATATATGAAATAGAACACACACCTTATAACCCATAAGGTAGGGGGTATTTATACCCATACAATAGTCAAGCCTCCTCTCACAGCTATACAAGTGTTGCGAGAGTATATAGCTGTCGCAACCTACATAACGTTACATAACATACCCTATACTTATACAAAATATAAATAGAAATCCCTGCACTAATGATTTACACTTTTCGTGTTCCAACATTTGTAATGTGAGTATTAGGTTTGAGGTACCTCAATTAACAATTCCAAACACGGGAGTGAACCTGCAGCTATAGTGGACAGCAGCGGAGTAATGCCATCATCAGTTTTAGTATTAGGCTGCAAAACAATCACCACCGCATTCATAACTCATAAATGATATACATATATACATATATTTGTATTATACAAACCAGCCATTGATTGCGTGGTTTTGTAACCTTACAACAGGTTTTACCTCTCGAGGGATCTCAAGAGGCTTACAACCCCACCAGGCAGTGTACCTGACCGATGTAGTATAGTGTAGTGGTAAGTACGGGGGATTGATCGTTCTCCACAGGGAATAGTGTTCGTTAGGTATGAAAGGCTACTCTAATTAGGTCTAAGGGTTGAGGAAGATTCTTTTTATGTTTTTATAATTTTATGAAAGCAAGTAAAATCTCGGGTTTGAAGGAGTGGGCGGAATTAGTTGCTAGTCAACTAACCCAAATGACTACGAATGCAAATAAAATAAAATAACAAAAATGAAATGTGGTGAGAAACTTATGTGTAGAGAAATGTGTTTACTTAGATTTCCTTACTCCCTAACTATCTTTTACCGGTTAATTAGTGTGTATTAGTTGCGTGGATGACGGGTGTATTCCTTAATACCATTCGTGGGGTGGCGTACTTACTTCCCCAACTCTACAAGCTCCTACTTCACTCCTATGTCGAGCCGGCTAGGAAGCTCCTAACATGGGATCACTAGAATTCGCTTGTGCATTAAATACAACCATAAAAACCTTTAGTACGCGTTTGGTTCATGTTTCTTAAGACGTTCAAGCAAGTTACCGAATAGGAAGTTAGCCAGTTTTCTTAAGCCTAACATAGATAAACAATCATCCAATACAACTAACAACACACTAACAACCAATAATCAATAGCTAAGTTTCATTAGATCTAAGCAAACACAAGATAAAATTAGCCTAACATGTTAAACAAAAGACAAGCATAAGATAGAATCAAACAACACATAGACATATTGAATGATTAATTGATAACTTATCTTTCAATGAAACATGGAAGATCTCAAGGCAAGAAGCCCTGAAAAAGTAGCTAAAATCGTCTTAGGGTTTTATCCCAAAATTCCCACACTAAGCTCTCCCTAATGACAAAAGATTAGAAAACTATATATAGATTTTTGGATCTGACGGCGTCACCTTATGCATTGTGACGCCGTCACCTCGCCGCTTTTAGGGTTCCCGGGTGACCTTCTTGACGCCGTCCCTCTTTAGCTCTTCAAAAATCCATTCTGGCTTATCAAGGCTTGACGCCGTCTAAACCTGAACGTGACGCCGTCCCCTTATGATTTAAGCCGTGACGCCCTTGATTTAGTTAAAGCGTGACGCCGTCAGAATTCTCATGCTAACTCACTGGCCCGTCATGAGTAAATTTCACATCCCACTTTTCTTGCCAAGGCATGACGCCGTCAAGAGATGATTCTGACGCCGTCAAGAGTAACTTTCAGCCGATTCTTGAGACTTTGCCGTTTTCTTCACTTTAATGCTCCAAAAACGTCCAAAATGCCTCCTTTTCCAGATTTCTCCTCAAAAGTACCTAAAATGACAAAAGGAACGATTTAGGGCAATATTTGATCAAATAAATACGATTTCGGGCTTAAATGACCCCTTAAAAGCGGTACACTTTTCGCCTCATCAGCCATCAATAAAGTCTTACATCAGTTTTGTGTTTTAGTAAAAGTTTATAGCATCTCAATCATCATAACAAGTGCAATACCCGTGCGTTGCACAGGTATACTACTTTTTAGTGACGTTTGTATCAGTTAGAAAGATTATGAAGATACAAAGTTAAAAGATATAAGTAATCAATGGCATACAATGATATTTTTTTATATTACTTAAAATTTCATTTTCTTGACCTCTTTATTTGTTTGACTTATCAAGTATATTACATGTCCATGTAAAAGAACAAAATGGAAAACCTACAAACGTAGAAAAAGATCCAATCAAAAGAAAAACAATTATAAAAATCCAATCATTAAACTCTAACCGAATAATAAATTGGGGAAAAATTCCTAGTAAATATGAACCAATCTTATGTAAATATAAGATATAATTCTGGAACATATTAAAGCATAAAGTACGATGGTCTAAACTCATTATTTTCATAATGTACTGAATGATAGAACTAAAACTTGTAAACGAATTATTGACTGCAACTTGTGAAACTTGTTATAGCCAATTAATAGGATCTATGTTGTTAGCAATGCGAGCATTAATAGGTATAGCACAACTAAAACATCATGTCAATTAGGTTTGGTATACAAAATATAATTTTATGATGGTTAAATAATGCTTAAATGGGTAATAACCATTAATTACATGTTCATTTTTGGAGAATCAAAGTATTGTTTTGTTACCATCAGTTACATGTATTGTATCATTGTTTTGTTACAATAAACTATTGAATCAAAGTATACTTTATGGCTTTGCTAACACAGTAGCTCTACACTTTTTTGCATAAAAATATAGTACTTATATTGCTTTGTTCTAGACTATCACAATACCTCTACTAACACAGTAGATCAGTTATACGCTTTTGCATGAGGTTGTAACCCCCAATGTTTTGTTTCAGTACAGGTCATATACAGTGTTTGAAACTTTTTCTTTTTTACATGTCATCTACAGTGTTTGAAACCTTTTTTTGTTATATGTGTAATGACCACCAGTTTCACAAACAACACCAAGTATTAACCAAGCAACATTAGCTAATGCAAGCAAGTATTAGGTAAACAATTTCAGATAATGCAAAGTAACTTGTTTATTGATAATTTGTGGAAGAAGACCTAAAATGAAACACAATGAAAATACATACTGCTAAAGTAGTATGTATAACAGACCAAAATAAACAAAAAAGAGATGACTAAGATAGTAGCCTAACATTTGAAATATAACAAAAAAGAGACTCCTAAACCTATTCATCATTGTCAGACTGTTCATCTTATTCGGTTGCATCTTCATCAAATAAGCGAGACAACCTGTTTCTTCCAGTGACTTTTATTTGGTTTTTTTTTGTGTCGTTTAATGGGCGCCATTGGGATATCGTCCTCGTCAATTTCCTGCATGAGAATTTAGACTATAAGTTAATGCACTATGCTAGAGTTTTGTCATAACAAAAGTAAAAGAGTATGAGAAGCAAACTTACATGTTCTTGAACTGACCCATCAGTGACATTGTTGTGGTTATTTTCAGATACAGTGACCTCTTGTAGAGTTGTTGTTTCACCAGTTTTGCGGTCATCAGCAGCTTTAGGTTCATCTTCATCTTCATCCGGAAGATCATCAATGTCAATCATGTCGGCCCAGATCCAGTTTCTTAGGTTGTGTGCACGCTTTATTTTTTTCGTTACAACACGAATTATTTCAGCAATACCCTGATATAGAACAAAGTAAATTAAAAAAAATTATGACGTTAAGAAAAGTTTAAAATGGTTGATTTATAAAACCTCCCACCTGGTTCTTGTGGTTGTTTGCTATGATGGCATTGACGATTGCAGCAAGATCCTGATGGAAAAAGAAGATGCATGATTTAAAGGAAATGATACTTGACTTGTTTGTATATGATGTATGAATATGTCAATTACGTGTTCGACATTTTGATTTGTATGTAAAGAGTGAAGGTGACACTTGAGTCTTGTTTTGTAGCCAATGAGTGAAAGTGACCACTCATATATATAGTACACAAACCCTAGGGGAATCATTGGTAACAGGCGTGTACTTTAAAAGTTTGAAACATAGTCGTCAAAAGAAAGAGACCTCTGTCTAAGGGTGTTGGCAATGGAGGATTGGGAATCATGGGAGGATTCTCACCGACCAATCACATATTGCCATGTGGCAGGCAAAAAAAGGATGATTCGGAATCCTAAAGTGTTGGCAGTGGAGGATTATGGAGGATTCGGAATCATCCGTTATTTTATTTATTTATTATTTATATATAATGTTATAAATAATAAAAATTATATGTAAACAATTTATTATTTATATATAACTTTATATAAGTTAAACTAATAAAAGATAAAAACATACAATTTATTTCATTAAAAATAAATGATAAACCTACTACTCCTCCTCCAAATATTTGTCCCACCCGTAGGTGTCCGCGATTTCAGTTTTTTGTTCAATCAACACCTTCAACAACCGAGGGTTTGTAACATGGTCATGTGGTTCGGAGTAAATCTTGAAGTCGCTCGCCTTGGTTTTCTTCCTTAAATCGTTCATTTGAAGCTCGTCTTTTTCCTTCTTTCGTTCGGCTTGTTCTTTTTTTTTTCAATCAACGTCTTCTTTGAAATAGTGTATTCGGCGAATGTCATCTCAAGATCCCCGACACTTCCCAATTCGGTGCGGCTTTTCTTGCTTCGGCGCGATTGGGTTGGAGTATTATCTTAGTTCAAGTTTGGTATCTCGAACGACTCATCCCCATCGTTCAAGTTCATCCCCTCGTCATTGCTCCCCGTTTGGTACGCGGGCGGGTCGGTGTTCTTCCTCTTTGACGTATTCTCCCCAAGTAGCGCAACTTGTTGCCACTTATCATAATCTTTTACCACCTCCTACGCCTTCGCATGAGGAAAACTTTTCTTCTTGAGTTTTTGATAATCGTAGTTAGCCCGCTTACCAACATCGTGATCGTTGAGCCCACTATCCTTCAAGCGCGTCTAAAATAAATATATAATAAACAACAATTTTAAAAATAATTATAAAAAAAATATAAGGTAAAAAAGTATAACATAAAAAAATAAATTTTACCGCTTGGATAAAGAGACCGTAGTAAATCAACATTTGTTCCATCAACTTTCGCCACTTTGAGTTTAGACTATGAAAAGTGCGTGTGGCGTCGCCTCCATTTGCGATGTAATGCTCCAAACATTTCTTCCAAAAATTATCGCGTTTAGACGCCACCCCCTTCTTATTATCCATGTGATAACACCACGCTTGACACAATTTCACTTCATCGTCTTCATCCCAATCGACCTTGCTTTTTCCCTTCGGATCATCTTCCTCCATTTCGTCGACTTCTTGTTCGGTAGACGCAGCTTGTACTTCAACCGGCTCCGGCTCGGTTTGTTGAGTAGGAAGTTGTTGGTGGTGACGATATGGGAAGCCAAAAGATTAGCATACGCCAACATGTTTGGGTCGTTGAGAAAATCAAGATTTTGTGGTTGGTTTTGTTGACCCGAAGCTTGACTCGAACCTTGCGACGTAGCCTTTTTCTTAGATTTCATGTTCTTACGGGGAGGAACAAATCCGAAAAGTTGTTTTTTTGGTGCCATTGTGAGTGAAAGAGTAGAGATTTTTTATAAAAAATGAGAGAGAAATGAAGTTGTGTGTGTAAAAGTGTAAATATAGTGTAATATATATAGGTATAAATTGTGTATAAAAAAAATAAAAATAAATTCAAACACCCCCCAACAGATCCTTTTTCTCCCCCAACGGTCACTTTTTTGTTTTGTCCTTTCCCAAGCCGCTGCGTTTTCCCCAAGATTCCAAAGCCATAGCCGATGTCGGCATAGGGGTTGGCGGCGGTGTTTGCCGGCGGCTTCCCCCTAAGCCGCTGGCGGCATTAGCTCCGTTGCAAACACCCTAATGAATTGGGAAAAGAAAGTGTACACATTCATTTCCTTAATTGTAGAGAATTCTGTTTTTAGATTCTGCATATATCCATAATAGGGTTTCTAATGGCGGCAAACAATATATTATGCTTTTATATGGTTGAGATTAAAGACTAACATGATCCAATGAACCAAAAAGTATTCCAAGACTAACATGTGTCCAATTTCTTAGGTTGTGTGCACGCTTTATTTTTTTCGAGATAACACGAATTATTTCAGCAATATCCTGATATAGAACAAAGTAAATTAAAAAAAATTATGACGTTAAGAAAAGTTTAAAATGGTTGATTTATAAAACCTCCCACCTCGTTCTTGTGGTTGTTTGCTATGATGGCATTGACGATTGCAACAAGATCCTGATGAAAAAAGAAGATGCATGATTTAAAGGAAATGATACTTGAATTGTTTGTATATATGATGTATGAACATGTCAATTACGTGTTTGACATTTTGATTTGTATGTAAAGAGTGAAGGTGACACTTGAGTTTTGTTTTGTAGCTAATGAGTGAAAGTGACCACTCATATATATAGTACACAAACCTTAGGGGAATCATTGGTAACAGGCGCGTACTTTAAAAGTTTGAAACATAGGCGTCAAAAGAAAGAGACCTCTGTCTAATGAATTGGGCAAAGAAAGTGTACACATTCATTTCCTTAATTGTAGAGTAGTTTGTTTTTAGATTCTACATATATCCATAATAGGGTTTCTAATGGCGGCAAACAATATATTCTGCTTTTATATGGCTGAGATTAAAGACTAACATGATACAATGAACCAAAAAGTATTCCAAGTCATCATTTTTTCTCTTTGCTTCGGTAGCAATATATATTATAATTTTTTATTAAAAAAAGAAAAAAAGATAACCTTCCACATCAAACGGACGAACGGTTGTTATTTTTAAACTACACCCATAAATACGTAAACACCTTCACCGTAAGTAAAATCCTTTCTCATAATAAAAGCCCTCTATTATAAATTAAATAATTTTTTCGGGGGGTAAATATAGTATTTTCGGAAGGTAAATATAGTATTTTCGGAAGGTAAATATTGTTATTTGCTGAATTAAAAGGTAGCCCTATATACAAATTCTAAATCTCTTTTGATTCATCAAGCATATACTAAACCCTAACTTGAACCTTTGAATCGGCAAACATGATTGAGTTGCCTCAAGACACTCTCTACAGCATCTTCTCAAGATTGCCTATAGAATCTTTAGCTCGTTTCCAGTGTGTATGCAAACAATGGCACAAATTCATTAAAGATCCTTACCTTAAAAAAATTCATCTCGAAGAAGAGCCCATTCCCATCGTGTTCCAACAATTTCAAATCGCTTATACAAAAATTTTATGCAAACTCAGTTCTTTAGCTATTATCAAAAGTATTACTACACTTAAGGCGGAAAAGGACCCAATTTTCGAGTTTTGGGAGGATTTGTCACTCGGCAATATCAGTAGGCAGGTTATTGGTTTTTGCAATGGGCTGGTACTCTTCAATTCTAAGCTTAACCTTAATTCTAGCGCCAACTAAATTGTGATCAATCCTCTTAGTAAACAATGTCATAAGTTGCCACTCATCAAGAATGGATCAGGTGTCTCGGCATGCTATTTATGTAAGTCGGGTGGAATTGGTTATGATGATTCTACCAATAGTTTCAAGATAGTTTTTGTTATTCGGGATAAATACTCGCAAGTTGATGTGAAATTACGCACAATTTTTCATGTTCTGGGTACAGACACGTGGCGAGAGATATCCCAAGTCCCGTCTTATTTTATAAATGGTGAATGCGTATTTGCTCATGGATGTTTGTATTGGTTGGTGTATGCTAACTCGTCGACTGAACCAAGAAAAGTAGTGTGATTTGTGTTAGTTTTATGGACATTATTTTAGTAGTCGTATGTTATGATCGAACTCGAGATCACGGGATTGCACACTTTATGTATGAGAAATAAAGATTAATAATTTTATATAAAACGTTATATTTAATTATTAATTATCACAAAACGTATAACGAACGTTAGTATTTAACGGAAGTGACTAACGATCGTTAAATAAGAAAATGAAGGGACTAGAATGAAATTAAATGTCAAGAAGGCTCCGGATCCACCTCCTTAATAAGGGGCCGATCGGTTTTGTATTTGGGTTACCAAATCCAAATCAAACTTGGACTCTAAGTTTCATCTAGTATATATAAGCAAACCAAGGGTTATAGTTTTTGACATCTCTTGTGCACACAAACTAAACCCTAAACGTTTTCTTTCTTGTTCTTGTCTTTGATCGATCGACCAAAACCCTTATAAAGGGTCGATCGATTTTTTACTTATACAAAGTGTTTGGTTTTAAGTTTTGTGATATTCCATTACTTGCATAACTTTAGTTTGATTTAGTACGTGTGTACAAGAACGTGATACTTACACACTATTGTAAGTATCTTGGATTGAATTGCAAAAAAGGTAAGGGGCAATTCGTGTAATCCATATAAACCCCCTAATTAGGGTTCATCACTTCTATTGCTTGGTTTGATTCTTGTTTTGCTATAATCATCAAGGTACACTTACTTTTAAATTCGGTTAATTATTTATGTGTTATGTTTCCTACACTTCCGCAATGTGTTCTTTGATTTTATTGTTTATATGTGATTGTCATGATATAATAATTCCAACAGCGGTATCAAAGCCGTTATAACATGTAATTAATTACCGAAACACATAAAAAACAAATATTGATTGTGTTTAAACATGTTTAGTTGATTTAGGGTTTAAATCCAAATCGAAACCTAATTTTAATTTAGGGCCGACTGCCCTTGATTATTTTTTAGGGTTTATATCTGGTTATTTAATTTGATTAGAAACCCTAGGTTTAACATGTTTATGTGTTTGCAAGTGATCCTGTGGCAATATGCTAATTGTTAGGTAGAATTCATGCAAACGTGCATGTTTAGCATGGATTCATTATTGTGATGATTTAACTGTTTTTCACATGTAATTTAATTGATAGATGTCGAATTGGGGAAGACTCCAATTAATTAAGTAATCAATTATGTGCAACGTGGTGTATATTTAATTATGACTAACGCAATCGATACGTCGATGCATGTGGCTCACTTACCATTGTAAGTGATAGTCTTAGTTAAATATATGCATAATTAAACATAGATTGATTATTAATAGGATTTATCGAATTAGTTTGCATGTGGCTAATTGTTTACATAATTAATTGTTAAGTTATATGCGTTATTTAGTTGTTTATTTTTATTATTACTTGTTTTTGTTTAATTGTATGACATGTTTTAAGCAAAAAAATATAATTTTTGAATAGAAAATAAATAGACTAAATAATATATGGTGAAACTTGATGTAATAAATTATGAATCTTGCAAAGTCTTATGTGCCGATAGTGGTTCGCTTCGTACGGTAATTTGCTCCCAGGCGAGACTAGCAAGGTTATAATTTATAACATGGTTTTTAAGACTAAAATCATAAATTTTTAATTGATTGTTGAGTTTTGCACCAATAGTACGAACGGCTCACCCAATTGTGACAAACTATAAAAGGGGTATAAGGATGATTGACATTAAATTGTCAAACCAAAAGAGACGCGTTTTTAATTGGCACTTGTGCTGACGTTTGTCTCTCCGCTCCTTTATGCGTCAAATTGGAGCTACCAAGTACGACTATTTTATGTACAAAATCTCCTTAAGGGTGAATTGACCTCAATTCCACGTGCCACTTTGTGGTAATTATCCGAATAACTTAGGTCTTTTGACTCATGCAGTAGTAGGATATAGTGGGCGATAATTTTAGGTAATTCTTTTATTGGTGAACCCAATACCTCAATTAAAACTTTGTTGATTTAAATCTTAGCTTAAAAATTGTAAATAAAAAGGTTTTGAAAAACTTATGATACGAAGATGTATGCATGCTTCTTCGTACATATTTTGATTGACACATCAAAATTGGTACCCTTTAAAATTAAGTCAATGCCATCTAGTTAAAGAACACTTGAAGTTGTAATTTAGTCATGTGAGATCTTGGACTAGATTACAATGGAAAGGTAAATTTCATACTTTCATTACTAGCAGATCAACTGATGTAATGGGACTATAGTAATTTACAGTTTTTTTTAATTAGACGACTTAATTGAGTTGTAAGTGAGAGCTTGGACTCAAGGCATAAGATGGGGATAAAACATGCTTATATTGGAAATTGTTTGCCAATATAAATCCCATAAAGATCTAGGAATTGGAAATTGTTTGCCAATTATTGTTCGAAAATTAACTTGTTGAATACTTTCATTACTAGCAGATCAACTGATGTAATGGAATTATGTCAATTAGGATTCTAGCTTTAAAGAAAATTCTATGGTTCATATGAATATAAACCAATGGGTATTTAACTTTCTTAAAGATTGTATTATCGAAAATACTAAAATTGAATTTTGTAAATTCTTTTAATGTATTAATGCAACATTAAACTGTAAACGCGGGATATTCTTTTATTAGTAAATTGATCTACACTTATAGGGTTTTTTTTTTTTTTTTTTTTTTTTGCTAGAATCAATTTTACTAAAAGGATAACCTAGCCTCCTTTCCATGAGAGAAGCGTGAGACTGAATCCTATTCCTTTTCATGAATGAGAAATGTATGATAGGAAAATTAGAATTGTCTAAATTCTAAATACATAACTCATAGCAAACTTTAATAGTTAAGATTATTGCACATTTTATGAGTTATTAAATTAGAATCTAGACTAATTACCGCAAAATGGTAAAAGACAAACTAGTATATTTTATCTAGTTGTTTTGTTTTGACCATTTAAAGGTGCTACATACCATTGTGGGGATAGTAGACCTATTAAGGAAGAAATTGCACGCCCAATTTTTCAAGTTAATTGCATTGATGGATAGTCCATCATTAACAAAGTAGAATACATTCTTTTAGTACCTAAGTAATTGTTACGTATGAGTTTTCTCAAAGGTGTAGGAAAGTAAATAGCACACTATTTGCTTTTACTGGTTATTAAACACTTATAATGTTGTCAAATCCAGTGCGAGCATTGTGTTATAATTACTGAATAATGAATTATTGTAATGATCTGTAATTCAGTGGGAGCTACACGTTTTGTCATCTTGGTAGTAACCCAGATTATCTCTAGAATATCATGAGATTATTACTTTCCAATAGTAGACACTTGTGTTTTTAAGAATAGTCATGTACGTTTCCTTACTAGACAATGTGGTTCTATATCAACTTATTATAATAATATCTACAACACAATCATATTGATCACATAAACAAACGAGTGACGTGTTGTTTATCTGATACGTGATGTTGTTCCATGCACAAGTGTGAGAAATCTTTATTGTGTGCAAGGAACAACACATAGAAATATGATTTAAAGGATTCTCTTGACTGCAAGGTAAGAGACTAATGTTCTAATGTGACTTAATCACATCTAATTAATAGAACACTTGAAGTTGTAATCTACGTCATGTGAGAGCTTGGACTAGATTACAATGGAAAGGTAAATTTCATACTTTCATTACTAGCAGATCAACTGATGTAATGAAAGTATGTTAATTTGCAGTTTCTAAATTAGATACCTATTAGAACAAGTGTCAATATGATAATAAGACTACTTCAAACTAAATATTTATGTATTATTGAAATGACATAAATAAATGAAGTAATCTAATACTACTTCAATTTGAATATTTATGTAATTTTAGAATGACATAAAATAAGTGAAGTAATAAATTAACTTGAAATTACTATTGAAACCAAGAGATGATGTTCATAATTACTTTAGTTAAACATGTTTATGTTTTATTGTAAAGATATAAACATGAAGTCTTTTAATTGTTACAAGACTTATAATAAAGTAAGACGTTAACTTGTTATGTTTTTTAATTAAGACATATACAAGAAGTCATTGAGTTGATCAATGATTTATAATGTATAGTGGGATTATAACAGTTTATGTCTTCTTGTTGAGACATGGACATGAAGTGACTTGGTCAAAAAGTACTTATGTTATAAAGCATACAATTGGCTTGGAAATTCTATTATACCATTAAGTTGACTTAGTTAGTGAATAGATAAGCCAAAAAAAATATATTTATCTTACATATTGTAAGATTGTCTTACAATATTAATTCTAATGAAATACCAGATTATGGTATGTTCAGTTAGGAAAATCAAACTCTTGTTGTAGTGTTTGATTCAAGATAACCATATCTTCTTTTCTTCCAAAAGTTATCAAGGTTAGAAAATTGAGTATGGATTGGATATACTCATTAAGACTCCAATCTAGAAGATTAATAAGACACCATTTTGCTATGGAATGTGATGAATCACATTAAGTCTTAAAATAAAGTTCTGAATTTGTTAAGCTACTTATGAGTAGGTTATTAACAAACTAAATGTCAGGAACTGTCAATATGTATTTGTAATGTCCCAGAAAGAGAACATTGTATTGTTGCTTTATTTGCTAAGTAATTTATAGATAGCCTATAAATTAAAAAAAGCAAGTGGGAGTTTTTATCTTGAAAAGATAAAATTACAAGATACATAATCTTCTAAAATACACTAGTGAAAATCATGATGAGGCTAAACATGTAAATGATAGACCTCAAGATGATGGAATTCTCATTCATAGATCCGCAAGGATATCTCAAATATTTGATTAATATGCTGAGGATTATATTATGATGCATTACCAAATATTGAATTGGGTAAATTATTCATATTATGAATGTTTAAGACGCTGTCAATAAAGATAATCAATTATTGGAAAATTGGTTTATCTTAATTCTTAATAGTTAGACTAGAGAATGAAGATGAGTTTCTTCAAAGATAAGGTAACCCTAGTGGTTTAAATCTTTGTGTAGAAATCATATGGACAATATTGTACATATTTTAATGCATGTCTTAGGACAAGATTATTAATCATACTTAAGCAATTAACTATGATTGATTATTACCACGGGCCTTATAGCTCAGTTGGTATCCGGGTGAAGATCGAATATGGGTGGCGCCGGTTCGAATCTGACGGGAGGCGAGGTTTTACCGAGTTCTATAACACTGTCGTGCCTTCGGGCGGGTGGGGCTCGGGTTTCCGCGCATCAGGAGAAGGCGGGGGCTGCTGGAGGTCGAGTAGTCGATTCTTGGGCACGGCGCCCCGCAAGGGTGGTTGCCACACAGTTGTTCGCCGATCAAAAAAAAACTATGATTGATTATTCTTTTCTAAGCGCATTAAATATACAAAGATGGTAATTGTCATATTTATTTTCTTAAATATGAAATTTGACAATGGATTATTAAACTCTTTCTTGTATACTAGTAATTACTTAAGCGAGGACGGTAAGTAATTTAAGAGTTTTATGAATTCATATAATCTTTGGAAATGTACAAAGTGCAATAACTCTGAATGAATTAATGCATGCATCTATGAGATAATTCTTATGTTTAAATATTAAATTCAAGTTTTGATTTATAATTTAAAATAAGATAAATCATAAGTATTCCTGAAAGCTAGTGGGAGTATTATGTATACTTTCTTAAATCATATATGTTAGATAACATATAGGAAGTGACATTCCATATAAGTTAAATGTTAAGACTTAATTTGGAATGAAACTTCATATAAAAGATTTAAGAAGAAAAACATATAACCTTGGAATATGTGTTTATTATTATAAACATATGTGGTAAATAAATCTAATAGAACATGATATATTATTTAGAATGTCTAAATAAATATGTATCTTTTAAATAAGATAAAAAATGAATGAAATCTAAGTATGACTCGAAGATTTTTCATGAACATCATGTTACATGAACGAATTGTTATAAGATGTTATGACAATGTTGATATCTAATTGAGAGTTATTAGATAACTAGTGTAATGAATATTCTAATGGAATATTGTTGGACATAGAAATACATCCTCAGCCTGGAACAGCTTCCAGATTCAATATATGAACAATTTGTCAATTGTTGTGAAAATTGTCATAGCCAACAAACTTGAAAGTTTGAAAGGCATCAAACATTACACAGTAGATATTAAAGTTTACGGAATTTTAAAGAGCATATTGTTGTTTGCATACAATGATACTAATGAGATTGAGATGACACTCAATACTAGTCATGGTAGGATTTCATCCTTGTTAATGACCATGTGTACTAGTTATGCTTAACTAAGAGCATAATTGCATTATACATTAAAAGAATAAAAATACTTTAAACTTTAAAATTGTTTGAAAGTTTGATAATCATAAATTGGTGATTGAGGATGTCACACACTTTATGAAATATTATGTGGCATTATCAAATTATTTGAATGTACACATACAAGAACTTCACCAGTTGAATTCTTGGAATAAGTATTCTCAAAATTCTGATAGATCAAGTTGGTTGATTTATGTCTTGTCAACAATTATGATTGTCATAGCTTGAGACATAATTCATTAACTAGAATTTTCATGCAATGATCCATTTAGTATTTGGATAAAGGATGTTAAATGTTTATTATTTGTAATGAATTTAAGTACTTAGTACGTTTATTTTCATTAATAATAAATTGTGTCATATATTTGCATGTTTAATCCATGAATAATTTAGTTATTCTAAATCGTCCGTTATCAATTAATGATATAGGAATATCATTGAATTAAGACAAATTTGAGTTTTGGTATAATATACTTGAAAGTATATTGATGCGTTGACATGCCAAATTCACATGATATTCAATAAATTGAATATAGGACTTATCCCAAACTACATGATGTTACTTTATGGATGAAGTTATTAAGTAAATCATGAATAGTTATCCTCAGACTTGAGATACCAGATAACTATTATGAATGTAGTGCATTCTGTGGAACAATTTAACGCTATACGTAACTGGTAGTCATAAGGATTATTTTCGGAATTGTTGCAAAGTTCATAGGTTATGCTTGTAGTCAAGATAGAATTTGTTCCTTCAAATTAATTTTGAAGTTTAATACTGCTGGGCCCCTCGTAGGGTTGACAAGATGTTTGCGTGTGCACGCCCAAGATCTCCCTTGAATGTGTTCAGAAGATTTGGTAATCTTGCTCAATCACAAACAACAAGAAACATAATATTTGAATAAAGATGATATTCATATCTTTATTTAATGTAGTATTAGTAACAAAAAGATAATAATAATGATGAATCATTAAAGGTTTTTCCAGGAGACCTACTCGAGTTGTACTAGAGGCATCAGCGTGTTGCAAGACGCTAACCGATGTGATTACACTATTAAAATATGTCCAAGTGGGAGCTGTTAGTTTTATGTACATTATTTTAGTAGTCGTATGTTAGGATCGAACTCGAGATCACGGGATTGCACACTTTACGTATGAGAACTAAAGATTAATAATTTTATATAAAACGTTATATTTAATTATTAATTATCACAAAACGTATAACGAACGTTAGTATTTAACGGAAGTGACTAACGATCGTTAAATAAGAAAAGGAAGGGACTAGAATGAAATTAGATGTCAAGAAGGTTCTGGATCCACCTCCTTAATAAGGGACCGATCGGTTTTGTATTTGGGTTACCAAATCCAAATCAAACTTGGACTCTAAGTTTCATCTAGTATATAAGCAAACCAAGGGTTATAGTTTTTGACATCTCTTGTGCACACAAACTAAACCCTAAACGTTTTCTTTCTTGTTCTTGTCTTTGATCGATCGACCAAAACCCTTATAAAGGGTCGATCGATTTTTTACTTATACAAAGTGTTTGGTTTTAAGTTTTGTGATATTCAATTACTTGCATAACTTTAGTTTGATTTAGTACGTGTGTACAAAAACGTGATACTTACACACTATTGTAAGTATCTTGTATTGAATTGCAAAAAAGGTAAAGGGCAATTCGTGTAATCTAAATAAACCCTAATTAGGGTTCATCACTTCTATTGCTTGGCTTGATTCTTGTTTTGCTAGAATCATCAAGGTACGCTTACTTTTAAATTCGGTTAATTATTTATGTGTTATGTTTCATACGCTTCCGCAATGTGTTCTTTGATGTTTTTTGATGTTATTATTTATATGTGATTGTCATGATATAATAATTCAACAGTTTGATGTGAAGAAAGAGGAATTTGGCTTGATTGATCATCTTCCCAAACAACCAGAAGTAAATTGTACTCTCGATCACCTAATTGATTTAGATGGCGAAGTTGGATATGTGTGTCACAATAATGATACACGTAGTATCGAGATGTGGATATTTAAGCAAGAACAATGGGTGATGCATTGTCATATTTATCTAGAACCTCCTCTTCTTCTTCACGATATAAGGGTTTCTGGTTTTCTGAACAAAGATGGCGACATATTATTGACGACTAAAGACGGCTTGGTTGTTTACAGGCTAAAAGGCGGCACGATGCATGAAGTTGAACATGAATATATATATATATGAATATGATGCACTGCATATTCGAATGTATAGGAAAAGCTTGTGCTCTATCCATGGCTTTAATTAGTTCAATTAAAAAACTGATGAGTATTTTAGCGTTCTTCTCGTTAATTTTGCGTGGTAGTTTGTCGAAAACTAAAGCAACGTTTCTGTTTATGGCTATCTTTTTATGTAATCGTCGCTTAGTAGCTGTTTGACGAACGTTTCCCAAAGTATAGATCTATACTTGGTTTTAAGTTGCGTGTTGTGATCAGCTGCGCTCAGGGTCCTAAGACGTGAAGTGATTGCAGGCACATCACGGACGTACGGCGCAAGTTAATAAGTAAAATACAAAACATTTCTACTAATTTATTCTACAAGCAAAAACTTAGTCATCAACTAACTACTAAATGCTTTAACATCAATAAGTCACTAGGAGAGGGTTCTTTTGAAAAAAAAAAAAAAAAAAAAAAAAAAAGGACGAAAGCTACCATCTACAGTTTTAACCATTGATTTAATTAGGGGTGGGTTATAAGTACCGGGGCTATTTTTTTAACAAAACCGGGTTTAGGACCCTAGGTTGTCACTTCATGGTACTTTTGGGTACAAGTGGTACAAGTTGTCACTTCATGTCTTTTTTTTTTTCTTTTTTTTTTTTTTTTTTTGTTTTTGTTTTATGTTGTGTTTTATTTTGTGTGTAAATAAAAAATATGTTGTATTTGTTTTGTGTTTTTGTGTTTAAATAAAAAATATTTTGTATGTATAATAATGTATTGTATATATATAATGTTTTGTATAATTATTTTGTTTGTATAATAGCACGTTAAATATTACCACATTAAATAACTACAACAACAACTTTTATTATTAAATTAAACGACAACGTTAACATATTATTTAAAAACAACAACATTTACGACATATTAAGATTATTCATATCGTTTAAAAGATCATGTAGCCTTGCACCCGACTGACAAGCGTGATCCTCAGGATTCCTTGCCAATTCTAACTCCATCTCCAGCGTCTTTATTCTTGTCTTCAACAGCTTGATCTCATTATCTTTAGCAACGCACTCGTTATCCGTGCTATAATAAAGGCATGGACTATATAAACGGTAGCTATTTCTCTATATAAACGGTGGCTATGTATGCTATTTGTACTTTTGTACTTTTTGCAGTTTTGTCCTTTTCTTCCTTTTTTTTTTTTTTTTTTTTTTTTTTTTTTTTTTTTTTAAATAGAAATATATTATAATGTTTTGTATATTGTATATGTATAATGTTTTGTATATTTGTGTTTAATAATGTTTTGTATATGTATAATGTTTTGTATAATAGCACGTTAAATATTGCTACATTAAATAACTACAACAACAACTGTTATTATTAAATTGAACGACAACGTCAACACATTATTTAAAAACAACAAATATGAAGATTATTCATTTCATTTAAAACAACAACATCTACGACATATGAAGATTATTCATATTATTTAAAAGATCATGAAGCCTTGCACTCGACTGACAAGCGTGATCCTCAGGATTCCTTGCCAATTCTAACTCCATCTCCAGCGTCTTTATTCTTGTCATCAACAGCTTGTTTCTTGCTTCAAGCTGGTCAATCTTATTAGCGTTATGTTGGGAATTAAATATTCTGAAGGTACTGCTCGTACATCAAAGTACTGCTAGTACATCAAAGTACTGCTAGTTCATGATCAAAGTACTGCTACTACATCAAAGTACTGCTGATCAGTGACTCATAGGATAAGATCGAAAAGATATTTATTGTATTTTGGTCAAACATATACGGTAGATAATATCTTACTCCATGTGCTTAGTTAACAAGTTGTATACATAGATACATGTTGTATCTTATGTACTGACACCAATATGCATAAGTTAAACAAGTAAGTCGGTCAAGACTTTTAGCAAATTTGTAAAGATCTCTTGCAACTATAAAAGAGATCTTAGACTTGGATTTTAGATAGACACAGATAGAAACACATGCATAACATAGACTCATAACTGTTAAGACATAGAACAAACAAAAATCACAAGTTGTAACATAAGATTCAAGGTTTTGAAACCCTAGTGAAAAACTCAAGATCACTCGTATTATTTGGAATAATATTGAATCGTTTAGTGAAATACTTTCTTTGTTCATTGTCAAGTAACAAATATAATTCTTCCATTTCCATAACATACATAACCTTCTAAGTGTGGTTAAGTAAATTCCGCGTGCTTAATCATATTAAGTCAATATATCTTATACACAAAGACACAAGGTTTAACCACCTTAACCGTGTATCAAACAGAAGAGGACCTCCACAGTTGGTATCAGAGCTAGAGGTTGATATATTTGAATTAGAAGAAACAGAAATGGAAGCTCATGATGTTCAAACAAATGTTGCTGCAAAGTTACCCATAATCAAACCCAATGAGTTTGAGTTATGGAGGATGAGAATTGAGCAATATTTCATGGTCCAAGATTATACTCTTTGGGATATAATTATATATGGTGATTCCTTTTCACCAAGCTACTCAGAGGTTGTTCTAGAAGGTAAAACAAGTAGAAAAAGAAATACTGGACCAGTGTCAAATGAAGAGAAGATACTGAAGAGAAATGATCAGAAAGCAAGAAATTTGCTGCTTATGACCATTCCTGGTGAACAGATGCTATCATTCAACAAGTATCTTGATGCAAAAACTCTTTTTGAAGAGATTTGTGCATATTTTGGTGGTAATGAAACTACCAAAAAGACACAGAAGACACTACTAAAGCAACAATTTGAAAACTTTACTGCTTTTAGTAATGAGTCTCTTGATAAGCTATTCTCAAGATTACATAAGCTTGTCAGTCAGTTAGCTGTGTTGGGTGTTGAGACAGAGAAGGAAGATCTCAACATGAAGTTTTTAAGAAGTCTACCTGATGAGTTCCACACTCATGTTATTGTCTGGATGAACAAGCCAGACATTGAAACAATGAAACTCAATGATTTGTACAACAACTTCAAAATTGTTGAACAAAGTCTTAGAAAGTCTGGAACCTATGGTACTAGTTCTGGAAACGTGGCACTCTTGTCAGTTCCTAGTATTAGTAAGAATGAAGAGGTAGATGAAGGTGAAAGTGCTCCTTCTACAAGTTCTCACAAGGATGTTGCTGGTCTTGGAGATTCAACATTCTATGCTTTCATTACCAGTCAATCTGATGGCTCTCCTCTCAACCATGAAGACCTTGAGCAGGTAGATGGTGATGATTTGGAAGCTATGGATATTAAATGGCAGGTTGCTTTGCTTAGCATGAGGGCTAAGAAGTATTGGCAAAGAACTGGGAAGCAGATTACCATAAATGGTAATGATACTGCTGGGTTTGATAAGAAGAAAGTAGAGTGTTTCAACTGTCATAGGTTAGGACACTTTGCTAAGGAGTGTAGAAGTCCAAGAAAGCAGGAGAATAGAAACACATGGTATAAGCAAGATAGGAAAAAGGAAGTTACTGTTGAAGAGCCAAAGGCTATGTTGGCTATTGATGGTATTGGTTATGATTGGAGCTCTATGGCTATTGAAGAGGATGCACCACCTAATGCTGCTCTTTTGGCCAATGAATTTGCTCTAATGGCTCATTCTGATTCAGAGGTAAACAATATTACATCTTGTACTGAATCATGTCCTAATCTTAAAGCTTATGAAGACCTTAATAAGAGATTTGAAGCTCATAAACAAGAGCTGCTTGATTCTTTGTTTAATTTGGCTAATCACAAAAGAGGTCTAGGTGTTTTGGAAAAACAAGTCTTACATTTTAAAAATAATGAAATTCATTTTGCTGATGACATCAATATACTAAAAAATGACATTAAGATCAGAAATGAGTGTATTGTTGAGTTGAATGATTCATTAGCTAAACATAAGAATGAAAGAGAAAATGTAAAGGTTTCTGTGGATGTATTAGCACATTCCTCAGAAGGATTCAATAAGCTTTGGGAAGCCCAAGTTATTGATAAAGTTAATTCTGGTGTTGGATTTAAGTCTGTACCCCCACCATACAGAGGTGTTCATTCACCTCCAGGTATTGATTTAGCACACACAGGGTTACCTGAGTTTCAAGAACCAATCATGGAATATGGTTCTAAGGTCACTAAATCTCCAAAGATAGAAAAGGTAAGTAAAAGTTTAGATAAAACTTTATCTTATCAGGACAAGGTGTCCTTTATTAAGAAAGGAGATACTATAGTTGTTGAAGATTGTACAACTGATAGTGATAGTGATGAAGAAGAACAGGTTATGTCTAAACCTGTCTTGGTTAAGAAAGTAGGAACAAGTCTTCCTAAGATAGTCAATCACAACACTAACAGGCCTAAGTCAAATGTTAAGACAGTTAGGAAACCAGTTAGATACTGTGAACAATATAGAACTACAAACAAGCCCAGAGGTAACCAAAGGAATTGGAACAACCTCAAGTCTAACCAATTAGGTGATGACTTTGCATTTTACAATAAAGCTTGTTATACATGTGGTAGTTTTGACCATCTTGCAGCTTTCTGCAACCAAAGGGTAACTGGGTATG
Organism: Artemisia tridentata subsp. tridentata; assembly: GCA_021014915.2. NCBI lineage: Eukaryota > Viridiplantae > Streptophyta > Magnoliopsida > Asterales > Asteraceae > Artemisia > Artemisia tridentata. Next base: position 183,613,840 of record CP139503.1, read on the forward strand.
AAAACAATAGGGTGAACTACAAAAGGCAAACTTCTCAAACTCTTTTTCACTCTAATACTCATATAATTAAACCCAGAACAGTCTCAAACAAGTCTGGACCCAAAGGTCCTGTTAGACAAAAAGGTCCTGTTAACAAGGTACTGCCAGAACAAATTAAAGGTACTGGTAAATATAAAGGTACTGTTAGACCTTTGATGACTGTTAACCCAAAATCAACAGCTAAGGATGCAAAAACAACTTTCAAACATGCATCTAAAACTGTTCTAAGGCCCATTCAATCAAAAGCAGTTGTCCACAAACAAATTTGGAGACCAAAGGGTGTGACTTCAAAGTTAGCAGACTCTGCTGAACATGTTACTCACTCTGCTGCTAAGGGTAATAGGGCAAATGCTGTTAAGGCCTCAGCATGTTGGATTCAAAAATCCAATGTTGCATCAACAGTCCTTAAAAGATTAAACTATATTGATGCAAGAGGCAGATTCAAGTTAGTAATGGCTTGGATCCCCAAAGAAAACTAACTTTCTTATTTATGTGCAGGGACATTCTATTGATCATCAAGATCAAGGATACTCAGATAGTGGATGTTCCAATCACATGACAGGCAACATGTCTTATCTTTCAGATTTTCAAGAATTCAATGGAGGATATGTTACCTTTGGAGGTGGTTTTCGTGGCAAAATTTCTGGTAAAGGTACTATTAAAACCGGAAATTTAGATTTTGAAAATGTGTACTATGTACAAGAGTTAAAGTATAATCTTTTTAGTGTTTCACAAATGTGTGACAAAAAGAATAATGTCCTTTTTACTGACACTGAATGTCTTGTTCTATCTAAGGATTTTAAGATGCCTGATGAAAATCAAGTACTTCTTAGAATTCCTAGAAAGGCCAACATGTATAGTGTTGATATGAAGAACATCATTCCTAAAAAGGATTTAACTTGTCTTGTATCAAAGGCCACATTGGATGAATCAATGTTATGGCATAGAAGGCTTGGTCATATTAACTTCAAAACCATAAATAAAATTGTTAAGAATGGTTTGGTAAGAGGTTTACCTCACAAAAGATTTGAAAATGATCAAACATGCATTGCTTGTCTAAAAGGCAAACAACACAAAGCCACTTGTAAGCCCAAAATTTTTAACTCTATCAATCAGTCATTGTTTATGCTGCATATGGACTTATTTGGACCAGTTTCAGTAAGGAGTATACAACATAAAAAATATTGTCTTGTTATAACTGATGACTATAGCAGATTTACATGGGTTTTCTTTTTAGCCACTAAGGATGAGACATCAAGCATTCTTAAGGAATTCATTACACTGATAGAAAACCAAGTAAGCAAGAAAGTCAAAGTCATTAGGAGTGATAATGGGACAGAGTTTAGAAATAGAGTTATGGATGATTTCTGCAAAGAAAAAGGTATTAGGAGAGAATATAGTGTTGCTAGAACACCACAACAGAATGGAGTGGTTGAAAGAAAGAATAGAACACTAATTGAAGCTGCTAGAACAATGTTAGCTGATTCTAAGCTACCTATAATCTTTTGGGCAGAGGCAATTAACACTGCTTGCTATGTTCAAAATAGAGTTTTAGTTGTACAGCCTCACAATAAGACATCATATGAACTCTTTAATGGTAGAACTCCTGCAATAGGATTTCTTAGACCTTTTGAATGTCATGTGACAATTCTCAATACCTTAGACCATTTAGGAAAATTTGATGGTAAAGCAGATGAAGGTTTCTTAGTTGGATATTCTCTTGTTAGCAAAGCTTTTAGAGTTTACAACTTAAGAACTGAGAAAGTTCAAGAAGAACTACATGTGGAGTTTCAGGAAAACAAATCCAGTGTAGTAGGTCAAGGACCCAAATGGATATTTGATCTTGATTATCTAACAAACTCTATGAATTATTTACCTGTTGTTGCAGAAACTAATAATTTTTCAGGTTCACAAGCAACAAATGAGGTGGAGTTAGATAAAGATCAATCTGATGTCATTGTGCCATTGTGGTCAAGTACCAGTGTGGATTTAGCTTCAAACAATGATGAATCTTCTTCTGGTAGAGCAAAAGAGGATGTTGAGGCTCAAAGAAAAGATGTTGGAACAGAGGAACAACTCAATATGTTGAATATTGAAAGTACTGCTGAGACAGAGCAAGGTACTGTTAGTACTTCTCAAGGTACTGTTAGTTCAGTTGAAGGTACTGCTGGTCCTTCACACTCAAAAGATGCAGAGTTCCAAGAAGATGAAGTGGATTTGACTAATCTTTCCTCATCGTATCATGTTCCCACTACACCACACACAAAAATTCACAAAGTTCATTCCCTAGATAATGTGATAGGAGATATACAATCTGGTGTGAAGACAAGAAGACAACTAGTCTCTTCAGACCAAAAAGGGGTTCTTGATGCCCTTTATGCTTCAAAACAACATGAACTTTCAAACTCATGTTTATTTGTATGTTTTCTCTCTCAAAAGGAACCAAAGAATATTCTTACAGCCCTAGATGATTCAAGCTGGGTAGAGGCTATGCAAGAAGAGCTTCTTCAGTTCAAGATTCAAAAGGTTTGGGTGCTCGCTGATTTACCTACAGGTGAGAAGCTAATTGGCACTAGATGGGTTTTTAAGAACAAAAGGGATGACAGAGGAATTGTGATCAAGAATAAGGCTAGACTAGTAGCACAAGGGTACACACAAGAAGAAGGAATAGATTATGATGAAGTTTATGCTCCAGTAGCAAGGATTGAGGCAATTAGGCTGTTTCTAGCTTATGCTTCATTTTTAGGCTTCACAGTCTACCAAATGGATGTCAAAAGCGCATTTTTATATGGTGAAATTGAAAGAGAGGTGTATGTTTCACAACCTCCTGGCTTCATTGATCCATTACATCCAAACAAAGTGTACAGAGTAGTGAAAGCTCTCTATGGCCTTCATCAGGCACCAAGAGCTTGGTATGCAACACTTGCTTCCTATTTATTAGAAAATGGATTTCAAAGAGGAAAGATTGATCAGACACTTTTCATCAAACAGCACAAGAAGGATCTTCTGTTAGTGCAGGTGTATGTGGATGACATTATCTTTGGATCTACAAGGAAGGAAATGTGTTTAGAATTTGAGAAGCTTATGAAAGATAAGTTTCAAATGAGTTCTATGGGAGAACTTACATTCTTTTTGGGTTTGCAAGTTAAGCAATCATCTGAAGGCATATTTATTAGTCAAGACAAATATGTTGCAGAGATACTTAGAAAATTTCAATTTGCTGATTCAAAAATAGCAAGCACACCAATGGACTCAGAGAAGCACCTTCTGAAAGATGAAGATGGAGAAAATGTAGATGTACACAATTACAGATCTATGATAGGCTCTTTGATGTATCTTACATCATCTAGACCTGATATCATGTTTCCTGTTTGTGTCTGTGCAAGATTTCAAGTTACTCCAAAGGTTTCTCATTTAACTGCAGTCAAGAGAATTTTTAGATATCTTAAAGGTCAACCAAGGTTGGGTATATGGTATTCTAGAGAATCTCCTTTTGATTTGGTAGCATATTCGGATAGTGATTATGCTGGTGCTAGCTTAGACAGAAAGTCAACAACTGGAGGATGTCAATTCCTTGGGTGTAGACTTGTCTCATGGCAGTGTAAGAAGCAAACAAGTGTGGCAAATTCAACAACTGAAGCTGAATATATAGCTGCTGCAAGTTGCTCTAGTCAAGTTCTATGGCTTCAAAACCAACTCCTTGATTATGGGTATAATTTCTTAAACACTGTTATTTATATTGATAATAGAAGTACAATTTGTATTATTAAAAATCCGGTACAACACTCTAAAACAAAACACATTGAAATTAGGCATCACTTTATAAGAGATTGCAATGAGAAAAGATTAATTCAAGTTCTTAAAATTGCTTCAGAGCATAATTTTGCAGATCTGTTAACTAAAGCTTTTGATGTTTCAAGGTTTCAGTACTTAATAGCAAGTATTGGAATGCTTAATCTTTAAATTTTCAATATGATGTGTTTTTGTACATAAATTTTTAAAAGTACTGCTGGATTTATAAGGTACTGCTATATCAAAATTTGAATTGTGTTATTCATACAGTTGGTTTTATGATTAATCTAATGCAAGACAAGTACTTTGTACATTGTTCTTTTGGTTTTAGACTAACTATTTCAGGTATGAATATGTAAACACAAAGGATATTTCAAGTGAAATGGGAACAGCAGAATGCCTATTAAATTGCTGACCATAGTAGATTTATGATGGACTGAGTTTAGGAATTAAACCTCCTTAAAACTTCTTTCTTGAAATCTAGTTATGATATTTCACATTGAATTGATGACTTAGTTGATCAGATAGTAACTGATACAACTCAATTTCTATCATTTTATACTTTCAAGTATAATGAGTTAGTCTAAGGACATCTGATAGAAATAACAGCTAGTAAAAGTGAATCTAACACTTGTGTTGGAGGTAACAATTGCTATGAGCTGGAAACCCTGTCAAGAAAATCTTTTGAATAGATTTATCTTTTCACAGGCAGTTAGTGATAACTGAAATACATTGGTTCTCACACAACCAGAGGTTATTTTTAAACCGAAATTTTGATTAGGTGTCTGTTACACACTTGATTTCTTCAAAATGGTTGGACGTAGTATGATTTTTCAATTCTCAAAATCATGAACATACTACTAAGTTAAATGATTTCTTAAAATGATTTTCAAGGATTCAGAAAAACCATTCATTTATGGATTATGAATCAAAATGTCCACTGATTCACCTCTCATAGGAGTTAACACACCTAGAAGTGATGAGGACAGCAACTTAAACTCTTAAGGAATTGATGGCTTCATGTACAATATTGTCTGAAAATAAGTTCAAACTGATAGATCAGGTGATATGAAGAGAAGTTCTGTAGTACATAGTGAGATCTTCCAAACAAGGGGAGGAAACAAAAGTTATTTGCTTCAGGGGAGGTTATAATCTCAGAGAAGGAAACAATTGCCCAGAAAAGGAAGAATAAACCAATATATGGAAGGAGAAGACAAGAGCATACAAGATGATGATGTAGAGGTTGAAAATGATTAGAACAGATCAAATATCTAGAAGGGATGAAGCATTCCTAAAGGAGAAAGTTCTATCTAGATCAAACGAAGGAAAGATTCAATTTCAGTTCATTATGTTTGTTTATCACTTGCAAAGGCATGCTGATAGATGATTTCACTTGTTGAAATCATTGCCTCTTACAATTCCTCCATCCAAGGAAATTACACCATCTTTTGGTACAATGTTTTGAATTGCTGAAGTCAAAGAAGAACAAAGCAGATGAGTTCAGAATAGAAGAATAGTTCAGATTCATGAAGTGTTTGAAAGATCTTCACAAGTCCTCATTTAATTCAGAAAACATGTTTGAATTGATTCACATGTTTAGGGGAGGATTGTTGGGAATTAAATATTCTGAAGGTACTGCTCGTACATCAAAGTACTGCTAGTACATCAAAGTACTGCTAGTTCATGATCAAAGTACTGCTACTACATCAAAGTACTGCTGATCAGTGACTCATAGGATAAGATCGAAAAGATATTTATTGTATTTTGGTCAAACATATACGGTAGATAATATCTTACTCCATGTGCTTAGTTAACAAGTTGTATACATAGATACATGTTGTATCTTATGTACTGACACCAATATGCATAAGTTAAACAAGTAAGTCGGTCAAGACTTTTAGCAAATTTGTAAAGATCTCTTACAACTATAAAAGAGATCTTAGACTTGGATTTTAGATAGACACAGATAGAAACACATGCATAACATAGACTCATAACTGTTAAGACATAGAACAAACAAAAATCACAAGTTGTAACATAAGATTCAAGGTTTTGAAACCCTAGTGAAAAACTCAAGATCACTCGTATTATTTGGAATAATATTGAATCGTTTAGTGAAATACTTTCTTTGTTCATTGTCAAGTAAAAAATATAATTCTTCCATTTCCATAACATACATAACCTTCTAAGTGTGGTTAAGTAAATTCCGCGTGCTTAATCATATTAAGTCAATATATCTTATACACAAAGACACAAGGTTTAACCACCTTAACCGTGTATCAAACAGAAGAGGACCTCCACACGTTAGCAACGCAGTCTGAGCACTGCGTTGAAGAAGAGGCTCGACTAAAGTGCCTCCTTTGAAACTCATCCTTCCACATAAAGTACCGACAACCATAGTCATCTGTTCCTGGCTGTTACATGTTAAGAAAATAATAAGAAATGTATTATTAACAAACAAATAATTTACATAACTAAGCAAACATATGATTACTTACCACTGAAAGAGGACATGCGTAATACGGTTGACCATAACTATGTTCTTTACGGGATATCATCTCTTTAATGAATCCGTTCTTACAGCGACACATGTAAGGAGTATTTTGTTCCACCTGGCCAAATAATTAATTCAAATGATACAAACAGTTATTTACAACATAAACATAAATAAGTAATGTATTGTTAATTTAAACAATACAAGATAGGGTGTTCACAAATAATCGGATAGGAAGACTAAGCTTGTTATATATATATACATCAAAAGAGAGGGTGTTCACAAAATTACAAGCTCGTCAATAGTTAGTTCTAAGATACTACAATTATTTATTTAGTCGATCGTAATATAATGTTTCCCATTGGGATGCATCTTCGGTTCTGTGCCTCCTCCATTGTGGGTGGAGATGCGGAAGTGGAGAATCTCCGTCTAGCGTCAGACAAATGTAGTGACCACATTCGTCTGACCCCACACGGGCTATCACAAGGGGGTCAGTTCTTTGTGAGAAGTTTGGACCCAAAAAAAGCGGAAAACACGTATTCCAACCCTGCCAAGATATAAATACAACAGGTCGGTTAATCAGTGATGCAATAACCAACCCCGTGTCTGACATAATCATATAGCGATCTTCAGGCGCAGCTCCATTTCCGAACCAGTTTACTGAATAGCAAATTCTGTTAAAGCCAGCTTGCAACCACATGTTTGTGTAAACCTCCCTATGTAGGGCTAACTCTTGCAATAACATCTCTCTAACTTGGCGCCACCTATTTTGGTCTTCACAAAAACCGTGGGCAACGCACCGAAACCCACAATTTCCATCACCTACCACATTATATATACTAGTGATGTATGGATGCCAAATGGGTGGAAGCATACGCATAAACATACTTTGTTGATCACTAGGACCCGTGAAAGAACTATGTCGGGCAGGTTCTTTGTTGAAGTTCGGGACTTGCGTAGATCTACAATTGGTACTTCTTCGATGATCTACAATTGGTACTTCATCCAAGTCCGGGAAATCATTCAAGTCCGGGAAATCATTCAAGTCGGGGAAATCATTCAGGTCCGGGACTTGTGAAGCCTTGCCCTTTTGGTCCTTTGCGCTTGGACGTCCACGGGTATTTATCTTGACAGCAGGTTCTTTTGTGGCAACAGATTCAGGGTGCATTATCTCTTTCAACTTCGTTATCATATTTTTCCTGACAAACGGCGAAGCTTTGCTAACCTTATCCGTGAATTGTCGGATGTCATTTTGAAACGAAGCATCATCATCATCATCATCATCATCATCATCATCATCTTCAGGCGGTGGCCTATTGATAACAGGCCACGGAACAGACAATGTTCTCCAGAAAATAGGAATTGATTCGAGTGGAATGGATTGTCCTGAATTCAATAAAAGTGACTTATATAAGTTACAGATATTAATGGGAAAAACAACTTGATAGTTATAGAACTCCAATATACTTACCATGACATTTGTAGACATGCATCATATGAAAGCATGGTAGTCCGTATGTTGCATTGAACTCATGGCAACATTCGTCTGGGGTGATCCGCCGTCGGAGTTCTTTGAACATGAGATCGCAAGCATGATGGGAAACTTTATACAGCAATTCTTGAAATAGTGGTATATCACATTTAAGTTGTAGCTCGTTCATGCTTCTATTAAAACTCTCTTTTATCCCATTTTCTTGCGAAATGAGAATCTTATCGACCATCATCAATAGCCTGTCTAATTTGGACTGTGAGCCGTCCAAATAACATTTCAACAACGCGTGGTGAGCCTCGACTCTGCACGTTGTTGTCTGGCCGTATGAGCAATAAGCATTGGTAATATAGCAGACAAACTTATCTGCGTAATCTTGCAGCCACTTATCCATATACGCTTTTATAACTGAAAAAACAATGAATTAATAAAAGGTTATTCGGGTGCTTAGTTATTCAGGTGCTTATTTATTTAAAAACAATGAATTAATAAAAGTACCCGGTTTGTCGAGCAATCGCCGTTGTAGGCGGGTGTAACGTTGCTCGAACTCTCCCCGTGTCGGAGATTTAATCATCCAATCCCAGCTACCCTTAATGCGCTCATACTCATCTCCACTACATCTGGGCGAGCAATACTTATGAATATTTTGATTTATATGCCATAGACAGAGTAAGTGGTGAGCGTTAGGAAATTCTCTTTCTACTGCCCTAACCAACGCTAAATCTCTGTCAGTGACAATCACACGTGGGTAATGTCTTTCATCTATCACTTGCTTCACTTTTTCCAATACCCAGGTATAATTCTTATTTTGTTCACTGCTCACAAAGCTATACGCCATTGAAAATGTTTTATTCGTTGAAGTAACTCCAACAATTTCACACAACGGCAATTTGAACTTTGTGGTATTATACGTGGAGTCCATCAGCATGATTTCTGGGAATGTGCACCATAAAGCATACGAAGTGGGGTGCAAAAAAAAAAGCTCTTCAAGCTCGTTGGTATGCTCATTTACCCTCGAGTACCATGTATACCCTGAATCCGTCAAATGCGAGTAAAGAACTTGAATTGGAGTTCTATTACCCACTCTGGCTCTCCGAAGCTTATCTTGTGCGTTATATATGGTTCTGAGGCTAGACACGTTATTTGGATTACGACTCTTTATTGTTGAAAGTATATTCACCGGTCGTAGGTTACATTGTGTCAACTCGTCGACCAACCCCAACTCATCATTCACTAGTCGCATTGCAAATGGAACACCATGCAACGACTCTAGCATAACATGATTATGCGTATCATCTTTCACCCTTAAAACCCAATAATTCCTTGTTCGATGATATTTCGCTACTAATCTGAATGGACATTCGGTTTTAACTGTTTTGGTTTTCCGCTTTCCTATACCTTGAGGTGTATACTTCCCACCCTTTGTACACTTGTAATTAATATCGTTCATCTGACCGAACAGTGATCTGGTTCTATTTTTAACAACTACAAAACCGAGCCCCCGGGCTATATTTTGCACCCACTCAGTCATTTGCTCGTGAGAATCGAAAACCTGATAATACATTTTAAACAAATAATTTATACAAGTAACTTTTACATTTTACAAATTTACAAATTTTATACATTTTACATTTTACACATTTTACATTTTATACATTTTACATTTTACACATTTTACATTTATAAATTTTTACATTTATACATTTTACATTAATACATTTTATATTTACATTTTACATATACATTTTATATTTACATTTTATACTTTACAAAAAAACAAAAAAAAAAAAAAAAAAAAAAAAAAAAAAAAAAAAACAAAAACAAAACGCGTATAACCTACCCACCCACCCCTAAACACACACACACACACGTTATATCTCACCACTCTCTCTCTCTTATCTCTTTCTTTCTTTCTTCTTCTCTCATCTTTTCTGGGTAAAATCTCACAATAATCTTACTAGTTTCGTTGTGATTACGTTTATTTTAGGTGTTAATTTGATAGATTTACATGTTATTTAAAAAACACCAAAATTTTTTTTTTCTTCTTCTTATTCTCTCATGTTTTCTGGGTAAAATCTTACTAGTTTCTTTAGATTTTTTATGTTTTCGTAGTGATTACGTTTATTTTAGTGTTAATAGGTTGTTAATTTAGATGGATTTTAAAAACGCCCAATTTTTTTTTTAGGGTTTCTGGGTATATTTGGGGGTTTTGGGTGTTTATGTGTTATTGAGTGTTATTGAGTGTTAATTGGATATTAATTGACCAGATCTATGTTTTTTTTTTGATTCGTATAAGTTTTAAAAATTAGAGTTTCTGGGTATATTTGGGGGTTTTGGGTGTTTATGTGTTATTGAGTGTTATTGATTGTTATTGAGTGTTAATTGTATGTTAATTGACCAGATCTATGTTTTTTTTATTCGTATAAGTTTTAAAAATTAGGGTTTCTGGGTATATTTGGGGGTTTTGGGTGTTTATGTGTTATTGAGTGTTATTGAGTGTTAATTGTATGTTAATTGACCAGATCTATGTTTTTTTTTTGATTCGCTTAAGTTTTAAAAATTAGGGTTTCTGGGTATATTTGGGGGTTTTGGGTGTTTATGTGTTATTGAGTGTTATTCAGTGTTATTGATTGTTAATTGGTTATGTGAAATTGCCTGAGTTGTGTGGGTGCAAACGGGTAGGTTAACACCTTGATCTGCCACCTTTGAGTGGTATGAAAACCTGCTCTGGCCTACCCCAGTCCACAGACTCTGTGTGGTTTCATGGCTTGTGATAAAAAAGAGCTTATGTGCTTATTGCACACAGGCTCAGGTTAGACCCCGTTATCATATACTTTACGGGTTGGGTTATATTTACCGTGGCTATTTTTTTAGATTTACCGTGTGATGAAACTGCTTATGTAACAGAAAATAAATAACAAACTGCTTATATGCTTGATAAGCAGTTTGTTGTTTTAAGCTGATTAGATACTTGTTTTTTTTTAAAAAAAAAAAAAACTGAGATAAGGCAATGATGATTTAAAAAAAATGATTTTGGCATGGCATTTCCGAATGGACGGCAAAAAAAACTTATTTTTGCAACCTTTGATGTTGCAGCCATATATGATATGCTAATATGTGAAACAAGTTATAATCTGAGCCTATGTTATCTCTAACTTATTAATGTGTAAATTGATACCTGTTCTGTGTAAAATGGTGATTGAGACATATCGGCAGCCAATGCAAATTGTTGTTTCTTTGTGGCTTGTTTAACCCCCTTGCTTGTTTAACCCCCCTAGTACTAAACTAAAAAAATAGCCCCGGTGCTTATTACCCACCCCTATCTTCTGTAACTTGTTGAAAGTTGTGGAAACTGCACTTGTTGTAACTTGTTTGGTGGTGAGAGTTACTTTGTGATACTGGTGATGAGAGTTGCTTTGTTTGTGATACTGATGAGAGTTGCTTTGTTTGTGATACTGGTGATGAGAGTTGCTTTGTTTGTGATACTGATGAGAGTTGCTTTGTTTGTGATACTGGTGATGAGAGTTGCTTTGTTTGTGATACTGATGAGAGTTGCTTTGTTTGTGATACTGGTGGTGAGATTGCTTTGTGGTGAGGCTCAATATATCACGAGCCTTTGTTGTACCTAACACTTACCCAACTTGGTCTTGTGATTTTGTGAGCTGGTTTGCAGGCTTTGGTGAGAATCTGGACTGTTGAGCATAGTATTTGTGTTGCTTTTGTGAGAATCTTGTGAGCTTGTTGTGTGTCTGGTTTGCAGGCTTTTGTGAGAATCTGGACTATTGAGCATAGTATTTGTGTTGCTTTTGTGTTGAATCTGCTGTGCATTCTGAAAGGATGGCAAAGTGATTTTTATCACTTTCGCAACCTTCAACTCCGAGCCTTGGTAAGAATCTGCAGTTTGGTCAAAATAATTTTTTAAAAGGCGATGACGATTGGTTTCTAGAAACCGAAAGGATGGCAAAGTGATTTTTATCACTTTCGCAACCTTCAACTCCGAGCCTTAGTAAAAATCTGCAGTTTGTGATGTGTTTGTGTGAATCTGCAGTTGGACAATAATTTGGACATAAACTTTGTGCTTGTGATGTGTTTGTGTGAATCTGCAGTTTGGCGATGACGAAACACCATATCCGAGCCTTACTTTGTGTTGTGTTTGTGTGTGTTTGTGTGAATTTGCAGCTGGACATAAACTTGGACCCATTGGACATAAACTTGGACCCATTGGACAAAAACTTAAAAACTTATAAAAAAAATAAAAAAAAAAAAAAAAAAAAAAAAAAAAAAAAAAAAAAAAAAAAAACTTAAAAGAAAAACTTAAAAGAACTGGGAAAAAAAAAAGTAAGGACTACTTATTTTTACAAAAAAAAGTTACAAAAAAAGTAAAAAAAAAAAAAAAAAAAAAAAAAAAAAAAAAAAAAAGCTGCAAAATCTGACATGAACAGTAGCCTAGGGGGGGAGTGGTTCCTCCTAGACCCCATAGACTACGGTTTTGTTAGTAGCCCCCTTTAATTATCTATAGCTTAAATTAGTTCTCGCCATTTGTTTGGTTCTTAATTGAACCTCACACTAAGAGCAAAACTCCTCATTCGGGCCCCACCATTTACAACTCCCCTTCCTATAACATACCACAACTTACTCATTTGAGCCCTACCACTATCTATTTTTATTTTTTTTATTCATCTTTATTAAATATAATTCCACCATCATCTACCCATCTTTATAAAAAGACCCGGCCACCACCACCAACTCCCTGCCGCCACCATCATTATAAAAAGACCCGACCACCACCACCACCAACTCCCTGCCAATACCCATTCCTTTAAAGATCTGGCCACCATTCCACCAAATCCCTGCCAACATCGATTTATTCAACAGAAATGTTAGTTGATCTATGATCCAGCCACCAAAAGATCCGGCCATCATTCCTTTAAAGATCCGGCCACCATTCCACCAAATCCGATCCAGCCACCAAAAAAGAAAAGCAAGAAAACTAAAAAAAAAACATTTTATATAGAAAAAATGGCCCACTTGTCAGTTAAAATGGTTCGCCGTCTGCACGAGCAAGGTGGCTTCGGCGAGGGATCGCGAATGGGGGGTACCATGGCGAACGTGCCACATAGGCACGGCGAGCCATGGCATTTATCACACCAATTGCTCTAAGAGCAAAGGGTACCCTTGGCTGATGGCTCAAGCCATGGCCACCAGCCAACCATGGCCGACGGCTCACGGTACCGCCGGTCGCGCCATGGTGGCTGGCGCCGTAGCCACCAGCCCACGCCATCGATATTTCCTTTTTTTTTTTTTTTTTTTTTTTTTGCTCTTTTTTGGTGGGTTTTTATATGTTTATGTTTGTATGTTGTGTTTGTATTTTGTGTTTGTGTTTGTTCTGTTTGTGATGGATTTTTTTTTTCTTTTGCAGGTTGAGGGGAAGAAGACAGAGGTGGAAGTGGTTTATTAGTTTTTTTTTGGAAGGGAAAGTGGTTTATTAGTGGGGCTTTTTTTTTGCCTTTTTTTCTTTTGTTGTGTTTGTTAATATATATATTTTTTTCCTATTTTTCTTTTGTTGTGTTTGTTAATATTTTTCTTGCACCATTTTAGTATTTTTTGTTCACACCGTTAGGCCTAATTTAATTATGTAATGTGTTTTATATTAATAAAATTAAATTTGAGTTAATCTAATATGTTTTAATTTTAATTTTAATTTTATATATCTCTAATAAATTATGTAAGTTAAAAAAAAATTGACGACGACACCACATTTTAGTTAATATCGTGTATGTTTTAGTTATATTGTGTATGTTTTATTGTATGTAAAAATTAAGAAAAAAAAAATTAAAACAAAAAAAATAATGGACGACGGCACCACATTTTCTGGTGCCGTGGGTACCGTCCAGAATATGGTGCCGTGGGATTTCTGGTGCCATAGAGATTTTTGCTGACGTGGCAGGGAATTTTGAGTCATGGCTCCAGGGTACCCAGTGTTCTAAGTCACTAAGGCTTAAGGGAGTGGGGCTCCTTAGCAGGCGATTAGCACTTGTATCGCCCAAGTACCGCCCCAAACACCACCCCCCCTTAGGCGATTAAGGGCTCAGGCGTTCCAAATAAGTCGCCCTCTTTTTTTTTTGTTAACCAGTTATTGTTTGCCACGTGTCCAAGATTTATATTACTCCACTTATTGTCTGCCACGTGTCATGAGTTGCCTCACCCTCTTAGGTAGCCCCACTCCCCCTTTTTTTTTTGAGGCTACCCAACTTGCTGACTCAGCGCCACATGGCGCGAGTCGCCCTTTAGTTGGGTAGCCTCACTCCCTTCAGCCTAATGATATAAAAGAGAAAAAGGTCAAAAGTAGTTATTTTTTCTATGTCGTTCATAAAGAAGTTATTAAGGCCCAAGTTCCAATTGCTACCATTGTGTTTGATGTTACTATGCGCCATGGTTGCCCCTGGAACAACCTCGCATAAGACGTCATGTTGCGTTTTAGCCATTGCTTCACTCTGATGCGTGACACGCTTGTAATGATGAGCGCAATTCTAAACCAAAGATGCATAGAATTAACTGGTTTCGTATTGACTATAAAGATATTTAAGCATCGTTCATATATATCAAAAAATTAGTTACTGTTGAAGCAATTTTCCGCTAGGCAAGGCTGGACGGCTCACGTGCCATTCGTCCTTGTCCCGAGCTTCGAATATACTGCAAACAAATAAGAAAGAACCCGTTAGAAGGTGGTCCCGAGGCCGAAGCCCCGGGGACCACCCTCCGACGGTCAAGTCAGAACCTCCGATGGAGAGGATTTATGTGTACAGTAGATATTATGTGAACCGAGAGGTGTCTGTGTTAGTTGAGACAACATAGGTTTTTTTATAATGAAACAAATGAGTAGTATTTATAGGGGAAGAAAAGGTGAGACAAGATCCCTTAAAATCCGGGCTAGGTGGCGTGGTCTGGCGCTGCCACCTGGCCAAAGGATATTGCCACCTGTCCTAGTACTTACAGTGATATTAGCCGGATGGCTCCGTGTGCCTTTCGGTAGCGTGCCCTTCGGTAGAGTGCCCTTCGGCAGATAGGCCGTTCGGACAAGATGTGCCTTCCGGACAAACATATCCGTCAACATGTCCCCCCAGTATTGCATTATCGGTTGAAGACCGATGATGTAATACTTAAATAATATCTTTATGCTTTTTGGTACCTGCAATACTTTAGATAATACCTTTTGTGCCTTTCGGCAAACATCATTCGAACATATATATCAACAAGTAATACGAGTATTGCATTGTTAGTGAAATACTGACATAATACTTTAAAGAATACCTTATGGCCTTTCGGCCCGAGTCATTCGGACTAGTGTTGTATTTGCCTGCTTCCCGTACAAGTAAAACTTCGACCCCACGCGTATACCGAACACTTGTTTGTTATTACCAGAAGGGTTCAAGTTTGACCCTTCCCGGAAGGGTTCAAGTTTGACCCTTTCCGGAGGTATAAGCTGGCGTTCGGCATACATTCGGGTTATGAACGTACCGCTTGTTTTTTATTACCAGAAGGGTTCAAGTTTGACCCTTCCCGGAGGTACAAGCTTACGTTGGAGCTAGACTTTGAACATTGACCACACAATCTCCGAAAGACGCGAACCTGTCGGAGGGGTCACTTTCTACTTATGTCCAGAGTGGAAATGAACATTGACCACAAAATCTCCGAGAGACGCGAACCTCCCGGAGGGGTGGGTCACTTTCCACTTATGTTCAGAGTATGATAAATGATTACACGGTCACCCCATCTCCGAAAGACGCGAACCTGTCGGAGGGGTCACTTTCTACTTATGTTCAGAGTGGAAATGAACATTGACCACAAAATCTCCGAGGGGCGCTAATCTCTCGGAGGGGCCACTTTCTACTTGTTCAGAAATTTGCAGTTGTTATACCTGCCAAGTAAAACATGAAAGCTTGCGTCTTTTCCGTTAGATATTAAAGACATAATATTTCACATGCATAGATACATAAAAGTCACAATGGTTAGACATCGACACACCGGTCGTTTTTAATCTGTCTACAATGGGTATTGTTCCTGCATAATAAAACATGAAAGTTCGTAGCGTAACCAATGGAGATTTTTAGCATGGTACGGATGAAATGTGATGTCCGGATGAAACAGCCGGAGTGTTTTTCCCAGTCGTTAGATCCGAAGCTTGCCTTTTCTGCGAAACAAAACTCGAAAGCTTTTTGGCTTTCTCCCGTTAAATATAACAAACAAAATATTTCTTGTATCAATTAATAAATAACGACGCAATGCTCCATGCAAAGGAGAAAGCAAATAAGGAGTATATCTATATTTTTTTATTTGCCAGCTACTAGTGCTACTTTCTTATCAAAAGTTATTTCAACTTCCCATGCTTACTTTTATAGTCAAGATTCCCAAAGGCTTTATTGCAACCACATTTTATACTGACAAAATTAGATCCACACTTTAAATCCAAAAGATATCATGTGTCTTTCCCATTCTACAATCCAAAACCCTCAATATTCCATTCGGATCCACACCTTAAACCGAGCCATGTTACCACATCTCACGCAAATATGCAATAACAAACCAGCATAAAGAATATAGCAGATCTGTATAAAGAATATGGCCGAAGGTCTAAATTTGTGTGTGAATGCATGCGATAATCGAATCTTATGAAGACACCGTTTTGCCCAGTTTCAAGTTCTATTTTAAGATTTCCAAGCATGTAAATTTATTTCGGGTTTAAAGATGATACTAGCGCATGTGGGTAATCAGGAGAGCGTATAGAGAAAGTCAGATCGATACTTACAGAAGTGAGGCCGATCCAAATCGCGAATAAACATGTTCCCGGAAATCCAACCAGGTAATCCGAACGAGGCAGTACCTCCTGGTGTTGCAACATCTCGGAGAAGGACAGTACTTTCGGATGACTCGACCGAAACAAACCATATCGGAAGGCACTTACTCCATACCGGAGGATGGTGCCGAAGGTCCTTAAAAGTAGACAGAAAATGTGTCACCACTATATCCGAACGGGATGGTATCTCTGAATGACATGAAGTATCCGAATCAATCAGGCCGAACGTTTATATGAAACGTCCCTCCCGGAAGCTTGTGCCGACCGTCCGCAAGCGGACCGAAAGTGCGACCCTATCGTTCTAAACCATTGGCAGATCGAACGGTAGAGTCCCACGGATGGCGCCAATTTGTTGAAGCAATTTCTTGCAACCACTTCAGACAAATAAAGGGAGCCTCCCGGTTGAACTCAGCTAGGGTTCCTCCGGCAGGCTTAGGTGTAAGTCCTTTCGGCTATTTGGGGATCCTCCGGATATCTGCACACAACAGCACACGTTAGGCTCGCCCCGGGTGTTATCCCAGGACCCACCTCCGGTGTGAGAGTAAGTATTTGATATTCCGAAAGGGCTATCAATTAGTCAGAAGTATAATGCGGATAAAATCGTTACCTGAGAGTAGCAAATGGGCCGAGTATTTATAGTGCTCAGCCTCGATACCTGTATTGGCGGCGGCGGATATTCAGGAAATATGTCGTCGACACAATCCCGTAAATCCTGGGGAAGGCGGCGGTGGCGTCAGTAGCTGCCATCTGTCTCCTGCCTTAAACTTACACATGCCGAGCGGCCTTTGTGCCTTCCGGCATATATAAGGTAGATTTGAGCCGTCCGGACGACCGAAAGACTCAGCCCGTCCGGACACATACGTCAACATGTCCCCCCCAGTATCACAATATCCGTCTTGCCGATGTTGTGATACTTTGAAAATCTTTGAAGTCTAATTTCTAGTTCCGAGAGGACTGAGTCGTTCGGTAATCAGAGTGCTGACCCTAATGCATAAACTGCCAAAAAACATTATTACCTCTTTTTAAAGATCGCCGTCATTTTTACTGGGGCTCTGAAACGTTGGCACGTGTGCATGCGTATATCGTACGAGTGGGAGGGTGCCACCTCATCTACTGACAACGCGCGTCGTTTCATACTTCCTTTTTCTGCCTATAAATAGCGTCATTTCTGCGGTGTTTTTCATTTTTACCACTTGTAATTTTTTTTGCTCTGACAAACCTTCCGAAAGGCTTGTTCTTAATTATTTCCGAACGACCTAATTTGCCACTCGGTCAACTATGTCGAATTCTCCCTCGTATGATTATGAAGAAGACATCCAAGAGTCCGAAGGGTATCTTCCCAAATTTGACGTTCAAAAATACACTTCTGAGATGAGCGAGAATGATTTGTTTATGGTGGTGTCCGATGCGGGTATACCGGCAGACCTACATCCTCGCCTACCCCCTCCGGATATGACGGTGGATCAGCTGCCGTCAGACGCCATCGGATTGTACTTGGAGTACTTTTATGAGGGTGGTCTCAGTGTGCCTTTTTCCACTTTTTTGCTGGACGTCATTCGGTACTTCAAGGTGCATATCTCCCAACTGGTTCCGCTGGGCATACACCGTGTTGTACTTTTCGAGGTGTATAGCCGCAGTTTGGATATTGCTCCCACCACTCCACTATTTCGTGTCTTTTATAAGTTGAGTAAGCAAGGTGATTGGTTTTCTTTCGAGAAGCGAACCGGTAGGGATAGGAAGGTTTGTTTCCGGGAGATCTTGACTGGGCTGAAGGGCTGGAAACGCAATTTTTTCTTGATAGATAGACGGGCGATCCCCTTTGCTATGCCTTGGAGGCATCACGATTCTGATATTTCAGACCCTTATCCGGACGGTGGCTTCTTCCTTGCGGATGTCGGAAGGCTGGCCGCGAATGTGATTGATCTGATCCAAATTCCCAAGGGCTTCCTCTATGCCGTCGGGTTATCTTCGCACTGGGAGCATACCGGTTATCGAGCTGTGCTCCAAGATGCCGAAGGGGCAGGTAGATTTCCTATATTTTGTTTATTCTTTTATTAATCGATCCGTGACGGACATACTCTTCTTTCTTGATATATTACTTTACTTATTATCATTTTCTTTCTGTAGTTGTGCCGATGTCTGATTATTTGATTAATCCGGCGGCCCACCAGGAAACTTCTATGGTTCGGGGTGATGCGTATGGTGAGGGTGAGCATCATGAGCTGTTCTTGACTCTTCCGGCTGCGTCAAATGTCGATATACCCGTCCTGACGGCAGAGGAAGAGGAGGTTCAGAGGGCCAATAGTCGGGTTGTTGCGGCTAAACTTAGGAAGCAAAAGCAAGCCGCCATACGGCGGGCTTTGAGGGCTGAGAGGCTTGCCGAACAGGGTGAAGGGAGCAGCGGAGTGGCCCAGGCGGCCAAGAGGAGGAGAACGGAGAGGGCCCCCGTAGCGGATCCGCAGCCTGATTCGCCAGATGTTGAGGTCATTCCAAACCCTCCCCCTATTCGTTCTCTTCGACCGGAGGATGTTGGTCTTCGACCGGGAGGTGCAGGTTCTGGTAAGTTATCCAACTATTTACCTTGCGTTGCTCCTTTCTTTTCGTTTCTTGGGTAATGACACCTTGTTCCTTGTAGGGAGTATTCCTGTGGCCGCTTCCGGTCGCGGCAAGATTAAAGCCATGGCGGTAGGTGATCCGGCAGCTGTGTTCGTTCCGGAGTGGTCGGTCACCAGGGACGACCGCTTGAATAGATCTGACGTTTGTAGGGATCTGATGTCGCATCTCCCCACCCCTTGTGAAGAAGTTCATTTTCAAAGCTTAGGCGATTCGGAGGCCATCCGAAGGGGTTGGATTTTGTTAGGTCGAGGGGCGACTACCCAAGCGGAAATTTTGGGTCGGCATGAGGTCCTCCTCGAGGAATACCGACAACTACGCAGTGCCCATGCAGAGTGTGAGGATGCGGCCCAAGAGGCGGAGGAGCTTCGAAAATTGAAGCATGAGCATGTGGGCTGTGTAGAAAGGCAGTCGGATTTAAAGAGTCGGGTCTCTCAGTTGGAAAAAGCAAGGGATGAAGGGAGAACGACTTCCTCCGAGCGGATCAGAGCCTTGGAAGGAGAGCTGGCGGACGTTAAAGGTAAACTCGTCGTTGAGAAGGAGGTAGGCACCGAGCTATGCAAGGAAAGGACGGACATAGCTGTCAAATTGGGCCAAACGGACGTCGAGCGCCAGAAGCTTATAAAGGAGTTCCTTCCGGAAATGGTTCGCCGGCTTCTGGATAGCCATGAGTACAAGCATCGCTTGGCCGAGCCTTTCAGCTTGTCCTCTCAGTCGGGTTTCTTGGAAGCTATCTCTGTGGGTCGAGAACCGGAGGATATAGCCACTATTGCCGCCGGGGTGGATGATTTGGATTTGCAGGCTGGGACAAAGCTTGATCCTTCGTTTGATGGTCTTTTCTCTACGGAGTATCCGTATGTGCTTAAAGTTAGCGATGCTGCGGACAGGTCCTTTTCGGAAATAATGGCTCTGTTTCCTGATCCTGCCCCTAATGATTCATCTGGTGGTCCCTCGTCTTGATCCGGCGGCTTTTGACTGTAAGGCCCCTTAGAGTGTTAGGTTAATTTATGAATTGTTTAGCATTTTTGAACCGATGTAATGATCAACCGGTTGCGCCACTGTTAGCGCTTTTTGTATGCTTGAACATGATGATATGTCGTATGATTTGTTATAAACTGTTGATATTTAATGTACATTCCGTTTGCATTGTTTCGTGTGATTTTTCCCTGTTTATCTTTTGGTCGCATGACCCCTTCCTCTCCGAACACTGATCACAATATCTCCGGAGGGCACGAACCTCTCGGAGGGATCACTTTTTGCTTGTGTCCGGAAGGTGACAAATGATTGTATAACTTTCCTCCTCTATTTATGTTATCCTCATCTGAACATTGACCACACCACTCCCGGAGGGCGTGACTCTCTCGAGGGGGTCATTTTCCAATTATGTTCAGGAAACAAAGAACATTGATCACTGATCTCCGGAGGGCAAGAACCTCTCGGAGGGATCACTCTTCACTTATGTTCAGAATATTACAGATGGTTCAGCCTTTCCGCCAGGATTATGGCAACCCCTTTCCTGGGTATCAACCATCTTTGAACATTGACCACACACTCCCCGGAGGGCGTGACTCTCTCGGGGGGGTCATTTACTAATTATGTTCAGAAACAAAGAACAATGCAGTTGTTATACCTGCCAACTAAAACATGAAAGCTTGCGTCTTTTCCGTTAGATATTAAAGACATAATATTTCACATGCATAGATACATAAAAGTCACAATGGTTAGACATCGACACACCGGTCGTTTTTAATTTGTCTACAATGGGTATTGTTCCTGCATAATAAAACATGAAAGTTCGTAGCGTAACCAATGGAGATTTTTAGCATGGTACGGATGAAATGTGATGTCCGGATGAAACAGCCGGAGTGTTTTTCCCAGTCGTTAGATCCGAAGCTTGCCTTTCCTGTGAAACAAAACTCGAAAGCTTTTTGGCTTTCTCCCGTTAAATATAACAAACAAAATATTTCTTGTATCAATTAATAAATAACGACGCAATGTTCCATGTAAAGGAGAAAGCAAATAAGGAGTATATCTATATTTTTTTATTTGCCAGCTACTAGTGCTACTTTCTTATCAAAAGTTATTTCAACTTCCCATGCTTACTTTTATAGTCAAGATTCCCAAAGGCTTTATTGCAACCACATTTTATACTGACAAAATTAGATCCACACTTTAAATCCAAAAGATATCATGTATCTTTCCCATTCTACAATCCAAAACCCTCAATATTCCATTCGGATCCACACCTTAAACCGAGCCATGTTACCACATCTCACGCAAATATGCAATAACAAACCAGCATAAAGAATATAGCAGATCTGTATAAAGAATATGGCCGAAGGTCTAAATTTGTGTGTGAATGCATGCGATAATCGAATCTTATGAAGACACCGTTTTGCCCAGTTTCAAGTTCTATTTTAAGATTTCCAAGCATGTAAATTTATTTCGGGTTTAAAGATGATACTAGCGCATGTGGGTAATCAGGAGAGCGTATAGAGAAAGTCAGATCGATACTTACAGAAGTGAGGCCGATCCAAATCGCGAATAAACATGTTCCCGGAAATCCAACCAGGTAATCCGAACGAGGCAGTACCTCCTGGTGTTGCAACATCTCGGAGAAGGACAGCACTTTCGGATGACTCGACCGAAACAAACCATATCGGAAGGCACTTACTCCATACCGGAGGATGGTGCCGAAGGTCCTTAAAAGTAGACAGAAAATGTGTCACCACTATATCCGAACGGGATGGTATCTCTGAATGACTTGAAGTATCCGAATCAATCAGGCCGAACGTTTATATGAAACGTCCCTCCCGGAAGCTTGTGCCGAACGTCCGCAAGCGGACCGAAAGTGCGACCCTATCGTTCTAAACCATTGGCAGATCGAACGGTAGAGTCCCACGGATGGCGCCAATTTGTTGAAGCAATTTTCCGCTAGGCAAGGCTAGACGGCTCACGCGCCATTCGTCCTTGTCCCGAGCTTCGAATATACTGCAAACAAATAAGAAAGAACCCGTTAGAAGGTGGTCCCGAGGCCGAAGCCCCGGGGGACCACCCTCCGACGGTCAAGTCAGAACCTCCGATGGAGAGGATTTATGTGTACAGTAGATATTATGTGAACCGAGAGGTGTCTGTGTTAGTTGAGATAACATAACATTAGTTATAGTGGAATAAATGAGTAATATTTATAGGGAAAGAAAAGGTGAGACAAGATCCCTTAAAATCTGGGCTAGGTGGCATAGTCTGGCGCTGCCACATGCCCAAAGGATATTGCCACCTGTCCTGGTACTTACAGTGGTATTAGCCGGATGGCTCCGTGTGCCTTTCGGTAACGTGCCTTTCGGTAGAGTGCCCTTCGGCAGATAGGCCGTTCGGACAAGATGTGCCTTCCGGACAAACATATCCGTCAACAGTTACCCAAATAAAACAATGCAAAATTGAAGCCATCATATCATATCACATGAAATGTACAATAAATAATGTCTACTACAATCCCAAATCATGCTAGTAACCACCACATCATTGCACAATAAAAAGTTGAATATAAAGAAAATCTCATACAAAATGCGGAACTCAACATATCCCCAATTGTACAATGCTAAGATGTACCCAGAATAGTTGACCGCTCTTTCTAAATTGTACAATGCCAAGTGTTCTAGGCCTCGTTGATCATAAACCATTCCTGCAATTCAGGCACACAAAAAAAAATCAATGAGACCTGGAAGAGTAAAGAGTCTCCACATCCTTGCATAGCATATAACTAAAAGTAAAATAAGTTCGGCACCAAACAAGTCAAGAGGGTTAACTATAACTAGTTAAAACTTCTAAAAAAATTATAGGCATAAAATTCAGGTATCTATTTCTTCAATGTCTCTTAATTTGGGCTGGCAATTTCTCACATCACATGAAACACGACTCGAGAACGACACAAAAATAAAAGGGTTATGGTCGAGTATAAATAGGTCTAATGTCGTGTTCGAATTACCCTACTTGACCCAACTATAGAACATGTCTTATTCGGGTTGGGGGTGGGTCAAACAGGTCGACCCGCCAACTCATTTAAGTTATGTAAAAACACGAGAAATCAAATTTATAATTAATTACATTGGTAATTGGTTATATGGTTACATGGGTCAAATGGGTCGACCCACTTATCCATTCAACCTGTTAAACCCGTGTAACCCGCCGACCCATTTAGATAAATGGGTCGTGTTCATGTTATTTGTAAACGCGTTAGGGTTGTTAAGGCTTTCTATGACCTGCCAATCCGAACACGACACGAATTGCCACCCCTGCTCGAAGCACTTACTAAGGATCACTATCTTATACCTCATAAGTTTTCACAGTTTCTCAAGTTCTCAGCAACACGTGGAATTAATTTTCCTTGTTGCTGGCGTGAAATTGTCTTCCAGCCTCAACTGCTTCCCTGTGAGATATCAAGCACATGTCCACGTGAATAATATTATACAAAATACAGTTATGTTTCTATCCACAACAAGCAGAAAGTACCCAAAAAGGTGTGTGAGTTAGTCGTTCCATATTTATAAACAAAATTACATGTCACACAATAATAAATTAAATAATTAAACAGCCAAATATATTAATAGGTTTGGAAAGTTACCTGAAAGCTTTTACAAGCTCCATATTTTCAGGCTCAACCTTAACTCCCTCATAAAATGCATTTGCTGCTTCATCAAACTTCTGCAATAGAATGGAAGAGAGAATGATTCAACACTCAATTTTAGTTATAAATAGAGACCGATTAAAAATTTTAAGCTTAAACTAAAAAAACATGCCTGCAGCAAACGCAAAGATGAACCCTCTCGATACCAAGCCTTGGCCCAGTTGGGTTTCAACTCCCTGCATGTTTGTGCATCAGTCAATGCCTGGTCAGCTTGACCAAGCCTCATCCAACAGAGACTCCTATTGGAGTACAACTTTTCATCAGTAGGGTCAAAATCGATTGCCTGTTTCATGCCAACATAAACAAGTTGAGTTTTTTATACACTCTTTACATTTTTTTTACAGTAGCCATCTAAATATGCACCGATGAAGAGATAGACAAACTGTAATTTAAATTATTTGGAGCTATGAAAGTTTTTAGTTGACTCAACCAGTTCGTGTGTTATTCATGTTTTAATAATACTATTAAAATAGAAATAAATAATAAAAGAATGAACAAAGTGCACACCTGAGTGTAAGCATCTAACGCCATTGAATATTCCTTCTGCTTGAAAGCAGAATCTGCTCTTGATTTGGCTTCGGCAGCTTTTTTCTTTGCCTCTGGTGTCACCTGCAGAATAGCCAACATTTTGATGTCAAAAAATGAAAGTGAAAACAAGCTTCTGAGTTTTACAAGCGTAGACTCATAATGTGATAAATTTTCGAGGTAGTTTTTCCACAGATAGGAATACTTATAACTGAAATATTAGAGTTATAAGTACCTCAGGTATTTCTTTAATTGAAACGGTAGAGCCACTAGGCAGATTATTACTTGTATTTCTTTCAGTTCCCTGAAAAATTGTTCTCAAGACGTTATCAAAACACACTGCAACATTCTTAAAGCATCACTGATTTATTCCAACTTTGTTCGATAATTGATAACTTCATTCACAGAATAGATGCCAAAAACACAGATAAATTCAAGTAAGTACCTGTTCCTTGTTAAACACAGCTTGCATGTGTTCAATAATACCATCAACAGTCCAATCTGGAACAGTTTTCACACGAGATGTCAATGGTAAAAGTATCTCGACAGCAGCCTTGTTACCTCTACCAGCTGCCATTTGTACTGGTGTTAACCCCTCCTCCTAAAAAACCAAACAATAAATAACTAGTTTCTAGGCAAATCATTAATTTTAGCCAACTTCTGAATCACTAGCTTTTTTCAAGGCTAACCTCATCAGTGACATTGGGATCGGCTTTAGCTTTTATCAAGCATGTTATCAATTCTGTGTTACCAATATCAGCAGCGACGTGCAATGGAGTTGCTCCACCAGCAGTAATGTTTACGTTAGCACCCGCCTGTCATCCAACGATTTTACAAGGCATACAAAATGAGGTTTGAAATTCTTTATTATCATTTATAAAAAGTTTCATACTTTATACAATTACATACATATGATTGGTAATGTGAGTATTAGTTTTGAGGTACCTCAATTAACAATTCCAAGCATGGGAGTGAGCCTGCAGCTACAGTTGACAGCAGCGGAGTAACGCCATCATCAGTTTCAATATTAGGCTGCGAAACAATCACCACCACATTTATAACTCATAAATGATATACATACATATATTTGTAATAAACAAAATAGCCATCAATAAAGTCTTACATCAGCCTTGTGTTTTAGTAAAAGTTTTACAGCCTCTTGCTGTGCATGACCAGCAGCCCAAACCAGTGGGGTGCCAGAATCACTTTGTGAATCAACATCAACACCAACAGAGAGCAACAGCTCCATCAACTCAATATGTCCTGCAAAATGAAGTAAATAGAATAAATGGTCTCCTCTTCAAACATGAAGTTCATGTTTCAAGCATATATGTACTTAAAATTTCATCTCAGAAGATAGCACTTGTAGCTAGTCCATTAATAAGGATTTCAAAGAGCTTACTATAATAGTAATAGATAGATAATATTGACTTGATATAACATAAAACAACTCACCTATTCCAGCAACATGATGCAGAGCAGTGGCTCCTAATTCACTCGATAATGCAGGATTAGCACCATGTTCGATGAGGTATTTTGCAGTGGAGGTATGCCCTTGCCTTGCAGCATGAATAAGAGGGGTCTCACCTGCAACATTGAAAATATTTTTAATGGGGATGAGACCTTTGTTAAACAATAACTATTTTTGCAAATTTTTAAACATCAATATATTATCTACCCATCAAAATAAACTGATAAATTTGGATGTTGATCTCACATAGTCCATTAAGATAAAAGCTTACCAATGGTCTATTATTGATATATAATATTACAACAAGACTCGATTTCATATCTAAGAATCCCAACCTTGGGATGCATAGAAGCATCATACTTCAATTTTCATTATTTCACTTTTTGAGCCAGAATCGATTGCATAGAAGCATCATACTTCAATTTTCATTATTTCAATTAGCTCGCATGTATAATGTTGAAAGTGGAGGGTCGAAAAACGCAATAAAACACAGGGCAGGATAACCAACTACTACATCATGTACGCCTAAATTGTAAAGCCTTACTAGGAGTGGTATTGGCATTGTGATTTTAGGCTATATGAAAACTTGCATTTCAGTTCAAAAGTAATCAATTTCTACTTAGGCATTAGTAAGGGAAAATGATAGATAACAATAATATGGCCTTTCTGGTTTGCAGATCAAATAATCAGTTTTGAATAACCAATATAGCATCATCTGCAACAGAACTAATTCACAAAATCCGATTAGCTACTATTAAATCCTTAAACACTCATATTATCACACCTTTAAACACCAAGACAGCACATACTCGGGAATCTAATTATCTTTTTCTAATGATTTAATATCACAGTCTACTACAATTCCACCTTCTTTGGGGTGGGTTTACCTATCAAATAATCAGTTCTTGATAACCAAAGTAGTATCACATAATCACTTTCAAAACACAGCAAAATAACATTACCATCCTCATCCTTCATATTTCATTACACAACAAACCAACCACCAAATCATATATGCCTGTGGCGTAAAACTTTACTAGCCGTGGTATTGGCATTGAATTGAATGTAACTATCTGCAAAAGGTATTGAAAAATTGAATAACTACTACAATACTATGGCATTTAAAGTGTCCCTATTCAGTATTCAATAACTAGTTTTGAATAGCCATTAACCAACTAATATCACAGCTGGAAAAAAAACTTAATCAGATTATCCAGCTAATTACCATTCAAACTGAAAGAAATAAGCTAGCCAATACCTAGGGTTTCATCTAAAAACCATAGTGAAAAGTTATTAGTAGCCCACAACTTAATACTCTTATCCAAACTTCTCTCTCATATCAATATGGGACGAGTTGTTACATATCATCTTATTTCAAAGGGGGTGTTTGTGCTAGCTAGCTTATTTACCGGGCTTATGAACTTATGTAAATTCAGAAAAACTCATAAACCTAAGCTTATGGCTTATGAACTTACCAAGTTGGGCTTATGACTTTATATAAACCATAAACTCAAATTAATAAGCTCATAAGCTGACTTTATTCGACTTATGAGCTTATTAATTTGAGCTTATGGCTTATGCAAAGTTGTAAGCTCAACTTGTTAAGTTCGTAAGCCATAAGCCCGGTTTATGAGCTTTTCTAAACTTAAATAAGCTCATAAGCCCGGTAAATAAGCTAAAACAAACACCCCCCAAGTATTCAACATCACACAAGACGTGCTACAAATCATCTTATTCCTAAAAGTAAAAATTCAATACCACATATAACGACATTTAAACATTTACCATCCTCGTCTTTGGTATTAACATCGAGCTTCAACTCCTCCAACAAATACTTGCAAACCTCAAGCTGCCCTTCTCTAGCAGCAAAATGCAAAGCACCTCGCTTATTCGCATCTTTTATATTAGCAACCGTTTGCGACAACCCTTTTCCATCATCCAGCTGTCCAGCTACACCTATAAACAAACCCAACCATGAAAAAAACATTAAACCACAATTCTACATTAAAAAAACAAGACCCATTTGAGATATGAGCTTACTTTTCAAGAAATCAAGGTTTCCAGTGACAGCTGCGTTTAGGAATTGTTTGACTTTGTCTCGGACTGCAAGTGCTTCAGAAGCATCTGGAGACATGTTTTTTTGTTTGTGTGTTTTTCTGTTGTTAAACCCTAATGAAGTAAACGAGAAATATTTTTGGGTTAGGGGGTTCGAGAACAAGGGGTTTTATAGTGATGACTAGATAGTTGACCAAGTTGATCAAAGTTGTTCTTGACCAGATAGTCTAGAATTATGTTTCGGGTAAGCATCGGTTGATATTTACACATGACAATTTACTTAATGCACATAAAATTTGCATGTATCATCCTAATGGTCCTACACTCCTCAATGCAAATTTTATGTGTATATAGTAAATTCTTATGTGTAAATATCAATAGCCTTATGTTTAAGGTATGTGTATTGGTGCGTAAGAGAGGGTGAAGGGTTGTTTGACATGTGACATGTGGGGGTATTGTGGGGCTTTGTTGAAAAAGTGATGTAGTGGTGAGTGAGGGATTGTTTGACTTGATGAGCTAAAAGTGGCCATATTTTGTCGAAAGAAGCAAAAGAAGAGGCGTTGTCAGAACCACCGGTGGTGGGTTTTTTTGGTGAACAGCGCCCCAGCGTTTTGGGGACCTAGGCGCTGTTGGGGCTTTGTTTGGGCAAAATGGGGCGTTGTTGCTCCCACTACGGATAGTCTAACAGTTTTAGTGATAGCCATCTAACCAAACATATATAAAAATACATCACTTTATATAAATAATAGAAAGTGATTTAGGTCGTGCTATGCACGGCTCCAAAAACGTATTAATACTGAATGTTTTGAAAATGTATACTTGTTAGCTTTTGGTAATCTTTAGGGATAAATAAATGATTAAAGGGTTTACTAATACTACATTACCATATATATAATTTAGCGTCGAGTTTTGCTACAGTTGTTGTAGCAGTGTTGGGCTCCGTTTTGGGCTGTGGGCTCCCGCTTTTATCCTTCCGTTTATTCCCTCGCTTCTTTAGCTATCACAATATCCGGGTACCTACCACTTCACTTACTCTTGCACGTTCTACTGCCTTCTACCGAAACCCTAATTGGCTGCCGGTGGTGTTTACTTGCGGATCGGTTATGGTCTTTTAGATTTCTTTTGCTTATGTGCCTGTTCTTTGTGGTGGTTACTTTTTTTTTTGTGGTAGTTTATTTGTTCACTGTTTGGTTATGTGCGCTTGCCTGCCGTCGTTGTTTACTTGCGGATCGGTTATGATCTTTTAGATTTCTTTTGCTTATGTAGCTGTTCTTTGTGGTGGTTACTGTTTTTTTTTTGTGGTACCTTATTTGTTCATCGTTTTACTTGCGGAACGGTTATGTTCTTTTAGATTTCTTTTGCTTATGTGCCTGTTCTTTCTGATGGTTGTTGTTTTTCCTATGTGGTACCTTATTTGTTTACCGTTTGGTTATGTGCGTTTGCCGGATCGGTTATGGAACCCTAATTGGCTGCCGGTGGTGTTTACTTGCGGATCGGTTATGGTCTTTTAGATTTCTTTTGCTTATGTGCCTGTTCTTTGTGGTGGTTACTTTTTTTTTTTGTGGTAGTTTATTTGTTCACTGTTTGGTTATGTGCGCTTGCCTGCCGTCGTTGTTTACTTGCGGATCGGTTATGATCTTTTAGATTTCTTTTGCTTATGTACCTGTTCTTTGTGGTGGTTACTGTTTTTTTTTGTGGTACCTTATTTGTTCATCGTTTTACTTGCGGATCGGTTATGGTCTTTTAGATTTCTTTTGCTTATGTAGCTCTCCTTTGTGGTGGTTGGTGTTTTTTTTGTTGTACGTTATTTGTTCATTGTTTCGGTCACGGTGTTTTTTTTTTTGCTTCTTGCGTGCGCGCCCGTTATGATACCTGCTGTTTTACATGTCTTTTGGTTATGTTCATCTTTTATTTATGTGGCTACTGCTTTTGCCGTAATCTACCGGTATTTTGTTTCTTTAAGGTCTATGTAGCTGCCTTTTCGATGTTTTGTGTGGCTAAAAAATATTATCTCCATGTTTGTGATGTGTTTGTTAGCTCACTTGATATGTTACCTATACCTGTTATTACCTGAAATGGCAGATATGAGTGCCATATCAAGTGGTGTAACACCCCGACCCGACCAGGGTAAAGATGTCACAAGTACATGGTTTCACATCAGATCATACATAACATCCACGAATAAAACAGCGGAAATCATAACATAAACAAAGAGAATAAGTTAACATGACTTAATTACAAAGATAAGACAGAAATAAAGAAGTACATAACAAAATCCAAATGGTGAAATAATCCAACTAAAACAAGGCTTCACTCGTGAACACTCTTCCCAAAATCCATAACCCAGCTCCTAGCTTAATACCTGCCGCGGGAAAAGAAACGCGGCTGAGCTACACGAGCTCAGTGAACAGATATAACGGTAATAAACAAACCTAATGAAATAGGGAAATGGAAGGAATCGCACATAATGTAATAATAGATGAGAAGAATTATGAAGGTTATACAGAGATATCAGAAACATGGATGGTATCATGAGTAATGGTGAAGTAATCAAAGATCCCATCAAGCCCAAACATACCAAGCCCAGTACAGCGATAAGTCCAGTATCATGTCATAGGGTGTCACTAATGAAAGGTAAAGGTCATAAGTCTATAAGGTGCATGGGAAAACAGTAATCCTCTACGAGCCCAGAAACATGAACATGAAATCATAATCATACCACCATGCAGAGAGATGTTCCTCTCACTAATCCCAGGAATCAGAAATGGAGTAGCTAGCTCCCAGAGTGTGAAAGACGTGTATCGCACACACCATCAGTCACCATAAATAATATATCATGTAACAGGTCAGGTCAGGTCAAGTCTAGGATGCATCCATACGCCCCAGGTGGCCAGAATCTGCCTCTACGTAAATCATAATCATAACAGGGACGGGATAGGTCATCACTCTCCTACCCTAGAGTCATGCCATCGGTGCATCGACTGACATGGACATGAAACCCTCATGCCTAGTGAGTGGCTCGTAGTATCAAACTGTGGGTTAAGGTCAGGTATCATGTATCATGTGTCAGGTGTCATGCATCAGGAATCAGTATCATGTATCAGGTGTCAGGTTCAAGTATCGGGTGTCAGGTTCAAGTATCAGGTGTCAGGTTCAAGTATCAGGTGTTAGGTTCAAGTATCAGGTGTCAGGTGGTCCAGGTCATGATTTATATCAGGGTTCAAGACATGGTTTAGAACAAAGGATCAGGACAGGAGTTCAAACAAGGGTTCAAGTTGCATGGTTCATATAAAATATTTCAAAGTTCAAGTCAGGGTTTATAGTAAGGTTCATGACAAATCATTATAAGAAAACAAGCAAAGTTCACGGAACAAGGAAACATAAAAAAAATGAACCAGAAATCAGAAAATGAGACGAAGGCACCTTACTAGAGAAGGGCAGAATATCTGTACCTTATTGCTGATAACGGAAAATACTGGAAAGATGATCAAGAGCACAAGACTACTCCCTCTTCACACCTAGAGGAGTAACGACATGAATTACAAACCTTTCCTTTTTAAGTAACTTTCCATTTTAGCTTTTAGGTTCCTCAAGTTACTCTTTTAGTCCTTTAGGTTTCATAATTTACACTTTATATCCCTTTAGTTTCAAAAGTTACACTTCAGACCTTAATTTATCAAAGTTTCACAATGGTCACTTATTTTATCATATTATAAGAATGTATCCTCAATTTTACAGAATTTACACAATAGGTCCCTCTAGTTTTCAAAGTTGCATATTTAATCCCTTATTTTACCATTTCAACTTTATATTATTAATAATTACATATTAACCCATTAAATCACCAAATTTACACATAACCCCCTGAATAGATTAAATTACTCAAAACAGCTCCAAGTTTCCAGAAATTACAAGTTTAGTCCCTCCATTTAATTATTTTATAATTCGTACCTTAATTAAACCCTAGAAACATTTTAATCCTTTAAAATACAAAAATGACACTAGACTCCTTCCTTTTATATTTTTCCCAGCAAGTACATGATCTAAATTAAGTTTTAAAACTGACCCACAAGTTTTAGAAATTACAAAACCTACCCTAAACTTTTAAAAACCCATATGGTAACGCTTTATTTACACAAAATCAAACCCTAACCTTAAAAATACAAATCATTCACCAATCATTATACCATCATTAAATCCTCATTAAATGACCAAGAACAAGCCCTCAATCCAAACCCTAAATCGAATTACACTTTATTTCTCTTTCTTTTTAATTTCTTTAAAATCGGTAAAACTAAATAAATCAAGAATAATTATTTTAGGCCTTAACAATTCGAAATATAATTTTTCCCAGATTAGTATGATCATATGGAGTCCAAATAAAATAAATATGAAGCCTCAAAAATTCGAATTGAATTATTTAGGGTTTATACATGTTTTTAAGATTTAATTCACAAATAATTGTTAGATCATGCATGGATCAACTTTTACATTTTATTTGGTGTTCATAACATATATAGGGTCTGAGAAAAATACCAAATCAAGATTTGAACGTGTGGATAGGGTGTACGAATTGTTTCCTTACGCGTATGAGCAAATCGAACAAGAATTCACCACGGCTTCAAAAATGATCTAAAAATCTTGAAACCAATTTTCACGTGTCACATATGATGTGAGGAACACAATAAAAATAAGAAACGAATTTTCCAAGATCGAATGAATCAAAAATGGAATTTTTACCTTTCGGGTTGAAATAAACAAGAATTTTCGAAAACCCTTGAATCCGGCCACCACAATTCGAAGTATTATTTTTCTAGGACTCCTTGGATGATGATTAATCACAGAAAATTGAGTGTGGAATTTTAGGATGATCGAATGGGGCTATGCAATTTAATTTGTGTGTGTGTATTACTCGGCAAATTAGGGTTTGAAGAGGGATAAATGTGTGATTGATTTAAACAAGGTATGGCCGGTCAAATGGGGGGTATTGGACCATAATTTTCGGCCATAAAGGCTGGAATTAAGTTTGATTTGATTTAGTCTTAATATTTCCATAATTTCCAAATTTAAATACATATAAATGCTTTAATTATACACGGTTTAGGGGTAGGGGTATTTTGGTAATTTTATCTCTTGTATAAATGTTAAATGACATTGTTAAAATTATTTGGGATCATAACTTATGCATTGCCAGAAGTTTGGAATTTATTTGGTGCTTTACGTATGTTTTATTTAAGTTTTAAATTCCCAGGGGCAATTTGGTCATTTTACATGTTTAGGATTTTCGGGTATTACAACTTCTTCCCCACTAACAAAAAAAATTTCGTCCTCGAAATTTGCAAGGACATAGAAGAGCGAACATGACAGAAACGAGACAGAATATGCCAGAGCAGATAAGCGTTACTTGCAGCAGACTTGGAATAGCATAACGGACTTCGTCATGGAATGACGGAGATAACGGGTAGAGTAAAATCTCTTAGGGTAGAGCAGAATGAAGTACATACCTGGTTTCTTCCATCGGATCATGATCATAAAATACTCAGAACAAATCAAGCCAAAATCTCAGAATTCAACTTGGAATGGAATTATTAGATCAAAATCCAAAATATTCGTACGAAAATCAAGAGAAAGTCAATGCGTCATAAACGGAAAGGAAACGTGCGTATCAAATCATTCAAACAAACAGAAGGAAACAAATCATGCAGGCGATCTCTTCAGGCTGAGGCAGGAGTCGCATTGGCAGGATCCTTCTTGTCATCTTCGAGGTTGTCCACGTTGCGGGGCTGGATTCGTACCACTCCATTCTCCTCAATGAAATTGGGGCACTTGCATGCGTACCGAATGGTCGCTCCATCTTTGTAGATCACCTGGGTGGAGTACTCTAGCACTTCTGCTCCATCTTGGTTCACTATGGTCAGCTCCTCCTCGATATAACACGGCCATATACTAGCAGGAATTAACTTCCTCCTTGCCGTTCTCCACATCTTCCCAATCTTCCTATTGCCGGTAGGATAAACGATGGTCCATCGTTGCTTTTTCCGTGTGGGGTACTCTCGAGCGCGCGTGGACACCATCTACACGATTAGCAGAACGATCAGAAGGAGTATATTGATGACAAAATAGAATACGAAAGGTGTCGACATGAGCAAGTAGGATAACAGAAGCAACGGAAGAGAGTGCGCGGACGGAAACCTAATGTCTACCCAGATCCTCACAGGTCAAATGGCCTAAGCCGAAGGTTTTCGGGTGCCTGTATCTCTGATACCATAAATTGTAACACCCCGACCCGACAAGGGTAAAGATGTCACAAGTACATGGTTTCACATCAGATCATACATAACATCCACG
The DNA here is from genome assembly GCA_021014915.2 of Artemisia tridentata subsp. tridentata. Lineage (NCBI taxonomy): Eukaryota > Viridiplantae > Streptophyta > Magnoliopsida > Asterales > Asteraceae > Artemisia > Artemisia tridentata. The sequence goes on from CP139503.1 coordinate 183,648,204, forward strand.
AATAAAACAGCGGAAATCATAACATAAACAAAGAGAATAAGTCAACATGACTTAATTACAAAGATAAGACAGAAATAAAGAAGTACATAACAAAATCCAAATGGTGAAATAATCCAACTAAAACAAGGCTTCACTCGTGAACACTCTTCCCAAAATCCATAACCCAGCTCCTAGCTTAATACCTGCCGCGGGAAAAGAAACGCGGCTGAGCTACACGAGCTCAGTGAACAGATATAACGGTAATAAACAAACATAATGAAATAGGGAAATGGAAGGAATCGCACATAATGTAATAATAGATGAGAAGAATTATGAAGGTTATACAGAGATATCAGAAACATGGATGGTATCATGAGTAATGGTGAAGTAATCAAAGATCCCATCAAGCCCAAACATACCAAGCCCAGTACAGCGATAAGTCCAGTATCATGTCATAGGGTGTCACTAATGAAAGGTAAAGGTCATAAGTCTATAAGGTGCATGGGAAAACAGTAATCCTCTACGAGCCCAGAAACATGAACATGAAATCATAATCATACCACCATGCAGAGAGATGTTCCTCTCACTAATCCCAGGAATCAGAAATGGAGTAGCTAGCTCCCAGAGTGTGAAAGACGTGTATCGCACACACCATCAGTCACCATAAATAATATATCATGTAACAGGTCAGGTCAAGGTCAAGTCTAGGATGCATCCATACGCCCCAGGTGGCCAGAATCTGCCTCTACGTAAATCATAATCATAACAGGGACGGGATAGGTCATCACTCTCCTACCCTAGAGTCATGCCATCGGTGCATCGACTGACATGGACATGAAACCCTCATGCCTAGTGAGTGGCTCGTAGTATCAAACTGTGGGTTAAGGTCAGGTATCATGTATCATGTGCCAGGTGTCATGCATCAGGAATCGGTATCATGTATCAGGTGTCAGGTTCAAGTAGGTCAGTCAGTAGTGTCAGGTTCAAGTATCAGGTGTCAGGTTCAAGTATCAGGTGTTAGGTTCAAGTATCAGGTGTCAGGTGGTCCAGGTCATGATTTATATCAGGGTTCAAGACATGGTTTAGAACAAAGGATCAGGACAGGAGTTCAAACAAGGGTTCAAGTTGCATGGTTCATATAAAATATTTCAAAGTTCAAGTCAGGGTTTATAGTAAGGTTCATGACAAATCATTATAAGAAAACAAGCAAAGTTCACGGAACAAGGAAACATAAAAAAAATGAACCAGAAATCAGAAAATGAGACGAAGGCACCTTACTAGAGAAGGGCAGAATATCTGTACCTTATTGCTGATAACGGAAAATACTGGAAAGATGATCAAGAGCACAAGACTACTCCCTCTTCACACCTAGAGGAGTAACGACATGAATTACAAACCTTTCCTTTTTAAGTAACTTTCCATTTTAGCTTTTAGGTTCCTCAAGTTACTCTTTTAGTCCTTTAGGTTTCATAATTTACACTTTATATCCCTTTAGTTTCAAAAGTTACACTTCAGACCCTTAATTTATCAAAGTTTCACAATGGTCACTTATTTTATCATATTATAAGAATGTATCCTCAATTTTACAGAATTTACACAATAGGTCCCTCTAGTTTTCAAAGTTGCATATTTAGTCCCTTATTTTACCATTTCAACTTTATATTATTAATAATTACATATTAACCCATTAAATCACCAAATTTACACATAACCCCCTGAATAGATTAAATTACTCAAAACAGCTCCAAGTTTCCAGAAATTACAAGTTTAGTCCCTCCATTTAATTATTTATAATTCGTACCTTAATTAAACCCTAGAAACATTTTAATCCTTTAAAATACAAAAATGACACTAGACTCCTTCCTTTTATATTTTTCCCAGCAAGTACATGATCTAAATTAAGTTTTAAAACTGACCCACAAGTTTTAGAAATTACAAAACCTACCCTAAACTTTTAAAAACCCATATGGTAACGCTTTATTTACACAAAATCAAACCCTAACCTTAAAAATACAAATCATTCACCAATCATTATACCATCATTAAATCCTCATTAAATGACCAAGAACAAGCCCTCAATCCAAACCCTAAATCGAATTACACTTTATTTCTCTTTCTTTTTAATTTCTTTAAAATCGGTAAAACTAAATAAATCAAGAATAATTATTTTAGGCCTTAACAATTCGAAATATAATTTTTCCCAGATTAGTATGATCATATGGAGTCCAAATAAAATAAATATAAAGCCTCAAAAATTCGAATTGAATTATTTAGGGTTTATACACGTTTTTAAGATTTAATTCACAAATAATTGTTAGATCATGCATGGATCGACTTTTACATTTTATTTGGTGTTCATAACATATATAGGGTCTGAGAAAAATACCAAATCAAGATTTGAACGTGTGGATATAGGGTGTACGAATTGTTTCCTTACGCGTATGAGCAAATCGAACAAGAATTCACCACGGCTTCAAAAATGATCTAAAAATCTTGAAACCAATTTTCACGTGTCACATATGATGTGAGGAACACAATAAAAATAAGAAACGAATTTTCCAAGATCGAATGAATCAAAAATGGAATTTTTACCTTTCGGGTTGAAATAAACAAGAATTTTCGAAAACCCTTGAATCCGGCCACCACAATTCGAAGTATTATTTTTCTAGGACTCCTTGGATGATGATTAATCACAGAAAATTGAGTGTGGAATTTTAGGATGATCGAATGGGGCTATGCAATTTAATTTGTGTGTGTGTATTACTCGGCAAATTAGGGTTTGAAGAGGGATAAATGTGTGATTGATTTAAACAAGGTATGGCCGGTCAAATGGGGGGTATTGGACCATAATTTTCGGCCATAAAGGCTGGAATTAAGTTTGATTTGATTTAGTCTTAATATTTCCATAATTTCCAAATTTAAATACATATAAATGCTTTAATTGTACACGGTTTAGGGGTAGGGGTATTTTGGTAATTTTATCTCTTGTATAAATGTTAAATGACATTGTTAAAATTATTTGGGATCATAACTTATGCATTGCCAGAAGTTTGGAATTTATTTGGTCATTTTACATGTTTAGGATTTTCGGGTATTACCTGAAATGGCAAATATGAGTGCCATATCAAGTGGTGTAACCGACGTCTCAGATTTTTTCCCCGCGATTCAGTTTACTTACTTGCCTTTTTCTTCTGTGTTGGTGTTACAGTTGCCTTGCAAAGGTATTCGCGGCACAATTCTTGAATGTCATAGTATGAATGCTGATTATGTGACTGGACCTGTTTCGTATACACGTACACCTTGCTTCGGCTATTATATAATTAGCTGGTGGCAAGGCAATCAGCAGCTTACTTCGCCTATTATATAATCAGGTGGTGGCAAGGCAATTACCGGGCGGCATGGTCTAAACAATAGCTAAGCAACCGGTCTTATTTTGCAGCCACCACCTCTTTTCAGCTGCCTCTGTGCAGCAGCTGGGATAATTTTGTCACCTTACATTCTCTGAACACATGTTGCTTGGCAAGGTAACTAAGATTGCAGTTGCAGCCATGCTGTGTGTTTAGTGTTCCTTGCAAAGGTTTCGGCAATAGAGTTCTTAAATATCATGGTATGACTACTGCCTATCTAACCGGATCCGTTTTGCAACTGCCCTCGATTTAGAGTGACTGGTGTTGCTACCAAATGAGAGAATGCAGTGGAGAATAGGATGACCACCTCCTTTGCTCTTGCACTCTCCTATATATAATGGACCGTGGAGTTTTGTTACAGTTGTTGTACCAGTGTTGGCCTCGATTTTGGGTTATGAGCTCCCACTTTTTCCCTTTCATTTGTTCCATCACTTCTTTTAGCCTTTTTCCGATTGCTAACAAATGATAGAATTCGCTGAAGATTTATACATGTCTCTTCCCTGTCATTTTCTTGGTAGTTGTGCACATGTTCTTTGTGAACTTTTATTGCCTGCTGTCGAAATGTTGTCATTTTCATATGAAATAATTAACATCCATGAATGTCTGCGCAATAGGCTGTGATGAGTCTGTGAGTCTGATTTAAGAAGTGAATCTCTGGCACTTGGCAGGGCAAACTTTCAGATTTGCAGCCGTGCCACGTGTATTTATTTCTGATGATGTAAAACTCATAATTTCTTCACAGATCTGAGCTAAATTGTTTGAGTTTTTCACTTATTGGTTGTAAACTTTTGACACCTGCTGTAGAAATGTTGTCATTTTCATATGAGATAATTACCATGCATGGATGTTTGCACAATAGGCTGTGATGAGTCTGTGACCCTGATTTAAGAAATGAATCCCTGGCACTTGGCAGGGCAAACTTTCAGATTTGCAGCCGTGCCAGGTATATTTATTTCTTCTGATCGCTTATTAATATCAGTCCAATGATATGAAATTCATAACTTCTTCACAGATCTGAGCTAAAATGTTTCAGTTTGTCGCTTATTGGTTGTAAACTTTTTATGACTGCTGTACAAATGTTGTGATTTTCATATCAGATGATGATCGCACGTACATGTTTGCACAATAGCCTCTGATGAGTTCTGCCACTTGGCAGGGCAAACTTTTAGATTTGCAAACATGACAGGTGTGTTTACTTCTTGCAATCGCCTATTAATATCAATCCAATGATATTAAACTGATACCTTCTTCGCAGACCTCAGCTAAAATGTTTAACTTTGTTACTTATTGGTTGTCATAGGCTGTCATGAACCTGTTACTCTGCTTAAAGAAGTTAATATGTAGCTTTTGGTAACCCAATCTCTTAGATTTGCACCTGTGCCAGGTATACTTATTTCTTGCAATCAGTTTTTAATATCAATCCAATGATATCGATTTCTGAATTTATCCACAGGTCGAACTCAGATAATGTAAAACTAAAGATTGTAAAAAAAACAGACAGAATATCAGTGATGGATGTATGGCAACCAGTCACGGTTACTGCACATATGCAGCTATACCCAGTTTCATATGGTGTATACATCCATCATTGATACTTTGTTGTTGTTTTTTGTACTGAACATTTTTCTTACACTGAGCTGTCTCGCTGCATATAATTGCCTCCTTTCACCTACCACTATATTTACATGGTATTTACACTCAACATTCATACTTTTTAAATCTTTGCGTAGTCATTGTCTTCGTATACATAATTTATTTATATTTTTTTATTCTTCAGGTTTCTGTTCTTGCATATGGCGATGACCACAAGTTAAGGGCAAGTTATATTTCACAACCTGTTTTTATATTTACTGTATTCATGTACATATTTTGACCAGTTTTTTCTATTCTCCAGGTTACTATATATATAACATGTAAAATACATAAATACATACACACTTTTTTTTGGGTGCATATCTTTGTTATTCATTATTCTATTAAAAGGTTTACACTAACACTATATATATATATATATATATATATATATATATATATATATATATATATATATATATATATACATACATATATATATATATATATATATATATATATATATATATATATATATATATATATATATATGTATGTATATATAAATATATATACTTTTTACTAGAAGAATTAATAACAAAGATATGTGCCAAAAAAAAAGTTTGCATCTATTTAATACATGTTATATATAACAAAAGACGGTCACTGATAATTGACAACAATTATCAAAGATCAATGCGAACCAAAATAGTATAGTCTTAGAAATGATTTGGTGCAGATTACTTCTTTACACTATGTTATTTTGCTTCTCACTGATCTTCTAAAATTCGTCCATATTATTAGCCATCAATTTTGATCAGAGGAATGCATATCTCGCACAGAGTAAAAAAAAACCCAAAACACAAGTAACGGGTAAAAAACAAACCCGCAGCACAACACTGACTCCAACACTGTACGTTCCCTCCTATGTCTTGCTTCGAGCAGTAATTTTTCTTCGATAGAAGCTATTCCTTTTTCTGTCTTTCTAAAATGCCTTTTTGTCAATGGTTTGCAGCCACAGTATTTAGGCGATGATGATAGGTTTGCACATTCCCATTTTTCCACCTATGCATTCGTTGGCAGGGCAACCATGATATCGGTTGCAGCCACAATGCACAATTCATGCTGATCACAAACGTGCATATCTGAGCCTGTCAAAATGTCTATCTCCTCCTCAGTCAACTGCGGCCTCTGATCTGAGGTATGTTGGCTTGATTTATCTGACGGTAACCATTTACTATCCATCAATTGATTGCTAATATCCTTTATTAAGTTAACAAAAAAACAACAGTTAATATTCATTATGGTTTACCATCAACTTTCGCTTCAGGGATACTACCACCTATTAATATGGCGTCTTTTTCTATTTCCAGATATTAACAATTAAACTTACGCAGCAACCATACATTGTTCTTTTTTGCATACTCATAACTGTAGTGACATAAATGCTTCTGGTCAAAAATATACTTCAATTTGGAAAGAAGGATGAGAAGCGGAAGAGAATGGTGTGATAAGTAGTTTGATCCAAATTGCTTCTTCGCACCATTCTCTTCCGTTTCCCATCTTTCTTTCAGACTTGAAACATATTCTTGGGCAGAACCAATTCTGTCACTACACGTCTGCCTATGCAAAAAAGAAATGTTACCTTTTACTGGCACATAACATAAACCTTTTGTATCCGTCCTTTACCAGGTAAAGAAAATGTTTCCTCCTATCTCTTGCTTCGAACACTAATTTTTCCTCAATACAGCTTATTGCTTTTTGTGCCTTTCTAAAATGCCTTTTTCTGAATGGTATGCAGCCGCAGTGTTTAGGCGATGATGATAACTTTGTCCATTCCCATTTTTCCAGCTGTGCGTTCGTTGGCAGGGCAACTACGGTATCAGTTGCAGCCACAGCGTACACTACAAGCTGATTACAAACGTACATATCTGAGCCTTGCTAACATTGAAACATGTGGCACTTCGCTCGACTACGGCTCCTGATCTGAGGTATATTGAATTTATTTATCTAAAAGTAACCATTTGCTGTCCATCAATCGTAACTTTATATACATTTTACCCACATTTTTTCATCTATGAATATCTGTAACAGGTCATGTTTTCAGCAGTACCGCTACGCACACCAGATTAATACAATCAGGATTATTAATCTGACCTTCACCTCGAATTCCTTTTGCTATTTTAATCGTCTATCAATATGTCTGGTGCAGACTATTGTCTCAAGACTATTTCAATAACAAAAGGGGTTTGAGGTGGAGATCAGATTTTCCACCTATATGTCAATTAAAATAAAAACAAAAAAAAAACATAAGAAACAAAGACTATTTGGTACCTTTTTTTTTTTTTTGCTGATAGTAACAATACATGTCATATGTTTACAATTCTTGAAGAAAGGTGGGAAACCGGAGAGGATAGTGTGCCATATACTTTGGCACAAATTACTTCCATACACTATCCTCTTTTGTTTCCCATCTTTCTTCGATAATTGACCCATACTGCTGATCACCATCTTTTCACATGACATCGACTTTTACTATCACCAAAAAAAAAGAACTAATAGATGCCCTTTGTTTCTTATGGTAAAATTCTGAACTTAAACATAGTTACTCATTCTAAATTCCCATACAGTTCCTTTTGTTCTTTCAACAACCTAGCGGCTCGCTTGGTGCAAGCAGTTGCACAAAGGAAGGTGAAACAACAAATGGAACTGTAAGGGGATTTAGAAAATTTAACTAAATTTTTGAATTAAAAAAATGAGCTGTGTGCCACATGATTAGCGGTCTGGGAAAGGCTAAAAGAAGAGATAGAACAAACAAAAGGCAAAAAGCAAGAGCCTGCAACCCAAATGCGGGCCCAACACTGCTACAAAAACTGTAGCAAAACTCGACGCTACATTATATATAAGAGAATATTGTCACCCGATGAACTTGATGATTCCTGTTCTTCAGGTTCGCATACCCATTCCCATTATTGCATTCATCTATTTTACGTTCTTCTTTTTTCTGACTTTCTAAAATCCCTTTTTCTCAATGGTTTACATCCACATTCTATAGGCAATGATGATAACTTTGTACGCCTCCATTTTCCCAGCTGCATGTTCGTTGGCAGGGCAACCACACTTTTAGTTGCAGCCACAACATGCATTTAATGCTGATTATATATGTACATATCTGAGCCTTACTAAGATCAGAACATATAGCCCGTCGCTCAACTATGCTTGCTGATCCAAGGTATATTGCATTTGTACCATATCATGATCCAATGTATATTTACTAATTATATGCTCCTATAGTAAAAACTGTCTATTCATTTCAGCATAAACGCTTATTCTAAGATCCTGTGGTACACCCAATTGTGCAAGGACACTCGAAACGACAAAACAGCCTGTACAGATTCTCAAACCAGCTGCCTGCATTCCTTTTTTACTTCTGTTCAAGCTACATCCTCATAAAAAGAAGCTGAAAATCAAAAATATACAGAATATCAGTGATGGATGTACCGACACCGAACATAGCTGCTGCCGCATTTGCATGGTGTCTGCATCCATCATTGATATTTTGTTACCATTTTTGTCCTGTCAAAGAATCGATACTCACATTCTCAGTATATTTTATTGCCTACGACCAAAAGATAAGTGTTACTTATATCACTATGGTAAATTTAAAATGCAATTGCTGTTCGCATAGATAATCTCCTTAAACATTCTAACCATTACTGCTATCGCGCTTAACTTATTTTCCTTTTTTTTATACCAGCGAATTATGCACAGTTATCTACTACTGCTGCCATTTGTCAAACAGTTACAAATCCTGTAACGAATGCTAGCCAGCCACTCAGAACACACAGAGCTCATGTTAACTGCCAACACACAGGTAGTATTAATTATGTTTTCTTGCTATATGAGACTTTTAACTGTAACTAATGTTTGTTGCTCTTTTCATGATTCAAACTGACCCTGCTCCTACTGCATCTTCTAACTATAATCCTGTATCTCAACCGTTTGCAGCTACATTCTTTAGGCAATGATGATAAGTTTGTACATCTCCATTTTCCCAGCTGCATGTTCGTTGGCAGGGCAATCGCACTTTAAGTTGCAGCCACAGCTTGCACTTAATGCTGATTACATATGTACATATCTGAGCCTTACTAAGACCAGAACATATAGCCACATGGTCAACTGTACCTGCTGATCAAAGATATGTTGCATCTGCACCATCTGGTACTACACATTCACTTGCTTTTCATAATATGTTATATATTTTAATGCTCAGGGAATTTATGCATTCCACGAAATTACAAATTGTATGGATTCCTGTGTTCTTCCCAACCTATTTGGATTAAAAACAAAAACGTAAATACCACACTATAACTTGACTTAAATTCTTAATTTTATTTAGTGAAATATCTTACAATCAACATAAATTTGCTTCACATAGAAACTAGCCTTTATTGAAAAACATATCTTACAATCGACTAGCATTAACCATAAAACATCCTCCAATTGCATCCACCCAATTAGAAACGCATTGCACCTTGAAGTTTCATAATAAACACATCATTATTACGTGCATTTAACCCAAATTCAGCTGCTATCAAGCGCATCTGCATGACTTTCTGTTCATCTTTTGCTATCACTTCTCTTAGATACTCTGCTGTTTTCTGAGCATGCCTATTTCCAACACCTTCAAGTTCTTGAATAAAAGAAAGCCTGTCACGGTTAACACTAGCCAACCTATCACAAATCACACTCAGTTGCTGTGCCATATGAACATCCTCGATACTAGCTTGGCGACAATACAAAACTAATATGTCAGACCAACTATTAGAATTGGCCTCAACTCTCAGCTGATCACACTTAGGATGCCTAGACATTTTCTTTTCTTTGTTTTCCTACACACTTATCAAATGAGTTATGAAAACAAATGTCCATTTCAGCTATCTTAAATAGGAAAACCAGATCCAAGACACACAGTCGCAAGATTCTCTTCTAAAAACAAAAAAAAACAAAATGCCCATATCTATAATGCACACTGCCGACATCTACTCACCCATAATTGGACATTACTGTTTTGCAGGTTTCGTACTTATGCTCACAGACTTTTTTACAAATGCCAGATTCTTGACAGGTATCCAAACTTTCCAGCCACATACTATAGACTAATTTATTCTACCTTGCCTTTTTCAAAGCACTAAACATTATTGAACTGAAGATCTTAAAAGTGGCCAGAAATAAACAAACAAATGCTAACAATATATCTTATCTATCATTTCTTTATTCCTTACTAATAAACCTCTCGCTTGGTTTCATTGGTTTTAGTGATTAAGTAAGTTATTGCAATGAATTAGTGCATGGGAGCTGCTAATCTTATTAGTTACTGCAAACTTAAGTATTTCACATTGATTATCTAATGATGTTTCCATTCGTTTGTCAATTTGCAGAAACACTGCTTTCCTTATATGCTACTCATACCTGTTCTAATTAGATGCTAAAGCACTGTGTTGTAAGTTTCTTTCTAATTATGTATCTTTAAGCGTTTAGTGTTTATAATGTTTTCTGATATGTATTCTGTACATGTTTTTGTAGCTGCTACAGAACCTTCTATTTGTTTTCCTAATGGTGGCCGTTCGCAGTTACAGACATCATGTTACTTTCGGTTAAATCAGGTAATCAAAATTTTTTTTTTTGTTAGGTACTCATGCCTGTTCTAATTATACAATTGCCATTTACAGATTACTCCACCACCTCACAATAGCACCCTCCGATGAAAGACTCCATCTCGCAACCACTACAAAGGATGGCAGGGACAAGGAGGAAGATAAAGTAAAGATTTCATTGATTGCAGTATTTCAAAAAGAGGAAAGGTGCAGCCTTCAACAGACAAAGGCCGTTAAGATGGCTGTGGCTGATGGAGATTTACTGGAAGTCAATGGTTGGTGCAAACGGCTGTGTTGGACAGCACTAGGTTTAGAATTGACCACTGATTTCATGCTAATGCCTTTCACAGAATATGGGACGGTCTTGGGCATCCAATTTCCAAGCCTATTGCAGCTTTCTCTCATCTTCAAGAGCAGCCACCAAAATCAGACTTTGCTCCAAAGCAGGCCCGAAATTCCGATTACTTCCATTTGTATATGTTGTTTGACTTAGAACAAGATTCGTTGTATAACTGTATAACACACCAGAACAACCGACAAACATAGCAAACACTTCGTCGCCCCGCCGCAACGCGGCGGTTCGACGCACATCTCGTTATACTATAAAAGTATCACATCAAAGGTCTTATAACCGAATGGTGCTATGTGATGAGTGGTGTGACATGTTTTCCAACCAAATCTTTGGTTCAAGTTCCGTCTAATACGTGACAAGTTTTTTTTTGAACGGCAACTTTTATAGAAGTGCATAATGAATGCACAACCCTAGCAAATAAATATAAGATGTAAAAAAGAGAATACATATGTGTTTCACAGTGGCGAACTAGAGCCAAGTTCGGTAGCGAAATACAAAATTGTTTCAGGGTAGCGAAATCGCCAAAAAACGTAAAATGGCCAAAAATTCCACTACCGGAAAAGTTCAGGGGTACGACCGCTACCTGGCTTGTACATAGCTCCGCCCATGTGTTTCTACAAGCAAAATCATAATTAACCATGACGATGTGCATGTTTCATATTAGTCGATATGGTAAAGTCTATGCGGCAAACAGTTAAGAGTGCGACATCATTTGGGGAACTCAAGTGTTATCAATTTTTGGACCGAAAAATCCAAATGACTTGTGCTTTGTTGGCAAATATGACGCGTTTCTCCTTTGCTAAGGTTTTGTTTTATTTTGTGTTGAAATCAATTTGCATTTGGCTATTACCAATTAATCTTGGGTAAAGCAAAAATATTATAAATATGTTTTTTCATTATGCATAGTTCTTTTGTAATTGCAGTGAGTGTTTCTTACTTTTTCTTTTCGCTCTCAAAGACACGACCTTGTTACTTGACAAGGGCGTATTCATCTAACCATTTTGAAAAGAAAAAAAAAAAACACTAAACATTCCTACAAAAGTCTCTTACAAATGTGACTACTCACAGAATGCTGACACTTGTCAGAACTGACGGTTTGAATGCAGAGAAAGAATGAGTGAGAAAAAACTATACAATATTTTTGTGTGTGTAAAATGATTTATAAGATGAAATAGTAAAAAGGTGTATCAAAGCTAAAAAAAAAATCATATGTATACACGAAAGAATTGCACTTTTAGACTAATGAGGTGAGTGGAAAAGTAATCATGAAGGCAAACTTTGTGGCTTTGTGCACACCTATCATTTCCCTCTACATGAATAAATATTTTGTGGGTGCTACCTCACTTTTTACAATCAATACATTTTGTGGTTACACAACTTTTTATCAGCTTTTGTTCTGTATTTTTTTTAGTTAAATATTTTAACTTATTAAACTTTATATTTTATATTCCGTACTTTCAGTTTTATAATTTGTTTATATAAACAAAATTATAAAAATGAAAAAAATAAATTAATTAATTAATAAAACAAAAAAAAAAACATGATTCGACATTGTTGGTCTTTAAAGAGGGTATAAATAACCTATCCCATATTTTCCGGGGGTGGTACTATTGGTCTCCCTTTGCATATTTTTTACAACCAATACCCTTCTAACACCTACTATGTTGACAGTAAAAAACAGTTTTCTTTTTTTTTTCTTTTTTTTTTTTTTTTTTTCATATCTTTTGACTTTTGCAATTTTTTACTTGTTAAACTTTAAAATTTTTGTTCCGCACATTTTTCGGCATTTTTACCCACTTTATTAATAGAACAAGACAATTTTTTTTATGGTTTTCTGCTTCGTTTTTTTTGTTTTTTTTGTTTTTTTTTTTTTTTTTTTACTACTTTTGAGTTATCAAACTTTAAATTTTCTGTCCCCGTTTGTTTTTCGCGGTTTTATAATAAAAATAGTATTATAAATATAAAACAAAAATTATAAAAATAATAATAAGTAAAAAATAATAATAAATAAATAAATAAATTAGGGGAGGGAGGTATTACTTGCACTTTAAAGATGTACCAATAACAAAAGCCATTTTCTTGACCAAATAACATGTAGTACCATATTTGACATTACGTCAACTCATTATTTTTCGACTACTTTCTTTTCCCATGCACAACTGAACTTATTACGTTTTCATCATTTTCTTTTCTGTGTTCTTTACTCAAGAGAGCCTAACAAGCTTCCAGCGATTTCACTGCAATAATCAACTATCAAACATATTAAAATTGGCTCAAACAGACAAGAAGAAAATAAAAACTATCAAAAATTCACTCAAGACACAAATGAACTCATCATATCTATTTGTATAAAAGGGTATATGTAAAGTCAACAACAAAAGTAATATACCAAAAACCATGTTAGTTAAAATGTGTATTTTAAGGAAAGTAAAACAGAAAAAAGAACGGATATGAACGAAGATTAAAGTAAAAGAAATTGAAAATAAAAAATACAAATATCATAATAGAAATTGATCAACTAAATCTTTATACTTGCACAATCCTACTGATATAACGTGTGTATCTTAAATTAACCAACAAATCTTTATAAGTTTGTTTTATTTATATAAACAAAACCCGTTTTTTGCGTGCTTCAAAAAGTTGTACCCAACAGTCGTTTGAACAGTTGCCTGTGTTCCAAATAATTGTACGCAACAGTTGTTTGATCTCCGCCACTGACAGTGCGCAGGGGCGGAGCTAAAAAAAATACTCATATTTTCTCCCATCTCCACAACACAACCTAGATTTTCTGTTTTCTGTACTCTTGAAGCTTCTTCCGCCTAAAAAAATGGGTAAGACCGATTCTAGAGAAGATTGGCTTCAGCCTTGAGTCACGGTTGGTGATGATGAAGATGAGGTTTATATATATTTTTTTCTGGCTTGATTTAATTAGATTTTCAGTTTTCTTTTTATGATTTTTGGTTTTCTTCCTTGTGGTTAACCACACACACAAAATTCTTTTGTGCTTTGGGTTTTTTGAGACGCAAGACGGAAGATTGTTTTTGTTTATGCTCGATCCGTGTTTAATTAAAGGTAAGATTTTTCGTTAGATATAAACATAAATGTTGATTTGTTATATTTTGGTTTTTGAAATTAGTTGTTTTATTATGGTGTATTTCGTGATCATGTTGGCGGAACAAGGAACACACATGATTATCACAGTCAAAAGTTGAAGTTGTTGAATATTTTGATGATTTAGATATAGGTTTGTTTGAACAATTAGAGCTATAGTTTTCCTTTATGATTTCCAGTTCCATATGTTGTGATTGTCTTCCTTTACATATTAAACTTAATATATAATTTGTATTACCAATTTGGGTTATTTTGTGGTCAGTTAGAGAATGCATAGGATGTGTTTGTTGAAATGTCAAGTAAAAAGGAAGATTGATGTAATCATCACTTAACTAAAAGGTAATGAGTTGAAAAACAATTATGTCGTTTTTTCTTCATAGATTATGGCAATAATGATATGTAGCAACGCAACATTTATGCGTTAAGTAATATTTTTCTACTATGCATGCATACAAAAAGCATAAAGCTGGAAAGTCATTTAAAAGAACATGGCGCATAGATCTTGATATGTTGTGCCTTTTAGAATGTCGAGAGGCGCCAAGGTTGCACCTTTTTCATCAATCTACAACTTTAGTCTTAGTTTCTTAGCACCTTATGATTGCTTAGGCTGTTACTTTCAAGTGACATTTTACCAGAAGCTTGAAAATGTACTTTTGAATCTCATTCGGGTCACTTTAGAGAAAGAAATTCATATATGATATAACGGCCTTTATTTTCTTTATTAATTTAATATACAGGTTTCTATCTATCCACATATAAGCACTTGCCGAGGACACGAAAGGGAAGCGTACTTATGGTTTTTTAAGCGAAGTTTGTTCAAGAAAAAAGGTACTATCTCATGTATCTATATTTTTCATGTACCCTATGGATCAAGTTGTGCCACTACGAGAGTCACGTTTTCGCTTTTTTGCTTTTAACTGCAAGTACTTGATCTTCTTACACTTTTTGTTTTAAGTATGCAATGTTATTTTTTAAACAGCCTGAATGTAATGTTTACATATCTTAAACAGCCTAAATGTGGTACATGCAGGGTTGGGCGTAAATCAGAAGCTGAAGATGCTGCAACAGGGGACTCATTCGGTTTGTGGGCGGATTCAGTTTGGAAAAAGGTATAAAAAAAGCTTTTCTTTCTTGACTGTTACTGCTGTATATCAGGCCTTCGCTCATGCAGGTGATTTTGTATCTAATAATCACATTACGATGCTACGAGAATGAATTTTTCTTTGAAACTGGATTTTGGGTCATATATTTTCTGTCTTCTTACAGGTAGCGATCAAGTTTGGGCACAACACTAGCAAATGATGCAATTATGGTCTTTCTCACGAGTCCCGAGTTTACACGTGCGTGTTAATTTTCTAATCTATTTTAGTGAAGCCAAACACTATTTTGTAGTCATTTTGTTACAACTAACATTGATGTCCTATGTAGGATTTTACGAAAAACCCTTGTAGTTAGTCTCAATGATTAGTGATAATCTTGTATTACCATTTAATAAAGCCCATTTTTGCAGGGAAATTTAAACTTTTCTATTGCCATCGCGATACATTTCATATATATATATATATATATATATATATATTATATACACGAACACGAAATAACACTTCCTTCGCAACAACACATTTTCACGATCAACGACAAGAGACGATAATCACGATAAAATTTAACATATCTATAATACACAAAACCATCTACACGAAACACACTTAACTAAAATTTATTTTACATCTAATACACTTAACTAAATAAACTCCTCAATTATCCTATATTACAACTAACAAGGCCTTAATAATTCGGCCCAAACCCCAAAGCCCATCATCACACGACACCAAGACCCCTTTCTAAACCCATGCACCTTTTCTTGTTATTTCATGTATTCGAAAATATCACACCCTCCAAAACAGTCTTTGTGCTCCAATATACTAAACACGAAATAGGAATATTTTCACATCATTTCGATCACCACCTACTAGACAATTAATACGGTAACATTCAGATTTAGATAGCAAGTACTACTATGATATTCAAGAACAAACCGATTGTCCCACATTTACTCAAATCGTGTAACTAAAAACCACAAAACACAACCACTTCAAACCATGTCTTTTCCTACAACCATCCAACGATTATGATAACATATTAGGATGTTGAGAAACCTGTTAAGACTACCACAAGAAGTGTGGCTCGCTAAAAACTATACTACATTCATTTATAAATACAAATCAAACACATGTATAATACTAAAACAAGACAAATGGTACCTACCCTCTCACATACATTCCCAAGATATTAGAATAGCAGAGAAGCAATCTCAATTGACCATATGATTCACTGACCACAAATAGTAGGGACTATGGAGCAAATAATTTAGAACTTCAATCATTGAGTAGGACACATAGCATCAACAACTCTCTATAAGAACTACCCTAGCCACACTTCTCTATCATGCAATCTCTACCCTACCCATATCTCACTATCTATCACCTCACCAAAATGCTCTAAAAAGACCAAGAGTTTTCTGTCTATATCGTGGGAAACAAGTCGGAGTAGAAGAATTAAATACTCGAACGTATTCGAAGCAGTGGACATCTTTTCTTCACTTGCTCTTGTATTCGAACATTACTGCCCTCTTCACCACCTTTTTAAGGTGTGGTATGACTCTTATCCATGCACCATACACGATGAAACATCACTCACTCATAACTTGCATGCATATTTCATGTTATGTTCGAACGTATTTTTTGTTGTGTATTACTTGCACGTGCAATAAAATCTACAAACCTACAAGGGGTGACAAACCTCCACTGAGGAAGGTATAGAAGTCACCTCACGACTCACTTTTACATTTAAAATATCACATCATACCTTGTTGCATCATTTCGTTCGGTTATATATAATATCACTAAGCTACACTCGTTATTTCATGTTAATCACAAAGGCTAGCCAACCTCCACTGTGGAAGGTTGGGAAGTCTCGACTACCTTACTCTCACGTTTAGAACTTTAGATGCATGCTTTACTCGAACGTATATGCATTCATTTCATGCAAACCTTACTTCACACGCTATAAACAAAACTGGGAAAGGCTAAAAATATACTAAGTATTTGGTCCATGTGAAACAGCCCTACGCCACCTTAGGAATGACCATATAACTCGACACCCGATCTAACAACTACTCGCTATTTTCATACGAACCAATAGACCACACTACTAACTACATCTTTCGTATGGACAACCTGTAAAAATAAGCTCATCTCGACACTTAAAAAGACCCATTTTAATCGCTACTCAAAACCAAGTTTATAACTTAGAAAATTTCTAAGTCTTTTTAACATGAAAACTGTCTCAACTCGCCTATAAAACGACCTTGTATTTTCATATTAGAATGAACAACTACCTAATGTTTTTGCATATCTCGAATGTCGAGCTAGCAAGCTACATATTTTGTGTTTTTACATTGATCACATGATCTCATTTCGACACCTAAAATCGGCCCTTTTGATCGACAAAACCACCAACTCTATAGTTAAATTCCAGAAAATGAAATTTTAAAAACCCACTGTTCCGAATTGGGCTTATTTAAAGCCCAACAAGAGTTAACAATCCATAAGCCCACCGGGCCCATATGAAACATTTTCAGACTCATAAAATTAGCCCAAGACCAGGCCCAAAACATTTTACATGCCCTCGCCTCTAAAATTCTTAATGGGCCTTAAGTTGATTCGCTACTTGGCCCAATAATGTGAAAATAAGCTCTTTTATGAAATAAGAAATTGAAATAAGTTAAAATGAACTTAATAAAGTTATAGAAATTTTCAGAATACTTTTCCCGTTATTTTTATGCAAAAAGGACTAAAAATGTAACGCACTTTGACCTAGAAGGACCAAAACTGCCAAACTGTGAAACTTAGGGACTGAAGCTATGAAAACAGTTTATAGAGGACTTAATTTGACATACCATTGAACTTCAAGCTTTATATGGACATATGGACAATTATTGGACTATTTTTTACTATGGACTTGACAAGGACTAACGACGTAACGCGAGCCACAGTTAGGGTAAAAGATGTAAAATCTGGAAAGGGCAAGGACCAACTGTTATAACTTGACATTCTTATTTCATTTTTCATTTTTGCACCACACTTATATCTCATATGCATTTTTACGCATCCTGTTTGCATATTAGTTAATTTTCGATATTTAGTAACGTTAGAGATATTTCATGTTAACATTTCATAACAATTCATTTACTCTTTGAAGATATGATCTTACGAGAGCACGAGCACCATAATCATATATGTAGCATCATTCTGAAAATAACACCTTCACTTTTAACGATCAGATCGTTGTATATCATTAGTTAATCATCATCCATCATTCATGCACACACACCACTAGAAATTAGTCAGATTCTCAGTTATTTATATATTTACCAGGTTCCATATCGAAGTTGTTATAATCACCTCTGAGTTTATTTTCACCATCACCAGTAACGCTTAAGGTGAGTCATGGCCTCACTTTTTAAACTCTTTATACTTTTTAAAACTCCGTGAGGGGGATACATGCTATAAACAGATCACAAGTATTTTCCTGTATGCTACCTGACTTGATATATGCCTAAGTTACCTTATTGCCACAAGACCCTTTTATCATGAGCCATTAATCACTGCGGTGAACGCGAATATAATGAATAGATCTATTAGAGGCTGACGACCTATCCCACTAATACTTGGACGGAATGCTTTTTGCTAGTCGTATTAGTCGCGATGCATTATATTTGAGAGAAATAGGAATTGGCAAATCACCTATTACACGAGGGCAAAACCTTCATCATTAATTTGATGAACACCTCCGTTTATGTGGTACTTTGTTAACGTTTGGGTGTCATGAGACTTAGGGCAATATATGAACTGCGATATCAACTTTTAAACTGATTGTATCTCCAATACAATCCTACTTGTGAATCGAACTGATATTTAAATTTCAAACTCCATGATTTCACTCAACATTATGTTGACTTTTAAGCATGTATCTCAGAAAACTAGTGGAGCAAGGCAAGGCATGGAGCAGGCGTACCCTATCCTAAATAATGGTGTGAAATAAAGTTGAAATTCAGTTAAAATGATGTTTCTTTAGAGAAACCTTAGCACTCTGATGTAACGCTTTGTAACTGAATTTGTATTATGGACCTATGTAAATTAAAAATGCCTTCTCAGGCTGTTTTTCTATGATTTTGTTTTCGATCCTCACAGTAATACCCCAATTAAATTTCTGCTGCTATATTTAAAATTTGGGGGGTGTTACAGATTGGTATCAGAGCCAGGTTATAGAGAACCAAATGTTTTTAAACGTTGGACTATAACTACATTTTCAAACAAATTAATTATACACCATGTTACCTTAAGCCCTCCATGCCTGTTTGCTGCCGCGCTCGGTATATTATACATTAGGATTATCTTATATAAGTCTCTACATACTTGATAGTTACTGTGCACAACTAGATCATTTCATGCTTACATTACATCACTTGATGTTAGTAATTACTTATTTTTACCATATATGGATTATTACAGTACCATGTCATTCATCACCCACTTTAGTGTATCATCGGAGCCGGACTCCGAGGGATCACTAGCATCAGTCACGTCCCCCATACTTCCTGGTACTGTAGCACCAGAGGTCGTGCCTGACGCGATCGAGCCCTTCGTGGAGGGTGGAGCCGCCGCCATACCTTTATTGGAGGACCCCCATGTGCCAGCTTTGCCAGCACCCACGTTACCGCCACACTTTGTTTATGACACCTATTCTCCTTTCTATATACCACCCCCTGACGACTTGTACTATGAGAGTCAGCAATGGCTCCCTGCAGATGATACACCAATAGAGTTCCATCAGACTGCACCATCCCTACTCCCCGACCATCTATTTGATACATGTACTCAGACATACCCACTGCCACCTTGTCAGCAGGACCCTATTCCTGCGGAGGATATTCCCTCATCGAGTCGACCCCGCTTCTCAGACCAGATACACCCATCCTCACCATCACTGCCTTATCCTCCTGGTTTCACTCCCCCAGCTCAGACCCATGATGCTTGGAAAGGGTTTAGACCAGTAGTCACCCACACCCTTATACCATCTACAGTGGTGACACGACTCGAGAGTCACGGAGAGCAAATTGATTCGCTTCTTCGGATGATCGACCATGTACCATTGGATTCCCCGGGGACTATCAGTGACACTCTGCATAGGTTGGCTTCCAACAGAGCAGTGGTACAGCAGTGCTTGAGACAGATGCAGACAGACTTAGCAGATACCCGTTCCCACGCGATATCCATACGTAGAGAGGGACAGGATTTAGCTTGGGAGGCTCACCTGGCACAGCGTAGAGCTGACACATTGGAGAGAGTCATGGGAGATATACAGATGGAGCATCAGGCTGAGATACAGAGACTCAGAGACCAGATCTCAGAGCTCACGAGGCGTACGGTTGGACCTGAGCATTAGACATAGTTAGCATGTTGTATAGTTTGAGACATTATAGTCTGCCGCATGTGGCAATTAATAAAGACTCTTGTATCGTTTTGTTGTATAACTCAACTGATCAAGTTATTAATGTTGTAATGTTGGTAGTAATGTACTATATATCTGTTAACTTATGTATTATGGTTGTTCGTATGTATTGTAATTGTATCCAGACATGTCGTGATGTTACCTGTTATTATTATGATTCTCTAATCGTGTAAATATTGTAAAAACTTGAACACATAAAAAATAAAAAAAACTCAAAAATAATATGGTGATATGTAGAGGAAGTTGATGAACTTCAGTTTGTATAGTTAAAGCGTTTGTTCCTTAAGAATCCCACATCCATAAATTGATAAATTACAGAGGCATCGTAATTATTGAAAATATTCAATTTAATCACCATTTCACACCATGATTACATTGTGCATATACTCAGCTATTCTATCCAAATTCTAAATCTGTATTCTTGTGACATTAATAGAAAATGGAACATAACGAACACGAAACTACCAACCCTACCGTAGCACTGACGCTTGAGGAGGTTCGAAGGATGATTGATGCCGGCATCGCCGCAGCACGCGAGGCCGATGCAGCAACCCGCTCAAGCAATACCATGGGAGCAACAACTGAAAGTGAGGCATCTACACCACGTAAATGCACTTACAAGGAATTCGTGAGTTGCCAACCAACCACCTACAGAGGCGTAGAAGGAGTGACAGAGTTAGCACAGTGGTTTGAATGCATTGAGACAGTATTCATGAGAAGCAACTGCGCAGAAAACAACAAAGTCACTTTTGCTACTGGAACCTTAAGGGGAGATGCACTATCTTGGTGGAATGCTACTGTCAAAATAATGGGTACCGAAGCAGCATTTCAAATCTCCTGGACCGAACTGAAGAATAAAATGCTGAAAAAGTACTTGTCCTCGTACAGAGGTCAGAAAGCTTGAAGATGAATTTCACTAGTTAGTGGTGAAAAACAATGACGTCAGTGCATACAACCGAAGGTTTCAAGAATTATCTCTTCTGTGTCCACACATGGTACCTGACTTGGAAAAGATGTTGGAAAAATATGTGGAAGGACTACCTTCAAGTATTGAGGGAGACGTTACCGCATCAAACCCAAAAACCCTCGAAGCCGCATTCGTGTTTGCTCAGCGAATGATGAATCGAGTGCTTAAACGAGGTTCTAACTCCACAGTCATTGGAAAAAGAGAAACTATGATAACCATGGCAGCAGCAACCGGAACAACAACAGTTATTACAATCACAACAGGAGCTACCGCAACAATGATCGAAGCAACCGCAACAGAGACTACCAGCAAAGCCGAAACGATAGACATCAGCAACAAAACCGCCGACAAGAAGCCGCCAGGGCTTATGTGGCTGCACCTACTGAAGGAAAAATGTATGCTGGGACAAAACCCCAGTGTAACAAGTGTAAGATGCATCATGTCGGACCCTGCACCGCTGTTTGCGGAAATTGCCGAAGAATAGGCCATGTGACCAAGGACTGCAGGGCCACGGGGGCAAACGCACACCCAATAGCAGTGAAGTGCCACGGTTGTGGTGAAACGGGTCATTACAAGAGTCACTGCCCAAAGAACTCCAACAATGTTACCCGCGGGAGGGCCTACATACTTGGAGATGGAAACACACCACAGAATCCCAATGTCACCACGGGTACTTTCTTACTGAATCAACATAGTGCTAAAATATTATTTGATTCTGGAGCCGATAGAAGCTTTGTATCTACTTCATTTGCTTTATTGCTTAATATTGCACCTGTAGAATTAGATACCTCGTACGAAATTGAAATAGCCGACGGAAAATTGCTAAACACCAACACCGTACTCGAAAACTGCACCTTAACCCTCCAAGACAAATCATTCCCAATCGATCTCATGCCCATACAACTTGGAAGCTTTGACGCAATTGTGGGCATGGATTGGTTATCCAAACATCGTGCCCGAATCATCTGCGACGAAAAAGTTATCCAAATTCCCATAGACAATGAAACGCTCACTGTTCGTTGTGACCACTATAAAACCCAACTCAATATCATCTCGTACATCAAAACGGTGAAATACATAAACAAAGGATGTCACGCATTCTTGGTCCAAGTAACGGAAGATAAATCGAAAGAAACAGAAAAACGACTAGAAGAAGTGCCAGTTGTAAATGAGTTTGCAGAAGTATTCCCTGAAGACTTGCCAGGTATTCCACCAATCCGGTAAGTAGAATTTCGAATCGAGTTAGTGCCTGGAGCAGCACCCGTTGCAAAAGCGCCATATCGATTAGCCCCTTCCGAAATGAAGGATTATCTGAGCAGTTGAAAGAACTGTCAGATAAAGGATTCATCCAACCCAGCTCATCACCTTGGGGAGCACCAGTCCTGTTTGTCAAAAAGAAAGACGGAACATTCCGAATGTGCATCGATTATAGAGAGTTGAACAAACTCACAATGAAAAATCGATACCCATTACCAAGAATTGACGATCTATTTGACCAACTGCAAGGATCGAGTGTTTACTCAAAAATCGATCTAAGATCAGGATACCACCAATTAAGAGTCAGAGAAGAAGACGTTCCCAAAACAGCCTTCCGAACACGATACGGACATTACGAATTCCGTGTAATGCCATTTGGTCTTACCAACGCACCGGCAGTGTTCATGGATCTAATGAACCGCGTATGTAAGCCATACCTGGACAAGTTCGTAATTGTATTCATCGACGACATTCTGATCTACTCACGTAACGAAAAAGAGCATGCTGAACACTTGAGAACCATTTTGGGGTTACTCAAGCAAGAAAAACTGTATGCAAAATTTTCCAAATGTGACTTTTGGATCTCCACCGTTCAATTCTTAGGCCACATCATCAACAGTCAAGGTATTCACGTTGACCCCGCCAAGATCGAAGCAGTCAAAGGTTGGGCTTCGCCCACCACCCCAACTGAAATTCGACAATTTTTAGGACTCGCTGGTTACTATCGAAGGTTTATAGAGGGTTTTTCCAAAATCGCAAAACCTTTGACAGAACTCACTCAGAAAAACAAGAAATATATCTGGGGAGAGAAACAAGAATCAGCATTTCAACTCTTAAAACAAAAACTCTGTGAAGCACCAATTCTAGCGCTACCAGACGGGAGCGACGACTTTGTAGTATATTGCGATGCATCGCATCATGGTTTAGGTGCGGTACTAATGCAAAGAAACAAAGTCATCGCTTACACTTCTCGACAACTCAAGAAAAATGAGGAAAATTATACCACTCATGATCTAGAACTGGGAGCAGTAGTATTCGCTCTTAAAATGTGGAGACATTATCTATACGGTACAAAGTGCACGGTATTCACCGATCACAAAAGTCTTCAACATATACTAGATCAAAAGGAGCTGAACATGAGACAGCGCCGATGGTTGGAACTACTCAACGACTACGATTGTGAAATTCGCTACCACCCTGGTAAAGCGAATGTCGTGGCTGACGCGTTGAGCAGAAAAGAAAGGATCAAACCTCTTAGAGTTCGATCGTTAGAAATGACAATTTATTCACCACTTCCATCTCAAATTCTCATAGCCCAATCGGAAGCTCTTCAGGAAGAAAATCGAACTCACGAGAAAATTAAGGGCATGCCAGAAAGTGAGAACGGATTCATACGAAGAGCCGATGGAATGTTATGCTTCAAGAAAAGATGCTGGATTCCTCTCTACGGAGGTATTCGAGATCTTATCATGCATGAATCTCACAAGTCTAAATATTCCATTCATCCCGGATCCAACAAGATGTACCAAGACCTCAAGCAGCTTTACTGGTAGCCAAACATGAAAGCCGACATTGCAACATATGTTGGGAAGTGTTTGACTTGCTCAAGGGTCAAAGCAGAAAGCCAAAAGCCATCTGGACTACTTGTACAACCTGAGATACCAGTTTGGAAATGGGAAAGAATCACTATGGATTTTATTACCAAGTTACCAAGAACGTCGACCGGATATGACACCATTTGGGTTATCGTCGATCGCTTAACCAAATCAGCTCATTTTCTGCCTATCAATGAAACTGACGAGTTGGACACACTCGCTCAGTTGTACTTCAAAGAAATCATAATCCGACATGGAGTCCCAATCTCTATCATTTCAGACAGAGACAGTCGATTCACTTCAGGATTTTGGCAATCCCTACAGAAAGCCCTCGGTACTTAATTGGACATGAGCACCGCCTATCATCCTCAAACTGATGGACAAAGTGAAAGGAAAATCCAAACCTTGGAAGATATGCTTAGAGCATGTGTACTTGACTTCGGAAAAGGTTGGGACAAATACTTACCATTGGTTGAATTCTCGTACAACAATAGTTACCACGCTAGCCTAAAGGCTGCACCTTTTGAAGCACTTTACGGAAGAAAGTGCAGATCACCTATCTGCTGGACGGAAGTTGATGACATGCAGCTTACCGGACCAGAACTAATCCACGACACGACAGAGAAAATATTCAAAATCAAACATCGTCTCCAAGCCGCTCGTGACAGACAGAAGAGTTATGCAGATGTGAGGAGAAAACCCATGGAATTTGAAGTTGGAGATAGAGTCATGTTAAAAGTTTCGCCCTGGAAGGGAATGATACGCTTCGGAAAGCGTGGAAAACTCAACCCAAGGTACATTGGACCTTTTAAGATCCTCGAGAAGATTGGTCCAGTCGCTTACAAATTAGAACTTCCAGAAGAACTCAGTAGGGTACACCCTACATTCCACGTATCCCAACTTAAGAAATGCCTATCGGACGAGACTCTCGTCATTCCGCTAAAAGAGATTAAACTGGACGACAAACTTGTGTTCACAGAAGAACCCGTGGAAATAATGGATAGAGAGGTGAAGCAACTTAAGCAAAACCGCATTCCCATTGTGAAGGTTAAATGGGACTCCAAGAGGGGACCGACATACACATGGGAACGCGAAGACCAAATTCGTGAAAAATATCCCCACCTATTCCCGTAAACCACTTGTATTAGCTATCTTAGACTTGAATTCCGGGACGGAATTCGAATGAGGGAGGAGTACTGTAGGATTTTACGAAAAACCCTTGTAGTTAGTCTCAATGATTAGTGATAATCTTGTATTACCATTTAATAAAGCCCATTTTTGCCGGGAAATTTAAACTTTTCTATTGCCATCGCGATACATTTCATATATATATATATATATATATATATATATATATATATATATATATATATATATATATATATATATATAATATATATATATATATCATATATAATATATATATATATATATATATATATATATATATATATATTTATATATATATTATATACACGAACACGAAATAACACTTCCTTCGCAACAATACATTTTCACGATCAACGACAAGAGACGATAATCACGATAAAATTTAACATATCTATAATACACAAAACCATCTACACG
This sequence comes from Artemisia tridentata subsp. tridentata, assembly GCA_021014915.2. Lineage (NCBI taxonomy): Eukaryota > Viridiplantae > Streptophyta > Magnoliopsida > Asterales > Asteraceae > Artemisia > Artemisia tridentata. The sequence continues at coordinate 183,674,261 of CP139503.1, forward strand.
AAACACACTTAACTAAAATTTATTTTACATCTAATACACTTAACTAAATAAACTCCTCAATTATCCTATATTACAACTAACAAGGCCTTAATAATTCGGCCCAAACCCCACAGCCCATCATCACACGACACCAAGACCCCTTTCTAAACCCATGCACCTTTTCTTGTTATTTCATGTATTCGAAAATATCACACCCTCCAAAACAGTCTTTGTGCTCCAATATACTAAACACGAAATAGGAATATTTTCGCATCATTTCGATCACCACCTACTAGACAATTAATACGGTAACATTCAGATTTAGATAGCAAGTACTACTATGATATTCAAGAACAAACCGATTGTCCCACATTTACTCAAATCGTGTAACTAAAAACCACAAAACACAACCACTTCAAACCACGTCTTTTCCTACAACCATCCAATGATTATGATAACATATTAGGATGTTGAGAAACCTGTTAAGACTACCACAAGAAGTGTGGCTCGCTAAAAACTATACTACATTCATTTATAAATACAAATCAAACACATGTATAATACTAAAACAAGACAAATGGTACCTACCCTCTCACATACATTCCCAAGATATTAGAATAGCAGAGAAGCAATCTCAATTGACCATATGATTCACTGACCACAAATAGTAGGGACTATGGAGCAAATAATTTAGAACTTCAATCATTGAGTAGGACACGTAGCATCAACAACTCTCTATAAGAACTACCCTAGCCACACTTCTCTATCATGCAATCTCTACCCTACCCATATCTTACTATCTATCACCTCACCAAAATGCTCTAAAAAGACCAAGAGTTTTCTGTCTATATCGTGGGAAACAAGTCGGAGTAGAAGAATTAAATACTCGAACGTATTCGAAGCAGTGGACATCTTTTCTTCACTTGCTCTTGTATTCGAACATTACTGCCCTCTTCACCACCTTTTTAAGGTGTGGTATGACTCTTATCCATGCACCATACACGATGAAACATCACTCACTCATAACTTGCATGCATATTTCATGTTATGTTCGAACGTATTTTTTGTTGTGTATTACTTGCACGTGCAATAAAATCTACAAACCTACAAGGGGTGACAAACCTCCACTGAGGAAGGTATAGAAGTCACCTCACGACTCACTTTTACATTTAAAATATCACATCATACCTTGTTGCATCATTTCGTTCGGTTATATATAATATCACTAAGCTACACTCGTTATTTCATGTTAATCACAAAGGCTAGCCAACCTCCACTGTGGAAGGTTGGGAAGTCTCGACCACCTTACTCTCACGTTTAGAACTTTAGATGCATGCTTTACTCGAACGTATATGCATTCATTTCATGCAAACCTTACTTCACACGCTATAAACAAAACTGGGAAAGGCTAAAAATATACTAAGTATTTGGTCCATGTGAAACAGCCCTACGCCACCTTAGGAATGGCCATATAACTCGACACCCGATCTAACAACTACTCGCATTTTCATACGAACCAATAGACCACACTACTAACTACATCTTTCGTATGGACAACCTGTAAAAATAAGCTCATCTCGACACTTAAAAAGACCCATTTTAATCGCTACTCAAAACCAAGTTTATAACTTAGAAATTTTCTAAGTCTTTTTAACATGAAAACTGTCTCAACTCGCCTATAAAACGACCTTGTATTTTCATATTAGAATGAACAACTACCTAATGTTTTTGCATATCTCGAATGTCGAGCTAGCAAGCAACATATTTTGTGTTTTTACATTGATCACATGATCTCATTTCGACACCTAAAATCGGCCCTTTTGATCGACAAAACCACCAACTCTATAGTTAAATTCCAGAAAATGAAATTTTAAAAACCCACTGTTCCGAATTGGGCTTATTTAAAGCCCAACAAGAGTTAACAATCCATAAGCCCACCGGGACCATATGAAACATTTTCAGACTCATAAAATTAGCCCAAGACCAGGCCCAAAACATTTTACACGCCCTCGCCTCTAAAATTCTTAATGGGCCTTAAGTTGATTCGCTACTTGGCCCAATAATGTGAAAATAAGCTCTTTTCTGAAATAAGAAATTGAAATAAGTTAAAATGAACTTAATAAAGTTATAGAAATTTTCAGAATACTTTTCCCGTTATTTTTATGCAAAAAGGACTAAAAATGTAACGCACTTTGACCTAGAAGGACCAAAACTGCCAAACTATGAAACTTAGGGACTGAAGCTGTGAAAACAGTTTATAGAGGACTTAATTTGACATACCATTGAACTTCAAGCTTTATATGGACATATGGACAATTATTGGACTATTTTTTACTATGGACTTGACAAGGACTAACGACGTAACGCGAGCCACAGTTAGGGTAAAAGATGTAAAATCTGGAAAGGGCAAGGACCAACTGTTATAACTTGACATTCTTATTTCATTTTTCATTTTTGCACCACACTTATATCTCATATGCATTTTTACGCATCCTGTTTGCATATTAGTTAATTTTCGATATTTAGTAACGTTAGAGATATTTCATGTTAACATTTCATAACAATTCATTTACTCTTTGAAGATATGATCTTACGAGAGCACGAGCACCATAATCATATATGTAGCATCATTCTGAAAATAACACCTTCACTTTCAACGATCAGATCGTTGTATATCATTAGTTAATCATTATCCACCATTCATGCACACACACCACTAGAAATTAGTCAGATTCTCAGTTATTTATATATTTACCAGGTTCCATATCGAAGTTGTTATAATCACCTCTGAGTTTATTTTCACCATCACCAGTAACGCTTAAGGTGAGTCATGGCCTCACTTTTTAAACTCTTTATACTTTTTAAAACTCCGTGAGGGGGATACATGCTATAAACAGATCACAAGTATTTTCCTGTATGCTACCTGACTTGATATATGCCTAAGTTACCTTATTGCCACAAGACCCTTTTATCATGAGCCATTAATCACTGCGGTGAACGCGAATATAATGAATAGATCTATTAGAGGCTGACGACCTATCCCACTAATACTTGGACGGAATGCTTTTTGCTAGTCGTATTAGTCGCGATACATTATATTTGAGAGAAATAGGAATTGGCAAATCACCTATTACACGAGGGCAAAACCTTCATCATTAATTTGATGAACACCTCCGTTTATGCGGTACTTTGTTAACGTTTGCGTGTCATGAGACTTAGGGCAATATATGAACTGCGATATCAACTTTTAAACTGATTGTATCTCCAATACAATCCTACTTGTGAATCGAACTGATATTTAAATTTCAAACTCCATGATTTCACTCAACATTATATTGACTTTTAAGCATGTATCTCAGGAAACTAGTGGAGCAAGGCAAGGCATGGAGCAGGCGTACCCTATCCTAAATAATGGTGTAAAATAAAGTTGTAATTCAGTTAAAATGATGTTTCTTTAGAGAAACCTTAGCACTCTGATGTAACGCTTTGTAACTGAATTTGTATTATGGACCTATGTAAATTAAAAATGCCTTCTCAGGCTGTTTTTCTATGATTTTGTTTTCGATCCTCACAGTAATACCCCAATTAAATTTCCGCTGCTATATTTAAAATTTGGTGGGTGTTACATCCTATTGGTTGAACAACACTCCAGGTAACTGTAACGGTCTATCTAAAGTACATTATAAAGGAAAGCAAGGAAAGTACTATGCAATGGTATCACTCATTCAGTCACGTGTAGGCCAAATCGAGTAAGAATGTCTTCTATTATTACCATAATATTGAAGACGCTATTCAAAATGCTTTACAGTTCCAAAATAAGGTAGTCAAATATCATATTTGTACAAATGTAACCAATAGCGGCAAAATTAATGTAGATACAAAACAGAACGGCTTTTGTAGCATATGTAGCTGATGTCTTAGAAAAAGGGAAATTCAAGGCCGAGTAGGAGCAAATAACAGCCATACTGAATGTTTCAAGGTACTTTGCATTAGAAGCTTCTATGTGTATGGATATAGTGAGTACTATTATATAAGATATGACAACAGTATCTGTAAGACATGACAGATGTTAGTACTGTTATTGGCTTAAATGGATGTGGGATTGAAGGATGAAATGGAGGCCTAGATGCTTGTGTTTTGGTACTTAAATGAGATGTGCAAACTGCTAAAAACATGTAGTCATAATATAAAGAAACTCACATTTTGATATAAGTTTGTTCTATCTCTCTTTACCAATATAATTTCATTTTGGAGATATACAAACCTTTTTACCTGTGCATCTTTCAACAATATATATTGCAACTACTTAATCATTTAACAGCATCCCCACAGCAACGCGAGGGTTACCACACTCGTTAATATACAAAAATCGATCCAAGAAACCTCATAACCAAAATCAAGATTTGATTTTTATGACAAAAGAAGCAATTATTAAGAACCCTAGATAGGTTATATATGATTAGGGTGGCTCTGATACCACTGTAGGGATTTGGTGATCACCCGCATTGCCTATAAAACATGAACAACAAAAAATAAACACATAAAGACCATGCAGACCAAACCCTAAAACCAAGATCTCCTAATAAGAGATATAACCTAAACCTAAACACGTATTAAGGGTTTTTATATAAGACTTATTTATTCCTGCATTATGTAAGCTCCAACTGCAATATGTTGTGTGCTGCGCGCACAGAATCGCCTTCTTCTTGTTGATGCTTCTTTGATCGACCCATATTTAGGGTTTATGGAGTCGATCGACCCTTGACTGGTGTCAGATATCCACCGGTACTGTACAGGTAGAACTAGGGCTTCGAACATACGCAAGTTATACGAGCACGAGTGGGTAAAAGTCGACTAGTTGACTTAGAGTTTATAGAACCCCAAAGTCGACCGAATTGGAGAAGATGAGAGGAGAGATTTCGGTTAGGGTTTGAGGGAAGAGTAAATGAATTGTTTGTAGGATGTCTTGGTATTTATAAGGCACCAAGTAGTATTCTAAAACAATTAGGATACCCTTTAATTATCCCTAAGTACATAAGTTTGACAATTTGTCAAACTTAATCCCTCCTTAGGGAATGTGTCAACCAACACACCTTAGGGTTTGGTTTTGACTTTTATGTACTTAAGTATTTATCAATATATACTCGGATCATTACCATTTACCCTTTAATGAAAATAATACTATATTTTCATTTTCTCTTCATTTCCAATTCATTTCGTAACTCGTTTTTTGTTTCCGCTTGTGTGTTCTATTTAGTGTGCACCAGCGTGACCATTCGACATTTCTTTGAAGGCATGTGTGAAAGACATTGTGGTATTTTTACATAATCCCTTCACCACGACCCACACAAAAATAAACGGGTTTGAGTCATGTTTGGGTCCACCTATCAAACATGTTTAACCTATCTAACATGTTTAACCTATTCAACTTACGTAACATGTTTCCTCGCTAACTCATATAAATAAATGGGTTGAATAAGTCATGTCCGGCTTAAGGCTTAAGGTTCTATGACATGTCAACCCGTCAACCCAATCCAAATTGAATCCACATGTTCTTACATCAAATACTAAATCTGATTTTCATTTTAAATTTCTATAATTTTCAAACCTGCATAATTTGTGTTTACTTCATATATTTTCCCAAACAAATTAAGTTTATAATAAAGTTGATAAATTACATAAACTAGTTTGTCTTAAAGAAAATAATTGATGTGAAGAAATGTTGTCATAACAAATTTTGTGCATTTTAAAATCATTAGATGTCAACCAAATATGATGAAAGTCATCTTTTGATACAAAATATCAAAATTAGTATGTTTTGGTACATACGAATACGGTCATATAGCCTCTTTCTATATTTTGTACCAAATATAATTATTTCATACAAAACACCATATTTAGTATGTTTCGTGAAGTTTGCACCAAGATTGGTTGGCTCATAAATTGTGTTTAGTGTCATAACTAGGTTTGGTGTGTTAGGAATAAAATAAACGTAATACAAATTTCTTTGTATAAAATCGTAAGATTACAACAGCAGATTGAGGCCTGCAATTTGTAGTGTACTTAAACAGAAATTCGCCCTATCTAGTACGAACTGTTTAGAGGATACAACAATCAAATCAAGTATGAAACTTGAATCTAGCGAATCGGTTATGTTACAATGATGAAAATGAATGTTGTTTTTGTGTTTTTGATGATTCCAAAGTGAAAAATTCGTCCTCTATATATAGGCACATGGTGACCCTTCAAAACAGTCACAATACCCCTTCAAATGGCCTTAGAGACGCTTCTTTTCGTAATAGTCACAATGGTTTAGAATTAGTGACGCTTTAGAGACGACCTAGCGACAGAATAACCGTCGCTAACTGCCACTGGTTCAAACAGTCGCGATGGTTCGCTCAATGATGCCTTTTTAATAGATCTAACCGTCACCATTGCGATTAGGCACGTCTTTACCTTCGTGATGGTTAATTAGAGACGGTTTAGTGACGGTTTACCGACAGAAAAACTGTCACTAATCTCTAATTCGTGGCAATCACTAAAAACAACAAAACAATAATAAGTAATGTTCCAACAATACCCCACATTTTCTATTCAAACATCAATAATACCCCACATTTGAATAGAAAATAAGACAATTACTTATTATTCTATTTCCATCAAATGTAATATGACATGCATTAGATTAGGTGTCTTTTGGATTTGAACCTATCCTATTGAGTACATATCGGATCTACTTTGTGGATAGTGAACATAAGTCTTGAACTAGCCACGTTTTGTAGTAAATCGAGACAATAAGTATCACACATATCATATTTATGTAATAATAGATTCTTACCGTTGTGTTCATTTCGGTCGTGAACATATCCTTATTCATGAGAATTTTAGAGAACTTAGCCATCTGGTTCCCAAAGATGCGACCCCACATCAATCTCGTATAGGTAACGCTAATCAAGAATATTCCGTAGTATTCCACTGTGAAAAGCCATTAGCATTATTAAGAATTAAAATTCAGCCCTCAATCATCAACGGAAAAACACACACAAAAATCATCTTAGGAATGGGCATACCTTGTGTTAGTACTTTTGAGTTTTCCTCAACTAGTTTTCCTATTGAACCTAGACCATGGGATCTCCAATTTTGCTAGGTTAGGTTTCCGCCGAGTAGTCACTCATTGTGTTGGCTTTAAGCCCATACCCCTCGATGTAAATATGACTTGTTCTCTACAAAGGCCTTTTGTCAAAGGATCTGCTAAATTTTCCTTTGACTTAACGTAGTCGATGGAAATGATTCCATTTCTTAACAAGTCCTTTATCGTATTGTGGCGACGTCTTATATGTCTTGACTTGCCGTTATAGATTTGATTCTTTGCTCTGGTAAGAGCAGCCATACTATCACAATGTATACACACAGTAGTCACAGGTTTTGGCCACAAGGGAATACCCTCTAGAAAGCTTTTAAGCCATTCTGCTTCTTCAGCAGCTTTGTCTAAGGCTACAAATTATGCTTCCATTGTTGATCTGGTATTCACAGTTTGCTTAGACGATTTCCATGATACAGCAGCCCCTCCAAGTGTAAATACATAGCCACTTGTGGACTTTCCTTCATTATGGTTGGAAATCCAATTGGCATCACAAAATCCTTCTAATACAGGAGGATTCTTAGTGTAATGTAACCCATAAGCCATTGTATGCTTAAGATATTGAAGCACTCTTACTAGTGCATCCCAATGATCTCTCCCAGGGTTATGTGAGTATCGACTAAGTCGACTTACACTATATGCCAAATCTGGTCGTGTACAGTTCATTATATACATCAAGCTTCCTAGTACTTGTGTATATTGTAACTGAGATACACTTTGTCCTTTGTTCTTCTTGAGTTGAACCTTAGGATCAAAGGGAGTTACAACCGGTCTATCATCATAGTGCCCAAATTTCTTAAGGGTCTTCTCAATGTAATGAGATTGGGTAAGGATGTATCCATTAGAATTCTTTTGAATTCTTATACCAAGAATGACATCTGCTTCTCCCATGTCTTTCATATCAAATGAAGAATGAAGCATTTTCTTGGTTTGGTTTATAACATCCATATTTGTACCCATGATTAGCATATCATCTACATATAAACAAATGATGACAAATGCATTTTTGTATTGTTTAACATAGACACATTTATCACATTCATTTATTTGATAGCCGTTCGATAATAAAGTGTTATCAAACTTCTCATGCCATTGCTTTGGAGCTTGTTTAAGGCCGTAAAGAGATTTAATCAATTTACATACCTTATGCTCTTGACCTTTGACGACAAACCCCTCGGGTTGTTGCATATAGATTTCTTCATCTAATTCACCATTTAAGAACGCAGTCTTTACATCCATTTGATGTATAATCAGGTTGTGAATTACTGCTATAGCCATTAACTTTCTTATAGAGGTTATCCTTGTAACCGGTGAGTAAGTGTCAAAGAAATCTTGACCTTCTTTTTGACGGTATCCTTTTGCTACTAAACGAGCCTTATACTTTTCTATGGTACCATCAGGTCTTAGTTTCTTTTTGAAGATCCACTTATGGCCTATTGGTTTATGTCCCGAAGGTAGATCAACCAATTTCCATGTATTATTATGCACAATTGAGTCTATTTCGCTTTGAATAGCCTCTTGCCAATAAGGTGCTTCTGATGAATCCATAACAGCCTTATATGTTTGTGGTTCTTCATTCACAATATTTTAGTATCAACCATTTTCGGTTACGAGTATTTGGCAAACAAAGAAAACGAAAATGGAAATAACATCCATGTAACCGCCAATCTCGACAAAATAACAACAATTCATGCATACCACAAGTTTCTTTACGAATAGCCATGCATGAATATTAAATAACCAAATGATAATAATTTAATACCTTTTATTATATTAAACATAACTTGAACATGTGAATTCAAATTAATTACCAAGCAAGTTACAACATGTCATCTATACTACCTATAAAGGAAAAATGGTCAAAGTGGAAAAGTGGAAAAGTGAAAAGTCAAGGAATGTGAAATGTTGAAAAATTTTATTAAAGGAAATTATGAAATGTAATTAATACTCTTATTAAAACACCCCATTACTTAAAAGTACAATGATTTATACACAATGTACAACCAATTAAAACAATTAATACAAATCACAAACCGGGTTGACCCGGGACGCTTCAAACCCGACGGGTTGAACCGGTTTAATTTGACCCGTTTTCGACCCAACCTAGCAAGCTGACCCGGTTTAAATCGACCAAATTTTCGACCGGAACGGTTCAACCGGTTGAACCACCCGGGTCGAACCGGGTTTCAAAACATTATGTTTAATTACCAAATCTTCAAACTTTTATTATTTTTCATTTATAACCAATTAAAACAATTAATACAAATCACAAACCGGGTTGACCCGGGACGCTTCAAACCCGACGGGTTGAACCGGTTTAATTTGACCCATTTTCGACCCAACCTAGCAAGTTGACCCGGTTTAAATCGACCAAATTTTCAACCGGAACGGTTCAACCGGTTGAACCACCCGGGTCGAACCGGGTTTCATAATATTATGTTTAATTCCCAAATCTTCAAACTTTTATTATTTTTCATTTATAACCTATAAACTTTTTTTATCAATAAACTATGTGTCGCTATAAAATCCCAAACCGGGTTGACCCGGGACGCTTCAAACCCGACGTGTTGAACCGGTTTAATTTGACCCGTTTTCGACCCAACCTAGCAAGCTGACCCGGTTTAAATCGACCAAATTTTTGACCGGAACGGTTCAACCGGTTGAACCACCCGGGTCGAACCGGGTTTCAAAACATTATGTTTAATTACCAAATCTTCAAACTTTTATTATTTTTCATTTATAACCAATTAAAACAATTAATACAAATCACAAACCGGGTTGACCCGGGACGCTTCAAACCCGACGGGTTGAACCGGTTTAATTTGACCCATTTTCGACCCAACCTAGCAAGTTGACCCGGTTTAAATCGACCAAATTTTCAACCGGAACGGTTCAACCGGTTGAACCACCCGTGTCGAACCGGGTTTCATAACATTATGTTTAATTCCCAAATCTTCAAACTTTTATTATTTTTCATTTATAACCTATAAACTTTTTTTATCAATAAACTATGTGTCGCTATAAAATCTCATTGCTATGCACGGGTACTCGTCTAGTTTCATTTAATATATCAATGGCAGTGTCCAAACAGTAAACCACGACACAAATGCACAATCACAAAATTGATATGTCAATCAACGCGGTGTCTTTGGACAAACTACAATAACCGCCAAGATAAAACAGTGAACAATTACCCGTCAAATAAATTTCCTTATCTAGATAGATGTAATTTTGGTAATATTTATTGCTTTTTACATGCAAATTTCCAAAATTTCATGCATATTCACATCAACGCGGAGTTAATTTATTTCTAATTCAATCATGAACATGATCAAATACATTATCAACATAATATCATTCAAAATGTTTATTATGCAATTAGACACATAAGTTACCATGTTAATCATATCAACACAAGTGCCATGCAATTCATACCTATATCTGTCATGGTTAAATTAACATAAATAGAAGTTGTGTACCAGACCATATTACATGCATGATCGAACGATTCTATCGCCTTAATCCGCAAGTTTGATCGAACCAAGTCCCTGTTGGGATTTATCTTCCATATTCCAACAGTCCCATGCTAAACAGATTAACCAATCTTGATAGTTGATCGATGACGATCTTTCGACGCCACTACTCAAGTAAAATTTCTGTTTAAGATTGTTAGGAATAAAATAAACGTAATACAAATTGTTTTGTATATAATCGTAAGATTACAACAACAGATTGAGGCCTGCAATTAGCAGTGTCCTTAAACAGAAATTCGCCCTATCTAGTACGAACTGTTTAGAGGATACAACAATCAAATCAAGTATGAAACTTGAATCTAGCGAATCGGTTATGTTACAATGATGAAAATGAATGTTGTTTTTGTGTTTTTGATGATTCCAAAGTGAAAAATTCGTCCTCTATATATAGGCACACGGTGACCCTTCAAAACAGTCACAATACCCCTTCAAATGGCCTTAGAGACGCTTCTTTTCGTAATAGTCACAATGGTTCAGAATTAGTGACGCTTTAGCGACGACCTAGCGACAGAATAACCGTCGCTAACTGCCACTGGTTCAAACAGTCGCGATGGTTCGCTCAATGATGCCTTTTTAATAGATCTAACCGTCACCATTGCGATTAGGCACGTCTTTACCTTCGTGATGGTTAATTAGAGACGGTTTAGTGACGGTTTACCGACAGAAAAACTGTCACTAATCTCTAATTCGTGGCAATCACTAAAAACAACAAAACAATAATAAGTAACTAGTTTGTCTTAAAGAAAATAATTGATGTGAAGAAATGTTGTCATAACAAATTTTGTGCATTTTAAAATCATTAGATGTCAACCAAATATGATGAAAGTCATCTTTTGATACAAAATATCAAAATTAGTATGTTTTGGTACATACGAATACTTATTCGGTCATATAGCCTCTTTCTATATTTTGTACCAAATATAATTATTTCATACAAAACACCATATTTAGTATGTTTCGTGAAGTTTGCACCAAGATTGGTTGGCTCATAAATTGTGTTTAGTGTCATAACTAGGTTTGGTGCTCTCCTTTAATCTGTTGCCTATTTTATGCCTTGCAAAAGTCTTTGGAGAAAGCTAATTGGTTAGGAGGCTCAAGAATTTACTGCTCCAAACTTTATTTGTATTATTGTTTTGTTAATAATGCAATAGCACTTTGAAAAAAAAGAAGAAAAGACACCCCCATAAGAAGCTAGTAAACAGAACACGATCGAGATTCATTGCATCATTGGAGATAATGGATAAGAAGCAAGTGGCCATCGTTGGTGCCGGAATCAGTGGCCTCCTCGCGTGTAAATACTGTCTTTCCAAAGGTTTCAAACCAATAGTTTTCGACTTTGAACCCGACATTGGTGGAGTATGGTCCAAAGCCATGAAAACTACAAGGCTTCAAGCAGCCAAAGCTTTCTATCATTTTTTGGACTTCCCATGGCCAAATTCTGTCACCAATCACTTCCCTACTCAACAACAAATGATGGACTACTTGCACTCCTATGCCAAACACTTTGGCCTCATGCCACATATCAAATTAAATACTAGAGTTAAGGGAATTAGCTATGACGGAGGACTAGCATCGGATACATGGTCACTTTGGAATGGCATTGGCGAAACATTTCCACCCGTTGGCAAGTGGAATGTCATTGCTGAAGACATTCAAACCACAACCACTCAGGTATATATAGTTTTTATATTTTTTATTACATGATTGAGAATCTGGCTGTGATCGGCAAAATTAGCCCGACTAGGGTAGGAGCCAAAAGCTGTAGCTTAATTAACGTAAAAGCTAGTTGAAGTACATTAAAATTTGTGAGCTCATTTGTATTTCTTTATATAATTGATCGAAGATTATTTGTATAAGAGCTTATATTCTTAGAAAAATAAGCTTAAGTTTACGAGTTATGTCCCAATTGAATACAGTCTATATCCATCTAGTCGTTTTATGTATATGTACTAAATCAAGAGCTCATTTCCTTATTATACTAACAAGAATTCTATGTATTAATTCTTGTTGAATCACTAGGTATACACGGTGGATTTTGTAATACTATGTTTAGGAAGATTTAAAGATGTTCCAAACATACCCGAATTCCCTAAAGGAAAAGGACCTGAAGTTTTCCAAGGCCATGTGATACACTCTATGAAATACTCAAGCATGGATCATGACAAAGCTGTAGAACTTGTGAAAGGGAAGAAGGTCGTTGTTGTCGGGTTTGGGAAAACAGGACTTGACATTGCAAGGGAGTGTTCATCAGTAAACGGTTAGCTGACTTTCTAGTCATTGTCACATATTAACCTTGTCTGGCGTCATCTTCCTTATTTTTCAGTTCCGAACGTTATGTTTCAGGGTTGGAGCCTCCGACAATGATAGTATACAGGCGTGATCATTGGAAGGTATGTGACTGGGCTCCATCAGGAATCCCGTTCGGCTATTTCTACTGCAATCGCTTCTCGGAGCTTTTGGTTCATAAACCCGGTGAAGGGTTTTTACTAAGTCTCCTTGCCACTTTACTTTCACCTCTAGTAAGTCCCTTAAACCAAAAGTATTCTTACCTTCAACAACAACACAAAAAAAAAAAAAAAAAAAAAGGCTGTTAAGGAGTTACATTATTTGAAGCATTTAGACTATTTTGACTTAGAAAGACGAAAATATATACCAAGACTTTTATTGATGAAAACTCTTTCTAGTACGATAAACATGAGTGATATTTTTGTATGTTTGATTGATCATCTAATGTAACAGCGTTGGGGAGTCTCGAAACTTATTGAAACCTACGTAAAAAAGAAGCACCCTCTCGCGAAGTTCAACATGATTCCACAGCATAGCTTCTCAAAAGACGCCCGCTCATGCTTGCTTGCATATATGCCAGATTCTGACAATTTCTTTAATGAGCTCGAGAAAGGAAGCATCAAGTTGAAAAAATCTCAAAGTTATAGCTTTTACGACAAAGGGATTTTACTCGATGAGGAAAATGCACAAATAGAAACTGATGTTGTTATTTTTGCTACTGGATATAAAGATGAAGAAAAGCTCAAACATATTTTTGAATCATCAACACTTGGTGAATTCATCACGGGTTCACCACGAGTCCCTCTTTACAGGTTTTTCAAGTTCCAATTTTAAAAAATTATAAGAATCAAAATTTGGGCTTAAACACTTAACAAATACTAATTGATTATTACTATTATCAGGGAATGTATTCATCCACATATACCACAGTTAGCGATAATTGGATTTTCAGAAAGTCTTTCAAATATTTACATATCAGAAATGAGAGCTAAATGGGTGGCAGCGCTACTTGAAGGTGCGTTTAAGGTGCCCAGTATTGACGAGATGCAAAAGGATATATCAAGATGGGACAAATATATGAAAGAATCAACAGGGGAAAACCATTATCGATCGTCAGTTGGTGGTTTAGAAATTTGGTACAATGATCAACTGTGCAAAGACATGGGCATGAACCGGATGAGAAAAACTGGACTATTGGCTAACCTATTTGAACCTCATGGTCCCATGGACTACATCGAAAAATGAGCCCAGTTGTGGTGCATTGCATGGTTCTCTTCATAAAACTACTATCAAAAGTTCCAAAATTCTAATCAGTTATGGACTCTGTTCTAATCAAGTTTTGCGCTATATCCATGTAATTCATATCAGCATATGTGTTAATTTCATAAAGAGATTGTTATAATATTATATATGTACTCTAACATGACTGTTGAATCAAATTTTGTTAAATATCATTACAATGTCAACAAAAAAAAAGTCTGTAAAATATATACCCAAAAAAGATATGTATACCTATAACGAAAGTTTCTACAAAAAGCGTGGACAGCTCGGGTCTCCATGGTAGAGTTACTAGATTAAGTTTAACATGAGGTCTGGTTGGCGGGTTTTTTGCTTACAGAATTTGGAGTAATACTGCGCCGTGCACGACGTGAAGGTGAGCGCTTGTCTTCCACAGGTGAACCGTGTGCACTATCGCAGCTCCTTCCACGGGTTAGCTTGGGTGATTTTGGACGAGTCAAAGGTATCTGTCACCCAACCATGTTAATTGATGTGAGCCAAGTTTTAACTGTGGGCATTACATTTGAACCTATTGTTATCATATTGAATTGTCAACATGTAAACGTTCTACTACTATTCGAATGCTAAAAACATAATATGCTTCTTAGATGTGGCAATTTGTGCCCAAAATGAAAAAAATTGGCTAATTTTGACTACTTTGTAAAAGATTTGGGCACATTTAGCCCCATCTTTTTTTTTTGAAATGGGCACATTTAGCCCATTGAAAAGTTAAATTGGCACAACGGGCACATATTTTCTCTCAATTAGAGAACATTATAATCGTTTTTGAAGAAAAAATTACGTATATAATATATTTAATTTTTTAAATATAAATGGGGTATTACGTTTAAAGAATTTATTTCGTCATTTTCGGTCTTCTATAAAGCGATTTGTATAACATTTGTCCGTTTAACTCGTGCCCATTTAGCCCGTGCCCGTTTAAGCCCGTAGCCGTTTTAGCCCGTGCCCGCCTGGCCCGCCCGTTTTACCACCTCTAGCTTCTACACGAAAGATGAGTTAGAAGTATATATATGTTTTGCATATACAAACACGTTAAGTGCATACAATAACAACGTATAATGCTATGCACCGTCTTCTTTCATTTTAGGCAATATATCTTGATTTCATCATGATGAAATATAAAGTATATTGCTTTTTTGGGTAAAATGACAAACATACATTACTTAAAACGGGCGAAAATATAAAATGCTGAGATTTGCATTGCCTAAAATTAGAACTGGCATAAAGTATCTTACTATCTTTAACCCTTTACAAATACGGTATTTTGGTTTTTTATATAATTACTCCATATATATCAGTCATGTTGTCATTACTATTTAGTTCACTGTGAAATAACAAATAAAGAACAGGCAGTACCTTTTTAGGTACAAACTTGGGTGGAGGTCCTTCTTTGTAGAAACTTGGAACAGGGTTTGCTTTAACATACAAGTTCTTTCGAAGTTCCTTTATAGCCGCTTCTTCCTCCTCCTACGATTACCATTTTACGCAAAAGATAAACCAACTTTTTTCTTAGAAACTACTCCCTATCAACCGTCTCAATTTATTTGTCAGGAGAGAGAAAACACAAAGTTTAATAAAAATGGGCCACTTTAATTTTTAACCACTAAAATAGAATATTCCTCCACTAGATTCTCTAGTTTTTACTAAATAAGGAAAGTGGACAATTAATTTGAGACATCCATAAAAGGAAATATGGACAATTAAATGAGACTGAGGAACTAATACTTATCAACAGCATAGAGCATAGAGCTAAAAAAGAAAGAAAATGGTCCTTATTAAAATCAGGTAAATGGTCAAAAAGGGTCATTTTTTGGGTGTCTTTTGACCTGTTTAGATTAATTCTTACCTAATTTATAAAAGATTAGCCATGTGGTAGGGAAGTAAAAGATAAAATCAGCCCATTTTAAAGTTAATGAATTGAAACTAGCTAGCATGTATAAATGGAGACAAGTGCTAGTGAAACATTACCTTGGTCCTCATTTCGCTTTCTATCCTCTCTGCCTCCTGAGCATGTTGCTTTTCCTCAAGCTTCTTGTAGAACTAGATACAATACCAAGTAAAAGAATAATATGTAATTAGTTAGTTGATCTTTACAAAGCATGGGTTGCTAGAACTTCGTAAGATGAACTAGGAAGGTACCTCCCTACGTTTCTCGGCTCGTTCAGCGCTTCTAAATGATGGAGCTACTCCAACAGTTGCTCCCAGTTGTCGAGCTCTGGCCATCTGCAAAAATGCAGCAGCAATATTAGGTATAATGATTAATGTTGACACATGATCAACAGAAGCTGACCACATTCTTTACGACATGCATGTATAATATGCTGTAAGTTTTTAATTGTAATAACATACAATTAAAATTTGAAACGTTCAAAATGACTTGGTAGTAGTTTCTTTAGATACGCTGTTAAATTAAGTAGTCAAAATGCAGGAAACTATATGCAAGCCATGAAACTAATCATTTTGTTACATATTTAAATGGAGGGCTTAAGCGTTTGCCTAATCCTCGCTTAACCAATAAAGCACAAGAACAATGGCCGGTACAGTAATAATTACTCCCTCCGTCTCAAAATAATTGTCAGGAGACAAGAATCACATAGTTTAATAAAAGTAGGGCCACTTTTGTTTTCAACCACTCAAAAAGAATATTCCCCTACTATATTCTCTAGTTTTTACTTAAAAGGAAAAGTGAACAATTATTTTGAGACATCTCAAAATGGAAATATGGACAATATTTTTTAGACGGAAGGAGTAATAAGTAAAAAGCTAAAAATGATTAAGCATTCATTAAATATAAGTTAAGACTCAAATTAAAATGATACTCCGTAAATCGTTATGATTAGAATATGTTTACCTTTTCATCGTCATCAGTGTCATTGCCCATCACCTGCAGGAAACAACGTCGATGAAAATTATCTGAAAGAGTAATGCTTTTTTTGCGATTCAAAGATACTTTTTAATAATGATTTAACTATTATGGAAGATGTACAATATATCTTACTTATGCAAGATGGGTAAAGAATACAGAAATATGTATCCGAAAACTAAGTGAACTTGTACACCATACTACAGTAATTATTAGTCAGGGTCAGTTGATACAAATTGGTTCAAAATACATTTTAAAGTGTCTGGGGGAGGGGGAATGGTTAGACCATACCAAACTTTACAAATTTCGTCACGTCATCATCTACCAATCACAACCTTCCATGTCAAAGTTTACCAAAATGGTGGCGGCGGTCACCAAAGTTTACCAAATCCCACATTTTCCACATCACATTTTTTTTCCATTTATTTTTAATACATAAACTATATAAAAATAAAACACATAACATTTCATTAAAAAAAGAAAAAAAAAATCCTACAATACTTAAAAAAACAACATTACCTAAAACTTAAAAAAAAAAATACATCAACTAAAAACGACATAAAAGAAATTAGATAAAAGAACTAATCATCGAGATACGACAAGTCTTGAGCCGCTACGTGCTCCGTGAGATCAAATCGAAGGCGATGATGGACCTCTTCATCTATTAGCTCCGCCACAACGTTTTCGTCATACACCGGTTCCACCGGTTCATCCATTATATAAACCGGTGATATTGCCCTCCCGTCGCCTTTTATTACCATGTTGTGCAAAATAATAGCCGCGTGCACAAACTTTCCAATCTTCGCTTTAGTCATAGCCCGGAGAGGTCGAGCAAGAATTTTCCATTTTCCCTTTAAAACACCAAATGCTCGCTCGACATCCTTTCTTGCCCCCTCTTGCAACCTCTTGAATTTTATTTCCTTTGGGTCGGTTGGATACGGGTATGCCTTAACAAAGGTTGACCACTTGTTGTAGATTCCATCGGTAAGGTAGTAACCGCGTTTGTAGAAGCGCCCATTCACGTGAAATGAGGTGTTCGGAGCCGTTCCATTTTGCTCCGTAAGATACAAGTCGGACTGATTCAATACGTTGATGTCGTTGTTTGACCCCGGAGCACCAAAAAACGCATGCCAAATCCATAAATCCTGTGACGCTGTAACCTCAAGCATAATAGTCGGGACACCATGGTCACCTCTCGTATATTGCCCTCTCAAGCTTCTAGGACAATTTTTCCATTCGACATGTGTGCAATCGATGCTCCCAAGCATCCCTGGTATGTGATGTCGAGCCTCATGGGCCTCGAAAATGCGAAACACATCGTGTTGAGTCGGCCTCCGTAAGTACTCTCGACCGTACAACTGAATGATGGCGTCACAAAAATAATCAAGAGCTTCGCGTGACGTTCTTGCGGCCATGCATAAATACTCATCGTAATCATCGGGCGGATTACCGGTTGCGAGTTGCCTAATGGCCGAGGTGCATTTTTGTAGCGCCGTGAAACTTTTCTTGCTACGAGCGTCATAACCTTCTTGAAAATACGGAAATTGCGCTTCAATATCAGCCACTATGCTCAAAAACATGGTTTTATTCATACGAAACTTCTTTCGAAAGTATGCGTCATTGTACTTTGGTTCTTCAACGAACCAATCATTGAGTAGAGTTTGAAGACCAACTTCTCGATGACGCTCAACGTGTGCACGAGGGCGAAAGGTGCTAGAGCTTGCCGTGTCTACAACCCATTGATACGAGTCGTGCCAAAATTGCAACGAGCTACCCGTGGAATCGTCGGTTGAAGACGGGTACATGTACTCTTCGGACGAAGTAGACATTTTTTTAGGATAAAAAGGTTGAGATTTGTGTGGTGATTTTTTTTATAAAAGTGTTGGGTAAGAGATGTTTTTTAGATATGAAATGAGTGTTGTGGTTGAATGGTGTAGTATTTATAGAGTGTATGGTTTAAAAAAGAGGTAAATTTTTTTTTTTTTTTTTTTTTAGTCCAAACGGCTATATCTTCAAATTTGGTCAAATTTGACCGTTGCATAACGTCTATCTCGCTCCTCTCTCTATCGGCAAACTTTGCCAAAAATCCTAACCCCCCACCAGGTGCTGCATGCCGGCGGCAGTGTGCCAATCGGCACCGACATTTGCCGACTAGTTTGCCGCTCTCACTCCCTCTCCTCTCATCTAGTCATCCTATCCTTAAAGGAACACTAAATGCGACTCAGTATGGATACTACTTTTGGTGGGGACATGTCCCCGCCAAAAGGTCAGGCATACAGTATCACCCTTTTGATGGGGACATGTCCCCGCTAAAAGATTTGGCAGGAAAATGCGGGAACAATTAACACGTTATAATTTTAGTCAAAATTTGTCCAATACTAAAAATACTCCCGCGAAAAGAAAGCGTTGAAAATTTAGCAAACGGTCAGCGACTTTGTGTGCCAGCTCAGCACCGTTTTTGTCGTTTAGAGACTTTCGGCGGGGACATGGGCGTCCCCGCCAAAAGCCTCCTCGCCCATCCTACCGATTGTTGTAGTGTGCCTTACAAGAAAAAAAGCAGAGAAAATTCAAGTGCAAAAACTGTATTCTCATAGTTAAGTAGTACTTTATTTTAATGGGTTAAACACGCTCCATTTATACATGCTAGCTAGTTTCAACTCATTTATACATGCTAGCTAGTTTCAACTATGTCAAATTTGATGTCCCTGGAACTACACTATATGATCAAAATATGCATCGATGCTAATTCGAGCCATCTTGCCTTATCACTGTTATGAAGAGCTAAGCACCCTCGTATTAGATCTAAAAAAGGGCAACAAACAGATCTGACTGCCTTTTTACGTAACTGTAGTTGATTTCATACCCTTCAATTAGCTTTTGTCTTTACAAGACAATATCTTCAGATTCGATATGTTTGCATAGTACGTGTCTGAGTTTAAAGTACTCTCCCAAATAATACTTTCTCCTAATCATCAGCTCAGCTGCTGTTAAGCATATGTCTAGAAATATCAGGTTTAACGCAAACTTTGAAAGGTTTAACACGTTAACTAATTGATAAGGACACAACCCTGAAGAGGAAAAAACATTTTAAATGGAAACCGCGTCTCAGTATATGAATCATGCATGGATCAAAGAGTCTGTTCCATAACATAGTACCAAAAAATTCTGAAACGGATACGGGCGAATTTTCAAGTGGTGTGAATGCGTGATCAAACACGAGACGCACGACACGTACGGGATATACCACTAACGTTATTGAGTTTTGAAGACCAATTGTCGCCAGAATGAACTATTTGCCACCACGGAACACAAGTCCAAGGGCGCTTGAGGGCCTGGCTGGGTCTCGGAGCCAGGTCCGTAGGTGGGATCAAGGGGACAGCACCCCGGCCTATAACAAAAGTTTAATTAGAATCTCAGCCTTGGTCTATATGGAATATTAGGCTTAGATTAGTTTCCACCACTTGATACTTTGTCGATTAATATTTCGAGCAAGTTACACCTTTTGTTGTTATTGTTTTCGGATCTGATTTCCTAACAGATCGATATAATTCTACAAGGCCTCACAGCTACATTGCATATATATTTTCCTTATATTTTAAAATGAAGTCGTTGAAATCCTGGAAACATTCATGCGTTACAAGTATACAACCATGCATAAAAAACAAATATTTTATATAAAACTTTTAGGATATCAATTCTACCGCAAAAGATATCGAGGACAATCAAACATATAAAAGCAAGCATTTATCATCACAAGATCATAACAGACCGCATGCAAAACATTAGATAAACAGAAATTGAAGATCAAGTCAATTACATACGGTTTGATATGATTCTGTCGATCTGTCACGTACACGAGAATTTTTAATCTTACGTTTGATTCGTTTGCTAGGGACGAAGAAACAAAAAAAAAAAAAAAAGCCGAAATTCATCTGGTATGAATCAGGATCTGAATTTTAATGGCGGATCACGAATCTAGCTAGATTATCGAACCCGTTATTCTCGGTATATGTTTTTCTTTTATTTTTGCATGAAGTGCACGTCGTACGACTCTTTGAAGCAGGCACGTACAACTCACACCTGCGTGTTTGGTTTTCATAAGATTTGACTAGTTACCTACCATACAATAATTAACATTATACAACGTACGGTATTGTAATTCTTCATGACCCTCTGTCTTACTGCCTTTTAACGTCTTACTAAACAACCAAACATTTTACCGTCTTTTATTGAGTCACATGTAGACATGCATATTTTGGAAAACAAACGCCCCTCAATGTTTGTCTAACGAAAGAAACCGGTTAAAATGTATTAATGAAACTCAAACTCTTCTTATAAACTTGAAAAAGTGAATTTTATAGACATTAACTAAACTTATAAATTACTATATATATGTCGGATAAAAACCAACGAAGCTTGATAGCTATCACAAAATATGGACTAAAAGAATACACAAACGGGACATCAAACGCTTACATTTTATTAATAAATGATGAGCAAGAAAGAATGTGCTAACTATCATCCTCGCTCACCTCCTTTTATAAAGATGAAAGGTACATCTCTATGGTATACGAATTCCATAGGACGGTTACATGATTGGCTTGCAAGTCAAGCAACTAGTTTCCTAATATAAGTGTAACCCAAAACTCTATTTAAACTAAATATAATCAAACCCCAAATATCGTCTAAGTTACATTTAAACCCTCCTAAGTATTACTACTACGTATAACAATTTCAACTACATGAGTAATACATCACTGATACTCAACATCTTTATCGTCATCCAATGTTAGAACCTCGAATTAGGGTTCGCCTTGTTAATCAGGCCTTATACTTAGTAAATTACCAATTTTAGCTTCCTTAGACCATGTTTTCTTCTTTTTAACAGCATTATCCTCTTCACCCTCTTGACCAAGTACACCGGTTTTCATAATGTCTCCCCCACCTTTGCACCAAGGTGTAATTGTTCCTGCTCCTTTACTAAGAAGCCCAGGTTTGTCATTTCTTCAAGTTGGTTAACCTTTAACTATCTTTGAGCCACTGCTGTTACTATACTGAATAAACTCAGCTTTACGATTTTTTTTTTAGCTCCCTACAGTTCACCTCAAACCAAATACACTTTAGAACATGTACTTCATGGACTCCTTGTTTTGAACCTCTATTATTTTGTACACCGTTCCCATCGAGCTTTTCGATGTTAAACCTAGTACTCATACTAGCCATTCTTCTTTAACCTTGCTTTAACATTGTAAAGTTGATTTAACCCTTTAGAAACCGTAAAGACTCAACTTTTTCAGCAAGTCTCACAAGTCGTGTGTTAAACCCACTTTCTTATAAAGATTGATATACTAACCTTTAGAAAACTCTAGAGCTTCGGTCTTTCCACCTCAATTCTACAATCTTGATATATCTTGTGCTCCAAGTAATCAATTTTCTTGAATCCCAAGACAAAGCTAAACCTTACTTGTCTTCCAAAAATCAAGGTTGAAAAAATCGCTAGGCGGTAGTTGGGCGGCCGGGTACCGCCTAGCGATTAATTGGTTAGGCGGGGATTAATCGGGGAATAATCGAATTGGATTTTTTATATATAAAATTATAAAATTTTGAAACTATATGCCCGATTTTGTCCGATTTGGCCGATTTTTTTCAGATTTGGCAATTTTTTTTTTCCAATTTGGCCGATTTATGCCTGATTTTTATCCGATTAATCGGTATGTTGACCAATTTTTTACCAAACCGATTAATAAGGCCGATTAGTAAATATCAGGGCGGTTAATCCCCGCCTAGCGATTAATCTCCGATTAATCGGCCGCCTAGGCCAATTTTTGCAACACTTAGACATCAAAGAAACCGTGGATATCTTCAAACTTCAACAGTTTAAGGTCCGAGATAATCAATTAAACCTTGAAGCTTTTTTACCCTTCAAAATTGATAGATCACCTCTAGATACATAAAAACAACACTTTAAAGCTTAAAGATTCAACCTTGTACAAACCATTTGAAGCTTCAACCTTTCGAATTAAACCTTTTCAATAACAACCTTGATAATCCCCAAGACTCTTTCAAAAATCTCGACAATCTTAAACCTTCAAATAGAACATGAAGATTCTATACCAGAAACTTCGACCCCATGTATCTCTCTCTATAGACCTCCAATTGAAGATCCCTCTAGTGATATTCTAGATCTATGTGTCTTCGAACTACAATTCAAATTTCACAAAGATCCAACAGTTAACGAATCTGCATCGTCAAATCTGCCACCGATGCGCAGAAATCGACGAATCAAAAAGAGAAAAGACTACCTGTTGGGATTGTATGTCAAGCTATCTTCAAGAAACTAATGTCATCTTGGCTGTGATTGTAATTGTTGGATAAGAAAACCAACAAACCTTGAAAGCTAGCATAAAATATAGACTCAAAGAATACACACACATGAACTCAAATTTGTGACAACCGGTAAATTTTCCACCAATATTTTAATAATAAATGTTAATTTATTATTACCTGATTGATAAATTAAGCATTCATATACTTACACAACTATTTCGGGAAACAAACCCGCACGCTGTAGCATACAGTAACTCACCAAAACTATTTGATTTTATCAGAAAAGGTGAATTTTCCACTTTCTGACATTTACAGACCTCAACATAACAAAAACGAGAGTTTATCTCGTTTTTGCTGAAAAACGACACCACACGCGTACCGACACCACATTAGTAACAGCTAAACCTCATGAATTATCTTCTGAGTCAATAAATTTTATTTTATGCCAGTTTTATAAAAACGTTTCCGAAATTTTATTTGTCACGTTTATATCAAATCGGGGAAACACGATTTCACCCCAGCTCAGTGGGACACGGGGTATACACACTACACTAAATGATAATAAAACAAACTCTATAATTCTTTTCTTTCTTTTCTTATCTTCTCTGTATTGCTGCCCCCTCACACCCCATCCTCCTTTTAACGTTTTGGATCTCAACTCCAACTCCCCAGAAGAACGATCCATCACCATCACCTCACGAGCCAAGCAAGAAATAAGAGGATTGATAGATCGCTATCATCTTGTTTCTTTTTCTCTGCTGTTTCCCTTCTTCCCAAACAAAGATCACGAGACCACCTTAAAAGTGGTGATAGATAACAAGTTTTCCTCAAGATGGAATGGCGCTAAAAATAGATCCAGGGAAGGAAAGAGTCAAAGTACCTATTTTATTTCTTTTTAAGCCCCAAACCGATCCACAGGAACGCCACATCTTAAAAGCTTCACTCAAAAATCAAAGGG
Source organism: Artemisia tridentata subsp. tridentata (assembly GCA_021014915.2). NCBI lineage: Eukaryota > Viridiplantae > Streptophyta > Magnoliopsida > Asterales > Asteraceae > Artemisia > Artemisia tridentata. The sequence continues at coordinate 183,698,647 of CP139503.1, forward strand.
TAATTGGTGGTGGTGTTCCTGCTTGAATCGGATTTGGGTCTATTGTATTCGGTTGTTCCTCGTGGTCTTCTTGTCAATCAACCCTCAAGTCATTGTAAGGGTCTAATTTTTTTTATTGATGAATCTTATTGTGATAATTATTATTAAGTTTATGATTTGATTTTTTTTCAAGTGGTGATGAAATTTGGATTTTTTTTTCATCGGTCTGTCGAATCATAAACCTGGGAATGACTACATTTTGGTTGTTGTTATTCATCTTGTGTGGCTAATGATTAATAAACCTAAAAATCTAATTATAATTTAGGCTCGGATTGGAAGTGCTATTATCATTGGCCTAATTACTGATCTTAATATCACTTTGAACTTGGTTTAGTTTATTTAATTAGTTTAAGTCGGTCTCGTTGTTGTTGGCATTGTTTGTATTGGTTTCGACACATATAGGGTGCGTGAGTTACTGGTTCGTGAGTGTAGTCGTTTTTAGTCTTGGTTCAACAAAGAACATAAGGGTGTGCTCTTTGTCAGTGGTCACGGCAACGGCACCACAATGGTGTCGGGTGCTTGTCTTTGGTTTTGGGTTGGCTAAAATGGGCGTCTCATCACTATCGCGAAATGAGCGAGACACCCAAGGAGGGTGTTAAGCTTGGTTGAGGCCGTATAGGGTGTGTATGTTGAAATTTTACTCATACAACTTTTACAAAAACAAAAGGGAAAATTGTATGTCTAGGTACTGAATTGATGGTCATGGTCGAACCTGGAACACATGGTTTTGTCAAACGTATTGACGAGAGTTCTATGTTGTTGATGGCCATTGTCGTGAACCATAGCCCTTGTCAAAACCTTCTACTTGTAACCGCTAAATTGGGTTGTACCTGGGTGTGCAGTTGCAAGTCATAGAACACCCATAAGGGTGCGTTTGTTTCTGTTGCTGGACAGTGAGACACCCAAGAGGGTGTTTGCGTTTGCTTGCTTCAATTCAGTTCACACACCCGAGAGGTGTGCTAAATGTTATTGTTCTCGGTTAAAGGACCTCTAGTCCATCACATAAGGTCGCGTTTGGTTTGTGTCTTGTTCATGAGGTTGAGCGTCTAGGCGAGTCAAGAATCCCAACAAGTGAGCAACTTAGTCCCATTCTTTTGTTCTCAAAGTAGCAGCTCTCAAAAATTTGTATATGGTCTAGTATTTGGGTTTCCTTCCCAGTTGGGCCAACGCCCCTTTTGTGAATTCCAGGCCCAATTTTGGGTGTGTTGGGTATTTAATAAGCAGTCCAACCCACAACATAACCCCTCATTGGCTTTAATTGGGCCACAACCCAACAAAGGGGATAAGGGATGCGTCTATACAACTGGCTGAGTATATATATATGCGACTAAATAAAAGTCAATCCCGTAATCGTGTATCGATATGTGTACCAACATAGCCTCGTATTTGATTTATATCACAACTAATTTTCGACTAAATCCTTGTCACGTAATCACAATTTCGTCATAAATCACAATAAGTGGTGAAAATATATATTACTACACGAGATACTATGTATACATACTATTATAAACTTTTTATTGCAACTTATAAACTCCCGTCAAAACTAAACTAATAAACATTTAACTTACTTATATCATTTATCAAAATTGTAAACACATAAAACGGGATTTTAGAAAATCTACTTAAAGTTTTACAAAAATTATAAAACGACTAGTACATGAACACATATTTTCGTAACACATAATTACCTCGATAAACTAACCCCCATGCACGGGTCATGCCCGACTTCTATAAAAATAAATGCACTATCCTGTTTTATTAAAGTTTGCCAAACAAAATGTCTTATATACAACCTTTATAAGCTAGATTTTAAATTACAAATCATTTAAATGAAACCATCACTTACACATAATTTTTCCTACACTTAAAATATATAATTATTTATATATTTTTATAACGACTGTTTTCACATATCTTTAACAATGACGTTCCAATGTCCCGACAACGTCTAGTATTGTTCATAATCACTTTTCGTTCATCGTCTTTCGATTATTGTCAAATCGAAATCTTATTCGTCTTCGATATTTTTATTGTCATACATGATGAAGCGAAAAGTGTACCGCTTTTAAGGGGTCATTTAAGCCCTAAATCGTATTTATTTGATCAAATATTTCCCTAAATCGTTCCTTTTGTCATTTTAGGTACTTTTGAGAAGAAATCTGGAAAAAGAGGCATTTTGGACGTTTTTGGAGCATAAAAGTGAAGAAAACGACAAAGTCTCAAAATCTTGCTGGAAGTTACCTTTGACGGCGTCAGGATTATGCCTGGACGGCGTCATGGCTTGGCAAAAGTGGTGGATGTGAAATTTACTCATGATAAGCCAGTGAAAATTGCATGGGAATTCTGACGGCGTCACCCTTTAATCTGATCAAGGGCGTCACGGTATAATTTCAAGAGGGACGGCGTCACATTCAAGGTCTGACGGCGTCAAGCCTTGATAAGCCAGAACGGATTTTGGAGAACTAAAGAGGGACGGCGTCAAGAAGGTCATCCGGGAACCCTAAAAGCGGCGAGGTGACGGCGTCACAATCCATAACGTGACGCCGTCAGATGTAAAAATCTATATATAGTTTTGCAATTCTTTGTCATTAGTGTGGAACTTAGTGTGGAAATTTTGGGAGAAAACCCTAAGACGATTTTAGCATCTTTTTCAAGGCTTTTTGCCTTGAGATCTTCCATGTTACATTGAAGATAAGTTATCAATTAATCATTCAATATGTCTATGTGTTGTTTGATTCTATCTTGTTCTTGTCTTTTGGTTAACATGTTAGGCTAGATTTATCTTGTGTTTGCTTAGATCTAATGAAACCTAGCTATTGATTATTGGTTATTAGTGTGTTATTAGTTGTATTGGATGATTGTTTATCTATGTTAGGCTTAAGAAAACTGGCTAACTTCCTATTCGGTAACTTGCTTGAACGTCTTAAGAAACATGAACCAAATGCGTACTAAAGGTTTTTATGGTTGTATTTAATGCATGAGCGAATTCTAGTGATCCCATGTTAGGAGCTTCCTAGCCGGCTCGACATAGGAGTGAAGTAGGAGTTCATAGAGTTGGGGAAGTACGTACGCCACCCCACAATTGGTATTAAGGAATACACCCGTCATCCACGCAACTAATACACACTAATCAACCGGTAAAAGATAGTTAGGGAGTAAGGAAATCTAAGTAAACACATTTCTCTACACATAAGTTTTCACCACATTTTATTTTCAGTTATTTTATTTTATTTGCATTCGTAGTAATTTGGGTTAGTTGACTAGCAACTAATTTCGCCCACTCCTTCAAACCCGAGATTTTAATTGCTTTCATAAAAACATAAAAATACAAAAAAGAATCTTCCTCAACCCTTAGACCTAATTAGAGTAGTTTTTCATACCTAACGAACACTATTCCCTGTGGAGAACGATCAATCCCCCGTACTTACCACTACACTATACTACATCGGTCAGGTACACTGCCTGGTGGGGTTGTAAGCCTCTTGAGATCCCTTGAGAGGTAAAACCTGCTGTAAGGTTGCAAAACCACGCATCAAGTTTTTGGCGCCGCTGCCGGGGAATAGTTATTGTTTAGGTTGAATTGTTATTTCTATTAGGTCTACTCACTAGATTCCTTTCTAGTGAGATTTTTATTTTATTTTTCTAAGATTTTCTTTAGTCTATCTTTTTTCTTCGTGTCTTTGTTCGTAACCATTACCATCCGACATCATGGAAGGTGGTAATATCCTCAATCCCAACAACCCACCACAACAACCACCTCCTAGAGCCCGTACTTTAGGAGAGTACTCCCGTCCTAGCCACCATGGCTATCGAAACACCATTGAGCTCATTCAAGGAGCCAATGTCACACCCTTGCGATCCGACACCATCCGGTTGGTGCAAAGCGGATGCGCGTTCCATGGACTTCGTTCTGAAGATCCTAATCAACACCTCAAGGACTTTCTTAAAATCGTTAATTCTATAGACCTTGATGTTGCCACTCGAGAGACGACCCGATTGCGTCTCTTTCAATTCTCTCTGCGGGACCAAGCTAGTCAATGGCTAGAGCGTCAACCCGCAGGTTCCATCACCTCTTGGGATGATCTCACCACTCGTTTCCTTGCTCAGTTTTTCCACCGGGAAGAACTACCAAGCTAAGGAATGATATCTTGATGTTCCAACAACGTCAAGGCGAAACCCTCTACGAGGCATGGACTCGATTCAAGGACTTACTCCAAAAAGTCCCTCACCATGGCATAGAACTTTGGCTCCAAGTCCAAATCTTTTATGACCATGTAAATCTCCCCACAAGGCAAACCATTGACCAATCGGCCGGTGGTAAGCTACGTGATCTAAGTGCGGAACAATCATGGGATCTCCTAGAGGATCTTGCTCTTTATGACAATGAAAGTTGGAATGATCCCCGTGATTTGAATAAAACGGTCAAGGCAATATCTTTGCCTTTGAACAATTCAAGCACTTCCGACCGTAGGATCGTAGAACTTGAAGACCAAGTCAAGTTTCTTATGAAATCCTACGAGGCTCCTAAACCTTCAAGCCAAGTGAACAAAATCACTTCTTCGTGCAAACTATGTAGTGGTCCCCACGACACTCATGATTGCATGGAACTCCCAGAACAAGCTTTTGTGGACTACGCATCCTCGCGTACCGACGGAGCGGGAGACAAGTGGTACACTTTCAAACCCGAACCAAACCATTACGGTGATTCATACAACCCCTCATGGAAAAATCACCCAAACCTTAGGTGGAAACAAAACCAAAACGCACAACAAACTAATTCTTCCAACCCACCTAATCGTTTCCAATCAAGCGGTTCCAACACGAACCGTACTTTCAACAACAATCCTTCCGGAAATGGTAGTACCAATCATCTTGAAGGATTGATGTCCCAATTTATTGTATCTCAAGAAGCTCGGATAGCTAGATTCGAATCCGAATTCAATCAGCAACAAACGGAGATGACCAATAAAATTGACAACTTGTTGAAAGCCCTCAATAACCAAGTGCTATCACCTCCACATAAGGACGCTAGGAACACAAATAGCGGACCCCAAGTCAAAGACCCTTCTTCATCCAAACATGTCCACTTCGTCAACGTTGTCACTATTAAACCAATCGATAGGAGCATGGAAGAAAGTGACAAGAATGAGGGTAGGATAGAAATTGAACCTAAGGATGAGGTTAAGAAAGTCGAGGTTGATAAGGAAGTTAGGAAAAGTGAGATTGAAGAAGTAGATGATGATGAGGACTACTTCAATAGGCTACCCACTAAGGAAGAGCGCGCATATCATACAGACTTATTCGATGACCCCGAGACACCATACTTCCTAGGTAGACCAATTATAAAAATGGGCGACCCTTCTAATCTCAACATACCATGCAACATCGGACATTTGCATGTATGGAAAGCTTACATCAACCTTAGATCGCCCATAAACATCATGACTAGAGCCCACTACAACTTGATAATGAAGAATCAACTTGGGTATAGGATGTTTCCTGATAAGGGTTGGATGAGTAACTTCACGGGAAGAGTTAAGGGATTACCGGTTTATGTAGGAAACTTCACCTATATCACTGACTTTGTAATTGTAGAAGATATCCGCCCAATAGTCGATGCATCCTTAACTCAAGTGGTTTTTGGAAAACCATTTGTTGAGGTTCTCTGAATGACTTATGAACCTTCCTTAGGGATAGTTAGATTTAAGGATGAGACCGATGAGGTAAACTACCAAATGCCATATAAGATAGAGCAATTCCAACACTTGTCAAATGTTGAGAAGGAGCTTAAGCAAGCGGTCTACTATAGGAATGATGAGGATAGAAGTAAAGGAGTAGACTATGTTATGGAAAGGATATTCGGTTTCTACAAGGATTGTTTGAAATTAGGACCAGAATATAAAACCGGAAAGGAGAATGGCCTAGGAACCGTGACCAATGATGGAGTCACGTAATGTACGGTGACTTTGAGTCTAGCTACAAGACTCGTTAATAAAGAAAAGCGCTTCTTGGGAGGCAACCCGAGCTTTATTTATTTGCTTTGTGTGTTTATTTCTTTGTTTGTTTGATTTTATTTGTTTCCATATGTGTGTTTAATTTTTATTATTATTGATTCATGTTTAAAACTAAATTGTGAAAATGCTTTATCTTGTTTTTAACTTCGTCTTAATTACATATAAAGGTATTTTGCAAAAGATAAGTGTAAGGGAAATCCAAATCGGTTTATTAGAACACAAATGAACATGAATCGTAATAATATTAAATTAACATACATATTAGTATTTGTTTGAGTCAAATGCTTGTATCGAGTCATAATGATGTTTTGCAGGATTTCCAGAAAGTAAGGTAGAGGTTTTTCCAGAAATTTTCCGGAAACTTAACATGAGAATTCTGTCAGATCATTTCTGACGGCGTCAGGGTTTATAACCTGACGGCGTCAGATTTAATTTTCAGAAATTTTTGAAAGTTTTGTTTTCATAAAAAGTTTTTATTAAATCTCCAACTTATAATCTCCAGGAATCTGCAAAATTATCATTCCACAAGCATTATATCCTTATATATAGATTTATCCCGCCGTTGTTATGCAGGTTTTCGTGTTTGTTTTCTCAGGTTTAACAGGTTATTTTGGACAAGGAGATGTATATGGAATCAAGCTTTTGGCGATGCATTAGTCATGGAGCTTCTACATTACCTTGGAAGAAGATTTAACCGTGTTATTTCATTATCCACCGAGCGAATCAGGGGAGTATTTGATTTCATTCTTTTACTTTTTGCTTTTACATTTGTTATTTGAACATTGGGGGACAATGTTCATCTTAAGTGTAAGGGGGAGGGGTAAAAATACGATTTTTAGAGAATACAATTGCGCTTGATTTTTATTTGTTTGATGGTAGATGTGTAATAAAACTGAGAGAAATACTTGTTAAGGCAATTTTAGTGCCAAATTTAAATTTTTTTACAACATATAGGAGTGAAACTTTGATCTTAATGAGCGTCTCACGGATAGGAGTTATATGACTAGCACAAAAACCGTACCACTAAAAAAATTTTCCACCCCCAAATATGTGAGGTTCGCCCCTAGAATTGGTAGGAAAAGCATTTATGCTATGATGTGTGTACCGGTAGCACTTAGATTCTAGAACTTGCGTTAGGACCATTCCGAGGCCACAAGTGAGACTACATTCGTGTAGTTAGATTTACTACATGATAAGAGGCATTAGGATTAACCCATTGTTTTACACCTGTGTTTTGTTATAATTACTTTGGCTACATTGGTCAAGTAATTCTCCCACACCCTTTGCGTTGTACTCATTTTTAGTACACGATACCCCTAGTACACCCCTCAGAGCCTATCTTTTCGTTTCGACCTTTAAGCATTTTACTTAAAGGAAGAATTTGTTTACACCCCACTTAAATGTACACCCAAATCGCCTTAGCCTACCTTGTATGCACTCATTTTTAGTGCATTATTGTGACAACATTTGTTTAAACCCTTAGTTAATTATCTAGTTGATTACATGGTTGCTAAGTCGAGTCATATCCTTGTACATATTGTTTTGGGACGATTGGGACTCATGGGTAAAGTACTAGTGTAATGGAGTAATGGGGAAGAACAACATTATTACCCCCATATGTGCTAAATATTTTAAAAGTACTCCAAGTTTTTCGATTATCTTGATTCGAGTCATTAGAATAGTTATTTGTAAAGTTATGTAAAAGTTCAAGTGTAAGGGGAATGCAACGCCCCTATGATGTATTATTTTGGATGGTAGGGCAAAAGTGTATGCAAAAAAAAAAAAAAAAAAAAAAAAAAAAAAAAAAAAAAAAAAAAAAAATCAAGAAAAATACAAAAAAAAAATGAGAAAAAGAGAAATAGAAAAAACATACGGACTACCATCCCGTTTCATTTTATGTTTATTTTATGTTTTTGTTATTTTGTTTTTAGCTTAAGATCGAGTCGAGTCTTGGCTTAGCAACATTGTATAGTACATGTAATTGATCAAGATCTTTAACTCGCCACCAGTAAAATATCCTTTATCCAACAAAATCGTGTTTTCCTTTTCCCTACACCTAACATTATAACCCGTTTAAAAGCCCTCTTTGATAGTTTATCTTTGGTGCTTACGCCTAGTGGAGGAGGTTTTCGATCCTTTCCCAAGCCTATGGTAATCTATTTGCTATGACAGGTAGTGAGAGATATTATCCGTTTTCATTTATGAGATTTATTTTGATGACACTTGAGAGATGTGAGTATCTAAACACTACTTGTGAGGTGCTAGTTTATAATCTCCGTGCCTATTATGATTAAAGTGGAACGAATATTTGTTGTAATTACTTTTATGTTAGCATTAAATGACCCCTAACTTGTATTTTGATTAGAATAAAAGCGCATTTGCTTGAGGACAAGCAAATCTCAAGTGTAAGGGTATTTGATGAAGCGAAAAGTGTACCGCTTTTAAGGGGTCATTTAAGCCCTAAATCGTATTTATTTGATCAAATATTGCCCTAAATCGTTCCTTTTGTCATTTTAGGTACTTTTGAGAAGAAATCTGGAAAAGGAGGCATTTTGGACGTTTTTGGAGCATAAAAGTGAAGAAAACGACAAAGTCTCAAAATCTTGCTGGAAGTTACCTTTGACGGCGTCAGGATTATGCCTGGACGGCGTCATGGCTTGGCAAAAGTGGTGGATGTGAAATTTACTCATGATAAGCCAGTGAAAATTGCATGGGAATTCTGACGGCGTCACCCTTTAATCTGATCAAGGGCGTCACGGTATAATTTCAAGAGGGACGGCGTCACGTTCAAGGTCTGACGGCGTCAAGCCTTGATAAGCCAGAACGGATTTTGGAGAGCTAAAGAGGGACGGCGTCAAGAAGGTCATCCGGGAACCCTAGAAGCGGCGAGGTGACGGCGTCACACTCCATAAGGTGACGCCGTCAGATCCAAAAATCTATATATAGTTTTCTAATTTTTTGTCATTAGTGTGGAACTTAGTGTGGAACTTTTGGGAGAAAACCCTAAGACGAATTTAGCATCTTTTTCAAGGCTTTTTGCCTTGAGATCTTCCATGTTACATTGAAGATAAGTTATCAATTAATCATTCAATATGTCTATGTGTTGTTTGATTCTATCTTATTCTTGTCTTTTGTTTAACATGTTAGGCTAGATTTATCTTGTGTTTGCTTAGATCTAATGAAACCTAGCTATTGATTATTGGTTATTAGTGTGTTATTAGTTGTATTGGATGATTGTTTATCTATGTTAGGCTTAAGAAAACTGGCTAACTTCCTATTCGGTAACTTGCTTGAACGTCTTAAGAAACATGAACCAAATGCGTACTAAAGGTTTTTATGGTTGTATTTAATGCATGAGCGAATTCTAGTGATCCCATGTTAGGAGCTTCCTAGCCGGCTCGACATAGGAGTGAAGTAGGAGTTCATAGAGTTGGGGAAGTACGTACGCCACCCCACAATTGGTATTAAGGAATACACCCGTCATCCACGCAACTAATACACACTAATCAACCGGTAAAAGATAGTTAGGGAGTAAGGAAATCTAAGTAAACACATTTCTCTACACATAAGTTTTCACCACATTTTATTTTCAGTTATTTTATTTTATTTGCATTCGTAGTAATTTGGGTTAGTTGACTAGCAACTAATTCCGCCCACTCCTTCAAACCCGAGATTTTAATTGCTTTCATAAAAACATAAAAATACAAAAAAGAATCTTCCTCAACCCTTAGACCTAATTAGAGTAGTTTTTCATACCTAACGAACACTATTCCCTGTGGAGAACGATCAATCCCCCGTACTTACCACTACACTATACTACATCGGTCAGGTACACTGCCTGGTGGGGTTGTAAGCCTCTTGAGATCCCTTGAGAGGTAAAACCTGCTGTAAGGTTGCAAAACCACGCATCAATACACTTATGCACTTCCAAGAGCCAATACTTGCAAACATTTAGAAAACTATTTTCAAACTTAAATGATGCCACACAAGCAACAACAACACAAACATTTTAAAACTTTTAAACTTTTCTAAACTTCATCGAGTCTTAAACTTAAACTATGAACTAAAACATGTCTTACTAATCTAGGTCGCGTGTTGGTGCTGAACACTATCTGAACTGCTGTATTATCTGACTGCTATTTGCCAAGGTGAGTTTATAACCCCACTCTATTTATACTTGTTTTACAACTATGGGGTGAGAAACATGCAAAACGATTTCTGGACCACAATAATGTTTTATTTTCTCAAACTATTACGTAGAATTAGCCTAAGACACTGAATCTCACATGCCCAAACTCATGAACCGTCAATTCCTGTGGGGAAGCGCGAATGCTATAAATAGATCTATTGGGGTTGACACCCCCGTTCGGTTTGGCCAGGGTGACCAAATGCGAGTGTATAACATGTTGAAACACGAGTGTCACGGGATAGACACTTACAAGGGCTTTATTTAACGTGCTTCTAGAGCATGCACAATGTCAAGCTTCGGTTGCATGAACTTAGTGCTGACGTAATAGACACCACTTTTGAGTGACATTATATTTATCTGATTTGCTTATGGTCCAACTACTGCTTTATATTTAAACCTATGAACTCACCAGCTTTTTGCTGACTTTTAGCATGTTTTTCTCAGGTGTTTAGACAACTCATTATTGGCAAGGCGTGACAAGGCGATGGTCATAAACTATTTATCGAAGTGTTTTCACACATTTTTATGACTTGTTTTTATGGGACCATTAAACTTTTGGGCTTATCTCTTAAATTTAAAACTCTGATGTAAACTTGACTTAATTCAACTGAATGTATTTTAACGGAGTATGTATTCCATTCTGTATTACCTTGTGTTATGATTTCCAATTCAGTAGCACCCCAGGACCCAAACATGTATGCTTCCGCTAAATCAGATTTTGGGGGTGTTACAAAATTGCATTTTGTTAATGAACGAATAGCAAAGAATAATGTACAAACTATCATCCCCTCTCACCGTCTTTTATAGAGATGAAAGGGTACAATCCCTACAGGACGGTTACATGCTTAGCTTGCAAGCCAAGCAACTAGTTTTCTAATCTGAGTATAACCCTAAACTCTACTTAAACTAAATACGATCAAACTCTTAATATTTTCTAAGTTACATTTAAACTCTCCTAAGTATTGCTACTACATATAACATACTAAAATTAAATCTAATTTTAAATTTAAAAAACTCAAAGCTTCTTTTTATAATTATGTTAAACGTTCCCTTGGGGCACCTATTAAACAAACTTTTATACTATTTATACATTAACTTATGCATACTTGACACATGTTAGCAAAACTTATTTATTGATCAAAAGGTTTACAACACTGAACCAAAGTTAGATCACTGTTGGCAGTTAAATTTCTTTAACAATAACGTGAAACAGTCAGTGGCGGAGGATATAAGGAGCTAGAAGGGGTGCTTCCCCCCCCCCCCAACCATTTTTTTCTCTCAGTTCGCGATTTGTATGGATACAAAAATTTACAAATACATTTTACAATTTTGGTCTCTTATAAAATTTGTAACAATGCACGGTTAATAATGAGAAAAAGTCAAAGTTAGTTTATAAAATAAAAAGAAACTTCAAAAAGTTGTAGTTTTTGACTTTTTGACTTGGTATCTTCGTATTTAGTTTGCTACTATTTTTTTATCTGGTTGAAATAAGTTCGGTTATAATAATTTGACTAGACATGAATATATAAGGCTTTTAAGATTTCAAGAAAATAGTTGTTAATTACTCGTAGTACTTTGTGTAATCACTATTGGTAGGTTTTTTTTTTTTGAACAAACACTATTGGTAGTTTACTAGTTTTATTTTTTGTCAATTAAGTATAATCTTTTATATAAGAATCTTACATCATATTCTCGAAAATCTTTGGCCCCCAAATGGTCAAGCTCCGCCTCTGAAAACAGTCCTAAAATTTGATCTTAAAAATGTTTTTTTGTTCGTTTTAGTATTTAATCAAATATGTATTACGAACAACCTTTCATCAAATATTATAGTACAAATTTACAATAAACAACCAAGTTCCAAACTTTAATGATGCTTTTTTGTGTTATCAACAAGGTGCAGGAACCCACCACGTTGCGGTGGGGGCATCTGCTATATTTGCTGGTTGCTGTAAGTATGAAAGCTGCAAAGTCGGATGAAATAGTTGTTGGGTACCTAGCATTTATGTCGAAGTTGCATTTCATTACCAAAAATTGTAGGTTGTTACATTAGTTTCTCAGTTGTGCATACTACATCCTGGTTCACGCAAACTTACTGCTACTAACTGTACATATTACAGGAGTTGTTACATACCTATGTATAATAAACGTTTAAATTAGGACCTCTGTGTAATATGTTGAGAGGATTCGATCGATACACTATAAGGTGGTTAAACCTTTGTGACTTTGTGTATATGATATATTGAGTTAATATGATTAAGTATGCGGAATCTACTTAATCACACTTAGAAGGTTATTTTGGTTATGGAAATGGAAAGTAATGCTTTAGTAACGAAAAATGAACATGCAATGTTAACACCAAACGATTCAGTATTATTCAAGATAATACGAGTGATCTTCACTATCACTAGGGTTACAAAACCTTGAATCTTATGTTTCTATGACTTGAGATATTGTTCTAGCTAGTTGTTTTAAGCATATGAATTAAGCACTTAATTAGTCACACACATATCTAGTTTAAGAACTTTCTTTTATAGTCCAAGAAAGATCTTTTACAATATTGTTAAATCTTGTCGAACACATGCTAGCTTATCTTATGTGTGTCAGTAACATAGATACAACATGTATCTATGTACACAACTTGTTACTGATCACTTTGTCCAAAGATATTATCTACCGTATATTCTTGACTTTAGTGAATACTTATACATCCAGCAAGCAGACTTAACATTCGAAGAGCAGACTTAATTTTGGTACTCACCAGAATTAATCACTAGACTTAACCACCAGACTTAATATTCAAAGACCAGACTTAACCAGCAGACTTAACTAGGTAGCAGACTTAACCAGGTACCAACCAGACTTAAAACTACTGCAACCAGAATTAATCACTTGACAGAATTTCCCGATACTAAATCTTCAGAATATTTAATTCCCAACAATCCTCCCCTAAACATGTGAACCCTTTTCAACATGTTTCTTCTGAATTGAATTTCTGATTGTGAGGACCTTGCAAACACTTCATAGTCAGACCCTTGATCTGAAATTTCTTCTATTCTGTGAGATTGAATATCTTTCTCAGTAACTCATCTGCCTTCTGTTCTTTGATTTCAACAATATCAATACACATCTTCAGGCTTTAAACATGTCCTAAAAGATGGTACAATTTTCTTGGATGGAGGAATTATAAGAGGCAATGATGTTGTGTATCTTGGATGCTTGTTTCAACAATTGAAATCATCTATCAGCATGCCTTTGCAAGTTATGAACAAACGTAGTGAACTGAAATTGAAACTTTTCTCCGTTTGACCTAGATAGAACTTTCTCCTTTTGAATGCTTCATCCTTTCTGAATATACATAATACTCCAGAATCATGTTCATGAAGAAAAGATTATCAGCTCTATTCTTGTCATTTTCAACCTCTATGTCATCATCTTGTATGCTCTTGTCTTTTCCTCCCTTTCATTGGTTAATCTTCCTTCTTTGGGTTTATTTCCTCCCCTGAGATATTTCCTCCCCTGGATTGCAAATAACATTTCCTCCCCTGTTTGGAAGATCTCTCACAATGTACCAAAATATTTCTCTCCCTATCATCTGATCTATCAATTAGAACTTGTTATCAGACAATGTTGTACATGTAGCCATCAATTCCTTAAGAGTTTAATTTGCTGCCCTCATCACTTCTAGGTGTGTTAACTCCTATCAGAGGTGATTCTTGGGACATTTGACTCATGGTCCATCATGTGATGGTTTTTGTGAGTCTCTTTGAAAATCCTTTTTAAGAAACTTTTGCCATTAGCAGTATGTACATGATTTTATTATTGAAAAATCATACTACTTTCAACCATTTTGAAGGGATTAAGTGTGTAACAGACACTCAATGAAGAATTCGGTTTAAAGCAACCTCTGGTTGTGTGAGAACCAATGTTTTTCAGTTATAAATAACTGCCTGTGTAAAGATAAACCTATTCAAAAGGCTTTCTTGACAGGGTTTCCAGCTCATAGCAATTGTTGCCTCTAACACAAGTGTTAGATTCACTTTTACTAGCTGTTCTTTCTATCAGATGTCCTTAGACTTGCTCATTATACTTTAAAAGTATAAAATGATAGAAAGTGAGTTGAATCAGTTACTTTCTGATCAACTAAGTCATCAATTCAATGTGAAATTTCATAATCAGGTTTCAAGAAAGAAGTTTTAAGGAGGTGTAAATTCTCAAACTCTTTCTATCATGAACCTATTATGTCAGCAACTGTATTATCATTCTGCTGCTTCCCTTTCACTTGAAACTTCCTTTGTGCTCAAATATTCATACCTGGAATTGTTAGTCTAAAACCAAAAGAACAAAGTACAAGGTACTTGTCTCATATTAGAATAAACATATGACTAACTGTATGAATAAACACAATTAAATGTAATAGCTAGTACCAATTTACAAAGCCAACAGTACAAACAAAAATTTAGATACATAAACACACAGATTTAAATTATTGAGGATTTAGCATTCCAATACTTGCTACCAAGTATTGAAACCTTCCAACATCAAAAGCTTTTGTTAGCAGATCTGAAAAGTTGTGTTCTGAAGCAATTTTAAGAACTTGAATTAATCTTTTCTCATTGCAGTCTCTTATAAAGTGATGTCTAATCTCAATGTGTTTTGTTTTAGAATATTGTACTGGATTTTTAATAATGCAAATTGTACTACTATTATCAATATGAATAACAGTGTTCATAAAATTGTACCCATAGTCAAGAAGTTGGTTTTGAAGCCATAGGACTTGAGCACAGCAGCTTGTAGCAGCTACATATTTAGCTTCAGTTGTTGAAGTAGCCACAATTGTTTGCTTCTTACACTGCCATGAGATAAGTCTACACCCAAGGAATTGACATCCTCCAGTTGTTGACTTTCTGTCCAAGCTAGCACCAGCATAATCACTATCCGAAAATGCTACCAAGTCAAAAGGTGACTCTCTAGAATACCATAGTCCCAACCTAGGTTGACCCTTGAGATATCTAAAAATCCTCTTGACTGCTGTTAAATGAGAAACCTTTGGAGTTACTTGAAATCTTGCACAAGCACAAACAGAGAACATGATGTCAGGTCTTGATGATGTGAGATACATCAAAGAGCCTATCATAGATCTGTAAGTGTGTACATCTACATTGTCTCCATCTAAATCTTTAAGAAGTGGCTTCTCAGAGTCCATTGGTGTGCTTTCCATTTTTGAATCAGCAAAGTTGAACTTCCTAAGTATCTCAGCAACATATTTATCTTGACTAATAAATATGCCTTCATATGACTGTTTAACTTGCAAACCCAAAAAGAATGTAAGTTTCCCCATGGAACTCATCTGAAACTTATCATGCATAAGTTTCTCAAACTCTAAACACATCTCCTTCCTTGTAGACCCAAAGATAATGTCATCCACATACACCTGAACTAGCAAAAGATCCTTCTGTTGCTTCTTGATGAAAAGTGTCTGATCAATCTTTCCTCTTTGAAATCCATTCCTTTTTAAATAGGAAGCCAGTGTTTCATACCAAGCTCTTGGTGCCTGATGTAGGACATATAGAGCTTTTACAACTTTGTACACTTTGTCTGGATTGTCAGGATCAATGAAACCAGGAGGTTGTGAAACATAAACCTCTTCTTCAATAGTACCATATAAAAAAGCACTCTTGACATCCATTTGATAAACTGTGAAGCCTAAAAATGAAGCATAAGCTAAGAAAAGCCTAATTGCCTCAAGTCTTGCTACTGGAGCAAAAACCTCATCATAGTCTATCCCTTCTTGTTGTGTGTACCCTTGGGCTACTAATCTAGCCTTATTCCTAATCACTATTCCCTTTTCATCACTTTTATTCTTGAAAACTCATCTAGTGCCAATTACCTTTTCATCCTTAGGTAAATCAACTAGCACCCATACCTTTTGAATCTTGAACTGAAGAAGCTCTTCTTGCATAGCCTCTACCCAGCTTGAATCATCTAGGGCTTTAAGAATGTTCTTTGGTTCATCTTGTGAGAGAAAACATACAAACAAGCAAGAGTTTGAAAACTCATGCTGTTTTGAAGCATAAAGGGCATCAAGAAGCCCTTGTTGGTCTGAAGACATCAGTTGTTGTCTTGTCTTCACACCTGATTGTACATTTCCAATCACATTTTCCAGGGAGTGGACTTTGTGAATCCTTGTGTGTGGAGTAGAAGGAACTTGATAATCAGGTGGGAGATTGCTCAAATCCACCTCATCTTCTGTTAATTCTGCTTCAGCTGTTAATTCTGCTTCTTCTGTTAATTCTGTCTCAGCAGCATTATCAACAGCAGAACTATTTTCTTGTTCCTTTGTTCCATCTTCCTTGTGTTCATCTTCAACATCTTCTTTAGCTTTACCAGAAGAAGATTCACCATTTATTGAAGTTGAATCCACACTTGTACTTGACCATATTGGCATCATCACATAATATTGATTTGACTCCTTTTCTAACCTTGCCTCATCTGATGTTTCATCAGCTTTTGAACCTGAAAATTCATTAGTTTCTACAACAATAGGCACATAATTCATTGAATGGGTTAGAGTCTCAAGATCAAATAGCCATTTCGGTCCTTGACCTTCTACATTGGATTTATGCTCTAAAAATTCCACATGTAGGTTTTCCTCTACTTTCTTAGTTCTTAAGTTGTATACTCTAAATGCTTTACTATTGAGAGAATATCCAACTAAGAATCCTTCATCTGCTTTACCATCAAATTTTCCAAGATGGTCTAAGGTATTCAGAATTGTCACATGACATCCAAAAGGTCTAAGAAATCCTATTGCAGGAGTTCTACCTCTAAAAATCTCATATGATGTCTTATTGTGAGGCTTGACAACTAAAACTCTATTCTGGACATAGCAAGCAGTGTTGACTGCTTCAGCCCAAAAAGTTATAGGTAGCTTAGAGTCAGCTAACATAGTTCTAGCAGATTCTATTAGTGTTCTATTTTTCCTCTCAGCAACACCATTCTGTTGTGGAGTTTTAGCAACACTAAATTCTCTCCTAATACATTTTTCTTTGCAAAAATCATCCATAACTCTATTCTTAAACTCTGTCCCATTATCACATCTAATGACTTTTACTTTCTTGCCTACTAGGTTTTCTATCTCTGTAATGAATGTCTTAAGAATGCTAGATGTCTCATCCTTAGAACTTAAAAAGAAAACCCATGTAAATCTACTATAGTCATCAGTAATAACTAGACAATATCTCTTATGCTGCATACTTCTAACATTTGTAGGACCAAATAAGTCCATATGAAGTATAAACAATGATTGATTGATAGAGTTAAAAATCTTGGGCATACAAGTGGCTTTGTGTTGTTTGCCTTTAAGACAAGCAATGCATGTTTGATCATTTTCAAATCGTTTTTGAGGTAAACCTCTTACCAAACCATTCTTAACAATCTGATTTATGGTTTTGAAATTAATATGACCAAGCCTCCTATGCCATAACATTGATTCATCCAATGTGGCCTTTGCAACAAGACAAGTTAAAGCCTTTTTAGGAACAATGTTCTTCATATCAACACTGTACATATTGCCATTTCTAGGAATTTTAAGAAGTACTTGACTTTCATCAGGCATCTTAAAATCAGGAGAAAGCACAAGACATTCAGTGTCACAGAAAAGAACTTTGTTCTTTTTGTCACACATTTGTGAGACACTAAAAAGATTATACTTTAGCTCTTGTACATAGTACACATCTTCAAAATCTAAATTTCCAGTTTTAATTGTACCTTTACCGAAAATTTTGCCACCAATACCTCCTCCAAAGGTAACATAGCCTCCATCTATTGATTGAAAATCTGAGAGATAAGACTTGTTGCCTGTCATGTGCCTTGAACATCCACTATCTGAGTATCCTTGATCCTCTTGTTTATCAATTGAATGTTCCTGCACAGTAATAAGAAGTATTAGTTTCCTTTGGGGACCCAAGCCATTACTGACTTGGACCTGCCTCTTGCATCAATGAAATTTAATCTCTTGAGAACAGTTGATGCAACATTGGATTTAAGAATACAACATGCTGAGGACTTAACTGCATTTGCCCTGTTTTCCCAAGCAGCAGTATTAACTACTTGCCTAGCAGTATTAACTGCTGGCTTTGCAGTTGTACCCTTGATTTTCCAAACTTGTTTTTGGACCACTGCTTTTGATTGAATGGGCCTTTTAACAGTTGTTGATGCATTTTTGAAAATTGTTTTTGCACCCTTAGCTGTTGATTTTGGGTAACTAGTCTTAAATGGTCTATCAGAAGGATCTGTGTTTGATCCAGACTTGTTTGAGACTACTCTGGGTTTTATTCTATTAAAATTAGAACTAGAGTGAAAGTGAGTTTGAGGAGTTTGCCTTTTGAAATTCACCATATTGTTTTCATACCCAGATACCCATTTGTTACAGAAAGCTGCAAGATGATCAAAACTACCACATGTGTAACAAGCTTTATTATAAAAGAAAAAGTCATCACCTAATTGGTTAGACTTGAGGCCATTCCAATTTCTTTGGTTACCTCTGGGCTTGCTAGTGGATCTATATTGTTCACAATATTTAACTGATTGTCTAACATGTTTAATGTTTGTTCTAGGCTTAACAGTATCCTTTTTGATCACTTTAGGAACCCTTGTTCCTGCTTTCTTAACTACTTAAGGTTTAGACATAACCTGTTCATCTTCATCATCATCAGATACCCAGTCCTCAACAACTATAGCATCTGATTTCCTAATAGAAGACACCTTGTCTTCTTGAAGTGAAGTTTTACATAAACTCTCACTTAACTTCTTAGGCTCATCAACAACTACATTGGTTTTTGGTTGTACACCATATTGTAACTTTGGTAGTTGAAATTCAGGTAAGCCTGAGTGTTCTAGGTCAATCCCTGGGGGTTTAGGGATACCTCTGTATAGAGGTGGGACACTCTTATATCATATTCCTGACTTAGCTCTGTTGATCACTTGACATTCAATCATGTTAGAAACACCCTTAGAAGCATGATCTAGAGTTTCTACACTTAATTGAATATTATCATTTTTTGCTTTAATCCTATCATAAGCATCTCTTAAAAGCTTAACTTCTGCATCTCTAAAAAATATGTCTTGTCTAAGAAGAGCTTTGTCATCAGAAAAAGCAAGTTCATTTTCTTTGTAGTATAGGATCTGCTTTTCTACTAATTCTAAACCACACTTATAGTCTACTAAGTCATGTTGAGTTCTGCTTAGGACTTTCTTTTGGTCATCATAATGTTTGATTAAAGTTTGTAGTTCTGTAAGAGCTGTGCAAGTATTAGAACAAACTTTATGATTTTGTACCTCAGTAGAGAAAGCCATGAGTGCCATCTGTGAAGAATCTTCTTCTTCATCAGCCATGAAACTCCAATCAAAACCTAGCCCATCAATAACTACCATAGCTTTTGAGTTTGGCTCAGAAACCTCCCTTGTTTTGGATGTGCTTCCAAAACCTTTGTTCTTGCTATCTTGCTGCCTTGGCCTTCTACATTCTCTTGAGAAGTGCCCCATCATGTGGCAGTTATAACTGTAACACCTCGTAAAAATCCCTTGTCATTAATAATGTTAAACATTTAATAATCTCAATTTATGATAAGCAACCTTTTATACGGGTTATAATATATATATATATGTATGTATGTATATGGCAACGATCCCCAAGATACCCCAACGAACTCGAATTACCCCAACACTTTGAATAGCTCACTTGCGTACCGATCATTAAGTCACACGAATATTACAAATTACTACACCAATTATATTAATGAACGAATACCACGAAAGCCACAAATTATTTCACCAAATTCATTACACATATTAACTAAACTAATTACACTTAATATATTTCTTTCTCTTTTTCTTCTCTTTGGGCCCGATCAACAACACAAGCCCACGCCCCGTATTTTCTTCCCTTTTTGGATTGAAGATCACAAGCCCATGTTCTTAAACTAAGCCTACACAAAACAATTTACACATTTCATTTTGTTTCTTGGACTTTCTGTGGATCGAGAACCAAAACAACACCAACTTAAGTATTTCCATTTCATTACCATGTTACCCTCCTTTTTGCTTTCTGTGAACCGAACTCCCAAACCCAACTTACAGTATTTCATTTCCCTTTGATGCCTTTTCGTTGGGATCAAACCAAACCAACACCTCTTCTAACTTAAGTAACCAATATCAAGGATGCTAATCTTGTCATTGTACCTCATGTTCCCCATCATAATCCATGAGCCACCGGTTAAACACAAAGACCACAAGATGGCCAACTTTTATGGTTTTTAACACCACAAAATTTCTACTTCCCCATGCAAGATTGTGTACATCGTCCTTGATGCTCCATCACACCACCAAAACCGAATTTTCATCCATTGTATCACACGAATACCACCTTGAACCAAGAAGATAGGACTACCTAGCAAAGTACCTTGAAGGCAAATGTCAAACCCTAAGCACTAGGGTCTAACCATATAAACATAACACATACTTCACCATTTCATTCATATGAAATATCACTCACAACACTCTTAACTTACACAAAGCAAACAATACACTCTTGTCCCACTAGTTACTGTCGAACGAAGAAGAACAAAAGAAGCAAGGTTTTCAAATCTCATTGGGTTTTATAAAGTCAATTGGGTTATAGCTTGAACGTAGGAATTGGGTTTAGTTTGTTCGAGCCTCGTTGTCACCATCCTCATTCGAACGTCCCACCAACCTTTGGTGTTGTAAGTCTTCACTTCCCCTCTTCTTTCATTCGTATTACTCTTTGTCACACACCTCACAATGTAATCGTAACAACATGAACATGAAACCACACGTTAAGATATAAATACACAAACATGACACAAGTCACTTGAGCGCCTAGGATTGTCTCGTTAATTCTTAATTTACACGTACAACTTATATAAAAACTTACACCATTCGAATCCTTATTGAAAGGAGTACCTAGTTAATGAACCATGCAAAAGTCATGACTTAAAAATCACACGACACGACCCTTGTTTTCTACACAGTCGAACCATGTGTTCATTTTCTTTAAAAACACCACATTAGGCCACGATGGGCTTATAAGCCAAACCAAATTACTTGTTTCTAAACTAAGTTTGCGAACTGTGAAAACCATGCGAATTAAAAACAAGCACCATGATCTATAATACATATTCGAAAGAGATAAATGATGTAGAGAAGTCACAAGAAAATGTAACGTTTTTGAAATATAAAAGTTGGACGAGATTTGCAAAAGTT
Organism: Artemisia tridentata subsp. tridentata; assembly: GCA_021014915.2. Lineage (NCBI taxonomy): Eukaryota > Viridiplantae > Streptophyta > Magnoliopsida > Asterales > Asteraceae > Artemisia > Artemisia tridentata. The sequence goes on from CP139503.1 coordinate 183,720,172, forward strand.
TTCTTTAAAGAGGGTAAGATTCGTAACAATTGATAAAAGGAGGATTGAATATGAAAATGATAATATTTTGAATATAAATCGAGGGTTAATCCTGTCATTTTCAGAAAGTTAAAGTGTCAAATGAAATATTTAATATTCGGACTAACTTTGCAAAAGTTTCATAGTTTAAGGACCATATATGTATAACCCGAAAGACGAGGATATAAAATGGAAAACAGGAGAAAGATATATTATAAGGACCAAAGCTGTAATTAATGAATAGTTAAGGATTAATGTGTAAAACTTATATTTTGGACTAAATTGTAATTAAGTTAACTTCAAGGTTGAAAGTGTAAACTTCATAAACTAAAAGGGAAATTGTGTAAAATACAAAGTAATATAATATATTTGTATTTTAAATTATTAAACATTTCTAATTACACATTTTCACACGAATTATTAACGTAACACGACCAATTAATAACGTGACTATTTTAACTTAACTTGTAAAATATTTAAACTAAATATTTTAACTTATCGTTCTCACGTTAAATATATTTTACGTAATCTTTTGAAGTCACCACCCTGATGAATTCTAAACGTCCACATCACATGGATTCGTCATGATCTCACATATACTTTCACATCCACCATTTCCCATATTAAAACCAAAGGGTTGATAATATTCTAAATATATCACATTATTCTAGGTCGCAAGTTGGGAGCTATTCATTTCACTATTTGATTCACTACCCGTTTACTACACTACTGAGGTGAGTTCATAGTCCCACATTTTTTTATATGTTTTCAAATCCCGTGGGGAGATACATGCTATAAAACCGAACACAAGTATTTTCTGTATGCTTCCCTGATTGATATTGCTAAGTAATATTGCCTAAGTTACCACCCTGCCAAATAAAAGTCCCTTATATCATGAACCATTAATCACTTGCGAGTGAACGCGAATTCTGTGAATAGATCTATTGGAAGTTACGACCCATTTGTACTAGCCGGATAGATAGCCATAGTGTTAGCCGGATTGATAGACAAATGCACTTTATTCGAATTATGAGTATGGCAAAACTCCTACACAAGGGCATTTATCACCCACATCATTGCTGTGATTGGGATATGATTATTATTATTACCCCTACAAGTTAAGGTTTGCGTGTCATGAGGCTTAGGGCAATATTTGTTTATCTATATATTACCCCCGCAACATCATTGTTTTCACTACTATTTAACTTGTGTTCAAACTATTACAAATTAAACACTGTGATTTCACTCAACCTTTGTGTTGACATTTTTAAGCATGTTTATCTCAGGTAACTAAAGAAATCTCAAGCACGGAGTTGGCACGGGCATGGAGAAAAGACCCACCTTTATTTAAAAATAACTATATCATTCTTTTCAAACTCATCATCACTTTTGTGAACTACTACCCCTTTTGATAACAAATATGTAATCTCTGAATATTGAGTTTTCATTCAATGATATAAAATTCCCCTTTTTAACAAATATCTATGCTTATGACTGTGATCTAATTGGTAATACCCCGTTTAAGTCTTCCGCTGCTGTTTAAAAATTAACGGGGTGTTACAGATTGGCATCAGAGCCTAGGTTATAGAGAACCAAAAGCTTTTTTCAAAAACTTTGGACTATAACCGCGATTTCTAAAAAGGCCATTTTTACACCTTAACACCCTATGCCCTCCGTGCCAACACCTACAAGTACTTGCATTGAGATTTGCTTGGCAGATTATGCATAACGAATAAATTTTATCACCTACGAATGTTATTATATTTGCATTGAGATTTGCTTGGCAGATTATGCATATCTAACGAATTAGTTTTATCACTTTCATATGTTATTATGACAAATGCATGTTTATATTATTAATGACTTACACTTATTATTATTGGGATATTACAGTACCATGTCTTCTTATTCACCCTACCCTACCGAAACCATCCCCTGTACTATTCGCACGTCCTCGGTTATCCAGATCATACCAAACTCAGATGATACCTATATGCTAACGTCTCAGTCTCCCCATACCCAAAGCCCCGACATCACGGAGCCTATGCTCACGTTACCCGACTCGGTATCGTCCGTACCCTTACTTCCATACTCACTTGTCCACTTACCACTGTCGGAGAGAGCCGTCATGCCGCAGAATAGCGAGGTGTTGGAGGATGTGCCCAGTACATTCGAGGTTGGTCAAAGTTCAAGGAGAACCCAAACAGAGACGGAGGATGACACGGTATGGAGAGATATACCATGTATAGACGACCACGATACCACTATGGAGAGCTTGGACTACATGTCTCACTTATCATCGTTCGAGTCTTCGGACACTCCATACCCAGGGGCACTACCAAAGGGTACAGAGACGAATTTGGTTACCCAGATGCAGACTCGGTTGGACTCGCTGACTAGGAGAGTAGAGCTCCACTCCGAGTATCTCGATGAGTTACCAGCCGGTCATTTTGATTCGTACAACCAAGAGCTCAGTGCATTGTTCAGGAGGATGTCTATCAGAAGACAAGAGATCTCCGATATGAGTTCCAGGGTTGATACCTTTGAGCATGCACAGACTGTAGCCCAGGGGACAGTCCAGGGATTACAGGATAGGGTAAGAGATGTTGAGAGAGCTTTACGGGTGGCCAGGGATACAGAAAGAACACAGAGTCAGAGGATTTCCGCCTTAAAGGTTATGTTGGCTGCCCAGTTGAGTATAAACCAAGTATTCCAGAGACACTTCTTGGATGATGAGAGGATTGAGGAGCTGACAGACACCGTTCGAGCACTACAGCGCCGCTTGGATGGATGAGTTGACTAAGATAGTTAGAGGTTTACAGCGCGGGCCCGGAGATGCACCTTAACTGGCACTTCATATATTACTCATGTACTGTTGTAGTGGTGACATCTTAACTTGCTCTGCGTGGCATTAATAATCTTGTATTGTATTGTTCTTTTTGGGAAACAATGTATCAAATTATTAAAACTTATTGTTGGTTATGATTACTATGTACCAGTATTGATCTATGTTATTATGGTTGCTTTCTTCATTGGTGTGTTGTGATTCTCTCTTATACATCGCTATATTATTCCATGTGTGTTGTGATTGTATTCAAACATGTCGTGATGATTAATTATGATAGTTTTGCTCATAATGATGTTTGTGTGTTATTATTATGGGGACAGTTATAATACCTCGCTTGATTATATTGACCATAAATCCTAAACATATGTTCTTGTATCATTGTTAGAACATGGCTACCCGCAACAGAACAACAACTGCAGTCGCCGGATCGATCATGACCACAGAGGAGATCCGCCAACTGATCACCGAGAGTGTAACCGCTGCGTTAATAGCTCAAGCTGCAGCCACAACTCCTACTGGCAGTGCCACGAGGCCCACTTCCGAAAGCGTGCCAGTTGCGACTCGATAGTGCACATACAAGGAGTTCATGAGCTGCAAACCACCAACATTCAAAGGTACTGAAGGAGTGACGAAGTTAGCTCGATGGTTTGAGCGCTCAGAGACTGTCTTTACAAGAAGTGGCTGTGCAGAAAATGATAAAGTCACCTTTGCCACTGGCACTCTAGCAGATGACGCACTGTCATGGTGGAACGCCACTGCTCATAAAATGGGTAACGACAGGGCTTACCAACTTCCTTGGGCTGAGTTTAAACAGAAGATGTTGAAGAAGTATTGTCCTCGCACCGAAATTCGAAAGTTGGAAGATGAGTTTGACCGTTTGGTGGTAAAAGGATATGATCTTAGAGCCTATGATAGGAGATTCCAAGAACTCTCGGTACTGTGTCCGACTAAGGTACCGGATTTCGAGAAAACATTAGAGAGATATGCTGAAGGGTTGCCCAAAAGCATAGAAGGGATCGTTACTGTATCCAAACCACAGACTCTGGAAGAAGCAATGGAGACTGCTCAGAAATTGCTAGAGAGGGAAATTAAGCGTAATCAGGCGCAGGGAGGCAACGATCACAAAAGAAAGTTTGATGATCGTAGAAGCAGTCACAGCAATAGTAACTCTCACCACAACCACAGCCACAACCGCAACAACACTCAAAGCTACCAACAAAGTCGAAACAACCATCACAACCAACAGAACCGCAGGCAGGAAACTGCCAGGGCTTACATCGCCACACCTACTGGAACTGGGGTTTATGCTGGACCCACTCCCATGTGCAACCGATGTAAGTTGCACCACCATGGACCCTGTTTTGCTAGATGTGGAAAGTGTCAGAAAACCGGACACAAGACCCAAGACTGCAAGGCCACAGGAGCCAACTTGCAACCAGTGGCCATAGTATGCCATGGATGTGGAAAGAAGGGGCACTACAAGAACCAGTGTCCAAATCAGGCTGCCAACCCCATCAACAATGCTCGAGGGAGAGCATATGTGCTAGGAGATGGAAATGTCGGACAAGATCCCGATGTTGTGATGGGTACGTTTCCCCTTGATAATCATCTTGCTAAAGTTTTATTTGATTCTGGAGCCGACAAAAGTTTTGTGTCTACTTCATTCGCACCCCTACTTGACATTACCCCGACTAAATTAGACACCACCTACGAAATCGAACTAGCCGACGGCAAACTAGTAGAAACTAACACCATGATCCAAGGTTGCACCTTGATTTTACTAAACCAACCATTCGACATAGACCTCATGCCCATTCAACTTGGTAGTTTCGACGTAGTCATCGGCATGGATTGGCTATCCAAGAACCACGCTAGAATTATATGCGACGAGAAAGTTGTTCACATCCCATGTGAAGGAGAAACTTTAATAGTCCGTGGCGAACGGAGTAAGACTTGACTAAGTATCATATCGTGCTTCAAAACGATGAAGTATATCGACCGAGGATGTCTTGCATTTTTGGCATAAGTAACCGAGAAGAAGTCGGAGGAGAAGCGACTAGAAGATGTGCCGATAGTTAAAGATTTTCTCGAAGTATTTCCCGAAGACTTGCCTGGTCTTCCGCCAACCCGACAGGTAGAATTTCAGATCGAACTAGTGCCAGGAGCAGCACCAGTGGCACGACCACCCTATAGGTTGGCACCATCCGAGATGAAAGAATTGTCTGAGCAATTGCAAGAATTGTCAGATAAAGGATTCATACGCCCGAGTTCTTCGCCATGGGGAGCTCCGGTGCTATTTGTCAAAAAGAAGGATGGATCCTTCCGGATGTGCATTGATTATCGCGAATTGAACAAATTCACCGTGAAGAACCGATACCTGCTGCCTAGAATCGACGACCTGTTTGATCAACTGCAAGGATCGAGTGTATACTCGAAGATTGATTTAAGGTCAGGATACCATCAACTGAGAGTTAAAGAGGGAGATATACCGAAGACCGCTTTTCGTACACGATACGGGCACTATGAGTTCCAAGTGATGCCATTTGGCCTGACGAACGCACCAGCTGTGTTTATGGACCTAATGAACCGAGTATGCAAGCCATACTTGGACAAATTCGTGATCGTATTTATTGATGATATCCTCATCTACTCCCGCAACAAAGAAGAGCACGCTGAACATTTAAAGGCCATTCTAGAACTGCTTAAGAAGGAGGAGTTGTACGCTAAATTCTCCAAGTGTGATTTTTGGATCGAAAAAGTACAGTTCTTAGGACATGTGATTGATAGCAAAGGCATTCACGTGGATCCCGCAAAGATCGTAGCAGTGAAAGATTGGGCGTCTCCTATGAACCCCACAGAGATACGGCAATTCTTAGGACTCGCCGGGTACTATCGGAGATTTATCGAGGGTTTTTTGAAAATCGCTAAATCTTTGACAGAGTTAACCCAAAAGAAGAAGAAGTTTGAATGGGGAGAAAAACAAGAGTCGTCCTTTCAACTCTTGAACCAGAAACTCTGCGAAGCTCAAATATTAGCAGTACCCGAAGGCAATGAAGACTTCGTGGTTTATTGCGACGCATCAATTCAAGGACTAGGAGCCGTATTAATTTAAAGGAGTAAAGTTATCGCATATGCTTCCCGACAGCTCAAAACCCACGAGAAGAACTACACGACCCATGATCTTGAATTAGGAGCAGTAGTGTTCGCTCTTAATATGTGGAGACACTATTTGTATGGCACCAAGTGCACGGTGTTTACGGATCACAAAAGTCTTCAACATATTTAGATCAGAAGGAGTTAAACATGCGACAACGTCGATGGCTGGAGTTGCTCAGTGATTATGATTGTGAGATTCGTTATCATCCTGGAAAGGCAAATGTTGTGGCTGATGCCTTAAGTCAAAAGGAACGAATCAAACCCCTTAGAGTTCGATCTTTGGGAATGACAATTAATTCACCACTTTCAGCCAAGATTATAGAAGCTCAGGCCGAAGCCCTGAAGGAAGAAAACAGACCAAATGAGAGAATCCATAGGATGCCAGAAATCGAGAACGGCTTTGTGAGAAAGCAAGACGGGATGTTGTGTTACGGCGACAGAGCATGGATTCCACTTCACGGGGGAATGCGTGATCTTATCATGCACGGATCCCATAAGTCGAAATATTCCATTCATCCGGGATCTGATAAGATGTATCAGGATCTCAAGAAGTTGTATTGGTGGCCAAACATGAAGGCCGACATCGCCATGTATGTCGAAAAATGTTTGACATGTGCTAGAGTAAAGGCAGAACACCAAAGGCCGTCCGGAATGTTGACACAACCGGAAATTCCAACATGGAAATGGGATAGGATCACAATGGACTTCATCACCAAGCTACCTAAGACATCGAGTGGACTTGATACCATTTGGGTCATTGTTGATCGCCTCACTAAATCCGCACACTTCTTAGCAATAAAAGAAACCGACGACATGAATACCCTTGCACGATTATATTTGAAGGAAATAGTTTCACGGCATGGAGTGCCATTTTCCATCATCTCAGATCGAGATAGCCGTTTCACGTCTAGATTTTGGCAATCGTTGCAGAAAGCTTTGAATACTCAGTTAGATATGAGTACCGCCTACCACCCACAGACTGACGGTCAAAGTGAGAGAACTATCCAAACCTTGGAAGACATGCTACGAGCATGTGTGATCGATTTTGGAAAAGGTTGGGATAAACACTTACCATTAGCAGAGTTTTCATACAACAATAGTTATCACGCTAGCATTAAAGCTGCTCCATTCGAAGCACTTTATGGTAGGAAATGTCGATCACCTATTTGTTGGACCGAAGTTGGAGATACACAAATCACAGGACCCGAACTCATTCACGAAACCACCGAAAAGATTTTCCAAATCAAACAACGTTTACAAGCCGCCCGGGATCGACAGAAAAGTTATGCCGATGTGAGAAGAAAACCTATAGAATTTCAAGTTGGAGACAGAGTCATGTTAAAAGTATCTCCTTGGAAAGGAATGATTAGATTTGGGAAGCGTGGAAAGTTAAATCCATGATATGTTGGACCATTTGAGATCCTAGAGAGGATTGGTCCTGTAGCATACAAACTCGAACTTCCTGAAGAGCTTAGTAGAGTACATAACACCTTTCACGTATCGAACCTGAAGAGGTGTTTGTCTGACGAAACCTTGGTCGTACCCTTGAAAGAAATCCAACTCAACGATAAACTAAGTTTCGTTGAAGAACCAATGGAAATTTTGGATAGAGGCGTCAAACAACTAAAGCAAAGCCGGATCCCAATAGTAAAGGTTAGATGGAACTCTAAGAGAGGACCGGAATACACATGGGAACGTGAAGATCTAATCCGTTCTAAATACCCCCACTTGTTTGATAAAACAACTCTGACAACTACTACACTTTAGTATTCGGGACGAATCCAGTCTAACGGGTAGGTACTGTAACACCTCGTAAAAATCCCTTGTCATTAATAATGTTAAACATTTAATAATCTCAATTTATGATAAGCAACCTTTTATACGGGTTATATATATATATATATATGTATGTATATATATATATATATATATACGGGTTATATATATATATATATATGTATGTATGTATATGGCAACGATCCCCAAGATACCCCAACGAACTCGAATTACCCCAACACTTTGAATAGCTCACTTGCGTACCGATCATTAAGTCACACGAATATTACAAATTACTACACCAATTATATTAATGAACTAATACCACGAAAGCCACAAATTATTTCACCAAATTCATTACACATATTAACTAAACTAATTACACTTAATATATTTCTTTCTCTTTTTCTTCTCTTTGGGCCCGATCAACAACACAAGCCCACGCCCCGTATTTTCTTCCCTTTTTGGATTGAAGATCACAAGCCCATGTTCTTAAACTAAGCCTACACAAAACAATTTACACATTTCATTTTGTTTCTTGGACTTTCTGTGGATCGAGAACCAAAACAACACCAACTTAAGTATTTCCATTTCATTACCATGTTACCCTCCTTTTTGCTTTCTGTGAACCGAACTCCCAAACCCAACTTACAGTATTTCATTTCCCTTTGATGCCTTTTCGTTGGGATCAAACCAAACCAACACCTCTTCCAACTTAAGTAACCAATATCAAGGATGCTAATCTTGTCATTGTACCTCATGTTCCCCCTCATAATCCATGAGCCACCGGTTAAACACAAAGACCACAAGATTGTCAACTTTTATGGTTTTTAACACCACAAAATTTCTACTTCCCCATGCAAGATTGTGTACATCGTCCTTGATGCTCCATCACACCACCAAAACCGAATTTTCATCCATTGTATCACACGAATACCACCTTGAACCAAGAAGATAGGACTACCTAGCAAAGTACCTTGAAGGCAAATGTCAAACCCTAAGCACTAGGGTCGAACCATATAAACATAACACATACTTCACCATTTCATTCATATGAAATATCACTCACAACACTCTTAACTTACACAAAGCAAACAATACACTCTTGTCCCACTAGTTACTGTCGAACGAAGAAGAACAAAAGAAGCAAGGTTTTCAAATCTCATTGGGTTTTATAAAGTCAACTGGGTTATAGCTTGAACGTAGGAATTGGGTTTAGTTTGTTCGAGCCTCGTTGTCACCATCCTCATTCGAACGTCCCACCAACCTTTGGTGTTGTAAGTCTTCACTTCCCCTCTTCTTTCATTCGTATTACTCTTTGTCACACACCTCACAATGTAATCGTAACATCATGAACATGAAACCACACGTTAAGATATAAATACACAAACATGACACAAGTCACTTGAGCGCCTAGGATTGTCTCGTTAATTCTTAATTTACACGTACAACTTATATAAAAACTTACACCATTCGAATCCTTATTGAAAGGAGTACCTAGTTAACGAACCATGCAAAAGTCACGACTTAAAAATCACACGACACGACCCTTGTTTTCTACACAGTCGAACCATGTGTTCATTTTCTTTAAAAACACCACATTAGGCCACGATGGGCTTATAAGCCAAACCAAATTACTTGTTTCTAAACTAAGTTTGCGAACTGTGAAAACCATGCGAATTAAAAACAAGCACCATGATCTATAATACATATTCGAAAGAGATAAATGATGTAGAGAAGTCACAAGAAAATGTAACATTTTTGAAATATAAAAGTTGGACGAGATTTGCAAAAGTTTTCTTTAAAGAGGGTAAGAATCGTAACAATTGATAAAAGGAGGATTGAATATGAAAATGATAATATTTTGAATATAAATCGAGGGTTAATCCTGTCATTTTCAGAAAGTTAAAGTGTCAAATGAAATATTTAATATTCGGACTAACTTTGCAAAAGTTTCATAGTTTAAGGACCATATATGTATAACCCGAAAGACAAGGATATAAAATGGAAAACAGGCGAAAGATATATTATAAGGACCAAAGCTGTAATTAACGAATAGTTAAGGATTAATGTGTAAAACTGATATTTTGGACTAAATTGTAATTAAGTTAACTTCAAGGTTGAAAGTGTAAACTTCATAAACTAAAAGGGAAATTGTGTAAAATACAAAGTAATATAATATATTTGTATTTTAAATTATTAAACATTTCTAATTACACATTTTCACACGAATTATTAACGTAACACGACCAATTGATAACGTGACTATTTTAACTTAACTTGTAAAATATTTAAACTAAATATTTTAACTTATCGTTCTCACGTTAAATATATTTTACGTAATCTTTTGAAGTCACCACCCTGATGAATTCTAAACGTCCACATCACATGGATTCGTCACGATCTCACATATAGTTTCACATCCACCATTTCCCATATTAAAACCAAAGGGTTGATAATATTCTAAATATATCACATTATTCTAGGTCGCAAGTTGGGAGCTATTCATTTCACTATTTGATTCACTACCCGTTTACTACACTACTGAGGTGAGTTCATAGTCCCACATTTTTTTATATGTTTTCAAATCCCGTGAGGAGATACATGCTATAAAACCGAACACAAGTGTTTTCTGTATGCTTCCCTGATTGATATTGCTAAGTAATATTGCCTAAGTTACCACCCTGCCAAATAAAAGTCCCTTATATCATGAACCATTAATCACTTGCGAGTGAACGCGAATTCTGTGAATAGATCTATTGGAAGTTACGACCCATTTGTACTAGCCGGATAGATAGACATAGTGTTAGCCGGATTGATAGACAAATGCACTTTATTCGAATTATGAGTATGGCAAAACTCCTACACAAGGGCATTTATCACCCACATCATTGCTGTGATTGGGATATCATTATTATTATTAGCCCTACAAGTTAAGGTTTGCGTGTCATGAGGCTTAGGGCAATATTTGTTTATCTATATATTACCCCCGCAACATCATTGTTTTCACTACTATTTAACTTGTGTTCAAATTATTACAAATTAAACATTGTGATTTCACTCAACCTTTGTGTTGACATTTTTAAGCATGTTTATCACAGGTAACTAAAGAAATCTCAAGCACGGAGTTGGCACGGGCATGGAGAAAAGACCCACCTTTATTTAAAATAACTATATCATTCTTTTCAAACTCATCATCACTTTTGTGAACTACTACCCCTTTTGATAACAAATATGTAATCTCTGAATATTGAGTTTTCATTGAATGATATAAAATTCCCCTTTTTAACAAATATCTATGCTTATGACTATGATCTAATTGGTAATACCCCGTTTAAGTCTTCCGCTGCTGTTTAAAAATTAACGGGGTGTTACAGTTATAGCACTCTATCTTTGACTTGTCAAAACCAGCAGTGTCAGTGTTGCTGATTAAGAGCTTCTTCCCCGTCCTTTGATAGAACTTCTTGGCTCTCATGCTAAGAAGAGAAATTTGCCATTTTTGGTCCATTTCCTCCAGATCATCATCATTGATCTCTTGGAGGTCTTCATAAGTGAGCATGGACCCATAATTTCGACTTGTGAGAAATGTACAACAAGTCTTCTCATCCAAAATACCCATGGTACTGCTTGATGAACTAGCAACACCAACACCATCAACAACTTTCACCTCTTCACTTGATTTTGAGGTACTAGGAGTTGACATAAATGCCATGTTCCCAGTATTAGAACTAGTACCTCCATTTTTCTTCAAATCTTGCTTCACAATCTTAAAGTTGCTATACAAATCTATCAGTTCCATTGTATCAAGGTCTGGCTTGTTCTTCCAGACAACAACATGTATAGCCCATTCTTCTGGTAAGCTTCTCAGAAATTTTGAGTTCAAATCTTCTTGAGGTATTTCAACACCAAGAATAGCAAGTTGGCTCACAATATTCTAAAGCCTATTAAACATATGGTCAAGAGATTCATTGTTGGTAGAGGAGAAGTTTTCAAACTGCTGCTTGAGCAGTGTCTTGTGGGTTTTCTTGGTGGCTTCATTTCCACCATATCTGGCAACAATAGCTTCAAATAATGACTTGGCATCTTTGAACTTGCTGAAGTTTAAAAGTTGATCATTGGGAATGGTCATCATCAGCATGCTTCTTGCCTTTAAGTCATTTTTCTTCTTTATTCTGTCTTCTACAGATGTTGGGTGTTGTTGCAGAGTTGTCACCACTTTGCCGTCCACAGTTGATGTAGTGGTTGTAGGCTGGTAAGAGTTTCCATCTTCAATGATTTCCCAAAGTGCATAGTCTTGCACTTGGAAATATTGCTCTATCCTCAGCCTCCACATCTCAAACTCATTCTGTTTGAGCATGGGTAGTTTTGCAGCAACATTTGTCTGAATAGATTCAACGTCCATTTCTTCTTCTAAATCAACTTATATCAGCCTAAGCTTTGATACCAACTGAGAGGATTCGATCGATACACTATAAGGTGGTTAAACCTTTGTGACTTTGTGTATATGATATATTGAGTTAATATGATTAAGTATGCGGAATCTACTTAATCACACTTAGAAGGTTATTTTGGTTATGGAAATGGAAAGTAATGCTTTAGTAACGAACAATGAACATGCAATGTTAACACCAAACGATTCAATATTATTCAAGATAATACGAGTGATCTTCACTATCACTAGAGTTACAAAACCTTGAATCTTATGTTTCTATGACTTGAGATATTGTTCTAGCTAGTTGTTTTAAGCATATGAATTAAGCACTTAATTAGTCACACACATATCTAGTCTAAGAACTTTCTTTTATAGTCCAAGAAAGATCTTTTACAATATTGTTAAGTCTTGTCGAACACATGCTAGCTTATCTTAAGTGTGTCAGTAACATAGATACAACATGTATCTATGTACACAACTTGTTACTGATCACTTTGTCCAAAGATATTATCTACCGTATATTCTTGACTTTAGTAAATACTTATCCATCCAGCAAGCAGACTTAACATTCGAAGAGCAGACTTAATTTTGGTACTCACCAGAATTAATCACTAGACTTAACCAGCAGACTTAATATTCAAAGACCAGACTTAACCAGCAGACTTAACTAGGTAGCAGACTTAACCAGGTACCAACCAGACTTAAAACTACTGCAACTAGAATTAATCACTTGATAGAATTTCCCGATACTTAATCTTCAGAATATTTAATTCCCAACATATGTGCATATTACAGGAGTGTAAACGCCGAACAAATGGTACGAAAAGTGAGCTTGACAGCACGAACACACGCATTTGTATGCCTTAAACGCTCTATACTCATTTGGCGGGCCTGCATGTCACATAAGAAAACAGATCAGAAACCGGTATACGCAAATACAAAAAGAAAAATATTGTAGGCAAACGATATGAGCTAATTGTATGCAGCAAACCTACGCACGTAGCTGCAGTTGCCTGCGTAGGTGCAGCAGTTGTGGCTAAAACTGCTGTTGGCATTCTTCTAGTTCTCTTTGCAGCACGTCTTGTTGGACGATTAGCGTGTGAAGCAGCGGTGCCTAAAATGACAATCACATAGCATGGCAAATAAGAGTCCAACCCAGAAGAAAGGAAGGTTTTACAACACATATGCAGTTGGCATTAAATAAAAATAAGACATGGGATTACCGCCTCTGAATATGGACGATGAATTACAGTATCACTAAATGGTTAATGAAACCGAAAGTAAAAGTCTGAAAGGAAAAAAGTTGTACTCCAATTGCACTAATATTTTGGACCGCCCGTACAGTATACATTAAGCAAAAAGTAAATAAAGAGAATTCACATCATGGTATGGACAGCCAAATGATATAGGCGTAGCAGGTTAGTTAACTGTGCCTAGATGACCTTGGTGTTCGGCTGATGGCAGTGTCACTGATCCATGGTCCACTGCGTTACTCGTTGAAGCCAAGTCAGCTGTACCTAAAATGAGACTACCGTAAGTTATTTAATAAGGCAACCACCTCGGACGGAGAGCGTGGGTTACATGGGCGTCTACGTGTACCTTTTCGTTTTGTTTTCATAGTCGAAGAGGCACAATCATATATAGGAACCAAAAAACAGGGGAAAAAAGACAAACAACACAAACGGATAGGAAAGGTTTCGACGATTACCTGCACGCGTAGTCGTGTAGGTTTGGTCACTTGCGGCCCTGTTGTTGGGGCCGCCGTTGGTGCTGCTCTTGTTATGTTGGTTGAATGTCTTGTTGGATTTGTCGCACGGGAGTCAGCGGGCCCTAAAACAATGCCAACATAAAAATTAGCATAACAGGCCAGTCGGTAACATATGTATCCTTGAATGTCTATGGACATTTGACATTAGGTACATATAAGGCACGCGTACGCCATTTATTGAACCATATCGGATGTTGGCGTAAGCGCCAAATGTTTAAGAAAGAAATTTTCTAAGATGTGTTTAAAAACAAATGTTATTCCAATCATAAAAGCCTTTTTTTTTGGGGGGCTATCTGTTTTGCATTAAGTGATGGCAAAATAAAGGACAGTCATATTACGGTACAGCTAGCCAAATGAGTTGGACACAATAGACTAAGTAAGCACATGTGGCCTACCTTGGAGGTCAGCCGTTGGTGTTACTGGTGATACATCGTCCTCCACTGCATCACGTAAGTTTGAGTGAGGTTCGCCTAAAACAATAAGAGCATGAGATGTATGACTATTTTTAAGTGTACATGTATTAGAATTACAGACAACCTGTGCACGTTCGGTGAACATTCCTTTGAATATCAGCAGGCATTGTCGGATTACTCACTGTTACCATAACAACACCAATGTTATGTAGGTTTGGAGAAAGCGAATAAAAAATGATAATGGGGTTTTGCAACAATGGTGTAGTTACCAGAGGGCGAGGTAAAAGCTGTTCTTTTCCTTTTATGCACATTTGCAAGGCCACTCACAGGCACTGCCGCACTGGATCTGCACACAGAAAACAAATAAGAAAGCGTACACATGAGTCCCTTAATTGTTTTCTAGATTCGAATAATATTGAACCTGAGTATGTGACTATAACCAAGGCCATTGTGTAGCCTTTTAGCGGCGCATTACCTTTGTTATGCGATAACTGCTGCAACTGGTCACTGTTGTTCACACAGGGATACAAATAATCGTTACCGTCTCCTAAAACACTGGTTATCGTGTAAGCAACTGTGGGAGGAGCTGCTTCCATTGTTTCCCGCCTAATGGTCCCAGAGACAAAGTCCAATGGGGCCACTTGTTGCATCTGCATATCATGTCATGAGGAAGCAGTGTAAGCAATGGCATAATCACGGGCATACCATATTGTTAAAAAAAAAAAAAAAAAAAAAAAAAAAATACATATCACCTTTGAGTAAAGAAACATCCATAGCCTGACTTTGCAACGACATATGATGAGAATCGTAAGACAACCTGCCACCGTCCCCATTTTGAAGGTTAGGTTGTCTTACGATAGTATGTAGGTAAGTCTGCAAAACCTAACCTTCAAAACCAAGTTAGCAAATGATTTTGAAAAAAAAAGTTACCTAAAAATAAAAATGCGTAACTTGAAAATCTAAAATAAATTCTCATTATGTATATTCAGCAACTGATTTTTAAGGTTAGGTTTTGCAAACTTACCTACATACTATTTTAAACATCACAGCTTGGATTTTTATTTATTTATTTATTCTTTTTCTTTCTTCTTTGTAGGTTCCACCTGCACAACAAAATAACAAATATTTGTTATTGTATTGCACCGACACTTAAACTGAAAAAACATAACGATAATGCTATTTGTTTCTCTAAATTAGTAAAACATAAGTAGGGAGATCTTGCTTACACATATTAGAATTGTGGATATTCGCAACAAAATTAAACTTATCATCAATTGTGATACAAATAGAGAGAATTTATCATGCATTGTGATACAAATATGTTTTGTTTGGAGTTCACCGGCCATACGAGTAGAGATACAACATGATTCATGAACGTGTCAATTTATAAATGATACAGTCATTTTTATTTTTTTTTTATTTTTTTATTTTTTTCATGAAATCGTCTACTATTATACAATGGAATAGTAGAAGTTTTCGTGTGACACGCTGACACATGTAGTTTGAGCTTGCAAACAAATAGTAATTCCTCTTCCCATTTATAAAGTTCATTTCCATTTGCACAAAGTTTAGGAAGTGGGGCCATTACACTTCCACCAATTAAATATCACTATTTACCCACTAAACTCTCTTTAAATTGTTGAAAATATTCACTGAAACACTTTAAATGGGACAACACAAAGATACCATTGTGGACACTTTAAATGGACGAGGGATAATTCTTTTTATATGAAAGTTATGTCACGGGTAATCAAAGTCAAATTAGTCTTTTGAGCTTCAAACTCAACTAAATTTTTTATTGCCCAAATTGTTCGTTAATAATTATATGTATGTGTATACATATTTTTACGAAGAAAAGGGTATTTAATGAAAATATATTAAATGAGTAATATGTTAGAACGTTTAGATAACTAATTGCATTATATTTTATAATGTGACACCTAATATAACATTTCTTCTCAAAATGCCTAATTATGTGATTTCGTCCAAAGAAAGTTCAATAACAACAATGCATTAAGAAACTTTTGTTAATATAATATATATATATAGTTAAAAAAAAAAAAAAAAAAAAAAAAAAAAAAAAAAAAAGTAGTATATTGGAGTATCTATCGGTCTATCTCTAGTTTTTTAAATAAAAAATTGGGTTTTTGAGACCATGGCTTTCGTGCATCATAAATCATCCTTGGAAATATATCTTTGCAAGCTGTCATTTATGTGTTATTATTTCTTTTCCCTTCCATCTTTTTTCCTTGTCCCGTACAGTAATATATATCCGAAATGGAAAAAAGAAAAAGTAACCGCCTTTAAAAATTAAAAGAATGATAACTTAACACACAAGTCTTTCTAATCGTTATTATAACCTAAAATAGCGTATTGCTGAAAAATTAACCTATCTTTTATTCTTTTGGAGGACGGCTACTAATAAAGTAGTAAATCGGGTGTTTCTCTTACAAAGAAATTTTATGTGTTACATATTTTCAAAACGAGTTTGTAGCGCTAAGGTCCAAAAATCAACTTTAGAGTATTTTGTATCATATACTCAATGTGTAACACACGACGTAAACGTTTTGACCGTTATATATTACTGTCATCACTACGGTGTTAAAATGATAACTTATTACGCAAAAGTTTCAAACTGTTACTTGACGGTTTCAGTTCATTAATTTTGATTAAGTTTTAATGATTTATTTGACGAGTATCCGTGCATAGCAACAAGATTTTATAGATTGTAGCGATAAAAAAAATTTAAGGGTTATAAATGAAAAATATTAAAAGTTTGAGGATTTGAGAATTAAACATAATGTTTTGAAACCTGGTTCGACCTAGCCGGTTCCACCGGTTGAACCGATTCCGATAAAAAAAAAAACAGGTCAAATAAAACCGATTTTCGAAACCCGGTTAGACCCGAAAATTGGTTTTGTATATTTTTCTCGAAAATTGTGGTGTAAGCTTAAACTAATTAGTATATACCTTAAATACATTTTAATTTAAAATTATTTCATAAGTGTTTCCTTATATAGATGACTGATTTTTTTAAGTTTGACCATGACTTAATTTTTTCACTTTTCAAGTTTGACCATTTTTGTTTTATAGATAGTATAGATAATGATTTAGAAACTTTAGTGGCGTTTGGTTTATAGATGATTTTGAAGGAATTGTAATATGTCAAAAGAATTACTCCGTATAATGTAATTTGAATGAATTGTTATATAAATAAACAGTAATCTATCAAAAAAATTTGTAATTGTAACCCTAAACCCTGTCCCATTTAAGGTTTGAGACAAACTATGAACGGTAAGACTTACAGTTGTGTGTTATGTTTCCGTTAAGTGTCCCTATATTTTCGATTTCATTGTTCAGCTTGTTCTAGGGTTTTTGCCAGGGATATTGATGGAGACCATGTTATATCATGTGCTATATTTTGGTATTAAACATCGCCAAAATGTTGTGCTATTGGTCGGGGCTTTTATCCGGTAAAGAAGTTGATATTGGGCTAGATTAGGGGTGTGACAAACCCTTACGTCCAGCTAGTAGGGGTGTTCGTTCGGTCGGTTTACGGTTTTATAGGTTTAATCGGTTTGAGTTATTCGATTTTTAAAAATAATTTTTAACACCCAATACCCAAACCAAAATTTTCAAAACCAAACCAATCCAACCAAATAAGTTATCGGTTTATTTGGTTCGGTTCTCCATAACACCAGATAAGAATAAAATGTATAAAGGGTGAGTTATCATTCAAACTACTACTGTACAAAGCAATATAAAAATTCGAACTATGAAGCTGTAACAAATCAAATATAAATAGATAATCTAGAAACTAATTATTGATTAACATAAAGTCATCAATACATCATATCAGGTTGTTAAAACCAACAACCAAAATAAAATCCAAACAAAATATCAAACTGAGTTCGAAACAGAAGAACAAACCAAACCATGCAATTGTTCATACTCAAAATAACAAGAAAACGTAACAAACTGAAAATAAAATAACAATTAATGGTCTTATTGCTCCAACTTGAACAAGTCTTATTGCTCCATCTCTCACAGGTCTCATTGCTCCATCTCAAACAACACCGCTGCCCTCTTTCACGAGATCTACATTTACATCAAAAAAAGACAATAGTTTATGTTATTTAAAAAAGACAATAGTTCAGAATAGGCCATGTTTAGTGTTACATCTAAAAACATATGGTCTATTGCGACGAATAACATAAGTAAAAAACATAATTGATAATTCAAATAGTCTATTGCGACGAATAACATGAGTAAAAAACATATGCATAAAAAAATGGTTGCCAGCATACACATAAAAGAAAAATAATGCATTTCTCTAAATAGCGAATAGCGTATCGATGTTAAACTTGAAGTGATCTACTGATATTCCATTAAAAACCCAATTATCATTTAAGTTCAAACAAAATCATGAACATGAATATACTTAAGTGCTCTACTGTGGCAAGAACAAATTTCATACGATATCGACAAGTAGCGGAATAACAAAATTTTGATTGAATTGACATAATAACAAAAAAAAATAAGATGATAAACTACCTAGTACAACTAATACACATATGAGACCCAAGGATTTGACAAAATAATTTCAAAATTGACAATAAAATGCAAATAATTGAAGCACCCAAATATGTATTGAAATGATAAACTTGAAAAAAGTAAAGATGGTAAACTTTTGAAATTAAGAACAGTTCCGTAAAAGACATACCATAACCATATTGAAGCTTTGAGATCGAAACCACAGCTCTTGAGTCTTGAGATCAAAACAATAACACCAACACCCAAAACCCACTTATTGAAAATTTTGATTGTTGGTAGTGTAGTGATTTGAGATTTTGAGGATGCCATTTTATAGGGGAAGAAATTCATTGATAATTAAAGAGTGCGTGATTTGTGTGCGCGATTTTGGTTGTGACAGAACTACCTTCAAATAATAGAACTTTAAATTTTAGTAACCTAGCAAATTTCCCCAATTCTAAATATTTGATTGATGGTTTCTATGTTACAAAAGTATAATTTATATAAATAGATTATACGTTTTCTTGTTAAAGTTCGGGTATTCGGGTGGAAACCGAATGCGGAATTTTGAACCCAAATCCGATCCAGAAAACCGTATATTAGTTCGGGTGAACCCAAAAATCCGAACCAAACCCAAATAAGCCAAACCCATTTAACTCAATGTCATTTGGATCGGTCGGTTTTTCGGGTTAACCCATTTAATGAACACCCCTACCAGCTAGTACGTTACTTACTCATGGGATAGAGGGCATGATGGGTGTGTGGTTATGACCGGGTCTTCGCCTTTGACGCAAACTATGATGGTTTTGTGCCCAGTCGTGCGGTGATTGATGCGACACAACGTAAACGTATCAAGTATGAGGCTAAGTTTTGTTGCTATGGATATGGTTTTATCCCATTTTCATTCTCTTCCTCGGATGAATTAGAGAAGGATGCGTTTACATTGCTAAAGCAGACCTGGAAGTTCTCAATGGCTCAAGATATCGGGGCACATGCTGCTCTTCATATCTTTAATATTATTAGTTTTGCTATAGCTAAATAAGTAGGGGTCTTGATAGTATCTCGGCTTCGCACCAAACTTTTGTAAATCTTTTAAGTTTATTTATAAAATAATAATAATAATAATAATAAATAATAATAAATAAATAAATAAAATTATTTTATTATTAAAATAATGAAAAAATATTTAATTCAAATAATAGTTATAATTCAAAATAATGACAATGACAAGTTGACAACAACTAGATTGTTAAACTTTATGAAAATTAATCAATTATTAAAATATAAATAATAAAATATTTAAATTAGATAATTAATAAATTCAATAACGAATTTTTTTTTTAATAATTAAAACTATATATACATAACTGTGAAAAACTAAAAGGGGGGTTGAATAGTTTTGCGTCTTTTTAATTTATTATAAAACCTTTGTTTACTTTTAAAAACTTAGATTCAAGTTTGTTATGAAAAATAAAACTTAAACCTTATTATTAGTTATATATGTATTCTTTTAAATTGATTGTAAAAGTTTTGGTTTCTTGAATGGAGTTTCAAATTGATCTTTATGTGAAGTCGACCTCTAAGTAATACTAACAATTATATAAGCCTATGTGTATGAAAGTAATGACGATGTAAGTAAAGAAATAAATAAGGGATGGAAAGATCTAACCGAGACACGAGAGATTTATAGTGGTTCGGCTACAAGGACACCTTCCTTGCCCTACTCCACTCCCCGAGCACCAAGCTCGAGAGTTTTCTTCACAACTTCAATAAGCTCCCTTATGGCGGAGAAAACCTTACACGACTTTGGCTTACACTGGCTTAACGACACAAAGCTAAATGTCGAGTTCTAATTGTAGCTAGAACCAATCTCACAACTTCACAACACAACTTCTTCACGACTTATTCACAACGGCTTCACGACTTGAACTCTAGAACTTCACGACTAGGACTTCACGACTTCAACACGACCGCTTCACAACTTCTATGCTACGGCTTCACGACTTCAACACAAGGACTTCACGACTAGGACTTCACAACTTCAACACGACCGCTTCACAACTTCTATGCTACGGCTTCACGACTTCAACACTAGGACTTCACGACTAGGACTTCACAACTTTAACACGACCGCTTCACAACTTCTATGCTACGGCTTCACGACTTCAACACTAGGACTTCACGACCTCTACCTTACGGCTTCGCGACTTCTATGCTACGGCTTCACGACTTCTACACAACGACTTCACATCTTCTAAGCTACGGCTTCACAACTTCTACACCACGGGTTCACGACTTCTACACCACGGCTTCACAACTTCTACACTATGTCTTCACAACTTCTATACCAAAACTACTTATACAACTTCTTCACTACTTACACACAACACTAATCTACTATACACACCTTACACACAAATGAATGAATGATTTACAAACTTTGTTAAACTAACAACTTAAGTAACAAGATGATACTAAGTTGTAATACTTCTAATCTTGATTGATAGAAGTATTCTTCTTTTGCACTTGGATGGATAAAGCTTGGATCACTTGGAGACCAATGCTTAAGAGAATATGATCAAAAAATTTTAGAAAGTATTTACAAGGATTAGAGAGGATTTAGAACAGAAAGTTTAGGTCGCAAAAGGTGAGTAAAAATCCAGGGGAAGGCTGGTATTTATAGGCAGAAAAACTGGACAGCTGGAGGCTACTGGAGCGTGGCCGGCCCCCTTAAATAGGGGGTGGTCCCCTTAATTTTAAGGGGGCCGCCCTCCCTAGCCGTTGCCCAGTTTTGTCTTTTTGTGGGGAAGGTTTTTCTAGAACATATTTACTGATTTTGGTTGAAAATTTGAATTCATAAATTTATAATGAATTAAACCTTTTTATTTATTACCAAAAATGTTTTTCTAAAAGATATAAAATGTTTTTGACATTTTATAAAAAATCTAGTGTTTAAGAAAATGTTTCTTTGATCATATAATGCATTAAGCATTAGTTCATTCATACCTTAAGTGATTTGAGTTGTAGAAATAGATATTTACAACTAAATACTTGTTTACGTCATAATTTTCCGATTAATGATTTTACATTTTGTGATTATCAAAACGTAGAGATATCGAAAAATATTAATAACGTGTTTAGGCATTATTTATATCAACAATCTCCCCCTTTTTGATGATTACAAAATCTAAACTCATTAAATTGAAAAGTTAATTTTTAATTAAGTATTTAGTGAGTTTATATCTATTTCTCCCCCTTTTTGTAGAATCAAAAAGGTTAAGCCGACAAGTTTTAGAAATAAAATTTGTCGGGACGATAACTCCCCCTTGGTGTGTACTCCCCCTCGTTCGTGTGCATAAATGAAACGATAAATGGGATTCTTGCAAGAAAAATATTAGAAGCACAAGCATATATATAGCAAAAATAAGCATGCATATAAAATAAAGATATTCATTCATAAAAGAAATGTTGTGTATAAATACACAAACATATAAGATTACATTCAATCCTACATAAGTTAGTAAGTAATGCAATCTACATAATCACTCTAGGAGTATATGATCTTCCATGGGGCTTGCACACAAAATGGTTTTGAAAATTATTTTTAATTAAGCATTGCATATGCTTAATTGGGTGAAAATGGAGGTGGTGGTGGTGTAATGGGTGAAGGTGGTGGAGGTGGTGGGTTGGTAATCATGTGTTCAAGTGATGAAAATATGTAGTGTATCTCATCTCTAAGACCAAAGATTATGGTCCGGTTATGGATGCAACAAAGACAATTGTCACCATGGGCTTCAAGCAATGCCTAAGGTATGGGAAAGAATGGTTGTGGGATTGGTGATGGTGAGAAATGAGCATCAAGAGGTGTGATGGGTGATAAGGAAATGGCTAGTTGGGTGGATGGAGGTTCTTGAGTGGATGGTGGTGATGATGCTCTTGGTGATGATGTTAGGTGAGTGTTGATGTAGTCATTGATGGATGAAGTGGATGGTATGGACGAAGATGATGCTCCATGGGTAGAGGGTGTTTTTGATGGTGCATTTGGTACACTTGGGGATGAACTTTGAGGTGGTGGTGATGGAGTTTTGGTGTAATCTTGGGTTAAGTCAATAAAGAGTTGTTTTGGTGGTATGATGACAAGTCTTTGCTTCCTTGGAGTCTTAGAGATGGAGGATTTTGGTGAGAACATGGTGGTTTTGGATGGTGAAGGATGATGGAATGAGAGGTGATTATATGGAGGGAATTTATAATATGAAAATGTGGTTGGTTTAGGTTAATTTTTGAGGTTTTGTTGTAAGATGCCAATACCAGTTCGTCCATAAAGAGAAATGGTAGTTGGGGCTAGATAAAAGGGGTCACATGATGCAAAAGAAAACAGTGAATTTTGCTTCCCAGATGGCCGGTCCCCTTAATTGCTGGCCGGCCCCCTTAAAATTAAGGGGACCGCCTAGGGAATTAAGGGGGCCGCCCATCTGATGTTTTCCCAGGCGACCAAATTTGAAAAATTTCCAGAAAAGGGTCATTGTTAGGGTGTATTTGCAGCAAGCTCCATTTGAATCATGTACATTAGGAATGATTTAATAGTAGCAATAACATATTAAGAAGAATAATGTTTATATGTAGACTACCAAGATCATATTGTAAGCATGTCATGAGCATATATATATATATATATATATATATATATATATATATATATATATATTATATATATAAACATAATGAAACAAAAAGATGAAACAACACATTCATAGCAAACATATATAAGAAAGAAAGAAACAAACATTCATTAATTTAAAATGATTATGTGACAAATATAATCATTGTTACAACATACATAGTGCTTAAAGCATACATTTGTTAGAGAATTCTAATTTGCCTAAGAAATCCATTTGACTTGCTTGATGATGGAGGAGTTTTTGAAATGAAAACAAGTGAGAGGGTGAGTAAATGGGATTAATGAAGGTATATATTTGGGTGTATGGAGGTTGGAGATGGTTGTGGTGGAGACATTGGAGGTGGAGAGTTTGGAGCGAACCATGATGGATGAAGGTTTTGATGTTGTTCAAGTGGGGATATTGGATTGGATCTAGTGAGAAGATACTCAATCCAAGTAAAGTGCTCATTTAGATCAATGGTTTGTTGTTGAAGAAAGATGCAACAAGAACAATTGTTGACATGTTTCTCAACTTGGTTTTTGTTGTGGGGTGATGTGGGAGAGCTAGATGAAGGTTAATCAAGGTTTCTTTGGGCTAGGTGTAGGGCAAGAAGAGCACTAAGCACATGAGCTTCCTTGAGTTCCTCAACGAACTTCAAGTGTTCGGATGAAGGTGATGATGGTAAAGTGTTGTTGTTATGAGGGATGGATGTTTGCACATGCAACATAGGGGTAGCATGTGAGTTGGTAGGAGGTGGTGGTGACACTCTTGGTGGTGGAGATGTTTGTGAACTTGGGTAATCATGAGTGGATGAAGATGGTGATATGGATGAATTTGATGATCCAAGAGTGGTGAGTGTTTTTAATGATGCATTGGTGGGTTGAGTGTGAATGAGATTAGGATTGAAGTTTTGGGATTGATCATAGGGAGATGAAGGGTTAGGGATGGATGATTGGTTATGTGTTTGAACAACATCATTTGTTGGGTTATGGCAAGTTTCAAGCTTCCTCCTCCAAATTGGTCTCACCGAGATTTTAGCAACTCTTGAGGGTTTTGATTTTGGGTAGTTGGAGGATGACATGTTTGAGTGGATGATATGAATGAGCATTTATGATGAGGAGGTGCATTTATAGTGTAGGAATGATGTGGTTTAGGAAGGTAAATTTTGGTGGGTGGTTTATGACAAAATGTGTTTGTGAATTTTGGGAAGAATGAAATAAAATGGGTTGGAAATTGAAAAAGAAAACAGTAAGCCGGATCTTCAGATGGCCGGTCCCCTTAAATAGGGGCCGGTCCCCTTAATTTTAAGGGGGCCGCCTAGGTATTTAAGGGGGCCGCCCATCTGCTGACTTCCAGATTACTGAAAATGGGTTTTTGGCAGAAATTTGTAGAAAAGGTTGTGTTTTTGAGTTCAGTTTCAAGCAAGTCCAACTTCTCTCAAGGCAATTTAGGATTTATTAACTCATATATGCTAAGCATATTTATTTAAGCAACTTTATTTAACATGCAAACTACTCATTAAGCATATAACATGTATAAACATATATTAGACAAGAAGATAATACATAGCACCAAGTAATTCATAGTATCATACCTAGGAAGATTAAAAGGCTAGTTAATTAATCCTAATGATTATCTATGTACAAGGGAATGGGGAGTTGTGATAGCATGGACTTCTAGACTTGTACCAAGTGAGATCTTTAATAAGAAAACCATGATTTTTCATTTTTGATTTAGTTCACTTATAAGTGTTATATACACAAGTATATATGACATATATGAGATCACCAAGCATGATTTAAATAGATGTTTTTAGCATTATTCAACAATGTTTGAAAGTAGGTTCTTTTGTGGATGTGAAAGATTATTGAATCGTAAGACGGATATACCTAAAGTGTAAAGGCAGTGTAACTTATTAAGCTAAGCATATCCTAAGGCAATGATTAACAAGACTATATGCATGAAGTGACTACTTGAGAAATTTAAAAAGAGAACTTACCTCACGTCCTAGCTATTCTTCTTAAAATCTCAGATGATGAATGGAGTGCGAATGATGGGTGAGTCTTCAAGATAACCAAGGAGTGAAAGTCTATCGTAGCAAGCTCTCAACGCCTTAATAGACCGAACGGCTTGACCCGAACTTGTTTTGTACTTTATAGCAAGGTTCTTATTGACTTTGACTCCAATATGACATAGGTCACACTTAGATGAGATGTCGAGAGAATCCATAAATATTCCATTACATCACTAGCAATTACTTGAGATGGATTTTCATGTGAGATATTGAGTATGATTCAATATTTGATAATTCATTTGTCTTCGCGCGCATGTTTCAAATGTGAGAAGGTTGACGTGAAATAAAGTTTCTTTCCCTTGTGCGTTTCGTCACCTAATCAATTAAAACAACTTGGTACCCGGATTCTCATGGGTCTGAGATAGTTAGTTGAGGACATCCATTGCATTTGAATGCACATGGTGAGGATGTCGCCAAGAAGTACAAGAATTCCTTAACAGTTTGTTTCAAGATACAAACAGTGGATTTCTTGACTTATATCATTTATAATCATTGTAATTAACCTTATTTCTAAATTTCTCTAATAGGTTTTTTAATTTTAATTTTTTTTGATTTACTAGTTGATGAGTTATCTGAATTAAATCCTAAACCGGTTTTATCATTGAATGGCTTTTGACAACTTAGTAAGAATTTAAGAGATTTGGAGCTTTCTTCAAATTTAGCTAATATTTTTGCTCTTTCATTTAATCTTTTAATTTCAAGTTTATAATCTTGACATATTTTGCATTCTAGATCAATTTCAATATTACTTTCAAGTCTAGACATTTTATCTTCTAAAATTATTTCTTTTTCAAGATTACTTACAAAAGTTTTTGATGATTTATGTTTAGAAATAGTTTTTAGATCTATGTTGCAAAAATGTTTAAACTCATTTTCTAGTTTTGAAAATTCTAAAATGAATGGATCATAGCAAAAATGTTCGGTTTCGGATTGTACCTTATTTGGAGTTTTATCTAGTTTGCATTCGTCACATACCGGATGATGATCTTCTCCTTCGCCTGTGTCACTCCATGATATTGGATTGAGTTCACTTTGGAGTTGATTCATGTAGTCTTCGTCGTTAATACCTTCATTAACAACATTTGAACTAGTAGCACATGTATCTATTTTATCTAAATGTTTATCTATTAAATTTTCTAAAATGACTAATTCATGTACAAGATCAAAATCCATATCTTTGGCTTGACATTTTTCTTGATGAAAGTTTAAGAGATTTTTCCAAATATCATTTGCCGTTTTACAGAAAGATATTCTTTCATATTCAACTTTCGGCAAGGTTTTGTAAATAATTATTTTAGCTTTATTATTTTTGTTATTCTTTGTTTTTAAATAATCATTTTGAGTTTCAAAATCCGTTTTTGTTTGACTTTCAAAATCCGTTTTTGTTGGTTGAAAGTCACCAATTGAAATGACATGCCAAAAATCTAGATCAATTGATTTCACATAATTTTCAAATTTATTTTTCCATTCAAGAAAAGTATAGTTTTCAAATAGTGGTGGTGTTTGCATAAATTCCACTTCTAAATATTTTTCGGATTCCATAGATCGATTCAAGTTTTAAAATACAATATATTTTAAAGACCTTGATTGACGTGGCTCCTGATACCAATTGTGGAAAACTAGAAGCGGGGTTGAATAGTTTTGTGTCTTTTTAATTTATTATAAAACCTTTGTTTACTTTTAAAAACTTAGATTCCAGTTTGTTATGAAAAATAAAACTTAAACCTTATTATTAGTTATATATGTATTCTTTTAAATTGATTGTAAAAGTTTTGGTTTCTTGAATGGAGTTTCAAATTGATCTTTATGTGAAGTCGACCTCTAAGTAATACTAACAATTATATAAGCCTATGTGTATGAAAGTAATGACGATGTAAGTAAAGAAATAAATAAGGGATGGAAAGATCTAACCGAGACACGAGAGATTTATAGTGGTTCGGCTACAAGGACACCTTCCTTGCCCTACTCCACTCCCCGAGCACCAAGCTCGAGAGTTTTCTTCACAACTTCAATAAGCTCCCTTATGGCGGAGAAAACCTTACACGACTTTGGCTTACACCGGCTTAACGACACAAAGTTAAATGTCGAGTTCTAATTGTAGCTAGAACCAATCTCACAACTTCACAACACAACTTCTTCACGACTTATTCACAACGGCTTCACGACTTGAACTGTAACACCCCAACCCGACAAGGGTAAAGATATCACAACAATGGTGGCATATCAGAAGTCACAGAACATTCAATAAATAAAAACATCAAAAGTCTTAACATTAAATCCAAGATAAGTCAACACGACTTAAATCAAAATGCAAGACAAGATAACTGAAGTACAAAATCCAATATTCAAATGCCTAAACAATGGCATATCAAAATAAATAGAAGTTCAAATGGTAAAGCTAAATAACTAAGGTCAAAACTCCAAATTAGATTTGTAACACCTGAAATTATAAGAACTTGTAAAATGACTAAATTACCCCTAAAGCCTAATGAAATCATAAATAAAAATTCTGAAACGATTCCAAACATCTGAAAATGAACCAAAAATGAAGCAAGTAAATTTATGGAGCAACATTTTATTATTTTGAATGTACAAAAAAAAAATATTATTATTACACCTTCGTATAATATAAAAACCGAAATTGTCTATTATTTATTTGTTTTGAAAAAAAAAATTGTATAAATAAAGATAATCACAAAATTTAAAAAGGAAACTATATAAAAATTTAATCTCTGATTTTGTCCAGCCATAATAACGTGTGAATGGCCTATTTTTCCTCCCCAAGTCACGGCTTAGCCCCTTTTAAATTTAATCTTCCATTTGTTTCTTTTAAACCTTAGCGATAATATAAAAAACACTCACAAAATTCACAATCGACCAATACGAAATTCTGGAGGTGTGCTAGCATTTTTTTGGGGTTGTTCATCATCTAAGGAGGCTGAGAAAAATGGGCTTGGGTTAGTAGAGTCGCTGGTTTGGTCGTGGTCATTTTTCTTGTCGTATTTTCCCATCCGAGAGGTATAATTCGTGAACCTTGTTTTCATATGTTCTAAAATTAATCTAATATTTTTCACAGGTTACTTACATCATATAAGACTTAAGAAAATTGTTTAATTCGAATCATGCAAAGTTTTTAAGTCGCTTTGAATTATATGGGTTAAAGCACATGTAAATTCCAAAATATGTGTTACGAATTTTCTGGGTGCCATATTTATTTTATTTAGACCTAATATGATGTGTATGATCTGGGAAAAATGATGGAATGATTTATTGAGGCCTAGATGAGTCGTTGTAATTATTGGGGTTTAAAACATACCTAAAATCAAATATATTCTATGCGATTTTTCTGAGTTGGTTTTATAATTTTTATGAGTTCTATATACATCTTATAACCTGGGAAAATGTTGGTTTGAATTTAGGAAGCTTATGCGAATTATGGGGAATTGTTTGTCAAACCGGGTTTTAGAAAATAAAGATAGAAAAAGAAATAAAAAGGTAATCGATCTAGGTTTTCTGATTAGGGTTTGGTTCTGGTCTTCTAATGATGTTATAATGATGTTCAAATGATGGCTTAATGATTGGTTTAATTAGGGCTTGTAATTTCATTTTAAAAAGTATATACGATTTGGAAATTTATTAAGAAGGGTGTGTTTGGTAATTTTCCAAACTTGTGGGTCATTTTTATAAGTCATCCTAGATCTGAGAGAATGTGTAAAAATTATAATATGGGGTCCTTATGTGTAAATATTGCAAGAAAATAAATAAATGGTAATTAAAGGGTATGATTGGTAATTAATTAAACTAGAGGGACTAAAAGTGTAAATTCTGGAAAGTTGAGGTTTTCCTGAGTAAATAATGATATTAAAAGTGTTTTGGGTAAATTTGAGTATTTATGGGCTTAATATGTAATTAATATGGAATTATGATTTAACTTATAAGTTTTGTAAACTTAAGGGACTAAATGTGTAATTTCTGAAACTTGAGGGGCTGGATTCGTACAATAAGTAAATCTGATGTGTCATACTGTATTTTGATAAAATATGAGGCATGTTTGGTAATTATGGATAAGATAAGGATTTCAAGTGTAAGATTATGAATTAAGGGGTTTAAATGGTAATTTTGTAGACTAAGGGGTATAAAGTGTAATTTTGGTAAACCTGGAGTATTGAAGTCTTACATTCTGAATAAATGAAGGATTAAAAAGAATGAATGTGGTAATTACATGTTTGACCTTTAACTCTGGAAGAATTACATTTGAAACCCTAAAGTATGGAACTTGCCAAAGAAGGAAACCTGCCTAAAATGGAATGTTACTTAAAATGGAAGTTATAAGGAACCGTTTGTAATTCTATTCTTCTACTCCTTTAGGTTCGAGGAGGAACTGATTTGGCTTTCTGTCAGTGATTGCTTTTGTTTTAGCTTGCTAATAAAGGTACAGATATTCTGCCCTCATTGTATAGGGTGCCTTCGTCTCACCTTCCTGATTTCTGACTCTTGGTTATGTTCTTATTTGTGAATCCTGTTTGTTCTTATATGATATTGTGAATCTTAATTGATTCCTTGTTTGAACCTTTGTCTTGATAAATTGTTTGAGCTCTTGTCCTGATTTTGTGTTGAAACTCTTGTCTTGATTCTTTGATTTGAACTTTGCTTAGGTTACTTTGTTCTGGACCTTGTCATGAACCATGTTATGTTATTTTGATACTTGGACCAACCTATTCATCACTTGGTAATCTGGATAGTTGTGACTCTAGGCTACATTGAAGGTTCATTAGATTTTATAACTGAATGTACAAAACTCTTTTAAATTACATGTGACTTATCTTATGAAAACTGCTTTTTGAGATCATTTTTATAAAGACCATTTTAAAGGATTTCTTTTGAAACTATGATATGAGCTTTTAAATAAAAACCTTTGTTATGAACCTTGAATAAATTGTTATGAACCTTCTGATTTTGATACTTGCTCTCCTAATGTTTGATCCCCTGATATTTGATCTCCAAATATGTGACCTTCTGATATTTGATATTGACCTCTAGTATTTGAACCTTGATGTTTGACCTCCTGATTATGAACCCTGTATTTGTCTCCTGTCTTGATTCTTGATGTGAACCTTGATATGATCCTGATATGTGTCTAATGTAAACCTTATGTGAACCCTGAGACCTGAACCCTGTGATTTGACACCTTAGACTTGATACATGACCCTGACCCACAGTTTGAGACTACGAGCCATCTACTAGGCATGAGGGTTTCATGTCCCTGTCATTGATGCACCGATGGCTTGACTTTAGGGCAAGGAAGTGATGTCTTGCCCCATCCCCGGACTCTTGTTTCTGATTTATTATGTAGTGGAAGACCTTGTGGCCTGCGGGGGCGTATGGATGCATCCTAGTCGTGTCTTGATTTGCTTGTACTTGTATATCTTGGTGACTGATGGTGTGTGCGATACACGTCTTTCACACCCTTGGGAGCTCATGACTCCAACCCTTGGAGGTATCCCCTCATTTCTTGGTACAAGGTCACCCCTCCGTACACCTTGGTATCCTGATATGCGATCTGGTTCGATATGTGATTTGGTTCGGGCTCGTAGAGGATTTCTGTCACCCTACACCTTAACCTTTATTGCCATTACTTGTTCCATATGTGCTATAATTTGATATATGACTTGCCATGTGATCTGATCTGATTAGACCTGGACTTGTGGAAGATTTTAATTTGGTTATCTTGAGATTTGACTTGACATGATTTGACCTGGATTTCTGGTTTGTTTACTTTGATTCTTGACTTGGCGTTTTGGACGTGATACTGGACTAGACTTGGTATGACTTGGGATGTGATGGGTTATTTGTTTACTTTGACTTTGATATCTGTTTCATGATTCCTGATATTTCTATATAACTTTTGTATATCCCTTCCTGACTCATGTCATCCTGGTATTGTATCTTTCACTTCTCTATACGTTATTACTGCTTTGTTTCCGTTATATCTGTTCACTGGGCTTTTTAAGCTCAGCCGCACGTTTTCTTTTCGTGTGCGGCAGGTTTTTAAGCTAGGAAGCTGGGTTTGGCTTTGGGATGAGAGCAACTTGTGTGAAGTTTAGACCTTGTCATTCTAGTGTGACCATTTGGATATTATTTCTGTTATGCCATTGTTTGGGCATTTTGGATTCTGTTTTATACTTCGTTATTTCTGTCTTGCACTTGATATAAGTCGTGTTGACTTATTTTCCTTTGGATTCTAATGTAAAGGCTTCCGCTATTTTATTTCTTGAATGCTTGTATCTGATATGAAACCATGTATTTGTGACATCTTTACCCTTGTCGGGTTGGGGTGTTACAAGATTGCTCTCATCCCAAAGCTAAAACCCAGCTCTTAGCTTAAGTACCTGCCGCAGGAAAAGAAATGCGACTGAGCTACGAGAGCTCAGTGAACAGATATATAGATAACAAAAGCAATAATAGACAGCAGTACAAGAAATCAGGAACACAGATCATACAGACATAATCAAAACGAAGGAATAGGAACAAGGAATAAATAAGGAATAAGAATAAATAAGATTTATAAGATAGGAAAAAGAAACGGAATTCTATCACGAGCCCAGAAAACAGACAATAACATAACAATATAATCCAACTAACCTATATAGAGTGATCAGCTCTTAGATAATGTGAAAGACGTGTATCGCACACACCATCAGTCACCAGATATAATAAACAATAAACATATAACAATTTCAGATAACAGATCAAATCTAGGATGCATCCATACGCCCCTGCAGACAAATCATAATCATAATGGCCATAGAAAATAATAAATAAGGGATGGAACAGGTCATCACTCTCCTGCCCTAGAGTCATGTCAAAGGTGCATCAATGACATGGACATGAAACCCTCATGCCTAGTGATTGGCTCGGATATCAACTGTAGGTCAAAGGTCAGATGTACTATCAAAATAATCAAAAGTCATATCTTAAGGGTACATGGCAAAAAGGTTCATGTCAAACAGTTTCAGAAATAAATGTCAAAGGTTCAAATCAAAGTTTAAGAAAAAGGTTCAGGATAGAAGATCATAGCAAATGGTTCAAAACAAAGATCACATCAAAAGCTCACAAACAGAAGGGAACATAGCAATGGTATAGGGAATCCTAATAAGGGATGAAAAGCAGAAAGAAGGGGATGAAAAACTGATGAGGCGAAAAGTGTACCGCTTTTAAGGGGTCATTTAAGCCCTAAATCGTATTTATTTGATCAAATATCGCCCTAAATCGTTCCTTTTGTCATTTTAGGTACTTTTGAGGAGAAATCTGGAAAAGGAGGCATTTTGGACGTTTTTGGAGCATAAAAGTGAAGAAAACGACAAAGTCTCAAGAATCGGCTAAAAGTTACCTTTGACGGCGTCACAATTTACTCTAGACGGCGTCATGCCTTGGCAAGAAAAAGTGGACGTGAAATTTACTCATGATAAGCCAGTGAAAATAGCATGTAAATTCTGACGGCGTCACGCTTTAACTTGATCAAGGGCGTCACGGCTTAAATTAAAAGGGGACGGCGTCACGTTCAAGGTTCGACGGCGTCAAGCCTTGATAAGCCAGAATGGATTTTTGAAGAGCTAAAGAGGGACGGCGTCAAGAAGGTCACCCGGGAACCCTAGAAGCGGCGAGGTGACAGCGTCACAATCCATAAGGTGACGCCGTCAGATCCAAAAGTCTATATATAGTTTTTAATTTTTTGTCATTAGGGGGAGCTTAGTGTGTGGAATTTTGGGAGAAAACCCTAAGACGATTTTAGCTTCTTTTTCAAGGCTTTTTGCCTTGAGATCTTCCATGTTACATTGAAGATAAGTTATCAATTAATCATTCAATATGTCTATGTGTTGTTTGATTTTATCTTATTCTTGTCTTTTGATTAACATGTTAGGCTAAATTTATCTTGTGTTTGCTTAGATCTAATGAAACCTAGCTATTGATTATTGGTTATTAGTGTGTTATTAGTTGTATTGGATGATTGTTTATCTATGTTAGGCTTAAGAAAACTGGCTAACTTCCTATTCGGTAACTTGCTTGAACGTCTTAAGAAACATGAACCAAATGCGTACTAAAGGTTTTTATGGTTGTATTTAATGCACAAGCGAATTCTAGTGATCCCATGTTAGGAGCTTCCTAGCCGGCTCGACATATGAGTGAAGTAGGAGCTTGTAGAGTTGGGGAAGTAAGTACGCCACCCCACGAATGGTATTAAGGAATACACCCGTCATCCACGCGACTAATACACACTAATTAACCGGTAAAAGATAGTTAGGGAGTAAGGAAATCTAAGTAAACACATTTCTCTACACATAAGTTTCTCACCACATTTTCATTTTTGTTATTTATTTTATTTGCATCCGTAGTAAATTTGGGTTAGTTGGCTAGCAACTAATTCCGCCCACTCTTTCAAACCCGAGATTTTACTTGCTTTCATAAAAATTATAAAAACATAAAAAGAATCTTCCTCAACCCTTAGACCTAATTAGAGTAGCCTTTCATACCTAACGAACACTATTTCCTGTGGAGAACGATCAATCCCCCGTACTTACCACTACACTATACTACATCGGTCAGGTACACTGCCTGGTGGGGTTGTAAGCCTCTTGAGATCCCTCGAGAGGTAAAACCTGTTGTAAGGTTACAAAACCACGCATCAAGTTTTTGGCGCCGTTGCCGGGGAATAGTTATTGTTTAGGTTGAATTTTTATTTCTATTAGGTCTACTCACTAGATTCCTTTCTAGTGAGATTTTTATTTTATTTTTCTAGATTTTCTTTAGTCTATCTTATTTCTTTGTGCTTTTGTTTGTGATACCTTCCAATTACCTCATGAGTAACATTGGTCATTTGATCCCTGTTATTCGTATTTTTCGCCGTGCAAACTTTCAACTACCCGTTCCCGCCCCCATCGTAGAAAACAACAACCTTTCACCCGACCACCACTTTGGTAACAATTCTGAGATGGAGGAGTCTGACCATGAGAATGAATATGTTAGTCCGTTTTACTACTCAGACTCCGATGAGGATGCCGGTGATGGAGAAGTAGTTAACGAGGGATGGGGAAAAGAGGAAATTGATCCCTTTAAGTATGTTGACCCTAGGACTAAGATCGAAAAGGATAGCCTCTTTAACATGCAATTTCCGTGTAAGATTGGTTATCATGATTTTTATGCTTACCTTAACTCATCTTTACCTATGAACATTATCTCTCGCGCTAATTATAATAAAATCATGGTAGATGAGCTAGAATATCAAGGGGATAACATTGTTGCTAGGATTGAGCCACTACACGTATTCGTTGGAAGTTTTGTGTATTTGGTGGATTTTATGGTTATGGAGAACTTAGGAGAATTTATTGATGACAAATTAACTCAAGTCATTTTTGGAGAACCCTTCAAAAGGTTGACCAACCTTGACGAAAAACTTGTGGACGGGTTAATTACATTTTCGGATGGGGATGAAGATTTTACTTACCAAATGCCCCGAGCACATCCTAGGTTTAAAAACATCTCCATTGAATCTTGCAATAGACTTGTGCCTCTTGATTTGTTAAGTGAGAATGATAAGAGGAAGGGGCTCAAATATCCACATGAGAAAAATAAGAGATACTATCATGGATGTTTGGAGCTGAATGATGAATACAAGAAAGATGAGGCAACAATTAGATGGCTCACACTCGGATACGTGAGCATAAGCGACACTAGATAGAGTGACTTTGAGTCTAGCTACAAGACTCGTTAATAAAGAAAAGCGCTTCTTGGGAGCAACCCAAGCTTTATTTGTTTTATTTGCTTTGTGTGTTTATTTTAATTGTTTGTTTGATTTTATTTGTTTCCGTATGTGTGTTTAATTTTTATTAGTATTGATTCATGTTCAAAATTAAATTGTGAAAATGCTTTATTTTGTTTTTAACTTCGTCTTAACTACATATAAAGGTATTTTGCAAAAGATAAGTGTAAGGGAAATCTAAATCGGTTTATTAGAACACAAATGAACATGAATCGTAATAATACTAAATTAGCATACATATTAGTATTTGTTTGAGTCAAATGCTTGTATCGAGTCATAATGATGTTTTGCAGGATTTCCAGGAAGTAAGGTAAAGGTTTTTCCAGAAATTTTTCGGAAACTTAAAATGAGAATTTTTGTCAGGTCATTTCTGACGGCGTCAGGGTTTATAACCTGACGGCGTCAGATTTAATTTCCAGAAATTTTTGAAAGTTTTGTTTTCATAAAAAGTTTTTATTAAAATCTCCAACTTATAATCTCCAGGAATCTGCAAAATTATCATTCCACAAGCATTATATCCTTATATATAGATTTTTCCCGCCGATGTTATGCAGGTTTTCGTGTTTGTTTTCTCAGGTTTAACAGGTTATTTTGGACAAGGAAATGTTTTGGATCAAGCTTATGGCGATGCATTAGTCATGGAGCTTCAACATTCTCCTTGGAGGAAGATTTAACCGTGTAATTTCATTATCCACCGAGCGAATCAGGGGAGTATTTGATTTCATTCTTTTACTTTTTTCTTTTACATCTTGTTATTTGAACATTGGGGACAATGTTCATCTTAAGTGTAAGGGGGGGTAAAAGTTCGATTTTTGAGAATACAATTGCGCTTGATTTTTGTTTGTTTAATAGTAGATGTGTAATAAAACTGAGATAAATACCTGTTAGGGCAATTTTAGTGCCAAATTTAAAATTTTTTACAACATATAGGAGTGAAACTTTGATCTTAATGAGCGTCTCACGGATAGGAGTTATATGACTAGCACAAAAACCGTACCACTAAAAAATTTTTCCACCCCCAAATATGTGAGGTTCGCCCCTAGAATTGGTAGGAAAAGCATTTATGCTATGATGTGTGTACCGGTAGCATTTAGATTCTAGAACTTGCGTTAGGACCATTCCGAGGCCACAAGTGAGACTACATTCGTGTAGTTAGATTTACTACATGATAAGAGGCATTAGGATTAACCCATTGTTTTACACCTGTGTTTTTGTTATAATTACGTTGGCTACATTGGTCAAGTAATTCTCCCACACCCTTTGCGTTGTACTCATTTTTAGTACACGATACCCCTAGTACACCCCTCAGAGCCTATCTTTTCGTTTCGACCTTTAAGCATTTTACTTAAAGGAAGAATTTGTTACACCCCACTAAAATGTACACCCAAATCGCCTTAGCCTACCTTGTATGCACTCATTTTTAGTGCATTATCGTTACAACATTTGTTTAAACCCAAGTTAATTATCTAGTTGATTACATGGTTGCTAAGTCGAGTCATATCCTTGTACATATTGTTTTGGGACGATTGGGACTCATGGGTAAAGTACTAGTGTAATGGAGTAATGGGGAAGAACATCATTTATTACCCCCATATGTGCTAAATGTTTTAAAAGTACTCCAAGTTTTTCAATTATCTTAATTCGAGTCATTAGATTAGTATTTGTAAAGTTATGTAAAAGTTCAAGTGTAAGGGGGATGCAATGCCCCTATGATGTATTATTTTGGATGGTAGGGCAAAAGTGTATGCAAAAAAAAAAAAAAAAAAAAAAAAAAAAAAAAAAAAAAAAATCAAGAAAAAACAAAAAAAATGAGAAAAAGAAAAAGTAGAAAAAACATACGGACTACCATCCCGTTTCATTGTATTTTATTTTATGTTTTTGTTATGTTTTGTTATTTTCTTTCATTAGCTTAAGATCGAGTCTAGTCTTGGCTTAGCAACATTGTATAGTACATGTAATTAATCAAGATCTTTAACTCGCCACCAGTAAAATATCCTTTATCCAACAAAACCGTGTTTTCCTTTTCCCTACACCTAACGTTATAACCCATTTAAAAGCCCTCTTTGATAGTTTATCTTTGGTGCTTACGCCTAGTGGAGGAGGTTTTCGATCCTTTCCCAAGCCTATGGTAATCTATTTGCTATGACAGGTAGTGAGAGATATTATCCGTTTTCATTTATGAGATTTATTTTGATGACACTTGAGAGATGTGAGTATCTAAACACTACTTGTGAGGTGCTAGTATGTAATCTTCGTGCTTATTATGATTGAAGTGGAACGATTATTTGTTGTAATTACTTTTATGTTTGCATTAAATGACCCCTAACTTGTATTTTGATTAGAATAAAAGCGCATTTGCTTGAGGACAAGCAAATCTCAAGTGTAAGGGTATTTGATGAGGCGAAAAGTGTACCGCTTTTAAGGGGTCATTTAAGCCCTAAATCGTATTTATTTGATCAAATATCGCCCTAAATCGTTCCTTTTGTCATTTTAGGTACTTTTGAGGAGAAATCTGGAAAAGGAGGCATTTTGGACGTTTTTGGAGCATAAAAGTGAAGAAAACGACAAAGTCTCAAGAATCGGCTAAAAGTTACCTTTGACGGCGTCACAATTTACTCTAGACGGCGTCATGCCTTGGCAAGAAAAAGTGGACGTGAAATTTACTCATGATAAGCCAGTGAAAATAGCATGTAAATTCTGACGGCGTCACGCTTTAACTTGATCAAGGGCGTCACGGCTTAAATTAAAAGGGGACGGCGTCACGTTCAAGGTTCAACGGCGTCAAGCCTTGATAAGCCAGAATGGATTTTTGAAGAGCTAAAGAGGGACGGCGTCAAGAAGGTCACCCGGGAACCCTAGAAGCGGCGAGGTGACGGCGTCACAATCCATAAGGTGACGCCGTCAGATCCAAAAGTCTATATATAGTTTTCTAATTTTTTGTCATTAGGGGGAGCTTAGTGTGTGGAATTTTGGGAGAAAACCCTAAGACGATTTTAGCTTCTTTTTCAAGGCTTTTTGCCTTGAGATCTTCCATGTTACATTGAAGATAAGTTATCAATTAATCATTCAATATGTCTATGTGTTGTTTGATTTTATCTTATTCTTGTCTTTTGATTAACATGTTAGGCTAAATTTATCTTGTGTTTGCTTAGATCTAATGAAACCTAGCTATTGATTATTGGTTATTAGTGTGTTATTAGTTGTATTGGATGATTGTTTATCTATGTTAGGCTTAAGAAAACTGGCTAACTTCCTATTCGGTAACTTGCTTGAACGTCTTAAGAAACATGAACCAAATGCGTACTAAAGGTTTTTATGGTTGTATTTAATGCACAAGCGAATTCTAGTGATCCCATGTTAGGAGCTTCCTAGCCGGCTCGACATAGGAGTGAAGTAGGAGCTTGTAGAGTTGGGGAAGTAAGTACGCCACCCCACGAATGGTATTAAGGAATACACCCGTCATCAACGCGACTAATACACACTAATTAACCGGTAAAAGATAGTTAGGGAGTAAGGAAATCTAAGTAAACACATTTCTCTACACATAAGTTTCTCACCACATTTTCATTTTTGTTATTTATTTTATTTGCATCCGTAGTAAATTTGGGTTAGTTGGCTAGCAACTAATTCCGCCCACTCTTTCAAACCCGAGATTTTACTTGCTTTCATAAAAATTATAAAAACATAAAAAGAATCTTCCTCAACCCTTAGACCTAATTAGAGTAGCCTTTCATACCTAACGAACACTATTCCCTGTGGAGAACGATCAATCCCCCGTACTTACCACTACACTATACTACATCGGTCAGGTACACTGCCTGGTGGGGTTGTAAGCCTCTTGAGATCCCTCGAGAGGTAAAACCTGTTGTAAGGTTACAAAACCACGCATCAAAAACCCTTACTGAAAAAGGGCAGAATATCTGTACCTTATTAGCACAGCAGAAAAACAAGAAAGCAAACACGAAACAGAAATCAGGGCTTCTCCTTCTTCACACCTAAAGGAGTATAAGACGGAATTACAAAATATTCAAACTCAGACTATTACTTTTAATTTACCTTTCCATTTTAATAACTTTCTATTTTTAGTAACTTTCCAGATTTAGTAAGTTTCCATAATTAGCAGGTTTCCATATTTAGTACGATATTGGTACCCCAGATTAGGTCAAGTTCTTATTTAAGGATTATTATGGAATTTAAGTATATTTTATCAAGTTACAAAAGTTTAGGGTTAATTATGACATGTATACATAGTTTAGGGTTTTAATAGTAAATTTACCAAAGTTGAAGGTTTAAAAATAAAAGTATCATAATTATCCATTCGAACCCATAGGTTTTCCAGAATTACACATTTAACCTTTAAGTTTCACAATTTACCATATACACCCCTTTAGTTAATTAATTTACAATTTACCTTATAATTATATAAATTATAATCTAACCCTTATCATAGTTACATTTACACATCAAGCCCTTTATTTCACAAATTTACAGAAAATACCCCTTTAAATATATTAAGTGTACGACAGCCCCTTAAGTTTCGGAAATTACAAAACAAGTCCCTTATATTTACAAAACTTACAATTCGATTTATAAATTATTAACAATTACATATTAAGTCCATGAATATTCAAAATTACCCATTACACATTTCATAATATTATTTACACCGATAACCTTAAAGTTTCCAGAAATTTCACATTTAGTCCCCCCTTTTATTTAA
Organism: Artemisia tridentata subsp. tridentata; assembly: GCA_021014915.2. Lineage (NCBI taxonomy): Eukaryota > Viridiplantae > Streptophyta > Magnoliopsida > Asterales > Asteraceae > Artemisia > Artemisia tridentata. The sequence goes on from CP139503.1 coordinate 183,760,385, forward strand.
ATTCCAATTCGACACCATATTTACAAAATAATTCCTTATCTCGCCCAATTTACATATAATACCCTCATGTTATAATTTTTATATATTCTCCCAGATCTATATAACATTACAAAAATATCCCACAAGTTTTAAAAATTACAAAACACCCCCTTTACATTTTATTTTTAATTTGGTATACAAAAATATATATCAAAACTAAACCCTAATAATCCCAATCATTATGTAATCATTATATCATCATAGTACAACATTTATTTCCAGGTTTCATCATCCAAAACCCTCATCCAATCGTTTTAATATTTTTCACGATTTTCCTTTATTTTCTCATAAAAATACGATAACCCAAATAAATTCGAAAGCCATGATTTAGGACCCAATAATTCGAATGACCATTTTTCTTATGATATACGAAGCATATAGAACTCATGAAAATTACATAGCAAGCTCAGAAAAATCGCATGTATTTTAGATAGCCCGATTACGTTTTTAGGGTTTATTAGCTCGTTATTTGTCATACGATTTATATAGTGTGCATGATTCGATTCCACCATTTTTCACACGTTATATATGATAAGGAGAGTGTTAGAAAAATACCAGAAAATTTATAGAACGAAGGAATCACACGTTGTGAATTTATGTGACTCGGTACAAGGTTTTTCGACCCAAAAATTCACCACGCCTAAACGAACGATCCCAGAGGTGTGTAGCTATTTTTCCCACCTTCTTGGCACTAGGAAGAACACCAGAAAAATACTCCTTTGCTTCAGAAAATTCGGATCAAGTGTGTGTGATTTTTGTGTGTATCGGCTATTAGTTTTTAGGGTTTGTTGGCAAATAAAAATTATGGGGTTGGTTATATGATAAATGTCGAGCATCAAGGGGGAGGAAAATGGCTATAGAACCGGTCTTGATTTACCAAGAAATCAATCTTCCATATTTAGATTATTTCCTTTAATTAATTTGTATTTTAAATGATTTTAAATAATAACAAATATATGTAAGGTGTTTTAATTCGGCCCATGTTGTTTTTAAAAGTGTAATTATACTCTTTTGTACATTTTAAAAATATTAGAAGCTTGCCTCAAAATTATCTCACTTGATTTGTAGTTCGTTTCCAGATATTCGGGATTAATTCGGTACTTTAATTAAGCTTTAATTCATTTTTAAAGTTGCAGGGGTAATTTGGTAATTTTATAGATTATATGAATTTCAGATATTACAACTTCTTCCCCACTAACAAAAAAATTTCGTCCTCGAAATTTGCAGGAAGCAGAAAGGAAAGAGAGCAGAAAAACAAAACAAGGACATACCAGACTAAAACGAGAATTGCGGATAACTAGCTCGTATCGATTCCTCGGTTTCCCAGGTAGCCTCACGCTCCGGGTGATTCTTCCAAAGAATCTTTACGAACGGAATAACTTTGTTTCGCATGACTCGTTCCTGACGATCCAGAAACGCTTCTGGCTCTTCAGACAAAGACATATCAGGTCGGATCTGATCGAGCGGATAAGACACTACATGCAATGGATGATAATTGTATCCCCTCAGAAGAGATACATGGAAAACATTATGCACATGAGATAGCTGAGGAGGTAAATTCAGACGATAAGAAACCTCCCCAATACGCTCCAGAATCTCAAACAGTCCAATAAATCGAGGACTTAACTTGCCCTTGATTCCAAAACGCTTAACACCACGGAAAGGAGATACTTTTAGAAATACCCGATCACCTATAGTAAACTCCAGATCACGACGGTGCTTGTCAGCATAACTCTTCTGACGAGCACGCGCCTCTTTCAATTTCTCCCTAGCAACAGCTACCTTTTCATTAGTGATCTCGATCATTTCAGGACCCTCGATCAGACGTTCACCTACCTCATTCCAACAAACAGGAGCCCTACATTTCCTACCATACAACATCTTGAAGGGAGCCATTCGGATACTCGTGTGCCAACTGTTATTATACGCAAACTCTACTAAACACAAATACTCATCCCAACTACCTGTCCATTCCAATGCACACGCCCGTAACATATCTTCCAAAGTCTGAATGGTCCTCTCAGACTGACCATCAGTTTGGGGATGAAATGCAGTACTGAACTTAAGGCGAGCGCCCCAAGCTTTATGAAGTCCCTTCCAGAAACGCGAAGTGAAACGAGGATCACGATCAGAAACAATAGACGAAGGCATACCATGCAATCGAACAATCTCATGCTGAAAAATCTCCGCCAACTTACTGATACTATAGGTCATACGAATAGGTAAGAAATGAGCAGATTTAGTCAGCCGATCAACGACCACCCAAATCGCATCATGTCTTTTACGAGTCAAAGGCAGACCAGAAACAAAATCCATGGGAATCTCATCCCATTTCCATGCAGGAATCTCCAAAGGCTGTAACAGACCACTAGCCCGCTGGTGCTCAATCTTGACCTGCTGACAAGTCATACACCTAGCCACAAATAAAGCCACGTCCTGCTTCATACCGTTCCACCAGAAATGCTGCTTAAGATCCCGATACATCTTGGTAGAACCAGGATGAATAGTGAAAGGAGAACTGTGAGCCTCAGTCAACACTGCCTCACGCAGATCAGGATCATTAGGCACGCATAGACGATCCTCATACCAGACAACTCCACTATCATCAACTCTGAACTCAGTCTACTTACCTTCTTCTATATTCTGAACAACGGCCCAAAGCTCACCATCATCTTTCTGAGCTTCTTTAATACGCAACATCAGGTTCGACTCAATTTTCAAACTAGCCCAGTAACCAACATCACGCCGAATACACAACTCGACATCCAAACGCTCCAAATCCCTGAGAACATGGGGATCAATCTCCAAACTAGCAATCATTCCAGATTTCCGACTAAGGGCATCGGCAACAACATTTGCCTTGCCTTGATGATACTGGATGTTCGTGTCATAATCCTTCAGAAGCTCTAACCATCGCCTCTGTCTCATATTAAGCTCCTTCTGAGTAAAGATGTATTTGAGACTCTTGTGATCAGTGAAGATATCACATGATTCGCCATACAAGTAATGTCTCCAGATTTTCAATGTAAAAACAACAGCTGCTAACTCCAGATCATGAGTTGGATAATTTTCTTTATAGGGTTTCAATTGCCGGGAAGCATAGGCAATCACCTTGCCGTGTTGCATAAGCACACAGCCCAAACCCTTCTTAGAAGCATCACTATAGATTTGGAAACCTCCAGAACCCGATGGTAAAGTCAGAATAGGTGCAGACACCAATCGCCTTTTTAACTCTTCAAAACTCTGTTCACGTTCATCTGTCCATACAAACTTTTCACCCTTCCGCATCAATTGAGTCAAAGGCAAGGCCAACTTAGAAAATCCCTCTACAAAAAGCCTGTAGTAGCCAGCTAATCCCAGAAAACTCCTGACTTCAGTCACAGTGGTAGGTCTCGGCCACTTGGTGATAGCCTCAACCTTAGATGGATCCATGGTGATACCATCTGTAGACACAATGTGACCAAGGAAAGCTACTTGGTTCAGCCAGAACTCACACTTAGAAAATTTCGCGAACAATTTCTGCTGCCTCAGAATACCCAAAACAGTACGCAAATGCTGCTCGTGCTCCTCCGCCGATTTAGAATACACCAGAATATCATCAATGAAAACGATGACGAATTTATCAAGAAATTCATGGAAGACCCGGTTCATCAAGTCCATAAACACCGCAGGAGCATTTGTTAAACCAAAAGGCATAACCAGAAACTCATAATGTCCATATCGGGTGCGGAAAGCAGTCTTAGAAACATCCTGCTCTTTAACCTGCAATTGGTGATAACCAGATCGCAAGTCGATTTTAGAGAACACTTTGGCTCCTTGCAGCTGATCAAACAAGTCATCAATGCGAGGAAGCGGATAACGGTTACGAATGGTAATGCGATTAAGCTCACGGTAATCAATACACAACCGCATAGACCCATCCTTCTTCTTCACGAAAAGCACAGGAGCACCCCATGGCGAAACACTAGGGCGAATAAAACCACAATCCAACAACTCTTTCCAGTTGCTCCTTTAACTCTTTCAGTTCAACAAGTGCCATCCGGTACGGAGCCTTAGAGATAGGTTCGGCACCGGGAATCAGATCAATAGAAAATTCCACTTCTCTAGCCGGAGGAAGACCAGGAAGTACTTCAGGGAAAACATCAACAAAATCCCGAACAATGGGAACGCTAGAAACATCAGGACTCTCCACAGATGAATCTTTAATAGAAGCCAAATAACCTTGGCAACCATGAGACATCAAGGTTCTTGCTTTCAAAGCAGAAATGATTTTAACAGTTTTCAGAGGACGAGATTCATGATAGACGAATTCAGGACGTTTCAGATCACCAAAAATCACATTTCTGGCGTGGCAGTCAATGGTTGCTCGATGGAAAGCCAACCAATCCATACCCAGGATGACATCAAACTCAATCATGTCCAGAGGAAGTAAATTTGCCGGACGAATCCGATCATCGAAGCGTAACGGACAGTTCAAATATTCACGGTCGATAAGGATATGATTTTTCATTGGGGTAGATATGGCAATTTGGTTATTTAGTGGTGTTGAAGGTATATTCAGTTTCTTAGCTAGTTTCACAGATATGATAGAATGTGTTGCTCCAGTGTCAAAAAGCGCGAAAACAGTAAAATCACCAATATACAAAATGCCGGTAATGGTACCTGTAGCCTTAGCCGCCTGATCCCGCGTAGTAGAAAACACACGCCCAGTATTCGGAGGAGGGGGAGGAAGGAGATAGTTCCCAGCAGATGCAGGATTCTGCTTTGGGCAGTCCTTCACCCGATGTTCAGTAGACCCATATCGGAAACACGCACCAGATGCTCTACGATACTCTCCTGGATGACTTTTCCCACAAGTAGTACAGATAGGAGGAGGAGGAGGTAAGTTCCCAGATGAACCCCTCTGAGAACTCGATCCAGCACCACGAGACTGCTGCTGATAACCCTTGGAAGGCTGATCCTTCCACTACTTCTGACCATTATTGCGCCCCTGGCGCTCATCACCCTGCCTAGAAACCGAACCAGAATCCTAACCCCTAGAATCTGGTCTCCGCTGATCATAGCTCCTACCTGACTGACCCTGATAATCACGACCACGATCTGACTGACCCCGCTGCTCAAAGCCCTTACCAGAATACCCCTTGTTGTCCCGACTCTGACCCTGCTGCTGAATCCTGTCGCCATCACGGGTTCGCTTGTAACCCACCTTCTCATGAAAAATCTCGATGTTGCGAGCTGCGTCGCAACATGCTGACGGATCAGTGAACTCCTGATTAAGAAGACGATCTAAGACCCATTTCTTCAGTGCCCACTTATAATGCCTAGCCTGATGCTCAGAATCCCCAGCAACCGGACCCACAAAGCTAACCAATCTCTGGAACCGCTCCAGAAATTCCCCTGCATTCTCAGAATCTAGCTGGGAAATAGTGTTGTACTCCCGAATAAATCTCTGCTGCTCAGACACAGGGAAGTACCGATTATAGAACGTAGCACGAAAATCAGCCCAAGTACAACCAAGAACATAAGTATCACCTCCCTTAGCTTCCTTGTGCGCCTTCCACCAGTTAAGCGCATCACCCTCAAGCTTAAACGCAGCCAGACGAGTCTTAAACTCGTCTTCACAACCCAGTACCTCAAACAGCTTCTCCATGTGAGTAATCCAGTCCTCTGCAGCGTGAGGAGTAGAAACAGTACTGAAAGACAACGGCTTGAGTTTATTGAAACTCTTAAGCCAACCATTAATGGTAGTGGGTCGGCCCCCACCACCAGTACCACCAGAACCACCGGCACCACCAGAACTGTAACACCCCAACCCGATAAGGGTAGAAGTATCACGTTATGGTGACATATCAAAGCAAACATAAGCATAAGACTTAAATAATACAAATGAATTTCAAGGTTACAAGGGAAAAATCTGGAATTACAAGGTTACAAATGAATTACAATAATTACTAAGTCTAAATATCGTCTCTTCTAGTCATCTCTAATCCGGAATGGCTTCTAAGTCAAAGACACTCTCCACTCATACCCAGCTTCCTACTAAAACCTGCCGTAGGAAAAGAAATGCGACTGAGCTTAAAAAGCCCAGTGAACAGATATATACAAAGCATAACATAAAGGTAAAATAAGCATAAGCAACGAAGGAACAAGAATACGAAACGAAAAGCATAATCATGAAAGAGAACTGAAAAATCAAGAGTGCATGAGAACCGAATAACAAATGAATCAAGAATGAAATGAAAACAAAGGAGGGTTCATATAAAGATGTGCCATAAGAACTCCATACATAATCCGTCAAATCAAATCTAGAGCACATATAAGTATACGAAGAGGGGAGACCTCTAAGTAATCATAAAAGTGTGAGAAGGAGTGCAAGGCACACACCACCTGGTCACCATAATACATATTCATAAAACCTAGGATGCATCCATACGCTCCCTAACATAAGTATGTGTGTCAGCTCTAGACTAAGCACACATAAAAGGTTGGCCAATAGTGAAATCGCGATAAATACATATACATAGGGGGGAACGCCATAGATATATCACACCTCTACGGGGGTGTCATGACTAGGGTGCCATCCTAGACATGGTCCTAGTACCTCTAGAACTAGTTAAGCTCAGGCACGGAATATCATATCATACGTAATCAAAATCTAGCATAGCAAGAGAAACAGAAAGTAACTCAAGTAAGCATGGCAAATAAATAAACATAGCATAGCAGAGACATTTAAATAAATGTCAGAGAGGATCATAAGAATGACATACATACAATGAATGTCATGAATCAAATAAGGGAAACATAGCAATGGCTTAGGATCGAAAGGAAATATCCCTACTGAGAAGGGAAAGAATATCTGTACCTTAACAAATACGCAAGCAAAAGAAATGAAAAGCAAATCAAGTAGGAGATCACTCCTTCTTCAACCGGTCTACAAATAATCATAATGTACTTATAAGCTTCATAATCATAAGGTTTCATTTTACTTGTTTTTCTATTTTAGGTAACTTTCCAAAAATAGCAAGTTTCCGTATTTAGTAACTTTGATTATTAACATTCTCGTAAGTCAATTTAAAGTATTAAAGATGATCATATTCGTAGTTTAAGGTTCATAATGTCTTTTACAAAATTTTAGGGTTCATAAAGTAGTTTCCATGATTTTAGGGTTTATTTGGTAATTATCATAAGTTTAGGGATTAATATGAAATTCTCATAAATTTAGGGTGTAAAATGTAATTACTATAAAGTTATAGGTTTTTCATAAGTTAGGTCCCTTAATTTAAAAGAATAACACTTTAGACCCTTTAGTTTAGAAAATCAACACATAACATCATTTTAAACATTTTAATCCTTAACAGTCCTTTACACTTACGAATTTAACACGTTTTCAATAATTTATGAATCATGTTAATACTTCGAAATAAAATCCACAAAAATTCACACACGTTCCAAAATGTCTTAAGTATTTTATGTAATTTTTCTAGATTTTATTAGGTTTTATAGGTACGTATTAAAAATCCATGTTCTCAACATGTTCCAAAATCGTATCTGATGGAACACCCGACAAGTTTATACCTTTTTACCCCTTCATATAAATTCACAAAAATCTATAAAAATTCCATCTATTATTAGACATATTGAATATATCTCAGTTCAAAGAAAACCTTCTAACTCGACACGGTTTGAAAATTAAAAATCATAAACCTGGACTAATTTTCCAGACATACGAATCCGATTAGACACTTAATTTTACAAAAATCAAAAAGTAACCTTCCAAGCCTCCAAAAATTACAAGATTAATTTTTCCAGGTAGCTATTTCATTGAACTTAGTTTTAGACTCTGAAAACACCCAAAAACACGTTTACATCAATTAGTTACATTCGATTTAAGTTGGACCTTTTCCTGGATCAGTAGCAGTTTCACAGTTCATGCATATACTTAGGGTTTTGTTATTCCATTGACTTACGTAGTGTCACAAATCAATTATGGATGCTAGAAAACACTTATTAGTCGATCCTTATATAGCATATCATATTAAAAAAATCGAATTCATAACTTTTACATAGATCGATTCATATATTAGGGTTCTTATAGTATCATTATTTCATGTTATCATTTTATGTGTTCCTCTTTATAATCATACGTGATTTATAACGCGACAATAACACAAGATGAATTCAAGAAAGGATGGTACAAAATTACCCTTGAAGACCAAACGAAGAACGAGAACAAAACATGATCGAATCAACAACACTTCTTCCTTCTTCTTGTGATACGTACGGAAAAAGAACACAATAACATGGATCGGTTAGGGTTTGATTTCCGAAAATTCGAATGGATTAATGATGGATCGATTACCTTTGTCGTGTGATACGAATTGAAACAGGAAAACAATGATCAAGATCAAGCTTTTGCTCCTCCTCTTCTCTTCTTGGTCGAATTAGAACAAAGTGTTTTAGGGTTTTTGTGTGTTTTTTTTTTCCCTTGATTGCCGTCAATATGGGATGAGAGGGAAAAGGAATTTAGGGTTTTTTGAGATATGTGAAGCACGGTTGGAATGAGAAGAATTAGGGGAGATGGAGCCGAAAATTTTGTGTCATTAAGGGTGATTTGCAACTTTCCAAATTTGCCAAAAATCTTTCATACTTATCTCTTAATATTTTGTACATGCTTTTTAAATAAACTTGACCCATAAGTGACATGTTTATGTGCCATAATTTATATCATAAGGTTTATGCATAATTTCATGTAATACTTTAGATTATGAGTTCATATTGTATGGTCTCGAGTCATAACATGTTATATAACTCAAATTTTAATTTATAGCGTATTTTATAAGTTCTTAAAATTTCAAAATTAGAGGGTATTTTAGTCTTTTTGGATTATATAAATTTCGGGGTTTTACAAGAACCACCAGCACCACCAGAACCACCAGAGGGACCAGCTCCATTACGAAAATCGTTGATCATCCGAGTGATCACCTCGTTGGCATTAAGCCCTGGTAGCAGATTGGCTATAGCATTAGCCACTAACTCCTCCAGATTAGGGATTTGCTCCTCCCCTTCAGAATAGTCACCATGACGAGTAACAACCATCTACAGGATTTTCAAAAGATTAGAAAGATCAAACAGAAGATGATAGAGCAGGAAAGAAAACATGGCAGAGCAGAACAGGAAAAGAGTACGCGAAAGGAAACCTAATGTCTACCCAATCCTCACAGGTCAATAGCCTAAGCTCTAAGGTTTCTTTGAATGCCTGTTGCTCTGATACCATAAATTGTAACACCTCAACCCGACAAGGGTAAAGATATCACAACAATGGTGGCATATCATAAGTCACAGAATATTCAATAAATAAAAACATCAAAAGTCTTAACATTAAATCCAAGATAAGTCAACACGACTTAAATCAAAATGCAAGACAAGATAACTGAAGTACAAAATCCAATATTCAAATGCCTAAACAATGGCATATCAAAATAAATAGAAGTTCAAATGGTAAAGCTAAATAAATAAGGTCAAAACTCCAAATTAGATTGCTCTCATCCCAAAGCTAAAACCCAACTACTAGCTTAAGTACCTGCCGTAGGAAAAGAAATGCGGCTGAGCTACGAGAGCTCAGTGAACAGATATATAGATAACAAAAGCAATAATAGACAGCAGTACAAGAAATCAGGAACACAGATCATACAGACATAATCAAAACGAAGGAATAGGAACAAGGAATAAATAAGGAATAAGAATAAATAAGATTTATAAGATAGGAAAAAGAAACAGAATTCTATCACAAGCCCAGAAAACAGACAATAACATAACAATATAATCCAACTAACCTATATAGAGTGATCAGCTCTCAGATAATGTGAAAGACGTGTATCGCACACACCATCAGTCACCAGATATAATAAACAATAAACATATAACAATTTCAGATAATAGATCAAATCTAGGATGCATCCATACGCCCCTGCAGACAAATCATAATCATAATGGCCATAGAAAATAATAAATAAGGGACGGAACAGGTCATCACTCTCCTGCCCTAGAGTCATGTCAAAGGTGCATCAATGACATGGACATGAAACCCTCATGCCTAGTGATTGGCTCAGATATCAACTGTAGGTCAAAGGTCAGATGTACTATCAAAATAATCAAAAGCCATATCTTAAGGGTACATGGCAAAAAGGTTCATGTCAAACAGTTCAGAAATAAATGTCAAAGGTTCAAATCAAAGTTTAAGAAAAAGGTTCAGGATAGAAGATCATAGCAAATGGTTCAAAACAAAGATCACATCAAAAGCTCACAAACAGAAGGGAACATAGCAATGGTATAGGGAATCTGATGAACTCAAATAAGTACATTTTATTACCATCATTTATCCTATTAATTTGACTTGTTTTACTATATTATGTATGAGGATTGATACTTAATCGTTTACTTTTGTAATTCTCAGTTGAAAACAAGCATTTGGTGAAACTTGGCGATTTTGGACTAATTATGGAGCAAAACATGCATAAAGTGAAGAGTCTACTGAAATGGACAAGATCAAGTCAAATCTGCTCCAGATGCGCCGCATCTCACTCATTACATGCGCCGCATCACTATCAAGATCTCACCAGATACGATCTAAGATACAAGAGGACATGCGCCGCATCCAAAGATGAAGATACGCCGCATCTTCTGGCGGTGTACGAATATTCCTGAATATTATAATCTTGGACCCCACGCGAAGTTAAGTACATGCGCCGCATCTACTTACTAGATGCGCCGCATCTCACCCTCAGACAGAAACTATAAATACCCCAAGACCAGACGAATTTCGTACGACATATATTATAACCGAAGACCGAAGACCAGAAACCTAGGACGAATTCAGTCAAGGTAGCAGCACAAGACACACCCAAATCAAAGATACAAGAGCTGTAAGAAGGTGCTGCATGTGTTTAATTCATTAAGTATGTTTTTGTTTTTTATTGTTTTGTAACGTGACAACGGAAAGGTTGCACTCCCTTAAAACTGCTTTCTCATTAATTAAAGTTTATATGTTGATGTCATTGGTGACTTTTATTAGTGCATTGATAACCTCTGTGTCTAGCTGAGCGTTGATCGGGTCGCCATGCCTCTGCCCTCGCCTGTTTATTAGATGCCTATGTATTCTATGGTCTGTAGAAAAGTAGGAGAAAGATAAACGGGATAGTCATAAGTAATCATTAAGGGTTTACTCGCCGATAAGATTAGAACCAACGAGAAAGGACTTAATCTCGGTGCGTTGCATCGAACTATACACTTCATATAACACTAGCAATAAAACAAGTGACAAACTACTTATCATAAGGACAGCCCTCTTATTGTCTCGAGTATTTATCTGTGTACGTGCGTGCTACTTGCTGATTCGTGCCTATTGGTTTAAGTTTATTATTTAATTGCAAACAAATCGTGCCAGTCTCTCAGGCTGAACCCCCTTGCGTTAGAATAGATTGTATAGCTAACTTAATATATTAAAATACTGATTAGAATAACTAGATAATACGTTCCACTCTTAGTGATCGACACTCTACTTACCATTATATTCATACTGACCGGGTACACTGCTCGTTAGGTGTGTGTGTTATTGATAAGTCGGCTAAATATAAATTTAAAACTTGAGTAGGCATTAAAACTGCTAAACCGCAACGACACACGCAGCAACATCAAGTTTTTGGCGCCGCTGCCGGGGAGTGAATTGTTATTATCTGTTAATTTGATTAGTATTTTAATTAGGTTTTTAATTTTTTATCTAACCGCTTATTTTGTTGTGTATTAGCTTAATTTGCATTCATTGTACTATTTTGCATATTTTCTGTTTTTGTGTGTTATTTGTTTGCTTTTATTTGTGTTTATTTTTGTGTGTTTTTATTTTGTTTTTCGTATTTTTTTGTGTGTTCTGCTATCGTTGTACTGAGCTAAATCGAACGATACGGCGCATCTGATTTTTCAGATACGGCGTATTGCGTTCAATTTTTATAAATACAACGCGTTTAATTAATTCGATACGACGCATCTTTTCCCCAAGATACGGCGTATCTGTTTTTAATAAGAAAATTTTTCTAAGCGATAAAGTGATACGACGCATCTTTTCCCCAAGATACGGCGTATCTGTTTTTAATAAAAAAAAATTTTCTAAACGTTAACGCGATACGACGCATCTGTTTAAACAGATACGGCGTATCTATTATTTTAATTAAAAACAGTTAGCGAATTATTAAACAGATACGGCGTATCGATTTTTATCGATACGACACATCTTCTGAATAAAAAATCTTATATTTTGAAACGTAACGAAAATACGGCGCGTTAACTCTTGTTAATACGGCGCATTTAATTTTTAATAAATATCGATTTTTGATGATTAAAACAGATACGGCGCATTCTAATTTCTAAGCGGCGTATCTATTTTCTGAATAAAGTCTGATTTAATTTTAACGATTATAAGATACGGCGTATCCAACCTTTTGGATACGGCGCATCGTCTGCAGATATCAGTAACTTTAATTTTTCGTATTCCGTTTTCGTTGTTAATTTTCTGATATATTACTTTCTCGAGCATACCCTACTGATAGTTTTGTGTTGATTTCAGGAAGTGCATGACCAGGAGTTCTACGAAGAACTTGATTCAACCTTTCGAAGATCCTGAACGAGTTTTTCATTCGCTTAAAAGGCTTTTCAACACAAAAAGCTTTGATACTTCAAGTTCATTCGAGCTTGATTATTTTTCTGAAGAGAAAGAGGAAGAAGAAACAGAAACAATGGGCGAAAACACTACTATGGAGGAATACATGAACAAAACCCGTACTGATTACACTTCAGGAGTTGCTAGACCAAAGTTTGATGACAAGTCAAAGTTTGAATTGAAAGGTCAGTTTCTCAAAGAGCTAAGAGAGAATGCTTTCAGTGGATCGGAACATGAGGATGCTAATGAGCATGTTGAAAAGGTCCTCGAGATTGCGGATTTGTTTACTTCAGAAGGAGTCACTGACGATCAAATCATGCTAAGAATCTTTCCACTCTCACTCAAAGGAGCTGCTAACAAGTGGCTAAGGAATGAACCTGCTAGTTCAATCACTACATGGGAAGATTTGAAAAGCAAATTCCTGAAGAGATATTGTCCACCTGCTAAGACTGCTAAAAAGATGGAGGCTATCAACAGTTTCAAGCAAGAGCCTGATGAAACTCTTTATCAAGCTTGGGAACGATTTAAAGATTTACTGGTAAAATGTCCTCAACACTATCTAACCGCTATGCAGGAGATAATATTGTTTTATCAAGGATTGGACGTGCCTACTAGACAAATCTTGGACGCTAAGGGAGCTGTGCCTCAAATGAGTGCAGCCAATGCCAGGAAAGAAATCCAAGAAGCTGCTGATCATTCTCAGAAATGGCACGATGGGACCTCTACTAGATCTAAGAGCAGCACTAATTTTGACGGGATTGCTGCTATTCAAGTTCAATTGGATAAAATTAGTAGAGAGATGAAGAAGCGTGATGAAAGAGTGTATGCTGCCCAAGTTGGATGTGAAAAGTGCGAAGGACCTCACTACACTAAGGATTGCCCGAATAAGAATGAAAGTGAGACGTTTGAAGAAGCATATTACACCCAATTTGGACAACCATTCCGACCTTCGGGAAGATTTAGGGAAACTACCCCGGGATTCTATCAAAAGAACAACTTTAATCCCGCTTATCAAGAGAGGAGGCAGACTTTAGATGACACTCTAAAGCAAATTATGGCCGATACTGCTAAGAGACATGAAGAGAATACTGCTATGATCAAAGAAATCCGAGCTTCAACGGACTCTACTACAAGAAATCAGGGAGCTTCGATCAAAGCATTGGAACAACAGATTGGTCAAATGAGCAAAGTTCTTCAAGAAAGGGGATATGGAAGTTTACCTAGCTCAACTGAGACCAACCCAAGGGATCATGTCAAGGCCATAAGCACCACTGAAGAAGTCACTCCTTACTTGCCTAGAAGATCGATGAATGGTAATGATGGTGCAAGACCCGAATTTTTCTTTAATTCTTCAATCAGCATAAGGAGACTACTTAAGGAAAAGACAAAGATTGAAGAAGAGATCAAGGCTACAATGAAAGAAGGGAGCTCTGCAACCGATTTAAAAGCCTTGCCTCATAAAGAAAAAGACCCAGGAAGTTTTACTCTACCTTGTTCAATTAATGATATATCTTTCAATAATGTGTTAGCTGACTTAGGAGCTAGTGTTAGTGTTATGCCTCTTAAGACATTCACTACCCTAGGACTAGGTAAATTAGCACCGACTAAATTGCTTATTGAATTGGCTGATAAAACGGTAAAACGACCTGAAGGGATTGCTAATAATGTGCTAGTTAAGATCGAGAAATTTATTTTCCCTGTAGACTTTGTTATATTAGATATGCCCGAGGATGTTAAGATTCCTTTAATCCTTGGAAGACCTTTCTTGTCTACTGCCCATGCTAAGATTGATGTGTTTAAAAGAAAAATCTCGTTAAGAGTAGGGAATAATAAACTAGTCTATAAGTGCCAAGATCCTGTTAAAAGCATAATTAGAGGTGTCTATGTGCTAGGATTGAGAGAACGTATGGACCTTGATCTTGAAGCTAGACTTATGGGAGAAACATTAATTCAAAACAACTCAACTAATCCTAATCATGAGAACTTTGAGGAATTTATTGACCTTAATGTACCTACCGAACTTAGACGCGATGTTGTCAATGATTCTGATGATGAGTGGTATGATTGTGTAGTAATTAACAAACGTAGGAGAATAGTTGAGAAAACAAATTTGAATAATGATGTGTTTATTGAACTACCACCCCACCTTGCTTATTTATGCTTACATGATAATAAGAATTTCCCGTCTATCATTTTGTCATCTCTGCCCGAAAGCGACAGAACTTTGTTCATACAGATATTAAAGAAGAACGGCGTGGAAATTAAGGACGAGCAAGGAGTGTTCAATATTACTGAATTAGGAATGAGGGAGCGCGATGTTTCCGACTCCTTCAATGATCGATACTGATGAGCTGAACGTGAGTCTAACTTGAAGACTCTGGAATAAAGACAAGTGCTTACCGGGAGACAACCCGGATTTATCTTTTAATTTTCTGTTTGTGTCGAGTCAGTCAGGCCACAGAGGATACGGCGCATCTCAATTCTGAGATGCGACGCATCTCCTGCAAATGGTCATATCTTACTTTATTTTATTTTTTCTGCATTTTATTTTCCGACTTTAAAACTTTTTATCAGTTTATTTTAATGCGGCGCATCCCTGGTTAAGGATGCGGCGCATCTTTTATTCTGATCCGTAATTATTCCAGGCTCGATACGGCGTATCTTCTTCCATAAGATACGGCGCATCGACTGACCTGATATTTTCATTTTTAGTTTTTATGTTTTATTTTTCCTAACTACTAATGTGTTATGCAAGTTGAACCTTTCTTACCTTAGGTGTGTTTTGAAGCCTTGGTGGTATTATAGATTCCTGCATTTCCTGTGGATACATCTAATATGAAGCTTAAACGTTCTAATCCACAAGAAAGATGATTTTTGCTCTAATACTAATGGAGGATCATACCGAGCAAATCTCAGGGGAGTTTTTCTATTCTAATTCTTTTATTTTCCAGTTTTTTTTAACCTTTAATACAAACAACGAGGACGTTGTTTAACTTAAGTGGGGGGATTGGAGAATTAGAACACTTAACACTTACTTGTCCTAAACTTTTCAAAATATGCTTAAAATGTGCTTAATATATCAAAATTTAAAATTTTTTAGCATGTTTTTGTTTAAAGTCTAAGTTGCATAGCTGCACACATGACGTTATTTTCAAAAATTGTGATTTTTCAAAAATTCACAAATCTATGAGTGTGCCGGTGACTTGTAAACTTTAGAACTTGGCTTGTATACTATTCGAGACCACCATAATGAGTATTATTTATATAATTGGAATGACTTGTCTAAATTGGTAAATTTCTAGGATTACACCCAAATAGCCTTTATATGTTATGTGATATTAGCTAACTACACTGGTTAGTTAACCCCCGTATAAACCCTTTTGTTACTCTCACTTTTAGAGTAAGATACCCCTAGAAAAACATTCAGAGCCATTCCTTTCGTTTCTTACACCTATGTTTAAAATGTTTCGTTACACCCTTACACCTTAGCCTACCCTGTAGATTAGAATCCGTGGTTGGTTAATTGCTATAGGCAAAGTGTGTTTCCTTACATTACCTGTGTTCGCGTGCGTAATTCATTATCTATGGTTAGGTCGGAAAATTGCACAATGCATTTGGAGTGAAAGTAAATATTGTATATTTTTGAGTTTATTTTTCGTGTGTTTACTACTTTCACTATTACCGTTATTTCTGAAGTATGAAAAGTATGGAAAAATTATCCAGAATTATCATTATAGTAATGGTGTGAAATTTTACACATCTATCTTTATGTTATCAAAAAAAAAAAAAAAAAAAAAAAAAAAAAAAAAAAAAAAAAAATCGAAAAAATGAGAAAAGAAAAAGAAAAAAAGAAGAGTTGGATGTTTGATTTAACCAACGATGTAAAGTTATGTAAGTGGTCGATATCACCACTTGTTGTTATATATTTATGGATTGAAATGGGAGTTGGCAGTTATGGGAACGTCAACTAAGGTTTATTCTTTGATTAAGATCTTGTTGAGTATAATTCGTGTCTACCTAAAGCGTGTGTTTCAAGTGTTAAAGCGTGAGTTATTCAATGATATGAGTCTTATTCATGGGATGGTTGGGATAGTGATTAACCACACTTAGGATTTTAATTTATTTGTTTTGATTGTTATTTTCATTTTACACCAATTTACATCCCAAATATTATCCATGCCCTATTATTCTTTATCCAACCAAACCTTTGATTTATTGAGATTAGGGATTTGAGAAATCTTAAGTATCGTAGTCGTGGATTCGGCTATGTATTTATGATTTTTTCGCCCTTTTTGATATATTATTATTGGTGAAAGTTTGGACCTATCTTTAGCCTATTCGAGTTAAGGATTTGAGCAATTGCAAGTATCGTGTTCGTGGATTCGATCATGTATTTGTGATTTTGTCGCCTTTTCTGGAATTTGAGATCGATGGAGATTAAGAATAATTAACCCTTAAGCCTAAAAACCCTTTTTACCGCTTTAGACTTGTTATTCCTTAGCTTTAGTGGTGGAGATGTGTATACTTGCCAAGCTTATGATAGAATATTCGTCGCGACTGGACAGTTAAACGATTAGATTTGCTTTTATCAGATTATTTTATTTTTCTTCTAATTCGTTAAGTGTTTAGTTGTGTGATTATGATAAAACGATTACATGCTTAATATAAAAATACATCCTAATGTCTTTTAGGATACATTTTCATAAGTTTTAATCTAAGGTTTACTTGGGGACAAGTAAAGTTCAAGTGGGGGGATATTTGATGAACTCAAATAAGTACATTTTATTACCATTATTTATCCTATTAATTTGACTTGTTTTACTATATTATGTATGAGGATTGATACTTAATCGTTTACTTTTGTAATTCTCAGTTGAAAACAAGCATTTGGTGAAACTTGGCGATTTTGGACTAATTATGGAGCAAAACATGCATAAAGTGAAGAGTCTACTGAAATGGACAAGATCAAGTCAAATCTGCTCCAGATGCGCCGCATCTCACTCATTACATGCGCCGCATCACTATCAAGATCTCACCAGATACGATCCAAGATACAAGAGGACATGCGCCGCATCCAAAGATGAAGATACGCCGCATCTTCTGGCGGTGTATGAATATTCCTGAATATTATAATCTTGGACCCCACGCGAAGTTAAGTACATGCGCCGCATCTACTTACAAGATACGCCGCATCTCACCCTCAGACAGAAACTATAAATACCCCAAGACCAGACGAATTTCGTAGGACATATATTATAACCGAAGACCGAAGGACAGAAACCTAGGACGAATTCAGTCAAGGTAGCAGCACAAGACACACCCAAATCAAAGATACAAGAGCTGTAAGAAGGTGCTGCATATGTTTAATTCATTAAGTAGTTTTGTTTTATTGTGTTAGTAAACTTTAATTCATCAAGATTGGTGGCTTGTGTAACGTGACAACGGAAAGGTTGCACTCCCTTAAAACTGCTTTCTCATTAATTAAAGTTTATATGTTGATGTCATTGGTGACTTTTATTAGTGCATTGATAACCTCTGTGTCTAGCTGAGCATTGATCGGGTCGCCATGCCTCTGCCCTCGCCTGTTTATTAGATGCCTATGTATTCTATGGTCTGTAGAAAAGTAGGAGAAAGATAAACGGGATAATCATAAGTAATCATTAAGGGTTTACTCGCCGATAAGATTAGAACCAACGAGAAAGGACTTAATCTCGGTGCGTTGCATCGAACTATACACTTCATATAACACTAGCAATAAAACAAGTGACAAACTACTTATCATAAGGACAGCCCTCTTATTGTCTCGAGTATTTATCTGTGTACGTGCGTGCTACTTGCTGATTCGTGCCTATTGGTTTAAGTTTATTATTTAATTGCAAACAAATCGTGCCAGTCTCTCAGGCTGAACCCCCTTGCGTTAGAATAGATTGTATAGCTAACTTAATATATTAAAATACTGATTAGAATAACTAGATAATACGTTCCACTCTTAGTGATCGACACTCTACTTACCATTATATTCATACTGACCGGGTACACTGCTCGTTAGGTGTGTGTGTTATTGATAAGTCGGCAAAATATAAATTTAAAACTTGAGTAGGCATTAAAACTGCTAAACCGCAACGACACACGCAGCAACATCAGAATCCTAATAAGGAAAATGAAAAGCAGAAAGAAGGGGATGAAAAACCCTTACTGAAAAAGGGCAGAATATCTGTACCTTATTAGCACAGTAGAAAAACAAGAAAGCAAACACGAAACGGAAATCAGGGCTTCTCCTTCTTCACACCTAAAGAAGTAGAAGACGGAATTACAAAATATTCAAACTCAGACTATTACTTTTAATTTACCTTTCCATTTTAATAACTTTCTATTTTTAGTAACTTTCCAGATTTAGTAAGTTTCCATAATTAGCAGGTTTCCATATTTAGTACGATATTAGTACCCCAGATTAGGTCAAGTTCTTATTTAAGGATTATTATGGAATTTAAGTATATTTTATCAAGTTACAAAAGTTTAGGGTTAATTATGACAAGTATACATAGTTTAGGGTTTTAATAGTAAATTTACCAAAGTTGAAGGTTTAAAAATAAAAGTATCATAATTATCCATTCGAACCCATAGGTTTTCCAGAATTACACATTTAACCTTTAAGTTTCACAATTTACCATATACACCCCTTTAGTTAATTAATTTACAATTTACCTTATAATTATATAAATTACAATCTAACCCTTATCATAGTTACATTTACACATCAAGCCCTTTATTTCACAAATTTACAGAAAATACCCCTTTAAATATATTAAGTGTACGACAGCCCCTTAAGTTTTGGAAATTACAAAACAAGTCCCTTATATTTACAAAACTTACAATTCGATTTATAAATTATTAACAATTACATATTAAGTCCATGAATATTCAAAATTACCCATTACACCCTTCATAATATTATTTACACCGAGAACCTTAAAGTTTCCAGAAATTTCACTTTTAGTCCCTTCTTTTATTTAAATTCCAATTCGACACCATATTTACAAAATAATTCCTTATCTCGCCCAATTTACATATAAGACCCTCATGTTATAATTTTTATATATTCTCCCAGATCTATATAACATTACAAAAATATCCCACAAGTTTTAAAAATTACAAAAC
Organism: Artemisia tridentata subsp. tridentata; assembly: GCA_021014915.2. Classification (NCBI taxonomy): domain Eukaryota; kingdom Viridiplantae; phylum Streptophyta; class Magnoliopsida; order Asterales; family Asteraceae; genus Artemisia; species Artemisia tridentata. Next base: position 183,780,291 of record CP139503.1, read on the forward strand.
ACCCCCTTTACATTTTATTTTTAATTCGGTATACAAAAATATATATCAAAACTAAACCCTAATAATCCCAATCATTATGTAATAATTATATCATCATAGTACAACATTTATATCTAGGTTTCATCATCCAAAACCCTCATCCAATCGGTTTTAATATTTTTCACGATTTTCCTTTATTTTCTCATAAAAATACGATAACCCAAATAAATTCGAAAGCCACGATTTAGGACCCAATAATTCGAATGACCATTTTTATTATGATATACAAAGCATATAGAACTCATGAAAATTACATAGTAAGCTCAGAAAAATCGCATGTATTTTAGATAGCCCGATTACGTTTTTAGGGTTTATTAGCTCGTTATTTGTCATACGATTTATATAGTGTGCATGATTCGATTCCACCATTTTTCACACGTTATATATGATAAGGAGAGTGTTATAAAAATACCAGAAAATTTATAGAATGAAGGAATCACACGTTGTGATTTTATGTGAGTCGGTACAAGGTTTTTCGACCCAAAAATTCGCCACGCCTAAACGAACGATCCCAGAGGTGTGTAGCTATTTTTCCCACCTTCTTGGAACTAGGAAGAACACCAGAAAAATACTCCTTTGCTTCAGAAAATTTGGATCAAGTGTGTGTGATTTTTGTGTGTATCGGCTATTAGTTTTTAGGGTTTGTTGGCAAATAAAAATTATGGGGTTGGTTATATGATAAATGCCGAGCATCAAGGGGGAGGAAAATGGCTATAGAACCGGTCTTGATTGACCAAGAAATCAATCTTCCATATTTAGATTATTTCCTTTAATTAATTTGTATTTTAAATGATTTTAAATAATAACAAATATATGTAAGGTGTTTTAATTCGGCCCATGTAGTTTTTAAAAGTGTAATTATACTCTTTTGTACATTGTAAAAATATTAGAAGCTTGCCTCAAAATTATCTCACTTGATTTGTAGTTCGTTTGCAGAGATTCAGGATTAATTCGGTACTTTAATTAAGCTTTAATTCATTTTTAAAGTTGCAGGGGTAATTTGGTAATTTTACAGATTATCTGAATTTCAGGTATTACATGAACTCTAGAACTTCACGACTAGGACTTCACGACTTCAACACGACCGCTTCACAACTTCTATGCTACGGCTTCACGACTTCAACACAAGGACTTCACGACTAGGACTTCACAACTTCAACACGACCGCTTCACAACTTCTATGCTACGGCTTCACGACTTCAACACTAGGACTTCACGACTAGGACTTCACAACTTCAACACGACCGCTTCACAACTTCTATGCTACGGCTTCACGACTTCAACACTAGGACTTCACGACCTCTACCTTACGGCTTCGCGACTTCTATGCTACGGCTTCACGACTTCTACCCAACGACTTCACGTCTTCTAAGCTACGACTTCACAACTTCTACACCACCGGTTCACGACTTCTACACCACGGCTTCACAACTTCTACACTATGTCTTCACAACTTCTATACCACAACTACTTATACAACTTCTTTACTACTTACACACAACACTAATCTACTATACACACCTTACACACAAATGAATGAATGATTTACAAACTTTGTTAAACTAACAACTTAAGTAACAAGATGATACTAAGTTGTAATACTTCTAATCTTGATTGATAGACGTATTCTTCTTTTGCACTTGGATGGATAAAGCTTGGATCACTTGGAGACCAATGCTTAAGAGAATATGATCAAAGGATTTTAGAAAGTATTTACAAGGATTAGAGAGGATTTAGAACAGAAAGTTTAGGTTGCAAAAGGTGAGTAAAAATCCAGGGGAAGGCTGGTATTTATAGGCAGAAAAACTGGACAGCTGGAGGCTACTGGAGCGTGGCCGGCCCCCTTAAATAGGGGGCGGTCCCCTTAATTTTAAGGGGGCCGCCTAGCATAATTAAGGGGGCCGCCCTCCCTAGCCGTTGCCCAGTTTTATCTTTTTGTGGGGAAGGTTTTTCTGGAACATATTTACTGATTTTGGTTGAAAATTTGAATTCATAAATTTATAATGAATTAAACCTTTTTATTTATTACCAAGAATGTTTTTCTAAAAGATATAAAATGTTTTTGACATTTTATAAAAAATCTAGTGTTTAAGAAAATGTTCCTTTGATCATATAATGCATTAAGCATTAGTTCATTCATACCTTAAGTGATTTGAGTTGTAGAAATAGATATTTACAACTAAATACTTGTTTACGTCATAATTTTCCGATTAATGATTTTACATTTTGTGATTATCAAAACGTAGAGATATAAAAAAATATTAATAACGTGTTTAGGCATTATTTATATCAACAATAACGTTATTATTATTATTAATTATAAAATAAAAGTATTTAATAATAATAATAATAATAATAATAATAATAATAATAATAATAATAATAATAATAATAATAATAATAATAATAATAATAATAATAATAATAATAATAATAAATCCTATTATTATTATCTTTAGTAAGATTAGCTTTGCAATAGCTAAAGGAGCGAGGGCTCAGTTAGTGTCTCGGCTTCCCACAAATTTTTTGTAAATCCTAAAAGTGATGTTTTATAATAATAATAATAATAATAATAATAATAATAATAATAATAATAATAATAATAATAATAATAATAATAATAATAATAATAATAATAATAATAATAATAATTCTTTTTTAACAATAATAGTTGTAATTCAAAATTTTCATCCAACTTGTTATATTATCTGAATTTTTTCATTTGATGTAACCAGAGTGAGTGACAATTATGTTGTAAATCAAAAAACCTACGTAATGTAATATGAATTATAATTCATTCCATTCTACAAGCCAAACAACTTGTGTAATGTAAACGCTTACATAATTGGAATTAAATTTTAGTTTCTTTACATTCTTATACTCTCAACTCAAAAAACAGATTTTTTTTCTTTTCTTTCTTATACTCTCAACTCAAAAAACGTCTAAAAAACAAAACACCAAAAATACGTCGCTAACAAAACGTCCCAACACACAATCCCAATTTTTTTGGGTCACTCGCCAACCGTTAATTCTCAACCCGCAAATTTTGTTTACGATACACAATCACAAAGTGTCACACCCCCAAAATCTGTAGTTGCAGCGGAATGGATTTCCGGGGGCGTAACGTACATGGTCAACAAAGTACAAGGAATAAAGAACGACCTCTAAGTGAGTCGTTGTAAGATACTGCAAAAATCCATTGTAATAAATCTCGTTGATTAATAATAATCTGGTGTTACCGTTTAATAAAACCCATTTTTACGGGGAAATTTAAATTTTTCTCTTATTACTATTCTTACCACGTCACAATATCACGATAATTACCGAATAATGATACGTACTTCGAGACACGATTATACACAAACTACCATTTTTACTAAACTTGAATCTCAATAATCATGATGAGTACAAATAAATTTGCCACCTTAAACCTATTTAAATTTTCCTAATTACAAGTAATTATTACTAATTACTTCACTAAATTAAACCAAGCCACCAACCAACCGGACCCTTAATTCTTCAGCCCATCAACACCCCTACAGCCCATCACCATCACTCAGCCACCTCACGCTGCACCAAACCCAAGCCCACACACCCTTTTTATTAATTCAGGTGGTATACGATTTCACAACCATCTCCAAATCAGCTCACGTTCTCTCAAATATTAAACGCAACCCTCGAATGTTTCTACACACTCTTATTTACTACCCACTAGACTATAATTGTGTCAAAACTCAGAACTAAATATCAAGTATTGCTATGAATTTCAAAGCCAAATCGTTCGTCCCAAAACTACCCATACGTATATAACAAAACTTCTAAAACACAACCATTTTGAACCCCGATTGATCCTACGTTCCACCAATGATATTTTTAACTTAACATAATGTTTAGAATAAGAATTAGACAGCAGGAGATCTATATGGCACGCTAACTTCATTTGTTGAAATAGTATAAAACAAAACGTGTGAATATATATCACAACAACAAAAGATAAGATTTCCTATCCTCTAAAAATATTTCCTAAGATCTCATAAGTTTAGAAACATGCCACCTATGTACTCTAACCACTGGTCATCCATAGTAGAGACATGTGTGAAAATCTTAAAAAGTATTATATAAACTTATACGTATACATGAAAGTGTGTAAACTACTTCTCTCTCACCCCTCTCATTCTCAGCTTCTTGCTACCATTCTTAGACCCATTTTGATCAACAAAGAACCCACAAGTAACTAGAAACCACCCCCATGCTCCATGGTTAACTCATTCGAAGGTATAAAGATTTATATGGAAACGTACATATAAAATCCTTGCAACTGTGAATCATCCTTGTGTCTAGCTCCACCATACGTGACCACTACCCACCCTTAGAGGTATAGTAAGTAAGATCCAAACTCATCTCCACTACATCTCGCACGTTAGTTTGATCACCATGCATCATTATTTATTTCATTAAAACGTATAACCCTTCTCTATTTTGAGCACACAGAAACTTATTTTGAACCATGTAAAATGTCGAACTCACTCTTGTGGAGTCTTAACAATCACCTCACACACCATTTTCTCGTTTAAAATGTCATCGCATGAATCATTCGAACGTATCAAAACTTTAATATCACATGTACAAAATATATGAGAAAAACACTTAGAATTATTTAAGAAGTTTGTACATAAAAGACAGCCCCAAGCCGCATAGTAAATGACTCAAAAACTCACGATTTAACTTAATGACTATATCTCATTTTTATAAGAACCATTAGACCTCATGACAAGCTACAGTTTTCGTATAAACATCATGTAAAAATGATCATGTTACGACCCTTAAAAAATGCCAAAGCTAGACGCACAAACTTATTTTGGAAACTGCCACAACAGTTGCGAGATGGGCTTTATAGCCCATTAAGCTGTTTATAAGCTGTTGAGCTAAGCTGACTTTTGAAGCTTTTCAGTATGAAAATAAGATGTAAAAAGTGAACTTTTGAACTTACCCAACTCACTCAAAACGTACGAATTAAAAAGAGTTAACGGGTTAGAGTTATGACTCGTTAAGGGTCCATTAAGATGGAAAATAGGCTATAGACCAAATAAGCAGTTAAAATAAGTTGCATTGGACTTAAATAAGCCTCAGAAAAATTCGCCCACTTTTTCCTCATATTTTTGACACTTTTGGACTAACAATGTAACGCAAACTCACTTAGAGGGACCAAAACTGCCAAGCCGAGAACTATGTGGACTGAAGCTGTGAAAACAGAATGTTTAGGGTATAAATGGACATATTATTGAATGCCAAGCCTTATTTGTACTTTTGGACAAGTTATGGACTATTATTAGACATTGGACTTAACGAAGGACTAACGATGTGACGCAAGCGCAGTTAGGGTAAAAAGAGTAACAGTTGAAAAAGGACAAGAACCAACAAATCTTACTTGACATTCTTATTTTATTTTTCCTTTTCACCCCATCACTTCATATGCATTCTCCTACTTTTAGTTACGTATTATTTAACGTTTGTTATTTATTATAAGTATCAACATTTTGAATTAACATTGCATAGCATTTCAACTCTTTTGAAAAAATAACATTATTTTTGAATTATAAGCACTTTAGGCATAACACTTTCCCACCCAACGATCAGATCGTTATTCGTCATTCGTTATTCATCATTCACTACTCATTTCACATCCACCACAAGTATTTGGTTAGATACTCAGACATTTGTATTTATCAGGTTTTGTATTGAAGTCAATACCATAATCACCCCTGAGTTTACTTTCACCATTACCAGTAACGCTTAAGGTGAGTCGTGGCCCCTACTCTTTTAATACTTGTTTTTAATAACTCTTTTGGGGGAGATACATGCTTCAAACTATTTTAAGTTTACGTTTATACTTTGAAAACTCTCATGATTTACTCAAAATCATCAACTATGCTTTACATGTTTTGAATCACCCTTTGGAAGGGATATATGCTCGTTATACTTGCAAATTGCTTGCTTAGCTGAAACACTGTGTTTGAAAAATAACATTTTCAAACTATTGGTTGTAACATGATACTGAGACTCATTATATGCATTCATATAGCAATTGAATGTACAGCTAACTTTACTACGATATTTCTACATTTCACTGAAAATAATTGCCAAGACTAAAGTACGCATATTCTATGAACCCCTGAAACCTATATTGCCTAAGTTTACTATATTGCCATAAAGTCCCTCGATCATGAGCCATTAATCACTGCGGTGAGCGCGAATATAGTGAACAGCTTCGAAACTTGTTGGAGGCTGACGACCTATCCCACTAAATACTTTGACGGAATGCCTATGTGGTTAGTCGTATTTAGTCGCGATGCACTATATTTGAGAAAAATAGGAAGTTGGCAAAATCACCTATTACATGAGGGCTAACACCCATCAGTAACCTGATGTGGACACCGCCGTTTTACGGTACATTGTTAACGTTTTGCGTGTCATGAGGCTTAGGGCAATATAATTATATGAATGTTTCATATATATTTGGATACAGCTGTATTTAGTAAACCACCATTCCACACTGATAGACTTTAGACTTTATACTATTGCTTTCACTATGTGTTTGGATTATGTATCCTGTACTTGGAACTTAACTGTTATCATATGTGACTTAGTTTTGTCTTCTAATAAAGACAGCTCAATGCTTGGTATATCGTTACTTTTAAAATTTGACCCACCATTTCATTTCGAGCGTATGACAACGTAGCTCATTTTCATTTAAAACTTGAAACTTATGATCATCTGAGTTCATAAATGATTTACTTGTGGATTTTTACCCAACACAACTTGTTATTTACTTCATGAAGTACTAGTATTTATTTCAACTATCACTGTACACCTCTTGAATTTATTGAAAGAAAATTACTTTCTATTAAACTCCACGAACTCACCAACCATTGTGTTGACACTTTTAAGCATGTGTATCTCAGAAAATTAACGGAGCAGGACAAGACACGGAGCGGGCATTTTATATACTCTGATAAATTAAGTGGTGTAAAATCAAATATGTCATTCTTTCCAAATTATCACATCTTTTCATGGGATTTTCAAATCAAATATTTCACCTTTGCATCAAAAGTATTATTTTGAATGACATATAACTTTCAAAACGCCTCTTTCGAGCCATTTTCTGTAATTATGACACGATCCTCGCCGTAACACCCTAATTACTTTTCCGCTGCCACAAAATAATTTAGGGGGTGTTACAGTCGTTTAAAAACAAGCGTTTGATTTAAAGTTAACGTTTTTACAAAACATAATTATCAGAGTTCACCATCAAAATATAAGATTTAAATAAATAACCAAACGCTAAATAATGCAAGAAAATCTTCATCATGATGTGCTTCCAAAATGTGACTCAAAAATGCTCCATACAAAGAGGTGTATCATCACCTAATTACATGAGAATACACGCTAAAAGGGTCAACAATAATGTTGGTGAGATCATAGGTTTAAGTAAACAGTAATGCGGACCACAAGATTTCAATAGCAAGACAATTACAACAAATATAATGTCACAGCCAAAAATAATATACAGTGCCTAAGCTCATGACCCCGAAGCTCGACGTACTGGTATGCAATCAAGCATAATAATAATAATGCCCCAAATAAGTGTTTGCCATACACTCGGAAATAATCCGAATGATATGCATCCGTTTGACAGGTTGGCGCGACCAACTCGGACGGGGTGTCAACCCAAATAGATCTATTCATAACATCCGCGCTTACAAGTAATTAACGGTTCATGATTCAGAAGAGGACTTTAATGGCAATACGGTAACTTAGGCAAAGTAACAGTTTTAGTACTTGTGTCCGTATGTAAAAACAAGCAATGTATTCCCACCCCGAGGGTTTAGAAATCATGTATAAACAATGTAAAAATCGGGGCTATGAAACTCACCTTAGCAAAAGAAAATCTCGGTTGGTAAATTGGCAAACGGTAAATTAAGTCCGATAACTCTAATCGCGACCTAAATAACACATATATCTTAGGTTCGAAAACAAGGTCATGCACGCAAGTTCAGACTCTACTTTATCACTTGTACATGTTTATCGTCAAAAATTTAGTTGCGTCAATTTGACCGTTTATTTAGAAAATCACCCTTTTTAGAAAACGTAACTTGTTAATCTCGTGACCACATTTTAGTCGTCATGTTAATAGGTATTTCAAAAACCTCTAACGCGCCTAATAAGTGTATATAATGTTCTACCATTTTCGTTAACGTCATTTTAGCCAAAATACACTCTAAAGTGTCCAAAAATCCATTTTACACATTTCTAACAGCTTTTCTAATAGCAAAAATAAGCTGTCAACGTATATGTCGTCGTAAACTTTCTTTAGGCCATAACTTTTTCGTCGTAGCTCCGTTTCTTAAGTTTTACTTATCCCCGCGAAGGTATTTAAGTATACTATCGGATTTTTAAGGTCTCGGCTAGTCTAGTTACCATTTAGCATCAGTTTTCATTGCACAAAATTCCTAACAGCTTCAATTATTTTCAGAAAATTTTAGTTTTCGTCGCGTAACTTAAAACTAGCGTATCTTTTTCGTTATAAGCCCGTTTTAACTCATTCAAGCGGCTACGTTTTCGTTATTGAGTCTATTTTCTATATTTCTAGTCTAAACTTATTACCAAGCTACTGAGTTTCCTGTATTGATCAAAACGGGACAGATTCGTTATCAAAGTGTCAAACTATTTTTCCTAATCTTCTAGTTATTATAACCACTTAACAACAACTCCAAATCTAGTCCTAGTTCATCCATCAACTTCTCAACATAACAATAGTGATTTAACAATAACCTTAACAATATTCAAGAGTCCATGTAAATGATCATCAAGAATGTTTAAAATTACAAGTTTACTAACATATATATATATATATATATATATATATATATATATATATATAATGTTTTCATCACTTTCATGTGGAGATTTTACCAACTAGTTTACTTGTAATAAAAACTTGTTTAAAACATAACCTCTTGTTAAAAGATCATTGTGAATGTAAAACTTTATCAACATGTACCAAGTGATAACTAAGTATATATACTTGGGCTAGCATTATAACATGAAAAACATGAAGTTTTGCAAATGTAAGATTACTTACAAAAGAGATTAGTGAGATGAGAGCGTAAGACACTTGATTAACCACAAGATTAATGTTCCAAACCCTTGCTAGAGTACCTTAAGTATGCTTGAACTTAACCACAATCAAGATTTCTCCTTCCTTGCTCCTAGAGTGTGTTGACTTTTTGTGTATAGATGGGAGGTGATTATTATTATTTTTTTTTCCTCTTGAACTAGTTGGTGCAAAATGAAGGTAATGTGGTCTATTTATACTAAGGGTTTTCAAGGTCCTAGTAGTATGTCAAAATCATCATGGCTTGGGTGTGGGGGGAGTATGGTCGATTGGACTAAAGGGGGGGGGGGGTGGGGAGACAAGATCTCTTAGTCAAGACACCAAAGTCTGGGTATAGCCATATCCTTGATTTAAGGTAACATACCTTGCATTAATTGTAGTAGAATTTTTTTGTCCAAAGATTATTATGGTACCGGGGGGGGGGGGCGGCGGCACATGTGAGAAGAGTAGGAGTAGAAGACTTGTTTTGATACAAGAGTGTATATGTTGTATGTATTGGGTATTAAAAATAGGTATTGGTTGTTGGTTCGGTGATTAACGAAAGTTATACGTAATTAAACGTCAGAAATAAAGAAATTGCCTTATGTGTAAGGAAATATTTTTGAAACTTTGGTAATAATTTAGGAAGTATAAAAATACGTTAGAAATAATTGTTGGGAGAATTGGGTATATTGGGTGTTAAATTTTTAAATCACGAATAGCGTTTGTTGAATTGACAACCGTAAGTAATTAAAGAAAAGGAAATTGTTTTAGGGTTTAAAATTTGTAAACCGGAGTAGGAGCAAGGTACTGGAGCGTTGTGGACTAAATATAACCTAAGTCCTAGTGTACTTGAAATATACTCTAAGTGTCACGTTGGTCCAAGTAAAAATTATATGTAAATTGTTTTCAAATAAATGTCAAGAAAATAAATTCGAGTTTGTTGAATAGTATTGACCTGTAAATTAGCGGGTTGTCATAGTCTACCACCCATAAAAATGAATCTCGTCCTCGAGATTCAGTCAGTGTTGGTCATTGGATTGTTGTCGGCGAAAAGATGTGGATACTTTTGACGGATCTGGTCTTCTCGTTCCCAAGTGAACTCGGGACCTCGTTGAGAATTTCAGTGAACTTTGACGATCAGAATTCTACTATGCTTTAATTGCTTGACATCACGATCCATAATTTCTACTGGTTCTTCGACGAAATTAAGCTTGTCATCTAGCTGAATCTCTTCTAGCGGAATGATGAGGGATTCGTCGAATAAACACTTTTTGAGATTAGAAACATGAAAGGTGTTATGCACACTGCTAAGCTCTGGCTGGAGCTCAAGTCTGTATGCCACTGGACCGATTCTAGCTAGAATCTTAAATGGTCCAATATACCTAGGGTTCAATTTCCCGCGTTTCCCAAATTGTATCACACCTTTCCAAGGTGATACCTTCAACATTACCATGTCTCCAACTTTGAATTCTAAGGGCTTACGCCTCACATCGGCGTAACTTTTCTGACGGTCTCGGGCGGCTTTTAGTCTGTTCCGAATCTGAACAATCTTCTCGGTTGCCTCGTGAACAATTTCTGGACCGGTAAGTTGAGCATCTCCGACTTCGGCCCAACAGACTGGTGATCGGCATTTCCTTCCGTAGAGTGCTTCAAATGGTGTATCCTTTATACTTGTGTGATAGCTATTGTTGTAGGAAAACTCAATCAACGACAAGTGAGTATCCCAGCTATTACCAAAATCAATCACACAGGCACGTAGCATGTCCTCTAGTGTTTGGATGGTCCTCTCACTCTGACCATCGGTCTATGGATGATAGGCTGTACTCATATCAAGACGGGTTCCAAAGGCATCATTAAGCGATTCCCAAAATATTGAAGTGAATCGACTGTCTCGATCTGAAATGATTGAAACTAGTACACCATGTTTCGAGACGATCTCCTAGATATAGATTATGGTTAACTTATCCATCTTGTATGTTTCCTTAATGGGTAAGAAATGAGCTGATTTGGTGAGACGATCGACGATCACCCAAATAGCATTGTGACCGCTTGGTGTTTTAGGGAGTTTAGTGATAAAGTCCATAGTGATACGTTCCCATTTCCATTGAGGAATCTCTGGTTGCTGTAGTAAACCAGGCGGCTTCTGGTATTCGGCCTTAACTTTGGAGCAGGTAAGACATTTGCTGACATAAGTAGCAATGTCGGCCTTCATATTCGGCCACCAATACAGCTTTTTGAGGTCTTGGTACATTTTATCGGAACCTGGTTGTATAGAATATTTGGACTTGTGTGATTCGTGCATGATCAACTCTCGTAGGCCACCAAACTGTGGTATCCAACTCCTATCTTTGAAGCATAACATTCCATCGGATCTTTTTACGAAACCATTCTTACCTTCCGGCATTCCATGAAGATTCTCCTTAGGTCGGTTTTCTGTCTTAAGTGCTTCGGCCTGAGCCTCAAGAATTTTGGATGGAAGAGGCGAACTAATGGTCATACCCAATGATCTTACTCTTAAGGGTTTAAGTCGCTCTTTCCTGCTAAGGGCATCTGCTACTACGTTCGCTTTGCCAGGATGATATCGGATCTCGCAATCATAATCACTGAGTAGTTCTAGCCAATGGCGTTGTCTCATATTAAGCTCTTTCTGGTCTAAGATATGCTGAAGACTTTTGTGGTCTGTGTACATTGTACACTTAGTACCGTAGAGGTAATGTCTCCAAATCTTTAGCGCAAAGACAACTGCTCCTAACTCTAAGTCATGAGTTGTGTAATTCTTCTCATGAACTTTGAGTTGTCGAGAAGCGTAAACTATAACCTTTTCCTTTTGCATCAACACAGCTCCAAGTCCTTTATGCGAAGCATCACAATAAACTACAAAATTTTTCATTCCTTCGGGTAATGCCAAAATCGGCGCACTGCAAAGTTTCTGCTTCAACAACTGAAAGGTGGATTCTTGTTTCTCTCCCCATTCGTACTTCTGATTCTTCTGCTTTAGCTTGGTTAAAGGCTTCGCTATTTTAGAGAAACTCTCGATGAATCTTCTGTTATACCTGGCAAGACCTAGAAATTGACGAATCTCTGTGGGAGTCTTAGGTGTTTCCCAATCTTTAATAGCCTCGATCTTAGCTGGGTCAACATGCAATCCCTGGCTATCAATTATGTGCCCAAGAAATTGTACCTTTCGGATCCAAAAATCACACTTAGAAAACTTGGCGTACAACTTCTCGTTCTTGAGTAATTCTAAGATCGTCTTGAGATGTTCTTCGTGCTCTTCTTTGCTTTTAGAGTAGATTAGAATATCATCAATGAATACGATTACAAATTTGTCTAGGTACGGTTTGCACACACGATTCATGAGATCCATAAATACCGCTGGTGCATTAGTTAATCCAAACGGCATCACTTGAAACTCGTAATGACCATAACGAGTCCTAAAGGCCGTTTTCGGGATATCTTCTTCCCGAACCCTTAGTTGATGATAACCCGATCTCAAATCAATCTTCGAGTAAAAACTGGAACCTTGCAACTGATCGAACAAATCGTCGATTCTTGGAAGTGGGTAACGGTTCTTCACCATTAACTTGTTCAATTCGCGATAATCTATGCACATTTGTAATGATCCATCCTTCTTCTTTACGAACAAGATCGGAGCTCCCCAAGGCGAGGAACTTGGTCTAATAAATCCCTTGTCGAGTAGCTCTTGCAACTGATTAGACAATTCTTGCAACTCTGATGGTGCTAGTCGGTAGGGTGCTCTTGCTATTGGTGTCGCTCCTAGCACCAAATCTATCTGGAACTCTACTTGACGGGTAGGCGGTAGTCCAGGAAACTCTTCGGGAAAGACTTCTGGAAAATCTTGAACAATCGATACATCTTCCAATCGTTTCTCATCCGACTTCTTTTCGGTTGTGTGTGCTAGAAAAGCATGACATCCCTTCTTTATATACTTTTCGGTCTTGATACATGATATGATGCTTAATCGAGTTCCGCTTCGTTCACTACGGATAATCAAGGTTTCACCATTAAAAGGGAGATGAACAACCTTTTCGTCGCATATGATCCAAGCATGGTGTTTCGATAACCAATCCATACTGATTATGACGTCAAAACTACCGAGTTCGATAGGGATAAGGTCGATGTTAAATGGATGGTTTAGGAAATTAAAGGTACAATCGCGGATTATGGTGTTAGAGCTAACTAAGTTACCATTAGCTAATTCAATGTTGTAGGTGGTGTCTAAGGTGGTCGGTGAGATGCTAAGTAAAGGAGAAAAAGTAGTAGACACAAAACTTTTATCGGCACCCGAATCAAATAAAACTGAAGCATAACGACCATTGAGAAGAAACATACCCGTGACAGCGTTCGGGTCTTCTGTAGCTTCTCTTTTTCTGAGATTATAGACTCTTCCCCGAGCTCCATTATTCTGAGTTCCCTGATTCTTCTCCTTTGGGCATTGATTCTTGAAATGTCTTGTTTCGCCACATCCGAAATATGCTCCGGGAACCCTTTGATTTGTTGCAGAAGTAGGAGACCTATAGTCTTTGGTTAAGTGCCCAATTTTCTTACAATTGCCGTATGGAGTAGGGCAACGTCCAGGATTGTGGTGACGTTGGCACTTGTCACACTTTGGAAGAGTTCTTTCATAACCTTTCCTTTCAGTCGGGCCTGCTACATAAGCCTTAACGACTTCTTGTCTTTTGTTGGGTTGTTGAGCAGTATTTCCTCCCTGAGTAGTATCCCATTTTCTTTTGTTGTTGTTACTGTTGTGGTAGCGGTTGTTGTTGTTATTGTTGCGGTTACCATTATTGCCATCTCGAGCAGCCTTGGCTCGAACAAAGTTGAGCTATTGATCTTATTAATTATCTTAGATATAGATCTAAAACAATAAGTATAGAAACTGTTCTTGAAACAATATTAAATACTATGCGGAATCTAGTATTTAATCTTAAGAAGAATAATCAATCAAACACAATCGAATTCTCTCAAAAAACACTTCAATATATCAATACTGTTACTCAAAAGTAACAGGGTTACAAAAATCTTGAAGTGATTCGATTCTAACAATGATATTTCTATGATACGTACCAAACTCTAACCCTAGATCCTCCTTTTATAGACTAAGGAGTCCTAGTCGGTTACAATAGCTTTCTATAAAAGATAAATCTTTTCGTATCTATTCTATAATTATCCAAACATACTATACATAGTTATCTAATAAGCAGTAGAATACTAACTCTAGCAGTAGTATCCACTTAGCGTATTTCCTTGATCATCTCGAATACTCCAGCAGTAGAATAAATACACCAGCAGTAGTATGATTAAGCCTAGCAGTAGAATCATACTTGGTGAATTTTCCATTAAGATCCATGAGCAGTATTATCCAATCTGAAGTAGCAGCATCTTAAATCCCAACAATCCTCCCATAAACTTGATATTTTACTCCAAAATCATCAAGTTTCCTTTAAGCATAAACAAACACCAGGAGGATGCTTTCAAACACTTACTTCTTCATTTTTCTGAGTTGTCTTTGCATTTTTCTGATTAGATCAATAACCATCTGACTCCAACGATCAATGTGAAGTTTAATTGTTCCATTTACCAGCAAATCAAGTGTAGACTTAGCCAGAGGGTAATCCTTTTCTACCAGCATGTACATTTGAAGTCCTCACTGCATTACTACATTGTGAACTCCACATGACTCATACAATCTCCAAAGAGTAATTTTAGTACTTCTGCCCTGTTTCATCCACACTCTGTCTTCAGCATAAACTTCAAACATGATCTTTAGATCTCCCCAGAGTACTCTATCCAACTCATCTTCAGGCCTTGAATCTCCATTCTTTTCTTTGGTTAATCTCCACAAGGTCTCTAAATCTTCTCTATTAATGTTTCTGAGTAGTTGAGAAAATGACACAAACATTTGAGATTTTCCACCAGTTCTGTATATCTCCCACCAAGTAATCTTTCCTTCATATCAAGCTTTCCATCTAATGATAGGAGCTTTTGTTTGCAGAGGAACAGTATCAACAAATGTGTCATCATCATTGTCAACAATCTTAATCATTTGCTGTAGATCAGCTGTTTCCTTTTCATTCTCCTTTTGGGACTATTCTGAATGCTCTTTTTCTTCACTCTCAGACTCAGAACTCTCCACAACTTTTTGTTTATCAACCTTTCTCTTTTTCTTCCTTCCAACACTTTTCAACACTCTGCCAGTTCTTTTGACACCAATACCAGAACTTTCTTTCTCCTCTTCCTTCACAATCTTTTCTTTTACCTTCTTTTCTTTCACCTTTTCTTTTTCAACCTCAGTCTCCACCTTCTTAAACCTCTTAAACTTCTCTTTTTCCAACTCAGACCCCATTGGCACAAAGCTATCACTTTCATATTTTGCCCTCTCAAACATCTTTTGAATTTCATTATCTGAATATGGCTTCAACTGAACAAGCTTGTAGCCCTTCATGTTCTTCAAGTAATGCTCCTGAAATATTCTTATTTGTTTGACAGTTGGTGGTTTGAGCAACTTCTTCTTTTTCCTCTCAGCAAGATACCATTTTCTTCTTTGTTCTTTGTACTTTTTCATCAAATTTTCTCTTTCTTCCATTGTTTGTGTTTGTGTATCTTGTATTTCCTCTTTGACTTACTTCAACAACTCCATATCAGCTTCACACCTTATCCTTTCCTCATCCCAAGCATCCAATACAGCTTTTGTTTTGGCCTCATCTTCTTCATGTTTTCTTTGTCTTTCAAGTTCTACTAGATTTTCTTCCTCATACTCAGCTTGAATTTTCCTTGTAGCTTCTTCATTATACTTTTCTTGAAGCTCTCTTGGCCAGAACTCAAAGGGAACACAGGATAAGATTCAGGATCTTCTATCATTTTGCCTTTACCTTTTCCAGAATATGTATGTGATTGAGTAGGTTTCTTGCTTGGAATGGGTTCTCTAATGGTAACTCCTTTCACAGGAACCTTTGGAGGTGGAGGTGGTGGTGTTGTTTGCTTTGATGTTGGTTGAGGTTGTGATTGTGGTTGTTGTTCAGGTTCTGGTTGTGATTGTGGTGGTTGTGGTTGTTTTGGTGTTGATGATTTTGTAGCCTTAAGTTGTAACATCACCTTAGCCAAGCTAACATCATCATCCAACTCTTCAGCAGTAGAAACTCCTTGAGTGTTTGGAATTAAATGTTTTGAAGATTAGTGTTGAGAATTAAATGTTCACAAGGTTAGTACTGCTCAAGAAAATACACTAACAGTACTAACTGCTAAGTTAGTACTGCTAGTACAAAGAAGGTACTGCTAGTACAAAAAGGAAAATTCTCTAAGTGTCGATACTACTGCTAGTGTTGGAGTTTCTACTGCTAGTACAAGAATACTACTGCTAGTGTATCAGATACTGCTGTTGGAGTGAGTCATACTACTGCTGGATGGATAAGAATGAAGAAGATATTATTTGTATAAAAGTCAAATATATACGGTAGATAATATCTTAGATATGTGATCAGTCAACAAATTATAAACACAGAACAAGTTGTTTCTTTGCTACTGACACACATAACAAGCAAGTAGTTGACAAGACTTATCCATATTGTAAAGATCTCCTTTGTTCTATAAAAGGGAGATCTTAGCTTAGATTAAAGTGTGTGTCGAACACCAAAAGTGTGTGTGTGTGGGAAAACCAGGCTTAGGGTTTGGGTAGAAACCGCCTGGTTGTTATTTTTGTTTAACCTTAAGGATCTTATGATTCCTTGTTAGTATAGCTAACACGTTCTACACTTGATCACGTAGAATTAGGGTTAGTATGGTTTGTCATCTCAAGGATCTTAGTATCCCTGTTACAGTTCATTGATGTAACCGTATTATGATAAATAATATTGAGATGATGTGGAGAAAGTTTGGCAAAACCTTGTTGTGATAATATTGATTCTATGTTTGAATATTCCGCCTATGTTATCATGTTCTCTAGATCAATGTCTAAACAACCTAGAGTCCAAAACGGTCAAAGAACTTATAGATGTTGGTGAATCATAAGTTTTGTCACTGAGTCTCAACAGTAGGAACTTGCTCTGGCTCAGCAGTAGCTTATTTTTCACTAGCAGTAGGATGAATTACCTCAACAGTAGAATCATCCTTAGCCACTTTTGTACTATCATCAGCAGTAGATTCAACTTGAACACTAGCAGCAGCATCACCCAAACCTTTAATAGTTTCCACCATTACTTCTGTGTGTTTATTCAGCTGCTCTTCATTCAAAGTCTTCAATTTATCCCCAATCTGCTCCTTTTTGTCTTTTTCACCATTCTGAATGACTTCCCACATGGAGTAGTCAAGCATCTTGATGTACTGCTGAATTCTCATCTTCCACAGCTCATACTCACCAGGTTTGAGCATGGGTACTTTTGAAGCAGTTACCATATGATTGATTCGGATTCCATTGCTTATGTAGATGATGAACATATCTGAGTTTAACACAAATTCTTCTTGATATCAGTTTCTAGATCACAAGCTCTGATACCACTTGTTGATCCCAGTTGAGCTATTGATCTTGTTAATTATCTTAGATATAGATCTAAAACAATAAGTATAGAAACTGTTCTTGAAACAATATTAAATACTATGCGGAATCTAGTATTTAATCTTAAGAAGAATAATCAATCAAACACAATCGAATTCTCTCAACAAACACTTCAATATATCAATACGGTTACTCAAAAGTAACAGGGTTACAAAAACCTTGAAGTGATTCGATTCTAACAATGATACTTCTATGATACGTACCAAACTCTAACCCTAGATCCTCCTTTTATAGACTAAGGAGTCCTAGTCAGTTACAATAGCTTTCTATACAAGATAAATCTTTTCGTATCTATTCTATAATTATCCAAACATACTATACATAGTTATCTAATAAGCAGTAGAATACTAACTCTAGCAGTAGTATCCACTTAGCGTATTTCCTTGATCATCTCGAATACTCCAGCAGTAGAATAAATACACCAGCAGTAGTATGATTAAGCCTAGCAGTAGAATCATACTTGGTGAATTTTCCATTAAGATCCATGAGCAGTATTATCCAATCTGAAGTAGCAGCATCTTAAATCCCAACAATCCTCCCATAAACTTGATATTTTACTCCAAAATCATCAAGTTTCCTTTAAGCATAAACAAACACCAGGAGGATGCTTCCAAACACTTACTTCTTCATTTTTCTGAGTTGTCTTTGCATTTTTCTGATTAGATCAATAACCATCTGACTCCAACGATCAATGTGAAGTTTAATTGTTCCATTTACCAGCAAATCAAGTGTAGACTTAGCCAGAGGGTAATCCTTTTCTACCAGCATGTACATTTGAAGTCCTCACTGCATTACTACATTGTGAACTCCACATGACTCATACAATCTCCAAAGAGTAATTTTAGTACTTCTGCCCTGTTTCATCCACACTCTGTCTTCAGCATAAACTTCAAACATGATCTTTAGATCTCCCCAGAGTACTCTATCCAACTCATCTTCAGGCCATGAATCTCCATTCTTTTCTTTGGTTAATCTCCACAAGGTCTCTAAATCTTCTCTATTAATGTTTCTGAGTAGATGAGAAAATGACACAAACATTTGAGATTTTCCACCAGTTCTGTATATCTCCCACCAAGTAATCTTTCCTTCATATCAAGCTTTCCATCTAATGATAGGAGCTTTTGTTTGCAGAGGAACAATATCAACAAATGTGTCATCATCATTGTCAACAATCTTAGTCATTTGCTGTAGATCAGCTGTTTCCTTTTCATTCTCCTTTTAGGACTGTTCTGAATGCTCTTTTTCTTCACTCTTAGACTCAGAACTCTCCACAACTTTTTGTTTATCAACCTTTCTCTTCTTCTTCCTTCCAACACTTTTCAACACTCTGCCAGTTCTTTGACACCAATACCAGAACTTTCTTTCTCCTCTTCCTTCACAATCTTTTCTTTTACCTTCTTTTCTTCTACCTTTTCTTTTTCAACCTCAGTCTCCACCTTCTTAAACCTCTTAAACTTCTCTTTTTCCAATTCAGACCCCATTGGCACAAAGCTATCACTTTCATATTTTGCCCTCTCAAACATCTTTTGAATTTCATTATCTGTATATGGCTTCAACTGAACAAGCTTGTAGCCCTTCATGTTCTTCAAGTAATGCTCCTGAAATTTTCTTATTTGTTTGACAGTTGGTGGTTTGAGCAACTTCTTCTTTTTTCTCTCAGCAAGATACCATTTTCTTCTTTGTTCTTTGTACTTTTTCATCAATTTTTCTCTTTCTTCCATTGTTTGTGTTTGTGTGATGAAGCGAAAAGTGTACCGCTTTTAGGGGGTCATTTAAGCCCTAAATCGTATTTATTTGATCAAATATTGCCCTAAATCGTTCCTTTTGTCATTTTAGGTACTTTGGAGAAGAAATCTGGAAAAGGAAGCATTTTGGACGTTTTTGCAGCATAAAAGTGAAGAAAACGACAAAGTCTCCAAAGCTGCTGGAAAAGTACACTTGACGGCGTCAAGGATTGCTCCTGACGGCGTCATGGCTTGGCAAAAGAGGTGGATATGAAAAATACACGTGACGCGCCAGAGAGTTTTACAATGGAGATCTGACGGCGTCACCCTTTAAGGTGATCAAGGCCATCACGGTTTAAGTTAAAGAGAGACGGCGTCAAGCACTATTCTGACGGCGTCAACCCTTGATAGGCCAGAGCGGATTTTGGAGGATTAAAAAGGGACGGCGTCAGGAAGACCATCCGGGAACCCTAGCCACGGCGAGGTGACGGCGTCACCTCCTACAACGTGACGCCGTCAGCCACTAAACTCTATATATAGTTTTGCAATTTTTATTCATTGTGTGCAACTTTGTGAGGAGAAACCCTAAGACGAATTTTTTGCCATTTTTAAGGGTTTTATACCCTTGGATCTCCCATGTTTAATTGAAGATAAGTAATCATTTAATCATTCAATATGTCTATGTGTTGTTTGATTATATCTTGTTCTTGTCTTTTGATTAACATGCTAGGCTAGATTTATCTTGTGTTTGCTTAGATCTAATGAAACCTAACTATTGATTATTGGTTATTAGTGTGTTATTAATTGTATTGGATGATTGTTTATCGATGTTAGGCTTAAGAAAACTGGCTAACCTCCTATACGGTAACTTGCTTGAACATCTTAAGAAACATGAACCAATGCGTACTAAGGTTATTATGGTTGTATTTAATGCATGAGCGAATTCTAGTGATCCCATGTTAGGAGCTTCTTAGCCGGCTCGACATAGGAGTGAAGTAGGAGCTTGTAGAGTTGGGGAAGTACGTACGCCACCCCACGATTGGTATTAAGGAATACACCCATCATCCACGCAATTAATACACACTAATCAACCGGTAAAAGATACTTAGGGAGTAAGGAAATCTAAGTAAACACATTTCTCTCCATATAAGTTTCACAACCTTTTCATTTTCAGTTATTTTATTTTATTTGCATTTGTAGTCATTTGGGTTAGTTGACTAGCAACTAATTCCGCCCACTCTTTCAAACCCGAGATTTTACTTGCTTTTATAAAAAAATATAAAAATACAAAAAAAGAATCTTCCCTCACCCTTAGACCTATTAGAGTAGTTTTTCAATCCTAACGACACTATTCCCCTAGAGAACGATCAATCCCCCGGTACTTGCCACTTCACTATACTACATCGGTCAGGTACACTGCCTGGTGGGGATTGCAAGCCTATTGAGATCCCTCGAGAGGTAAAACCTGTTGTAAGGTCGCAAAACCACGCATCAAGTTTTTGGCGCCGCTGCCGGGGAATAGTTATTGTTTAGGTTGAATTTTTATTTTATTAGGTCTACTCACTAGATTCCTTTCTAGTGGGATTTTTATTTTATTTTTCTAGGTTTTTCTTTAGTCTATCTTTTTCTTTGTGCCCTTTGTTTGTAAAACCATTTTCATTTGTCACCATGGCGGATGAAATTCCATTTAGATCATTAACAATAGAGGAACAATTACTTTACACGGATAGATTTGCTTCCTGTTGTTCCAATGAATTTTTAAGTGATCTTAGATATATACAAGAGGAGATGGGTATAAAGTTTGATAGGTTTGATGAATTATGTGCATGTGTGGCTTCTATTAAACAATCATTGTAAGGATCAACTCCTTTTAATAAGACCCTTTGGAAAAATTTTGAGGAAAGCCTCCTAACCGTGAACCATAAGTTTAATGAATTAATGGGTTCGTATACATCACAACTTGAGGAAACAATTGAGGAGGATTTAGCCGAACATGAGCATATTGAGCAAAAAGACCTAGGTTTTATGATCAATGAATTTGAATCTCAAGGAACACATGATGAATCCTTTAGGCAAATTGAACATAGTAATCATGTTATCGGGGAAGATTCTTATGAATCGGACTTAGAACTTGAAATGGCTAGAGAAGGATTTGAGATACTTAAGAACATGTTTGGGTTAGATTCTACTAAAACACATGATGTGGATATAATTGATATAGAGACAAGGAAGGATGAGGTAAATAACACAAACCTACAAAGTACCCCACAAGTCCTACCATCATTCGAGGCATACACACCGCCCGTGACTTACCCGTAAGAAGTAGAAGGGACTATAGGAACCCCAATTGAAGTAGAACCTTTGGAAGAAACAAAACTAGAAGAAATAGGTTTGAATACTTGTAGTCATAACCTTTCTTTTAGTTCTATGGAAGTTCCTAGTTTTGATGAACCGGAGCCTAAACCAAAACCGTTACCTAATCTTCCATCCTTGGATGAAAATTTAGGAATTGAATTAGGTCCCGATCCACCCATCAAAACATATAGTCCGGGTAGTCTTAAGTTTAAGGTAGTAGACATTAAGCCTTGTAGTGAGGAAACTAACATAGGAGTGAACCATGACCTTACATACTTACATCACCCATTTATGATTGATCACAAGAAACATTATGGGTTTAAACCGGGTTTATTAGGTCAAAGTGGAGTCTTAACTTGGAGTCTCTCAAAGTTGATAGAAGATGATCCCTTTCTAGGAGAAAATCTTAATCCGCCCACTAACCCAATTGAATTAGGTAAGGTTATGATGATAGGATCCCGCACCTTTGAGCATATAATTCACCCGTCACTCTTTCATCACGTGGCATATTTCCACCCTAAGGGTGTGTATCGCTACTCTCACCCACACTTAATCCTAAGTGTAGGGAAAACCTCCCCTATTTCCGTTAAATAAGGGTAGAGTCAGGCTCGTGACTCGAACAAAAACAAGCGCTTCTTGGGAGGCAACCCAAGCTTTATTTGCTTTGTGTGTTTATTTATTTGTTTGTTTGATTTTATTTTCTTCCGTATGTATGTTTAATTTTTATTATTATTGATTCATGTTCGAAACTAAATTGTGAAAATGCTTTATCTTGTTTTTAACTTCGTTTTAACTACATATAAAGGTATTTTGCAAAAGATAAGTGTAAGGGAAATCCAAATCGGTTTATTAGAACAAATGAACATGAATCATAACAATAATAAATTAACATACATATTAGTATCTGTTTGAGTCAAATGCTTGTATCGAGTCATAATGATGTTTTGCAGGAATTCCAGGAAGTAAGGTATAGGTTTTTCCAGAAATTTTCCGGAAACATAACATGAGAATTCTGTCAGATCATTTCTGACGGCGTCAGGCATTACAACCTGACGGCGTCAGGTTTTAATTTTCTGAAATTTTTGAAAGTTTTGTTTTCATAAAAAGTTTTTATTAAATCTCTAACTTATAAACTCCAGGAATCTGCAAAATAATCATTCCACAAGCATTATATCCTTATATAGATTTATCCCGCCGTTGTTATGCAGGTTTTCGTGTTTGTTTTCTCAGGTTTAACAGGTTATTTTGGACAAGGAGATGTATGTGGAATCAGGCTTTTGGCGATGCTTTAGTCTTGGAGCTTCTACATTTTATTGGAAGAAGATCTAACCATGTTACCTCTTTATCCACCGAACGAATCAGGGGAGTATTTGATTTCATTCTTTTACCTTATTTACTTTTACATTTTGTTATTTGAACATTGGGGACAATGTTCATCTTAAGTGTAAGGGGGGGGGGGGGGTAAAGTACGATACTTTAGAGAATACAATTGCACTTGATTTTTGTTTGTTTAATGGTAGATGTGTAATAAAACTGAGAGAAATACCTGTTAGGGCAATTTTAGTGCCAAATTTAAAATTTTTTACAACATATAGGAGTGAAACTTTGATCTTAATGAGCGTCTCATGGATAGGAGTTATATGACTAGCACAAAACCGTACCACTAAAAAATTTTCCACCCCCAAATATGTGAGGTTCGCCCCTAGAATTGGTAGGAAAAGCATTTATGCTATGATGTGTGTACCGGTAGCACTTAGATTCTAGAACTTGCGTTAGGACCATTCCGAGGCCACAAGTGAGACTACATTCGTGTAGTTAGATTTACTACATGATAAGAGGCATTAGGATTAACCCATTGTTTTACACCTGTGTTTTTGTTATAATTACGTTGGCTACATTGGTCAAGTAATTCTCCCACACCCTTTGCGTTGTACTCATTTTTAGTACACGATAACCCTAGTACACCCCTCAGAGCCTATCTTTTCGTTTCTAACTTTAAGCATTTTACTTAAAGGAAGAATTTGTTACACCCCACTTAAATGTACACCCAAATCGCCTTAGCCTACCTTGTATGCACTCATTTTTAGTGCATTATTGTGACAACATTTGTTTAAACCCTTAGTTAATTATCTAATTGATTACATGGTTGCTAAGTCGAGTCATATCCTTGTACATATTTTTTTGGGACGATTGGGACTCATGGGTAAAGTACTAGTGTAATGGAGTAATGGGGAAGAACAACATTATTACCCCCATATGTGCTAAATATTTTAAAAAGTACTCCAAGTGTTTCGATTATCTTAATTCGAGTCATTAGAATAGTTATTTGTAAAGTTATGTAAAAGTTCAAGTGTAAGTGGAATGCAACACCCCTATGATGTATTATTTTGGATGGTAGGGCAAGAGTGTATGAAAAAAAAAAAAATCGAAAAAATCAAGAAAAATACAAAAAAATGAGAAAAAGAAAAGTAGAAAAAACATACGGACTACCATCCCGTTTCATTTTATGTCTATTTTATGTTTTTGTTATTTTGTTTTTAGCTAAAGTCGAGTCTAGTCTTGGCTTAGCAACGCCATATTGTACATGTAATTAATCAAGATCTTTAACTCGCCACCAGTAAAATATCCTTTATCCAACAAATCCGTGTTTATCATATCCCTACACCTCACGTTATAACCCGTTTAAAAGCCCTCTTTGATAGTTTATCTTAGGTGCTCACGCCTAGTGGAGGAGGTTTTTGATCCTTTCCCAAGCCTATGGTAATCTATTTGCTATGACAGGTAGTGAGAGATATTATCCATTTTCATTTATGAGATTTATTTTGATGACACCTGAGAGATGTGAGTATCTAAACACTACTTGTGAGGTGCTAGTTTGTAATCTCCGTGCTTATTATGATTAAAGTGGAACGACTATTTGTTGTAATTACTTTTATATTAGCGTTAAATGACCCCTAACTTGTATTTTGATTAGAATAAAAGCGCATTTGCTTGAGGATAAGCAAATCTCAAGTGTAAGGGTATTTGATGAAGCGAAAAGTGTACCGCTTTTAGGGGGTCATTTAAGCCCTAAATCGTATTTATTTGATCAAATATTGCCCTAAATCGTTCCTTTTGTCATTTTAGGTACTTTGGAGAAGAAATCTGGAAAAGGAAGCATTTTGGACGTTTTTGGAGCATAAAAGTGAAGAAAACGACAAAGTCTCCAAAGCTGCTGGAAAAGTACACTTGACGGCGTCAAGGATTGCTCCTGACGGCGTCATGGCTTGGCAAAAGAGGTGGATATGAAAAATACACGTGACGCGCCAGAGAGTTTTACAATGGAGATCTGACGGCGTCACCCTTTAAGGTGATCAAGGCCATCACGGTTTAAGTTAAAGAGAGACGGCTTCAAGCACTATTCTGACGGCGTCAACCCTTGATAGGCCAGAGCGGATTTTGGAGGATTAAAAAGGGACGGCGTCAGGAAGACCATCCGGGAACCCTAGCCACGGCGAGGTGACGGCGTCACCTCCTACAACGTGACGCCGTCAGCCACTAAACTCTATATATAGTTTTGCAATTTTTATTCATTGTGTGCAACTTTGTGAGGAGAAACCCTAAGACGAATTTTCTGCCATTTTTAAGGGTTTTATACCCTTGGATCTCCCATGTTTAATTGAAGATAAGTAATCATTTAATCATTCAATATGTCTATGTGTTGTTTGATTATATCTTGTTCTTGTCTTTTGATTAACATGCTAGGCTAGATTTATCTTGTGTTTGCTTAGATCTAATGAAACCTAACTATTGATTATTGGTTATTAGTGTGTTATTAATTGTATTGGATGATTGTTTATCGATGTTAGGCTTTAGAAAACTGGCTAACCTCCTATACGGTAACTTGCTTGAACGTCTTAAGAAACATGAACCAATGCGTACTAAGGTTATTATGGTTGTATTTAATGCATGAGCGAATTCTAGTGATCCCATGTTAGGAGCTTCTTAGCCGGCTCGACATAGGAGTGAAGTAGGAGCTTGTAGAGTTGGGGAAGTACGTACGCCACCCCACGATTGGTATTAAGGAATACACCCGTCATCCACGCAATTAATACACACTAATCAACCGGTAAAAGATAGTTAGGGAGTAAGGAAATCTAAGTAAACACATTTCTCTCCATATAAGTTTCACAACCTTTTCATTTTCAGTTATTTTATTTTATTTGCATTTGTAGTCATTTGGGTTAGTTGACTAGCAACTAATTCCGCCCACTCTTTCAAACCCGAGATTTTACTTGCTTTTATAAAAAAATATAAAAATACAAAAAAAGAATCTTCCCTCACCCTTAGACCTATTAGAGTAGTTTTTCAATCCTAACGACACTATTCCCCTAGAGAACGATCAATCCCCCGGTACTTGCCACTTCACTATACTACATTGGTTAGGTACACTGCCTGGTGGGGATTACAAGCCTCTTGAGATCCCTCGAGAGGTAAAACCTGTTGTAAGGTCGCAAAACCACGCATCATTGTGTATCTTGTATTTCCTCTTTGACTTACTTCAACAACTCCATATCAGCTTCACACCTTATCCTCTCCTCATCCCAAGCATCCAATGCAGCTTTTGTTTTGGCCTCATCTTCTTCATGTTTTCTTTTTCTTTCAAGTTCTGCTAGATTTTCTTCCTCATACTCAGCTTGAATTTTCCTTGCAGCTTCTTCATTATACTTTTATTGAAGCTCTCTTGGCCAGAACTCAAAGGGAACATCAGGATAAGATTCAGGCTCTTCTATCATTTTACCTTTAACTTTTCCAGAATATGTATGTGATTGAGTAGGTTTCTTGCTTGGAATGGGTTCTCTAATGGTAACTCCTTTCACAGGAACCTTTGGAGGTGGAGGTGGTGGTGTTGTTTGCTTTGATGTTGGTTGAGGTTGTGATTGTGGTTGTTGTTCAGGTTCTGGTTGTGATTGTGGTGGTTGTGGTTGTTTTGGTGTTGATGATTTTGTAGCCTTAAGTTGTAACATCACCTTAGCCAAGCTAACATCATCATCCAACTCTTCAGCAGTAGAAACTCCCTGAGTGTTTGGAATTAAAAGTTCTGAAGATTAGTGTTGAGAATTAAATGTTCACAAGGTTAGTACTGCTCAAGAAAATACACTAACAGTACTAACTGCTAAGTTAGTACTGCTAGTACAAAAAGGAAAATTCTCTAAGTGTCGATACTACTGCTAGTGTTGGAGTTTCTACTGCTAGTACAAGAATACTACTGCTAGTGTATCAGATACTGCTGTTGGAGTGAGTCATACTACTGCTGGATGGATAAGAATGAAGAAGATATTATTTGTATAAAAGTCAAATATATACGGTAGATAATATCTTAGATATGTGATCAGTCAACAAATTATAAACACAGAACAAGTTGTTTCTTTGCTACTGACACACATAACAAGCAAGTAGTTGACAAGACTTATCCATATTGTAAAGATCTCCTTTGTTCTATAAAAGGGAGATCTTAGCTTAGATTAAAGTGTGTGTCGAACACCAAAAGTGTGTGTGTGTGGGAAAACCAGGCTTAGGGTTTGGGTAGAAACCACCTGGTTGTTATTTTTGTTTAACCTTAAGGATCTTATGATTCCTTGTTAGTATAGCTAACACGTTCTACACTTGATCACGTAGAATTAGGGTTAGTATTGTTTGTCATCTCAAGGATCTTAGTATCCCTGTTACAGTTCATTGATGTAACCGTATTATGATAAATAATATTGAGATGATGTGGAGAAAGTTTGGCAAAACCTTGTTGTGATAATATTAATTCTATGTTTGAATATTCCGCCTATGTTATCATGTTCTCTAGATCAATGTCTAAACAACCTAGAGTCCAAAACGGTCAAAGAACTTATAGATGATGGTGAATCATAAGTTTTGTCACTGAGTCTCAACAGTAGGAACTTGCTCTGGCTCAGCAGTAGCTTCTTTTTCACTAGCAGTAGGATGAATTACCTCAACAGTAGAATCATCCTTAGCCACTTTTGTACTATCATCAGCAGTAGATTCAACTTGAACACTAGCAGCAGCATCACCCAAACCTTTAATAGTTTCCACCATTACTTCTGTGTGTTTATTCAGCTGCTCTTCATTCAAAGTCTTCAATTTATCCCCAATCTGCTCCTTTTTGTCTTTTTCACCATTCTGAATGACTTCCCACATGGAGTAGTCAAGCATCTTGATGTACTGCTGAATTCTCATCTTCCACAGCTCATACTCACCAGGTTTGAGCATGGGTACTTTTGAAGCAGTTACCATATGAGTTGATTCGGATTCCATTGCTTATGTAGATGATGAACATATCTGAGTTTAACACAAATTCTTCTTGATATCAGTTTCTAGATCACAAGCTCTGATACCACTTGTTGATCCCAGTTGAGCTATTGATCTTGTTAATTATCTTAGATATAGATCTAAAACAATAAGTATAGAAACTGTTCTTGAAACAATATTAAATACTATGCGGAATCTAGTATTTAATCTTAAGAAGAATAATCAATCAAACACAATCGAATTCTCTCAACAAACACTTCAATATATCAATACGGTTACTCAAAAGTAACAGGGTTACAAAAACCTTGAAGTGATTCGATTCTAACAATGATACTTCTATGATACGTACCAAACTCTAACCCTAGATCCTCCTTTTATAGACTAAGGAGTCCTAGTCGGTTACAATAGCTTTCTATACAAGATAAATCTTTTCGTATCTATTCTATAATTATCCAAACATACTATACATAGTTATCTAATAAGCAGTAGAATACTAACTCTAGCAGTAGTATCTTCGATGCCTAGCAATAGTATCCACTTAGCGTATTTCCTTGATCATCTCGATTACTCCAGCAGTAGAATAAATACACCAGCAGTAGTATGATTAAGCCTAGCAGTAGAATCATACTTGGTGAATTTTCCATTAAGATCCATGAGCAGTATTATCCAATCTGAAGTAGCAGCATCTTAAATCCCAACATTGATCCATTAAATTGTGAGACATTCGGATTGTCTCATCCAGAGTACTTGGCTTAGAAGAGGTGACATTTCCTTGAATATTAGCTGGAAGTCCCCAAATGTACCTTTCAATCTTTTTCTGTGTAGTCGAAACCATCTCAGGACAGAGAGTAGCCAATTCATGATATCGCTTAGTATAAGCTGCAAAATCATACCCTTTCACTGTTAGGTTCCAAAATTCAACTTCCAACTTTTGAACCTCATTCCTCGGGCAATACTCAGCTGTTACCATCTCTTTGAATTCAGCCCATGGTAATTCAAAAGCAGCATCAATTCCCACTGATTGGGCATAAGCATTCCACCATGATAAGGCACCATCCAACAAGGTACCTGTAGCATATTTCACCTTACAGTTCTCCGCGCAGTTGCACATACGAAAAGTCGATTCCAACTTCTCGAACCATCGTACCAAACCGACAGCTCCTTCCGCGCCACTGAAAGTCTGCGGCTTGCAACCCGAAAATTCCTTGTAAGTACATCCACGAATCGTGGTTTCAACCCTGGTTGCCGTTCCACTAGCTTCTCCGCCGTTACCACTGTTGCGATTGTTCTCGTATTCAGCCATAGCAGCAGCAACCTGTGCCTTGACCCGTTGGGCAACGAGTCGATCGATCTCAGCTGTACTCATGCTTTGTTTCTTAGGTGACATTGTTCTTCTAATCACAAGAAACAACAATAATTAGGATCCATAAGTAACAAAGGTCATCACAAGCATATATATACAACCATGATATGTGAAAATCACAACAAGATCAACCACAACAATATAGGAATAAATCATGATAGAAATATGACGTGATAAGGATAATCCATAATAAATCACAATAACCATAATATATTTTCACCATGAGTAGATACAACAACAACAAGATAAAAATACATTACGACAAGGATAAATCATGATAAGAATATGGCGTGATAAGAATCAACCACAATAAGAATAAACCACGTCAACCATAATATAATCTCAACATGAGTAGATATAATCACAACATACATGAATACAAAATGAAAAGTCTCGGTTCACATCGACCGATATCATACCATAGAGTAGCCATACAATACATCCCAAAATAACTTGCTACATTGTTGTACAACTAACAAAAGATCACAAGCGTCACTACTAATGCTACACACCCCGTGGCTAGAATATAAATACAAAAGATACCTATGATAAAAATCTAGTCTAGGCACTGCCTGATGCACCATCGAGACGGCGCTGGAGATCTCTGATCTGATCGAGGAGACTAGCAATCAATGCATCCTGGTCACGTCGTCGCGCCTGCTCATCCTTCACGAAACGCTCAAGTGTGGCAATCCGGGAGTGTGCAACGATCTGGTGCTCTAGCTGAGTCTCTATAGTCTCAATGCGCTCTAAGGGAACCTCATCGAGATGATCACATGCTCGGCCAATACGGTCCTCATGACGGACCATCCTAGCGATCAGAAGTGGAATAGTATGATGGATCGGCTCACCAATAACTGGCAGAACTCGAGCAGCAGCCATCTCCGAACTCTCTCCTAACTCGAATGCTCTCGGAGTACCCTCATCGTATCTCCATCTACTGAGAGTAGGCGGAATGAATGACCACCTACGGGCGTCAACCCGTCTGTGAACCTCGTGTCGAGTAGAGGCCTTAGCAGCAGCCATAACATAAGGATCTGAGGGAGAAGGTGCCATGGTGAAAGCCCTCTTACTAGGCGGTAGCAAAGTATCGAAAACATCTCTAGGTGATGATGGTAATGGAACTGTGGTAGTCTGGTGGTAAGTAAATGATGGTGGTGGTGGTGGAGATGATGGTGGTGATGGGATATGAGATGGAGTAATGGGTGCTGGTACTCGGCTGGGTCGAGAGCGTACCCTCTTCCTAGCGGTACGAAGCATGACAGGGCCAGTCTCATATAGCCGATAGCGGCGACCAATAGGAATCTGATCCGGCAGTACAACAGGAATACGCCTAATACGGCGCACTGGAGGTGAAACGGGTGGTGATGGGACTGGAGGGACAGGTGCAATGGGTGGTGATAATACAGAAGGTGTAGATATGGTCTGAGCATCCTCAAATGGCTCAGTCTCAACAGACTCATCGCCGGAGGATACAGGAACAGGAATGACTGGTGTGATCGGAACAGTGGATGATGACGAATCGTCCACATCTGAATCCGAGTCGAGGATGATAGGATGGGTAGGTGAAGACATATCACTGTAAACCAGGTCAATACAAATATATATAAGTACAAGTAACTCATATAAAATAAGTAAATAAAATCATACGATTTACGATTACGATACACGTTTATGCACATCATGATGTTGTGAAGTGTCATGACCTAGTGGTTATAGTCTAGGGTCAGTGATGCATCCTAGTTCTCTATAACCTTGGCTCTGGTACCAATCTGTCACACCCCCAAAATCTGTAGTTGCAGCGGAATGGATTTCCGGGGGCGTAACGTACATGGTCAACAAAGTACAAGGAATAAAGAATGACCTCTAAGTGAGTCATTTTAAAACAAGCGTTTGATTTAAAGTTAACGTTTTTACAAAACATAATTATCAGAGTTCACCATCAAAATGTAAGATTTAAATACATAACCAAACGCTAAATAATGAAAGAAAATCTTCATCATGATGTGCTTCCAAAATGTGACTAAAAAATGCTCCATACAAAGAGATATATCATCACCTAATTACCTGAGAATACACGCTAAAAGGGTCAACAATAATGTTGGTGAGATCATAGGTTTAAGTAAACAGTAATGCGGACCACAAGATTTCAATAGCAAGACAATTACAACAAATATAATGTCACAGCCAAAAATAATATACAGTGCCTAAGCTCATGACCCCGAAGCTCGACGTACTGGTATGCAATCAAGCATAACAATAATAATGCCCCAAATAAGTGTTTGCAAGACAATCGGAAGTAATCCGAATGATATGCGTCCGTTTGACAGGTTGGCGCGACCAACTTGGACGGGGTGTCAACCCAAATAGATCTATTCATAACATCCGCGCTTACAAGTAATTAACGGTTCGTGATTCAAAAGGGGACTTTAATGGCAATGCGGTAACTTAGGCAAAGTAACAGTTTCAGTACTTGTGTCC
This sequence comes from Artemisia tridentata subsp. tridentata, assembly GCA_021014915.2. NCBI lineage: Eukaryota > Viridiplantae > Streptophyta > Magnoliopsida > Asterales > Asteraceae > Artemisia > Artemisia tridentata. The sequence continues at coordinate 183,812,282 of CP139503.1, forward strand.
GTATGTAAAAACAAGCAATGTATTCCCACCCCGAGGGTTTAGAAATCATGTATAAACAATGTAAAAATCGGGGCTATGAAACTCACCTTAGCAAAAGCAAATCTCGGTTGGTAAATTGGCAAACGGTAAATTAAGTCCGATAACTCTAATCGCGACCTAAATAACACATATGTCTTAGGTTCGAAAACAAGGTCATGCACGCAAGTTCAGACTCTACTTTATCACTTGTACATGTTTATCGTCAAAAATATAGTTGCGTCAATTTGACCGTTTATTTAGAAAATCACCCTTTTAGAAAACGTAACTTGTTAATCTCGTGATCACATTTTAGTCGTCATGTTAATAGGTATTTCAAAAATCTCTAACGCGCCTAATAAGTGTATATAATGTTCTACCATTTTTCTTTACGTCATTTTAGCCAAAATACACTCTAAAGTGTCCAAAAATCCATTTTACACATTTCTAACAGCTTTTCTAATAGCAAAAATAAGCTGTCAACGTATATGTCGTCGTAAACTTTCTTTGGGCCATAACTTTTTCGTCGTAGCTCCGTTTCTTAAGTTTTACCTATCCCCGCGAAGGTATTTAACTATACTATCGGATTTTTAAGGTCTCGGCTAGTCTATTTACCATTTAGCATCAGTTTTCATTGCTCAAAATTCCTAACAGCTTCAATTATTTTCAGAAAATTTTAGTTTTCGTCGCGTAACTTAAAACTAGCGTATCTTTTTCGTTATAAGCCCGTTTTAACTCATTCAAGCGGCTACGTTTTCGTTATTGAGTCTATTTTCTATATTTCTAGCCTAAACTTATTACCAAGCTACTGAGTTTCCTGTATTGATCAAAACGGGACAGATTCGTTATCAAAGTGTCAAACTATTTTTCCTAATCTTCTAGTTATTATAACCACTTAACAACAACTCCAAATCTAGTCCTAGTTCATCCATCAACTTCTCAACATAATAATAGTGATTTAACAATAACCTTAACAATATTCAAGAGTCCATGTAAATGATCATCAAGAATGTTTAAAATTACAAGTTTACTAACATACATACATATATATATATATATATATATATAATGTTTTCATCACTTTCTTGTGGAGATTTTACCAACTAGTTTACTTGTAATAAAAACTTGTTTAAAACATAGCCTCTTGTTAAAAGATCATTGTGAAGGTAAAACTTTATCAACATGTACCAAGTGATAACTAAGTATATATACTTGGGTTAGCATTATAACATGAAAAACATGAAGTTTTGCAAATGTAAGATTACTTACAAAAGAGATTAGTGAGATGAGAGCGTAAGACACTTGATTAACCACAAGATTAATGTTCCAAACCCTTGCTAGAGTACCTTAAGTATGCTTGAACTTAACCACAATCAAGATTTCTCCTTCCTTGCTCCTAGAGTGTGTCGACTTTTTGTGTATAGATGGGAGGTGATTATTATTTTTTTTTTTGCTCTTGAACTAGTTGGTGCAAAATGAAGGTAATGTGGTCTATTTATACTAATGGTTTTCAAGGTCCTAGTAGTAAGTCAAAATCATCATGGCTTGGGTGTGGGGGAAGTATGGCCGATTGGACTAAAGAGGGGGGGGGGAGGGGGAGACAAGATCTCTTAGTCAAGACACCAAAGTCTTGGTATAGCCATATCCTTGATTAAAGGTGACATACCTTGCATTAATTGTAGTAGAATTTTTTTGTCCAAAGATTATTATGGTACGGGGGGGGGGGGGGGGGGCACATGTGAGAAGAGTAGGAGTAGAAGACTTGTTTTGATACAAGAGTATATATGTTGTATGTATTGGGTATTAAAAATAGGTATTGGTTGTTGGTTCGGTGATTAACGAAAATTATACGTAATTAAACGTAAGAAATAAAGAAATTGCCTTAGGTGTAAGGAAATATTTTTGGAACTTTGGTAATAATTTAGGAAGTATAAAAATACGTTAGAAATAATTGTTGGGAGAATTGGGTATATCGGGTGTTAAATTTTTAAATCACGAATAGCGTTTGTTGAATTGACAACCATAAGTAATTAAAGAAAAGGAAATTGTTTTAGGGTTTAAAATTTGTGAACCGGAGTAGGAGCAAGGTACTGGAGCGTTGTGGACTAAATATAACCTAAGTCCTAGTGTACTTGAAATATATTCTAAGTGTCACGTTGGTCCAAGTAAAAATTATATGTAAATTGTTTTCAAATAAATGTCAAGAAATTAAATTCGAGTTAGTTGAATAGTATTGACCTGTAAATTAGCGGGTTGTCATACAAAGACAACTAGAAATTGAACTACAACGATAAATGTTTACGTTTCAACAAGACAAACAAAGAAATTTTGTCCCAATGAGCATTTCACCAAAAGACAAATTAGAAAGGTGATAGAGTTAAGAAACGAATTAATAAGACATATAATTTAGATTCTTGGTTTAAGTTTTTAAACTCTAATGTATTGTTTTTAAATTTATTAATATTATATTTTATTATCTAATCAACTTTTAATATTTGTATTTGATACATTTGTTTGAAAAAATAAATATTTATATTAATGTTGGTTGTCTTATTAAACAATAATAGTGATAATGATGTTGGTGGTGAAGAAAGAAACAAATGTAACTTTGACTTGACGATGATAATGTTGATGACCATTGCACCTGACTTAAACGGGTTACTGTTGCCGCAACAAACCTAACAACATAAACAAGTTACCCATCCACGACCCGACCCGTCCACGACCCGGATCATTCTTATAAAGTTACAAAAACCACATGAGGGGCTCCCTTCTCTTATTGGTAAGAGCAAAGGGTATAATAACAGAGAGTTAAACTTTAACACACTACTACGTCAGCGCCACATCAGCTTTAACCTTTTCACCTTTAACTAAAAAAAAACACCCCTTATCATAACTCAACTTTAACTCAAATATTTTCAAACTCAACCTCTAAACTTAAACTAATACTTCATTTATTAAAAACATAACATTAAATTTTAAACATATTACAATACGGAAAAAAAAAAAAAAAAAAAAAAAAAAAAAAAAAACAAGACTAAGCAAACTACAATATAAAAAAAACACAAGACTAAATCTAGTGACGAGGTTGCAAGTTATATTTTTTGATGATTCGATCTTTTTCTTCATTGATCCAACACACAACGTTTGGATCCTTTCCTTCAGTGTCAATCATAAAAAAATTCATCTTCTCCAATCTTGTTATCGTTTCATCTTTTATTTGGGCCGCCCGATACGCCGCTTGGGCGGTTTCCTGTTTCAAACGATACTCGGATGTCATAGCCTCCCCGAATTGGCTAGACGAGCTCGTTCCTCCGGTACTCGCTCCCCCGATACTTGTCGTGCTCTCGGATCTAACTTTCTTTGAAGCACGCTTTGTGCCCATAGGACGTAGTTGTTCATCACGACTAAACAACGCCTCGTTTGTTTGGCTTGGGACATCGCCGGTTAAATCAAGCGGATCCGGCGCGTCCCATTTCTTATGAGCCCGCAAAACCTCCTAAGCCTCCTCATTGTTAAACGGAGCAGTTTTGTGCTCATCATGATACATTTGTTTGGCGCGTTTAAGGATATCCATCTCACTTTCCCCACTTTTTTCTTGGCGTTGGGAACGTTTGTAATAGGCGTTGAACTTTGTGCAATCACGGTTCAACGTTTTCCACTTCCCTTGAATCATATCCTTGTTTCGCTTTTGAAAATTGAGTCTATTGAACTCATTTTTCACCCGTTACCAAAATGTATCGCGATCTTGTGAATCCTTGGTCGCGGCCACATAACACATGGCAAGTAATTTTTCCTCGTTTTGGTTCCAACGTTTGATGAACTCGGTATTTTCTTTATCCTCCTCGACTGGTGTGACAAACGGTAATTTTCCCACTAATATTTTAATAATAAATGTTAATTTATTACTACTTAACTGTTAGATTAAGCATTTATGTGCTTGCATAACTTTTTCGGGAAGCAAACCCGCACACTGTAACATACAGTAACTCACAAAACTATTTAATCTCACCAGAAACAGTGAATTTTTCATTTTCTCACATTTACAGACCTTAGCATAATAAAAGTGAGAGGTTATCTCACTTTTCCTGAAAAACGATACCACACGCGTACCGACACCACATTACTAACGGTTTAATCTCATGATTTATTTTAGAATCAATAAATTTTATTTTTATGCCAGTTTTATAAAAACATCTCCGAAATTTTATTTGTCACGTTTATACCAAACCGGGGAACCACGATTTCACCCCAACTCAACGGGAAACGGGGTACACAAACTACACTCTGTAATAATAAAACAACACTTACATTTTTTTAAACCCTTATCCTATCTTCTCTGTTATCCACGCCACTCACACCCCCACCCTCATTTTATCGTTTCCTTCTTTTGGATTTCAACCCCAACTTCCCATAAACGAACCATCACCATCTACCATGGATCTATATGATTTCTCCTCTCCTAAAGCTTGCCATCACTTTTTCATAACTCTTCCCTAAGAGTCAACGGCTGTAGATAAGATAAGGTGACGAGGATGGAGAGCGATCTAGGCTTCAAACGGAAGTTCCTCAATTTCCAGATTCGAAAGAAGGTCGAGGCCCTTCCATAGTATCATCTTTTTATTGTATTCGAATCTCAGTGGATCCACACACTCAAAATCACTCACAAAGTCTTATCGAGATCAAGGATTCAAATGGTATTGATTTCATTGGAGGTGTGGATTAACTGGGGTTCGGATTTGGCTTGCTTGATTCGGAGTTAGGGTTTTGATTATTGATTCTTCTTGTTATACGTCACTATTGTAAGGGTATAACCTCTTTTTCATTATAAATACCTTCATTTAATTAATTGTTATTCGAATGTGATAATCGATTCGTTTTTATTTTAAAGTCGCGGCGTGGTTATTGTTTTAATTGTCGATTTGAAACCTGCGAAATGTTATGTTGTTGTTGTTGTTGTTGTTATTGTGGCTCATAAAAACTTAACCAAAAAGATCCGAGTATTGGCTTGTGAATTGGAGGTGTTATGTTATCTTGTTTTTGTTCGGTTTTTGCTCAAGTCGAATTGTTGTTGGTATGGTTAGAAGTCTACTAGGATGTTAACTCATAAGTTGTGTAGAACCTGTTTAAGTTTTCTTGAGTCGTGTATAACCTTTGGGTCGAAGCACAGTGGTGAGACTTTGGTCTTAGTTATTCACATGTTCGATCACGATTAGTAGACGGTAAAATAGGTGGTGTTGTAAAGCGTTTTTGCGTTGCGGTTGAAACCTGAATTTGGTTCAGGGTTAGTAGGTGCGTTGTGATTGTTTTGGTTCAAGAAAAACCACACCCAAAAAGGGTGTGTTATGGTTGGTTTTGCTTCGGTTCAAACTCCACAAGGAAGCCACCCATATAGGGTGTGTGCTCCTCGGTTTGAGTCTTGTTGGGCTTAACGAGACGACCCTTAAACCTGCTCACTTAGCAGCCTAGGTAAAAGTCCCACTTTGTTGCGTTGTGTGAATTACTCGAGTCATCCTTGGTTCAAAGACGACCCATATAGGGCTGCCTTAGTTCGAGTCCCACAAGGACACCCAAAGGGTGTGTTGTTGTGCAAGTCTAAACTTAAAACCTCAAAGGTTGTCGAGTTGTATCTAAGTCGATATAAGGTCAAAACTCTTAAATAAAGGCCTTGGTAAAAGCCTTGTCGTGAATGGTGAGGCCACGGTGTCGAACCCAGCCAACAGCCATAATATGCGTCCCCGAGTTCATGTCGTCGAGTGGTGTCGAGCTCGTCACTCAAGCTCGACATAAAACTTGTGCTATAATTGTTCTATGTCAAAACTCTAGCTACTATATTTCCAGGATTAACACACAAGTCCTTAGTTGGGCTTGTGTGTGCGTGTGTTAAGTATGAAACGAAAAGCCCAATGAGTATATATGTTGCATTGGCTGCTCACAGCCCACCAGGCCCAATCAGGGTGCGTGGGTTATTAGTTGACAGTCCATCAACCCCCCTGGCTTTATATTGGGCCACAACCCAACAAGGGAGATAAAGGGGCGCGTCTATATAAAATTGGTCGAGTATATATATATATATATATATATATATATATATATATATATTATATATATATATAATATATTATATATATATACACACGACTAAATGAAAATTATATTGTGACCGTTGTATAAAGGTGTGTACCGACGTAATCTCGTACTCGACTTATTTCACAAATCAATCCCGACTATTTCTTTTCACGTAATCTCAAATTTCGCCATAAATCACAACAAGTGGTGAAAACATATATTACAACACAAGATACTATATATACATACGATTATAAACTTTTTATACAAATTGCAACTTATAAACCCTAGTCCAAATTTAACTTGTAAATAGTTAACATACTTATATCGCTTATCAAAATTTGTAAACACTTAAGACTACATTTTAGAAAATCTACTTAAGTTTTATAACAATTATAAAACGGCTATTACATAAACACATATATTTGTGACACATCGTTACCCCGAGAAATCAATACACATGCACGGGTCATGCCCGACTTCTATCGAAATAAATATACTTATTATGTTTTTATTAAAAATTTACAAACGAAACGTTTTATATACAACCTCTATAAACTAGTTTTTTTTTTTTTTTTTTTTTTTTTTTTTTTTTTTTTTTTTTAATTACAAATCATTTAAATAAAACCATTACTTACTGTTGGGAATTACAGATTTGAAGATTACAAAACCCACAAGTAGAAATGAAGAAAGAAGAAACAATAGGGACCTAAGATAAAATAGTTAGCTAGCTTTCTTAGTAAGCTAGGTTTTTATGTAAACCCTAGCCTCTCTATTATATAAAGAGGGGTAGGGCGTTAGTTTTACTTATCCAATACATAGTTTGTCTCTCCAATGAGAGTCGATTGAAACGCATAGAGCGTGTAGTAGTAATAGTTTGTAGTAGTTTATATTTTATGTTTAATAAAGAAAAACCTTGTTAGAAACTTTGATTGTTCTTATTCTTATTCCGCTGTGCAAATCATTGTTTCTATTATCCTAGATGGGCTTGATTCTGGTTCTACAATTGGTATCAGAGCGGGTTGCTCTGGATATCTAGGGATTTACAAGGTTTTTCATTGTCAAAGAAGAGCAGATTCGAAGAACAGAAGCAGTTTTGGAGCAGATTCGTTGGAAAAGTATGAAGCAGATCTGATAAGGTTAATTGTCGACTGAGGTAATCGTTTATTTTAAAGTATCCTCGTATTGATTAAATCATTAATTGGTCGGACAACAAAGTGGTTTGTCGCTTAATTAAATTGGTTCGTGTGAATTAATGGCGTACAAAGTTGTCAGATCTCCCTAAATTAATGAATTGGTGGACTTTAAATTCTGGTTGTCGACTATAGTGCGTTTATTGTGAATTTGCAATTGGTTGAATTTGCTATGTGGGGCCGATTGCTTGTCGCTTTTGGTGAATCAGTATCAAGGTGTTTTTGCAATTAAATGATGTTGATTAGCTATGATTAATCTCGTATGATGTAATTGGTTGGTCAATAAATTGGTTTGTCGTCAGTTGCAAGTGGTGAATCGGTGACTCACAATTAAACCTCGTTCAATTAATTTGGTGTCGCTCATATTATTAATTGACGAGTGGGGTAAATTGATGGTATGAATTAATTTGGTCAGTGGTATATATAATTAATTCGATTGGTGTCAGTGCAAGTGGTGTGCTGCTACTTTGCTATTTGTTTCAAGGTTGTGTGGGGCTGATTTATTTGTTTTGATTAAAATTCTTCATAGTGGGTTGCCTTGTGATTAAGTCGGTTTCACATGGCTACTGGTTGTGATATTATTCGTAGCTGATGGTATTGATATGGGTTACTGATCTGCTTCATATTGGTCTACTGCTGCGTGTCTGATTGGAAGTTGGTTCTGAGCTATATTCCGTTCCTACTGATTGGTTATCCGTTCCTGCTGATACATACGGTTCTTGCTGACTTCCTTATGGTTCCTGCTGACTTGTTGTATATTTTTTTCTTTTGGTTGGTTTTGGTTCCTACTGGACACGTGAGATCACTGTTCGTATGTTTGGTGACAGTTCTGATGTCACTAATGGTTAGGGAGGATGGAGTTATCAACCATCATCATTTCTGCTAAGAAGATTATTTGTTTATCGCTTGTCTGATGTTGCAGTTGATTTTCACAGGTTTGTGTTCTTATCATATCTTAAAAGGTGAGTGGGACTTTTTAAGATAACTTGCTTGGTTTGTATGGTGACGAAGACTTGACGACTCTAGTGAAGGGGTATGATCCATCTTCTTGTGCTTAATGCGTACATTTTCTATCACTTGAAGGAGTTACGTTATTTGTGCTCAGTGTCTCATTGTTTTAGTCAATGAGGAGTTTGTCAAGAGGCTTTCACTACTCATATTTTATGAGTTCGACGTCACGTGGATAGTGCAAGACATAAGATGCAAGTTTGGGAGATTCCACTTCTTCATCAAATCAGTTATAGTTGATTTTCTTCATCAGTGATCACTCCAGGGAGCCTTACACTTTGTGCTGATATGCTTATGTGTTTCTGCTGATTTCATTTGTAACTGCTGCTCGTTCCCGCTGCTTTCACTTTTGTCGCTGCTGCTTGTGTTATTAGTTAAAAAAAAAAAAAAAAAAAAAAAAAAAAAAAAAAATTATTTCTGCTGATTGGTTTCTACTGGTTTGTTTCTGCTGGTGGATTCTGTTTCTGCTGTTTGTTTGGTTTTCGCTGCTGATTATCTGATACAGTATTTTAGGTCCGAGATTTATGAGATGGTTAGTCTATTCTTAAGGGGAAGCTTGTTAACCATCTACATGCATCACTTAAGGGGAAGCGTTTACGAGATGCACAAGACCCCTATTAGACGATTACAAAAAGGGGAAGAAGAGTTATGATGTGCAGCTTATTATTGGTGATGACATGTTTTTAGTATTGTTTCTTCATGCAGATTGTTTTGTAATATCAAATAGGGGAAGATTGTTGGGAATTACAGATTTGAAGATTACAAAACCCACAAGAAGAAATGAAGAAAGAAGAAACAATAGGTACCTAAGATAAAATAGTTAGCTAGCTTTCTTAGTAAGCTAGGTTTTTATGTAAACCCTAGCCTCTCTATTATATAAAGAGGGGTAGGGCGTTAGTTTTACTTATCCAATACATAGTTCGTCTCTCCAATGAGAGTCGATTGAAACGCATAGAGCGTGTAGTAGTAGTAGTTTGTAGTAGTTTATATTTTATGTTTAATAAAGAAAAACCTTGTTAGAAACTTTGATTGTTCTTATTATTATTCCGCTGTGCAAATCATTGTTTCTACTATCCTAGATGGGCTTGATCCTGATTCTACACTTACACATAATTATTCATACACTTCAAAATATATAACTATTTATATACTCTTATAGCCATTATTTTCATATACCCTTAACAATAATGTTCCAATATCCCGACAACGTCTAGTATTGTTCATAATCACTTTTCGTACGTTGTCTTTCAGTTATTGTCAAATCAGAATCTTATTCGTCCTTGATATTTTTATTGTCATACACTTATACACTTCCAAGAGCTAATACCTACAAATACTTAGAAAATTGTTTTAAACTTAAATGCTGCCACACAAGCAATAATATCATAAACACTTTAAAACTTTTTAAAATAAATTTCGTTAAGTCTTAAATTAAAGTTACTATTAGGACTTTGAAAAAGTCTTAAATTAAGTCTTAAATAAATTTCGTTAAGTCTTAAATTAAAGTTGTGAACTAAGACATGCCTTACTAATCTAGGTCGCGTGTTGGTGCCGAACGCTATCTGATTTATTGCATTATCTGACTGTTGTTTGCTAAGGTGAGTTTATAGTCCCACTCTATTTATACTCGTTTTACAGCTATGAGGTGAGAAACATGCAAAACAATTTCTGGACCACAATAATGTTTTATTTTCTCAAAACTATTGCGTAGTTAGCCTAAGCCCCGAAACCCACTGTTATGCCCACTCTCATGAACCGTTAATTCCCGCTGGGAAGCGCGATTGATATAAATAGATCTATTGGGGTGACTCCCCCATTTGGTTGGCCAGACGGGTCAATGCGAGCGTATACCAAGTCGGACTATAAGTGTATTGGGTTAAACACTCGCTATGGGGCCCTGATTATTAATTATGTGCTATATTGTAGCGCACTGAACTGTCGAGCCTCGGTTCCATGAACTTAGTGCTAGCGTGATAGACTATTTTGTATGGCATTATATGTGTTGTAATGTTCGTACACAAAACTATTGGTCCAAATTTATTATTTTACTGCTTCATTTTAAACCTATGAACTCACCAGCTTTTTGCTGACTTTTAGCATGTTATTCTCAGGTGTTCAATCTGTCTGATAGTTGCAAGGTATTGGCATGGCAAGGTTCATAGAAGATTACCCGAAGCGTTTTTACGCATAACTATGACTTGTTTTTATGGGACAACTAAACTTATGGGCCTTATTTTCGGAACTTGAAACTCTATAAATCTTGAATTAATGTATTTAAACGGAGTATGTATTCCGTTCTTTATTACCTTGTGTTGTGATTACCAATTTTAGTAGCACCCCATGACCCGAATGCTTCCACAATACCAGATTTTGGGGGTGTTACAATTGGTTCGGGGTCTTTGGATTTTTTTGCCTTTCGTTTACCACTCTATTTGAATGGCTTTGGAGGAGACGTAGGTGTCTCGGGCACATCATGGGTTTCGGTTTGTGATTGTTGTGATTGTAGATTAGAGAAATTGGTGTTTAATATTTGTTGTTGGCTTTGTTCCCAAAATAGCATTCATTGATGTTGTAGGTAAAGTTCTTGGCTCGACAAGCCGAGTGGGTTAGGGATTGGGTTGTTGGGTAATGGTGCGTTCGGGTTTGAAGATGAACCCGCGTTTGGGTTATTTCACCCACCGAGAAGATTCATGAAACTTTCGTCGTTTTGGTTAAATCCCGACCTTTTTTTTAAGAGATGGAAGTATATGATAGATTAGATTGAGTTGTGGAAGTTTGAAAAAAAATGTTGTGTTAATTGTGTATTTATAGTGGTGGGAAAATGGTTTTTTTTTTTATTATTATTTTTTTACCATATAGCCGTTTGAATTCAACGGTTATATTTGAGGGGGTGAAATGAATTATTTTTTTTGAATCCAACGGAGATATAGACGTTTAAGGGGGTGAAAGTGATTTTTTTTTTTACCATATAGCCTCTTAACGTTGTGTTAAAGAGTTAACGCAGCCCTTTAACGCAATATTAACTCACGAGACTCGGTGTGGTTAATGCACTTTAACGCGGGGCAAGTGAAGGTGTAACGCATGACCGTGTGCTCTAAGTAGACACAAGTACAACACCCTTCCGGTTCCACTTTATTGTCAACACTTTCACCTAACAATTTAGCCTTATCCCATACTCTAATACTAACTTGCGCATCACCCACTACCACCTTATCCTTCACTACCCCACTCTTCTATTTCCGTCTGTCATATTTTCATAGATCCTAAACACTTCCACGTATCATTCACTAAATATCAACACTAAGGAAAAAAAAGAAAAATCCCATAATAATAATAAATGTTAATTTTCAACTTAAAAATATTTTTATACGTGTAATATAAGCTTAATCTTGTTAAAACTATTGGTTTGATGGCGGGAAGTGATCAAGTTAATATATGTGAATCCAAGGTATATTTTTATGTTTTCTTGTAACTAGTTATTATTATGTTTACGTAAGATATGTTACTTTTTTTTTTTTTTTATGTTTATATGATTATATGATTTTATTATGTACGGTTTGAGATATCATTTTTGGGTTTTCTAGATCTATGAATAAAGTTGTTAGTAATTAAAAGTTATGTGAAAATATGTTTTTGTTTTGATTAGTTAAGGTTGTTTAAAGTGGTCTTTAAGGTTGTTGTTTTTTTGTTTTTGTTTTTAAGTTTGTTTTTTGGAGTGGTTTATGTCTTGAGTTAGTTAGGGTTTATGTTTTCTTTAATGTTTTTATTTTAAGGTAGTTGAAAGGCTGCTTGAGATTGTGGTTTTAGAAGTGATTATCTGTTATGAATTACTATCAGAGTAAGATAATAGGCCGTAATGAAATAGAAGACGGTGTTTGGATCTGATTATGCTGTTTGATATCATAATAATACTGTAATTCATATAGTTTGTTGGAATAAGAAATCCAAACACTCATTAAAGTTGTTTTTTGTTTTATTATGATGAGAGCAGTTGGATATTTTGCTCTGTTTTTGAAAGTTCTCATTTGTTTATGTGTGCAGAGGGTTGTTCCACTGAATACATGGGTCCTCATGTCTAATTTCAAGCTGGCTTACAACCTTCTTCGACGCCCAGATGGCACCTTTAACCGACACTTAGCTGAATTCCTAGACCGTAAAGCCCCGGCTAACGTGAACCCTGTTGATGGTGTTTTCTCCTTTGATATTGTAATTGACCGGTCGATTAACCTTTGGTCTAGAGTTTATAGACCAGCTGAAAACGACGCTGAAGGTGATGTACCCTTGTATACACATTTTACAAAGCTTGAAAAACCTGTATCAAAAACGGATTTTGTGCCCGTTATAATTTTCTTCCATGGTGGTAGTTTTGCTCATTCATCTGCAAATAGTGCTATTTATGACATTCTTTGTCGTCGTCTTGTTGGTCTTTGTAAGGCGGTTGTGGTTTCTGTTAATTATCGACGTGCCCCTGAGGACCCGTATCCCAGTGCTTATGATGATGGTTGGACTGCTCTTGAATGGGTTAATTCAAGGCCATGGCTTCAAAGCAAAGACTCGAAAGTTCATATATTTTTGGCTGGAGATAGTTCTGGTGGTAATATAGCCCATCAAGTTGCTTCAAGAGCGGTTGAATCTGACATTCAAGTGTTGGGTAATATTTTACTAAATCCGATGTTTGGTGGAGAAACAAGAACTGAATCTGAGAAACGTTTGGACACTAAATATTTTGTGACGATTCAAGATAGAGATTGGTATTGGAAGGCCTTTTTACCTGAAGGTGAAGACAGGGACCATCCGGCCTGTAATCCGTTTGGTCCAAGGGGTGTATCCCTCGAAGGGGTTAAATTCCCCAAGAGTCTTGTTGTGGTTGCGGGGTATGACCTTATTCAAGACTGGCAGTTGGCTTATGTGAATGGGCTTAAAAAGGCTGGTCAAAAGGTCAAACTTTTATTCCGAGAGAGAGCAACCGTCGGGTTCTACTTGTTGCCCAATAATGATCACTTCCACATAGTGATGGATGAGATTCGTAACTTTGTGAAACCAACATCCGAATGTGAATAGACGTTATTTGGTTCTATTGCTACTAGTTTCATTAGATTGACATATCCTTTTGAGGTTTTTGTTTGCAGTTTGTAAGTTCATGTGCCACCGCCACCCCTAATTAGGTGAACTTGGTGTTGTATAATATTGTGTGGCTAATAAGAGCCGTTGTTAACTCTGTTTTATCAGATACTCCGGTCCAAGACTTGCCAACTTCTGGATCCAAAAGAAAGGACGCCAGGGCAACATCCTAATTCCTGAAGGCTTTAGCGTATAATGTGACTGGTAACCTGCTATTTTACATAGTTCTAGCTTAAGTGTTGTTGAGGTTGGGGATGTACCCTCTATTATGTGTATTTTTATAGCTACATTCTATGTGTAAATATATATAAGTTTGTTTTCATTTTAGTACGGTTGCTTCCCACTATGAATTTTCTCGTTAAATATGAATATGTCGGCTTTTTTCTTTAATTTTCTCGTTAAGTTGCTGGTATCTTGTAAATTATATTTTAAGTTTGGCTTCCTTTATATCCATGTCCGTTGGTAACATTGCTCAAAGCTTGTTTACGGCATGTTGAAGAGCGATATTAATGAATTTTACGCATTAGCTGTTCAAAGATATCGGCTACCTTGATGATGGAAAAGAGGAAGACGCGTCTAGCTTGACATTACATGGGTCAAAGGATTTATGAGGTGTTGAGGTTGCGCCAAGCTTGTCTTTAACCTGAGATATGGGGTGTTTAGGTTGCGTCAAGCTTGTCTTTAACCTGAAATAAGAAATACTAAAACACTACGTTAAGTGATTGCGCAGGGGATGAACCCTGCGAACCACCTCCGGCGTGCGAGTAAGTATGTGTAATGGTAAGTCTGAGGTAAGTTGAGAGAGTACGGTTAAGATTCAGTTAACATACCATGGTTATGGCCCGTCTAATGCTATTTATAGGGGAAAAATAGGCTTTAGAGGGCGGTTGCACTTTGTTCGGAGATCATGGGGAAAGAACGATCTGCCCCTTTCGACAGGAATCTGCTGAGTGCTGCGAGCTTCCCATTTAGGCTCTGTACTTCTTTCAATGACTTTGAAGCTTGTAGATCAGTGATGGCTTTGACTTTCGAAGGGTTAGCTTTGATCTCTTGCTTTGTAATTAGATGCCCCAAGAATTGTTCTTTTTCTACGCCGAAAGAGCATTTCTTTGGGTTAAGCGTCATGTTGATTGCCCTTAATTGATCGAAGGTTTCTTGAATGTCGGAGAGTAGGTCTTCCTCAGTCCTACTTTTTATTACCATGTCATCAACATAGGCTTCCAGGTTCCTTCCTATTTGCTTGTGGAAGGCTTTGTCTACTAAACGTTGATAAGTTGCCCCTGCGTTCTTTAGACCGAAGGGCATTTTCTTGTAGCAATAGACACCCTTTCCTGTGTAGAAGGCTGTCTTCTCCTCATCTTCCTCCGCCATTTGTATTTGGTGATACCCCTTGTAGGCATCAAGAAAACATTTCAAACGAAAACCCGAGAGGGATTCGACCTTCCAATCAATTTCTGGCAAGGGGTAGCAGTCCTTCGGGCAAGCTTTGTTGATGTCGGTGAAGTCAACACACATTCGCCACCCTCCGTCACTCTTATTTACCATAACTGGATTGGCTACCCAGGTTCGGTATTTCACTTCCCTGAGAATTCCTGCTCGTACAAGTTCATCCACCTCTTTGTAAGCGGCTGCGTTCCTTTCAGGTGCCAGACTTCGTCGCTTCTGCTTAATTGGTTCAATGTGCTTGAACTCATTAAGCTTGTGTTCTGTGCCGAAGGGCTTGCCATCGATCATAAGAGTCCGAGGAACCCCCGTCATATCTGAGTACGTCCATGCGAAGACGTCTTTGTTGGCTTTGAGTAGCTTCTCCAAGTCTGCTTTAAAGTTAGCAGGGAGTTGTTTCCCGATTACCACTGTTTGCTCTGGATAGAGCTCATTTACCACAATACGTTCTTCGGCATCTATACAACTTAGAATGGCCTTCGGAGGCTCTTTGGGACTTTCCTTGATCTTTTTGCCAATATCTCCGGTCTTTCCCTGATTGTAACTAGAGAACACGGTTCCTATCCCATAAGGTGTATGGAATTTGACCGCTGCATGTATGGTGGAGACTACGATACCCATCTTTTGCATGGCGGTCCTTCCTATTAATAGGTTGTAAGGAGAATCGGACCTTACGATAGCAAATGTGAGGGTTTCTGTCCTTGCGAGCTTGCCTTCTCCTATTGTAATGTCCAATGGTACTTCTCCCAGAGGCCAAGAATGTTCACCGGAGAATCCTACCAAAGGTATCTTCGAATCCACCCGTTGCGATCTGATCGAAGGCTTGAGCTTAAGAAAACAATGCTCGTATATGATTTCGCAGGAGCTTCCGCAGTCCATGTAGGCTCTGTTTACTTCTCGGTTGAAGACTAGGACTTTGATAACCACTGGAGTCCATGTAGGCTCTGTTTACTTCTCGGTTGAAGACTAGGAATTTGATAACCACTGGATCATTCGAAGGGACTTGGCCTGTAATAGGAGGAAATGTTACCTCCCCTACTTCACTTACCCACTGCTCCGTTACCTTTCTTTTTAAGCCGGCTTCGCCCCAACGAACCATGAGTATTGGGGCTTCGAGAGGAGTAGTATCTTTAGCCAATTGAGTGTTGGACATTTTTTCCTTTCCCTTCCTTATACCCTTCACCAGATGTGCCAATTGCCCGGACTTTACAGCCTCTTCTATCTGTTTCTTTAGCTCCCTGCAACTGTTCGCATCATGGCCATAATCTTCATGAAAATGACAATACTTGCTTGTATCCCTGTTTTTACCCTTGCTTGTCATGCGGGGTGCTTCGAAGGCCTTAGCAGCCCTTTCCGTAGCAAGTATTTCTTTCGGAGACTTAGTTAAACTTCCCAGCAATCCGTGATTAGGACCTTTGTATGGAAAAAACCTGTCTCTGCCTTTGTTCTTGTTCTTGGACCCCTCCCACACAGAATGCTTGGAGAATTTGTTGTTGTTGTCTCTGTCAACCGAAGCACCATTAATAGATACTTCTTTTGCTTTGATCCAAGTATACGTCTTTTCCATTAACCCTTTGTAAGTTGTCGGAAGGTCGGTGGATAAGAATTCCACCAAACTCCGATTTCGAAGACCATGTACGAAACCCGAAATGCGCTAATCTTCATGAAGACCCAAGATCTGTAAAGTTTCATCGATGTACCTAGTAACGAAGGCCCTCGTGCTTTCGTTTTCTTTTTGTTTGATGTTGTGAACCGTCAGATGGGTCCTAGTAAACTTCTTTTGCTGACTGAAGTGTGATCGAAACTTAGCCTTGAGATCATCAAGATTGACAATGCTGCCAGGCTTTTGCCCATTCCACCAAATACGGGCAGAATCCCGCAGGGTATAAGTAAACATATGACAGGCCACAGGCATAACCTACTTTTGCATCTTAATAGCCCCTTTGAACATATGTAGGAAATTGTCCGGACCCTCCTTCCCATCATAAGTCCCAATATGCGAAGGCATTTTCAACCCATCAGACAATGGGTAATCTTCTATCCACCTAACGAAGGGTGTAGCCGAACCCATAGGGTCCGAGTATAGACAATTATAAGGTGGTGCATACATAGGGACAATATTGTAAGGGTTGTTGTTTGGGGGCATTCCCATAGGAGTTTGGCTTGGGTAGGACTGATAAGGTGTGTTCATGGCGAACGGATAACCGTTTCCCATGGCATACGGAAAGTACGCCATAGGATGCCCGAAGGGCATATTCCCATAAGGTTGAGGGAGACTTGGGTTATTAGGCTGCCCATTTACTGGAGGATATAAACTTTGAGGATAAGACTGAGTTTGAAACGAGGGGTACATACCATTGGGAGGAAGATTCTTCTCCATATTAATTGTAGATGGATTGCCTTCTACGCCTGATGCGTGAGAAGGCTGCAACGGAACCCCAGCTTCAGACCTTCCAAGATGAGCTGCTAACAACGGAGGTAGATTCACCCCCACTTCTTCCCTTCGCTGGCTCCTACCATTGGAGCCTTCCGTAACCACCCCTTCTCTTCTTGTCGGAGCCCTCTCTGGGACTCCTTCGAACCCAACGGACCTTCGACCAACTGGTGACCCAATCCTTAGGGTTGAGAGTGTTGGTCCATGAGCCGGAGGCCTAGGCTCCATTTCCATTTCTTCATCATACTCGTCACTTGAGTATTCCAACTCCCTTCGCATCTCAACATTCCTAACTTGCCTTTTGCGAGCCCTTAAGAGATATTCCAACACTTCGTGGTTGGCTTCGACAAAGGCTGGGCTAATAATGGGCTCCGGATTGGCTGATGTCGAAGCATGATGGTTGAGTGTTGTTTCTGGGTGAGAACGTGTTGTGAACGTGGAGGCGGTTATTGGGGGAAGGTTGTTGGAGTCATTGATTGGTATTGGCGCCAAGGTCGAGAAACCCGGTGGGGGAGTATCTTCTCTCCCTTGATCCATGCCGGAATAATAGTGAAAGTAGTTGGTTGGTTATAAGCTTGGAAATAACGAGACCAATTGTAGTGGTCCCACGGATGGCGCCACTGATTGTACAATAAATTGCACGACCAGGCCTTCGATGATGATCAAAGGATTTATGGGGTGTTGAGGTTGCGCCAAGCTTGTCTTTAACCTGAAATAAGAAATACTAAAACACTACGTTAAGTGATTGCGCAGGGGATGGACCCTGCGAACCACCTCCAGCGTGCGAGTAAGTATGTGTAATGGTAAGTCTGAGGTAAGTTGAGAGAGTACGGTTAAGATTCAGTTAACATACCATGGTTATGGCCCGTCTAATGCTATTTATAGGGGGAAATAGGCTTTAGAGGGCGGTTGCACTTTGTTCGGAGATCATGGGGGCGTCCCATGGTTTGTGGTAACCGCTAGGGCTTTGTAGCCCACGATCTCTGTTTTGGCGGGAAAGCCTAAAGGAAGAGGAGACGTGAGTATGACCAGGTCAAGGTAGCTCTCCGTTGTAGTTTCTTCGTAGGAGATACCCCGAAGGGCTTAAGGCTTCGATTGGCGGATTCCCACATGGTAACCACTTCATAGATGAATGGTTTTACGCCAATGAAACGTGTTAGGAGATTAATCTGGGCCTCCGAAGAGAGGGCTTCGCACAGGCTCGAAAGGGAGTCATTCGACCCATTCGGAGGGTACATCATCATTACACTTACAGAAGCTTTCTAACTATTAAAATGGCAAATGATACTATTCTCTTTATCCTAGCGAAACCCAAATTAACCATGAAACCTTTTAAAGTCCACTAAGAATATGTTGAAAGACTACTTTATCAGGCCCGGATTTAAGCATGTGCGGGCTGTGCGACGGCACAGGGCCTCTATTTTTTTGGGGCCCCAATTTCTAGATCTGTAATATTAGTATAGACTTGGTTTTTGATGTTTTTATACAAGTAAATGATGTTTTCTGATGGAATAAACACGTTTTACAATGTTAGAAGCTAGTCATATAACTATATAAGTTAAAATGGAGAAACATAGTTCAAAATTCGTGTTTAATGGAGAAGAATATGCAGGGGCGTGTTAGGGGTGTTGCAACTAAGGAGATGACACAAAAGTCAATAATTTTGTACAGTAAAACCTCTATAAATTAATGATACTGGGACCAGGATATTTTATTAATTTAGCGAGATATTATTATATCGATAAATTAATAATTTATTAATTTAAAGAGCTTTCACGTATGACATTTAAATTTCCAATTCAAATATACTAGTTACAATATATAATAGTTAAAGAAGAAAAATAAATTAAAAAAACAAGTTTCAATTAATATTTTATAAATTCAAGGAATTAAAAAAATTAATGAATGTATAGTAATGAACGTTACGAGGTTTAAGGAACGAAGAAATTGTGGAATTTTTTAGTAATTATTAATTTATAGTTTCATTGGAACCAATATATATACATTGGGGTTTCAAAAAAATTATTATCTTATAATTTTATCGATTGAGGTCCAAATTTGTACTGGTCCCTAATTGGGACTAGACAAATTATTAATTTTATCGAGGTTATTAATTTATCGAGTATTAATTTATCAAGGTTTTACTGTATTATTATTAGTAGGTTCAAGTTTAACCCCCTATAGTTTAGAATTTTTCCAATTATGGCACCATATCTTGATCTTAAAAAATTATCATGATTAGCCTACCATTATTTATTATTTAACGTATAACAATTGTTTAGAATGTAACTATGTCTCAATAAAATTTCACAGATGTATTTCATTAAAATAATACATTATTTCATATTTCATATATGCCATATAAGACTTAATCCTTGTAACGTTAAAGATAATTTTTAATGGTTTTGAAAATTCAATAGGTTACATTGAAAAGAAGAAAAGATATATAAAAAAATAACAAAGAAAAAACACAATTTGCTATTAGGCTATGTGTAATGGTAAAACCCCACCATGAGGCGTTTTGCGTAATGTGGCAGCCCAGTCAGCAAAGGGCTTGAAAGAAATAGGTGTGTAATAGTGGGTGGGGCGTTATGCGACACGTGACACTTTCTTTTTCTTTTTCTTTTTCCTTTTTTTATAATTCAACCAAATGACAAACTCCCAAAACAAAAAGGACCAAAAATGTAATGTTCACAATATCTATTTCACTTTAGACGCACCTACTTCTCTCTCCAAATACCTTTCTTCTCCAGCAATATTTTCGGCGACCATTCCGATCAAACTAACCGGAAAATCAAGAAACCCATTTCATAGATCTGATACAAACGGTAATATTTTTCTTGAAAGTAGGAAAGGGCAGGGCGTGAGCAGCATCACGCTCTTTCGTTTTTTTTTTTGGTTTTCGCGCCCCTATGTAATGGGCATGGGCGCTAAAAAGGCACTAAAGGGGCAGATTTTGGGTGAATAACGCCCCATTACACATAGCCTTAACTTGGTTATCGAATTCATTTTTGTCTTCTTTTTTTTCATTAGAACGACAACTTGATGAAGTTTAATGATTTTATAGCAGATATTGTTTAAGGGCCTCTAATGTAATAAGGCACAGGGCCTCCAAAATTCACGAGACGACCCTGTACATTATTTATACTATAGTGTCGACAGAACCTGTTAACACTTGTCTTTTGAGGCTGGAAAGTTTCAACTTGCAACCTTGAGCATTTGATTTCGAAGAATGTTGCTCTGTTCTATTGCCGTTCCCGCCATTATCTAAATGGAGAAAGATCTAACATGAAAAAATTTCTGCAACAAAATTGATGGCAAAGCCCTTGCAAATGTCATGCCTTAGATTCATCTAACCCGAACTTGCATCAAGAAGTTAAGAAACGGTAATTTGTTCTCTACTTAATAAATTAGTCTCAAATACGAAAGAAATGACAACCATTTCAACGTTTACCTATCAGACAGGGGTGGAACTACATGTAACCCAAGGGTAGCGGTCGCTACCCCTGAACTTTTACCCGGTAGTGGAATTTTTGGCCATTTTTTTACGTTTTTTGGCGATTTTTGGCCATTTTTTGTCGATTTCGCTACCCCTGAAACAAATTTTCGCTACCCCTAAACAAATTTTCGTATTTCGCTACCCCTGAACTTGGCTCCTAGTTCCGCCACTGCTATTAGACATTGATGAAAAGCAACATCGTGGTAACATAATGCGTTTTCAAAGATGACATATACTTTTTTGACATTTATATGTGTACTTGGCGCACTATAGGAATGCAAAATTGCAAACACTAAATTTTTCGACATTAACCAATTGACTGAATAGTTGGCAAAGGGAAAACTTTAATGATGTTTGGATACTTCACGTATCAAAAGATCTATGTGCTTCAAAACAAAGGTAGGCAACTATGTTATTTGACCTGGTTATAAAGGTAGAGTGAATTTAAAGTTGTGAAAATAACTGTTTTGGTGCCTTCTCCGAGTGTTATAATGAAGCCAACGTTTAAGATCGACTTGCACATGACGACTACATAAGTCAAATTCTGACACCTCGGCGGTTGTTGATGGTGGCAGTGGACTGGAGTGACAATTTGTGGTGATTGAGAGGTTTCTGTTTAGGGGCGGTCATTCCCATCATGATATGAGACAGGAAATACGAGTAAACGGGGTATGATTAAAGCTAAAAAGGATAAAGATGACTAACGTATTCTTAATAAATGGTCGGGTTTGGGTTAACATTTTCAACCCAATTTGAAGCTCATTTTGAAGCTACCAGCCTGTTTAAAAATACAATTAATATTAAATTTAAAGAGCAACAAGTTTAAGCAAACTAAAAGCGTATGCAATTGTCAATGTTGACACATCAGCGCGCTGCATTGCTGTACTATTTCATCACTTTCTTACCACTTTTAACCATCAACAATCACTACCCATAATCTAATATTGCATAACAAAAAAATAAAGAAAACAAAAACACCACAACCAACTCTACCAAGCTCGTGCTCCCCACGATCGTACTCGATTATTCCGATTAACTAAGAGGTGCAATAGTAACCACTTGCGACCACTAGCCACATCAGCACGACGACAATCAGTTTCAATGCCATTGCACATGCTTTAAAGGCATCAAACTGCTGATTAGTTTGTATATAAGTGAGATATGTGATGAAGCGAAAAGTGTACCGCTTTTAAGGGGTCATTTAAGCCCTAAATCGTATTTATTTGATTAAATATTGCCCTAAATCGTTCCTTTTGTCATTTTAGGTACTTTTGAGAAGAAATCTGGAAAAGGAGGCATTTTGGACGTTTTTGGAGCATAAAAGTGAAGAAAACGACAAAGTCTCAAAATCTTGCTGGAAGTTACCTTTGACGGCGTCAGGATTATGCCTGGACGGCGTCATGGCTTGGCAAAAGTGGTGGATGTGAAATTTACTCATGATAAGCCAGTGAAAATTGCATGGGAATTCTGACGGCGTCACCCTTTAATCTGATCAAGGGCGTCACGGTATAATTTCAAGAGGGACGGCGTCACATTCAAGGTCTGACGGCGTCAAGCCTTGATAAGCCAGAACGGATTTTGGAGAACTAAAGAGGGACGGCGTCAAGAAGGTCATCCGGGAACCCTAAAAGCGGCGAGGTGACGGCGTCACAATCCATAACGTGACGCCGTCAGATGTAAAAATCTATATATAGTTTTGCAATTCTTTGTCATTAGTGTGGAACTTAGTGTGGAAATTTTGGGAGAAAACCCTAAGACGATTTTAGCATCTTTTTCAAGGCTTTTTGCCTTGAGATCTTCCATGTTACATTGAAGATAAGTTATCAATTAATCATTCAATATGTCTATGTGTTGTTTGATTCTATCTTGTTCTTGTCTTTTGGTTAACATGTTAGGCTAGATTTATCTTGTGTTTGCTTAGATCTAATGAAACCTAGCTATTGATTATTGGTTATTAGTGTGTTATTAGTTGTATTGGATGATTGTTTATCTATGTTAGGCTTAAGAAAACTGGCTAACTTCCTATTCGGTAACTTGCTTGAACGTCTTAAGAAACATGAACCAAATGCGTACTAAAGGTTTTTATGGTTGTATTTAATGCATGAGCGAATTCTAGTGATCCCATGTTAGGAGCTTCCTAGCCGGCTCGACATAGGAGTGAAGTAGGAGTTCATAGAGTTGGGGAAGTACGTACGCCACCCCACAATTGGTATTAAGGAATACACCCGTCATCCACGCAACTAATACACACTAATCAACCGGTAAAAGATAGTTAGGGAGTAAGGAAATCTAAGTAAACACATTTCTCTACACATAAGTTTTCACCACATTTTATTTTCAGTTATTTTATTTTATTTGCATTCGTAGTAATTTGGGTTAGTTGACTAGCAACTAATTCCGCCCACTCCTTCAAACCCGAGATTTTAATTGCTTTCATAAAAACATAAAAATACAAAAAAGAATCTTCCTCAACCCTTAGACCTAATTAGAGTAGTTTTTCATACCTAACGAACACTATTCCCTGTGGAGAACGATCAATCCCCCGTACTTACCACTACACTATACTACATCGGTCAGGTACACTGCCTGGTGGGGTTGTAAGCCTCTTGAGATCCCTTGAGAGGTAAAACCTGCTGTAAGGTTGCAAAACCACGCATCAATATGTTTGGGTGGTAAAATTCGTAGTCTTATTACACCTGTCTGATGGTGTTGACGGTGAAGAGAAACTACTATACCGCTGAATTATTTTCGGTGAATGTAGTGACCATTACATTTAATTTAATACTCTCTCCGTTTCATAATAAGTATTTATTTTCATAATGTACAAAGTTTTAGGAAATCTCACTAACTCCTCACAAATCAAATATCATATCTACCAACTAAAGTCCATTTTCGTTGGTTGAAATATAAAGTGGACGGTTATCATGATTCATGAGACATCCCAAAATATCAATGGGAACGCTTAATATGAGACGGAGGTAGAGATGCACAGATGGGCTAAAGCCCGAGCCCGGGCTTAGGTCCGGCCTGTCCCGACCTGAAGCCGAACCTGACCCAACATGCCTAAATGGTCCTTATGTTTTCCACCAAAGCCCGATCCAGCCCCGGCTAAGCCCAAAGCCTCAAAACCCGAGCTTTTAAGCCCAATCTACTTGCGAATGTTTCGAGTTTTGAGACTTTTGATATCTTGGCATGGTGGAAAGAAAAATCTTTTATAATATCCAATTTTGTATGCCATGACACGAAATATACTAACAGTCCAAGCTTCAACCATTGCTTCGGAATCTTGTTTTTCATCAAGCGGTAGGAAAGTAAGGATAGGGAGGAGAAAGCTTTTGAATCAAGAAGATGTGCATTTGCTTGAAAGATTATTTTGATAGTGTAAAACGACAACAAAAGAAAACATCTTCGGAATAGTCACTCATGGAAATAAAGGATGACAATATTTAAGATGAACGGAGTATAATGTTAGTAATGCATTTACAAATATTGATAAAATATTTTCAGGATGAAAATTCTCTCAAGTTGGTTCTAAAATGATAGATCATGTTGAGTTTATTGTGAGATGAAATAATTAAGATGACCCTAGAATTTAACTAAAAGAAAACATTTTATATATTATCTTGATTGTGATTGGTCAACATGATCTATTATGTTATAACCAACTTCAGATGATCTTGATCCATATTTTCATATATAATAACTATAAATCTAATACAAAATATATAAATAAAGCTAAAAAAAGCCCGGGCCAAGTCTATTTGGGCCAAAATAGGTCCAATATTTTGGTTAAGGCTCGAACTTATCTCGACTCATTCTTTTTTATACCCTGACATTTTTGAACTATAAAAGCCTGATTTTTCAGCCCGGTCTTTGTGCACCTCTAGATGGACTAGTACTCCACTAGAAACATACTACATCAACCTCAAAATTATTGTCTCAAGACAAAAAACATACAACTTAAAAAAAGTAAAACCACTACACTTTTTAACCACCAGGGCTAATGATTTGCACACTCTAAAAAATTATTTGCACACTCAAGGTACAAGCAGTTGAAGCAAAATATTTAATACTGTACAAGTATTTAATGCACACATAGAGTGTCCCAATCAATCCTCAAAGTGTGCAAATCAATTACCAATCAAATATAATCTTCATTCACTAAAACTCTCTTTTAATTGGTCGAGGAAAAAAGTAAAAACTATTATTTTAGAACTTCACAGATTGGGGATTAGGCAAGGTTATAAATAGCACGAGGCGTGGCGTGGCGGCATGATCAAGCCTTACCACTTAGTGGCCAAGACAAAGCTTTCGCGTTTATAAGGTGTGGCATAAGGCGGCACAAAATATGAAAATATTTATATATTTATATTATATTTCATATATATCGAGTTTACAAAAAGACGTGGCATAAGACGGCATAACGCGTGGTGTGGCGGCATTACCAAGCCTCACGCTTTTGCAAGGCCTTTTCAAAACGTTTGCGCGCCTTTTAGAACCATGGGATTAGGACATAACCGAGCGACAAAAGTTTTACTTGACTAAAAATAGTAACAACAAAAATTAGAAACCATGGGCGGGTATCCACAACCACTGTTTTCCATTAGAGCATGGGGTATGTTAACTTTTTTCTGCGTTAAAGTTTCACATTCGTTGCGTTAAGGGTGCGTTAACCACACCGCCTTGTTGCGTTAAAGCTGCGTTAACTTCCCACATTAACTCTTTAACGCAACGTTAAAGGCTACTTTGAATTTAAAAAAAAAAAAAAACCCTTGGTTCTTAAACGGTACAGTTCGAGCGGGATAACCAAATTCAAATTCAAAATTCAAAATTCAACTACGAGCGGGATTATTTAATTTCAAATTGGAGCGGGATTTATTCAAATTCAAATTCAAAGCTGCTTATATATACAACTCCGAATTCCTCATATCCAAGGCAGCTTATCACAAGCGCCCCACCCCATAGGAGTTGTTTATTACACACACAACTCATACACATAACTCACACACAGATTCTCAACAATGTCTCGCAAATACTTCTCCCAACAATTCACAACTCACCGTGACTTCTCACAACAATTCCCAAATGAACACGACTTTTTCCAAAAATTCCCAAGCTCCAACCTGATTCCAAATGAACCGGTGAACACACCACCAGAAGATATCTTTCCGGTATTCATACCGGAAAATGAACCGGTAAACAATCCATCGGTTGTGGAACACCAACCAAATCCGTTTGGACTCACTGAGGATGAACTCCGACTTCTTGAGCATGATGAGGAAGTCAGGAGAGAAACAGAATAAAGAGAACTACAAGAGGAAGCTGCTCGTATGGAGCATGAAGCCAGGGATGCAGAACATCTTAGGAAGAACTGGTTTGACATTATGGAAGGAAAATATTATGATGGCGAGTTTAGGGAGTCTACGAGTGAGGAGGATTGGAACTCAGACTTTTCATTGTAATTTTTATTTTTATTTTCATTAGTGTATCATAGTTTGTATTAATAGTACTATATATTTCGTGTTTTTACTTTAATGTTTAATGTAATTTGTGTTTTAACTTTAATGTTTAATGTAATTCGTGTTTTAAATGTTATGTTAGTTATTAAATGAATTATTAGTTTTAATTTAGGGGTTAATTTTGAAAATAGTTGAGTTAAAGTTGGCATAATGCGTTTTTTTAAAGTTAAAATTGAAAAAGCGCTTACGTGGCACGGGCTAAACTTTAACCCGAGGTTAAGATTCCCTGTCCTCTTATCCAGTACTAGTAGTCCTACTGTTACATTCATTTCTTTACCACAACAACATCAATCATATTCAGATCATCTTCTTCATCATCCTCCTCTAATGGCAGCTACCCCTTTTCTCATACAAACCCCCACCTCTAGTTTCACTCTTAAGTGCTTTTTAAACCCCCAAATCCCCAAAAGAACCAATCTTTTTAGCAATTTTATCATACCCAACACTCAAAGACATCATCTTTTTATAAAACAAACAAAAACCAACATTAAATGCTCCATAAACCCAAAAAGATCAAATCTTTTCAACAAATTAATAAAACCCAACACCAAAACTGATTTAAATGAGCTCTTTTTAGCTTCAGTTAAGCATCTTTTTAAGGTTTTGCAAAAACCCATTATCACAGGGGTGTTGTTGGGTTTACTGTTAATGTGTGATCAAAGTAATGTTGCTATGGCAGCTGGTTCAGGTGGGAGGATGGGTGGGAGGTCTTTTTCGAGTTCTGGTTCGAGTTCGAGTTCTAGGAGCTATACTAGTATGAGGAGTAGGGGGCCTGAGGTGGGGTTTACGGCTCCGTATTATGGTCCGAGTTTGTTTGGGGGTGGTTTTGTGGGTCCTGCTGTTGGATTTGGATTTGGGTCGAGTTTTGTGTTTGTATTGGCGGGTTTCGCTGCGTTTGTTTTGGTGTCGGGGTTCTTGTCGGATAGGGCGGATGGTGATGAGGGTAGCGTGCTTACTGCTAGTGATAAGACTAGTGTTTGTAAGCTTCAGGTATTGTGTAAATTGGCGTGGCGTTTGACTATATTTAACTTGAAGATGCATTTTATAGATAATTGCCTTTGAAACGTACTTCCAAACGCTCCTTTAGTTCTTAGTATTAAGTTGTTAATAAGTTCTACTATGATTTCGACTGTTGTGTTGATTTGGAGATTATTAGCCCAATCTATTAGTGCTGCTACAAATATGGGTATGAAATATTTCACTAAATAAAGATCGATATCACTTTTAAAGCTATAAAGTGATATGCTTGACATCCTAATTTAAACAGTAGGAGTATTGCTTATGGCAAAAACAATGACCGTGTTAATCCTTAAGCTTAGTTTATGTTCAAAGCTGCTCATTTCGATCTATTAAAACATTTACCTAGACTCTCGAGTTATAGCATGCACCATGATACAAATTCTGATGTGATACGCATGATGAGCATTATTTGAGTTGTATGTTAATTTTATATATACTGCTAATACCGTTTGTGGTAACTCCGTAACTTATAACATTCTTTTATCTGAAGGTTGGGTTGTTGGGTATGGGTAGACAACTGCAAAGGGATCTCAATCGGATTGCTGAGGCAGCTGATACATCCACCCCTGAGGGGTTGAGCTTTGTATTACAAGGTAATGGTGCTTACAAATAACATTACATAATATTTTCAATTTGGATATATGACGCTTCACATATATTGGCAATTATTTTCTAAACATTAATTTGTTTCGTACTATGCTAGCTACAAATGGAAGGAGCCACTATATGCTGATATTTCTATATGTTTTTCCTTTAGCCATAGTTATCTTTTTCTGTCTATATAAATACTCCAATATGCATATATTATTCTTCATGTGACGAACCACCAATTTTCTAGGCCTGAATTTGATATAAGTGTGCATTGGACTTAATCAGCGCCAAATATTAATGATCTTGCACAACATATGTCACAGTAACACTATACCATCATTCTCCGTTGGATGTGGCAATCTGGACCCGTTTACCTATAAATAGGTTGATTTGGGTTATATTTATCTTAAACGGGTCCAGCAAAAGAATATAATAAGGGAACGGGTTAAAAAAGTCATCTAAAGTTTATGTTCACATTTGCACCAAAAAAAAAAAAAGTTTATGTACACATAACTTTATGAGGCAAAAAACGTTTATCGTTAAGTTTTTGTCATATAATCTTCTGATTAGAACTGTGATTATATAGTTTCTGTACTAAAAGTTACCCATTTAACCCATTACCCAACTCGCCCATTTTCTTAGCTCTATTCTCCATGTTATGAGGCAAAATATGCTTATTCTGGAGTCATTATTAGTCATATAATCATCTGTTCGATGTTTAATTGATTTCCTTTTGGTTGCAGAAACAATACTATCTCTACTTCGACATCCTGATTATTGCATTTCTGGTTATTCCTCTGTAAGTAACTATTGCCTATTTTCATTAATATCTTGCTTCTTAATTCTTTGTCACAAAGTCAACTAATGAGTTGAGTCACATGTTGAATGTATGACACCTAAGGTCTTGATAGATGATCTACATGAAAGTTTTAGACCTTTTCCTTTTCAAAGATTTAGGAAGTATTTGTTGAACATTGAGTTCCCCATAGGCAATACTTTGTATTGGTACAATATATATATATAGACAAATACATACAAACCCTAATGGACCCGAAGCTCACAAGCGGGCTTGAGCCAACTATAATATCGTCTAATACTCCCTCGCAGTTCGAGCGGCGAAATCAAGGTTGTAAAAATCTGTTATCGGTCGACCCCCTATAAGCGATTAATCGGAGACTATAAATATTAAAATAAATTATTTAAAAAATAATATTATAAATATTAAAATAAATGTATTCCCGCTCAGCCTTTTTAGTAAAAAAAAAAAGGCCCGCCTTTTAGCCAAAAAAAAAAAAAAAAAAAAGTCAACTTTTAGGTTGACCGAAAAGTCCCGATTTTGACCGAAAAGTCCCGATTTTTGACCGAAAAGTACCGATTTTTGACCAGGCGATTAATTGAGCCTATAACAAACTTTTCATTACAGTCAAAGCCCTATAAGCGATTAATCACCGATTTTAAGGCCTATACAACACTGGGCGAAATCATGAAAGCTCGAACCAGAGATTAAAAGAAAAAACAAACTACTAATTAATAAAGATAAAGCTATGATAGTTTGTCGATAAAGGCTTCGATAGCAACCAATCACAGCAAATAACCGTAGATCCGGAAAAGAAGGATTTTTTTTGGGCGAATATCGAGACTTATAACAAAGCTTGACGGCGCGTCCGACCGGCGGAGGCCGCGATTCCGGTACCATTTTCTTCGGAATTTAACTACGAATCCACGGGCGCTGACGACATCAACTAACTCAAAGTGGTTTGAGAGTTATAAGCAAAACAGTGAGACATTCGTTGTTTTTGAACTCGACGGCTTGTTACAGCGTTTCGCCATTGCTGAGGCGGTGATTCCAGTATTTTTTTTCTTTCCGGAATTTGATTACGAAGCTAATGGCGGTTTGAGGTCGAAACAATGACCGGCTAAGGTTTTAAACGACTCTTGTCCTTTTTTTTTTTTTTTTTTTTTTTCGGTGTGGAGATTTGACGGGGGTGGCTAGAGGCGGCGACCATGTCAAAGGATCAGATCTAAAGCTCTAATGGCGCTGGCGCCGTGTGTTAGCTCTATACGGTTTGAGGGGTATGGTCGAAACTATGACCGTCTAGGGCAGTGGCGGAGCCAGGAGTAAACTTCAGAGGTAGCGGAAAAAAAAAGTTAACCATAATTTTTTTAACCGTACATTCAAATAATTAAAAAAACACAATAATAAAATAAGTTAAACAAATACCTAATAGATCTCAAAAATCTCCTTTTCGGTCTTTCATAGCTTGAAAACGAACCATTACATCCTCATTCGTTACTTCGTCAAATGTCTCTCCTTCAACAGCACATAACATAGCATTGTTCAAATATTCATCCCCCATTCGATTCCGCAAATCCGTTTTAATAAGATTCATTTTAGAAAAGCATCTTTCAACAGTTGCGGTTGAAACCGGTAAAACCAATGCAAGCTTCAAAATCTGATAAAATAAAGGAAATGAGAGATTTTTTCCCGTATCCACCATTACCCGAGCTAGGTGACAAATCCCATCCAAATTCAAAAATCTATCATCTTCCTTTACCGAGTGATAAAAGACTTTAAGCTCACCCAAAATACACCCCCTATCGTTCATATTAAAATCAACCGGATACATCTCAGAAAAGGCTACTATCTTAGATATGTCAAACTTAGAAAACCCATTACAAGGATTTAAACCCGACATATTTTCTACCAATGTAGTTGATACCTCATTGAACCGGTTCCCAAATTCTTGAATTTGCATATCCAAAACCGTATTAAAAACTTCAACCTCAAAATGATGTCGATTAGTAATGACATTCTTCCGGCTCCTTGGGTTACCATAACTTCCCATCATATCCAACACTGTAATACCATTTTTTTCACAAAAAGAAGTCACTTTTTTCAACATGTCATCAAACCCATTTTGTCTTAAATCATTCAATGCTAGTTTTGTTCCTTGAATCAACTTACTCGATTCCAACAAGTCTTGTCTCTTTTTTTGAAGATGTTTTGAGAGACCATTTGTGTGGCCTAAAATTTCTTCCATCAAGTGTGCATAAAAAACGAACTCAAATTTTTGAAAATAGGATAGAATACCTTTTGCACTAGTTCGTTGTTGAATGCTATCTCCTTCCTCTTTAACATAACAAAGGACGTCGACAACTTCCGGATATAATTTAAGCACACTTATGATTGTTGCATGATGAGATCCCCATCTTGTATCACCGGCTCGCCTTAGGGAACTCTCTTGGTTTAATCCTTTTCCGGTCTTAATTTCACCTGAAATAATTCCTTCTTCCACTCTCTTTCTTTTTGCCTCACGTATCATATCTTTTCGTTTGCAAGAAGCGGAAACTGTATTAACAACCATGTTGAGGTATTCATAAAAATCTTTAACACCCTCATGCTTTTTTGCAGCCTTGGAGTTTTTTTTGAGTTTTTTTAAAGAATGATATGGGTCTTCTCAAATTTATTTAGGGGTAGCGAAAATTTGTTTCAGGGGTAGCGAAACACGAAATATAGTACGAAAAACGTAAAAAAAATTTTTTTTTCCACTACCGGATAAAAGTTCAGGGGTAGCGACCGCTACCCCTGAACTACAAGTGCCTCCGCCCATGGTCTAGGGTTTAAGATGACTTTTTTCCCTTCTTTTTCTTTTGGTGTGGAGATTTGACGGGGGTGGCTAGAGGCGGCGGCCCATGGTGGCTAACCATGTCCGAGGATCAGAAAAGCCTTTCATACCATGTTGAACATTGAATTCCACGCAGGCAATACGTTTTATTGGTACAATGAGACGAATACATACAAACCCTAATGGACGCGAAGCTCATAAGCGGGCTTGGGCCAACTAGAATGTCGTCTAATAGTATTTTGTTCATTTGGATATGAGATTTGAATGTGATTGTGCGATATTGAAATGGGCCGTGGAAGATAATAGTGTTTGTATGTGTTTTTGTTGTTTGAGTTCTAATAATCAGATAACCAGTCCAATGTCACAGTTTTGAACATAGTCAAACTATTTAAGGGGTCTTTAGATACAAATCTCTCTCATTAGGCTACAGGAATGGTTAAAGTGGTAATTTTTTTTACCTTAGATAATTAATGTTTGTGGCAATTGGTGCGGAACTTATCAAGAATGATAAATTTACTCCTAAATAATGTGATAATCAGAAGCAAATCTATTTATTCATATATCAATAAACTGATTGCCGTACATTAAATAGATAATCAATTTCAAGCTTCAAATCGAGACACCCCCTCCCCTTAGTTGCCATCAGGCAAAATTATTTGTATAGGCCAATCAAGTGGACATGAGAGTGCTTTGTCGACATGGGGTCTTAGCCATTCCTCCTATGTTTCTAACTATTTGGAACATTGCATGTATGAGCTTTGGTTTGATACTTTGGTACAGGTGGATGTGAAGAGGAGCGTAGAGGAAGGTGAGAAACGTTTTAATAAACTTTCTATCGAAGAAAGGGGTAAGTTTGATGAGGAGACTTTGGTCAATGTCAACAACATCAGAAAACAAAGTACAAGTCAGAGATCTAATGGGTTCCGTAATGAGTATATTGTGGTTAGTACTTTTAATATGGTTGCCATTTTTACATCTTATCCTTTTTCTGTTATAAGAGGTTATTATGTGTTTTAGTTTCGGCACATAAACACATTCTGAACTATTTATCTTTTGGAATACAAGTTTAGTGTAGGAATTGAGGCACGTAATATTTGATTTAGAGGTGGCAATCTCGAACCACATGAGAGTTTTACTTATGTGCCTGTACATAATATTTGATTTAGAGGTGGTAATTTCGAACCATGTATTTTCTGATGAATGGGTCGATTTGGGTTGTGCTCTATCTCAAACGGGTAGTTCACCTCAAATAAATTAGCTAAAATGAGTGAAACTGGTTGAAAGTCGCTCAAAGTCCTAATTATATTGCATACAACCGCCTAAATACTTTTTATTTAAAGATTTATCTTATTGTAACTGGAATGATGTTACTTTTCTAGTTACCATTATTGACATATTAATCATATATAAATAAAAATGAGTATAAAAGTGCTGTGCTGGTCAACCTTTTTGACCCAAATGATTCTTTGTTTCATGTGTATACAAGTATTCTCTTGTCTTCATCTTTGTTTGTAATTTGTTAGAATTGCTGCTTGTTTGCACATGTTAAGTTTGGATACTTTACCTACTTGTAACTTGAAAGGAACCCCTCACTGTTACCACCAGCTACACTATTGTTCTTACTTTTTCTAATTATATCAACTGCATAGCATTCATCTACTAATAAAAAGTAATTTTTATGGTTGAAGATTACCATTATTGTGGCTGCCAGAGGCGTTCATAAATTGCCGCCCATCAATAGTAGTGCTCAATTGAAGGAAGCATTGCAAAAGCTGGCTTCTATCCCTTCAAGCAGAATCATGGTAAGACCTATATGCACTGGTTTAGTACCATTTACCTATAAATGGGTGAAATTGGGTAATGTTGCATCTTTAACAGGTCAAATAAGTCGAATGTGTATAAAACCTCCTAAATGGCCTTGTTCAGTATGTTAAATTATTTTGTGATCATGATTAACAATCTATTAAATTTAATAAACATGGATAAGAAAGTGTGTATGGGCTGACTGCTGACCAACTTGGCCCGACCCATATGTACCCATGGGTCTCCCAGTCATTCCTCTCCCCCCAATTTCCTGTTCTGTTGCTAATGAACTAGATGGTCATTTTACAGGCAGTCGAGGTGTTATGGACCCCACAAAACGAAAATGATACTCTTACAGAGCGAGAATTGCTCGAAGATTATTCCCTGTTACGGCCTCTGTAGGTAATCTGTTGTAATACTTTGTACATAATATATAGGCGATGAATGATGCAGAAAACTGTATCCCTTCACAATTTTTGACATGGTTTTATACGTGAATGTATGATTTCATTTGTCACTTTTAAAAAATATTGTAACATTTTTTGTTGTTGTATTATGTATGGTGTGTTTTATAGCAGCAAGATAGAAATTTAAGCCTTTGTGGCACGAGTAATGAGTTGCATTTTTGTAGAGCATTCTTCTTTCTGATTTGAATTTTACTCCTAAGTGTTTGCCTTCAAGTATTTATATGTGGAAATGGTACATGCTACAAGGTGGCACTTTCAATTTGCAATATACAGATGTTATGAAATCAGCTACAGGAAAGTTGTACATGTCCATGTGTGGAATGGTTCTTTCAAGTTTCAACATTGTTTAG
The DNA here is from genome assembly GCA_021014915.2 of Artemisia tridentata subsp. tridentata. Taxonomy (NCBI): domain Eukaryota; kingdom Viridiplantae; phylum Streptophyta; class Magnoliopsida; order Asterales; family Asteraceae; genus Artemisia; species Artemisia tridentata. The sequence continues at coordinate 183,846,440 of CP139503.1, forward strand.
CTTTACTTCATTTAGTATAGAAACTTATGAAATTTTCACAACCACCATTCCACCAAACAATATGCAACTTGGATGACATAGGTTATGACATTTTGTTACTAATATTTAGTGATACCAACTTTAAGGTAACTTACCTCTGTCTATTGCTCAAAAGATAAACTACATTTAAAATGAAGCCAGAAATACATTTAGTGGCCTAAAAAATATAATGATAAATAGATGGCTAAAGCGAGAAAGTCGAATACATGATTGTCTTCCAGTACATTATCCTGAAGTATAGGTTATCAAAGAAACATCACGCGAGCAGGACCAACTCCAAGTATGTGTTGCAGTAAATTGTAAGCGGTCATAACAGAAGTATTATTTTTATCCAGCTCTCCCGTTTTCACACAATTCTTCAATCAAGAAGCTCCTCGCGTTTCTTGTGTTTCGATGCTCCATCTGTCAAGGAAGATGTGATGGATGCACTTGCTTCTTCATCGGCTCCACCTGAGCTTTTTGATGTACCTTCAGCCTTTTGGCGCTGTAATATCAAAAGTGGCAAACGCATATTCATAGCCAGGTTTGGAAGATTAATCCAGATATGTAACATGCGTAAAGATGGCAAAATGGGTGAGTCGGGTGAATTGTCATAATGCGTTCGGGTAACTCCTTGTAAAAGCTAATTCAGGTTGGGTCGATGCACTTTTATGCCCAATTCATATAAATAATTAATCGGCTATATATGTTCACATAAACTATAAGTTACAATGTTCTTACCATACAAGGTATCCTTAACAAATGAACACAAAACCTTTTATCTTTAATTAATATTTAATATGGTTGTAGAAAACGAACTTACCATCCGACTAATATACGTCGCCACGTTAAACTTCTTCAAGTGAACAAACAGTAGACCCTCTTCAGGGTCATGGAGTGCTTCTGAGTCGTCTAGATAGTAACCCACTGGTGGGAGCTTTACTCAGTATTCTTTTTTGGGGTCACCGACACTACAACAATCAGGTGGACGGGCGAGGATGCTTTTGGCGGGACACCCTTGTCCCCGCCGAAAGTCGCTAAACGACAAAAAACATGCTGACCTGGCACACAAATCGGCTGTTTAGTAAATTTTCAACGCACACTTTTGGCGGGGACAAAAGTCTATATGATTTTCACAAAATTTTGACCAAAGTTATAGCTTACTAATTGTTCCCGTGTTTTTTTCCCTCCAACACTTTTGGCGGGGACATATCCCCGCCGAATGTTTTTGAACAGATTTCAATCTTTTGGCGGGGACATGTCCCCCGCTAAAAGATTTCACTAATTTTTTCAGTTTTTCCTCCTCACATTTACTTTATCTCGCCAAATCTTTTTGAACCGATTTCGACCTTTTGGCGGGGACATGTCCCCGCCGAAAGTGGAATATTTAAAAAAAATTATTTATAAATGATTTAAATTTTATTAAAATTTATTTAAATTTATAAATGATTTAAAAAACATTCCCGCCAAAATTCTCAATATAAAAAGTAAACACACACTTTACCATTTCAACTTTCCCCCAAAATAATCATCTCACAAAAAATGAAGCGCCAACAATCAATACTCTCAGACTATGCGTAATGGGGCTTTGTTTGCCCGGTTTTTGCACCAACAGCGCCTGGTAGCCACTACGCATGGGCGCGGTTGCCCAAAAAAACGATGCTCGGTGGTTCTGACAGCGACCGCGCCCCTCTCTTCTAATTGGTTAATTCTTTGGTTGTGGATATGTGTGTCTCGAACAAAAGAAAGAAAAGCAGAAAATGGAAACAAACATGGAAGAAAATAATAGATGAATTTATGAAAGAAAATAAGAAAGCTCAATAATGGAAGAAAATGGGATCTAAGTTTGATGGAGAAGACAGAGGAAATGAGTTGTGTGTAGGGGCTTTGTATTTTGATTTGTCATTTACTTTTACATAGGTTAAAGTTTTATCCAAAATCATTATTTTTGTCAAAATTTTGTGCAAGAAACTTTACAGTTAAACTCTCCCACAGATAACTATAATTCAATTTTGAAATATTTCTTAGAAAAGCATTATATTTATTAGTTTTAGTGATTAAAAAAAATAAAAAAATAAAATAAATGTAATATTTAGTGATTAAAAAAAAATAAAAAAAAAATAAAAAAAAAAAAAAAAAAAAAAAAGGAAAAGGAATGCCACATGTCAAACAATGGCCCACTCACCACTACACCACTTTTTCAACACAAAGCCCCCCACATGACATATGTCAAACAACCCCCCACTCTCCACCCATTACCACTACACATGGTCTCATTCTTTCATAAACCGTCAAACGATAAACCACCATCCAATCCAAATCCGCCACGTGGCAATCCAACTTCCGATGTCGTCACTGGAACTGATACTCCACCTGAGAAATCGTATACCTATCATTTACCTACCAATTCTTTGTCAGAAGTCACTGTGACCAAAATGTCAATTGTTTCAACCCACTTTCATTAAACCGGTATTCAATCTCACAGGGGTTATTTATGGTACAATACGGGATAGGTTGTCTAGCCAATCGAAAAATTTCCCGAACATTTTTTGATAATATAGACAAACATATTCCAGTCCCAAGTAGACAATCAGAAAAGTGAAGTCAAAAAATGTGATCATCTAATACATATGTACACTTTAATTCGGGAAATAGTTAAATTCATCTAATAGCAACACATTAAAGTAAAGTTATTTGTCAATCACCATTGTATGAAAAACACGCATAACTATATACTTAAAATTTAGAAAGCTTACATGATACATCTGCAGCAAAATGGACTAAATTGTCAGGGAAGTACCCATGATTAAGATAGTCTAATGTGCTGTGGACAAGGCCGTAAATGCCACCTATTCTTTGATCATCACCGCTAACAGTAACCTTATCATGCAAGTCCCCTGGACTTTTTGGTAATGTTGGTATGTTACTCGAGAACATCATTAATCAAACAGAAGATCTTACAGTACTACACAAATATAAGTTGTTGGTTTTAAGGTTGTTTTCAGGAGGACGAATGGTAAAAAAAAACTCAAATTTGATAATAATAGTTCCTCAGTGGATATGACTTTGACAAGCAGATTTAGCAAGTAACCTTGAGCTGTTGTATAATTGCATATGTACTTATCACGATAAAAATCTAAAGAACCACCACAAAAGAAATTCGACATAAATATATCTAGAGACTAGAGATATACATACAACATGAATAATCCTAAAAACTTATATAATCATCTTAAGTTTTTTGCACATACCTTACAAAATGTGCACTTTATATCGATCTTTATCATATAGTACGTAGGTAGATAAAATGATATAGAGGAGACAGAGACGAACACAATAAACCGGATGCTAAACAGAGGGCATAGTTTTCTACGACGAATGAGGGCAGTGGCATGATGTTTACACACATATATTCATCACCCTTGTCATTTCAATGGGCTTCCAAAACAAGCGGTTTCTCAAGTGTTTACGAATAGATGCCACTTTTCAGAACTCCATCATATCAGGGGACGTAGCGAAAAAAATGATCCAAAAATGCATGTCCTCTTTCTTTCAATCCCCTAAATCAGTACTATGCTTCCTTTATCTTTTAGATCCATTCAGATCAGTTAATTTGGATTCTCGATATTACGTGGTAACAATCGCGCTAAAACTAAGTATATGGGTCATTCGTGGTAACAATCGCGCTAAAACTAAGTATATGGGTCATGCGTGTTCTTTTTTGTGAATTAGGTCTTGTTAGTCTCTACAAGTTTTCCAGAAAGAAAAAAAATATATATATCATCAAAAGTTTGTATGATTTAAGGGACAAATGATATAAGATTAGTTTGTAAAAACAGCTTACAAGGATAAGAAAATTTTCACTCCCATTTGTAAACTGAAAATGGTTTAACTTAAATTACCTAATTTATAGCAATATTAGGGTATTACCTAATATTGGGCCAACCCTGGCCCGGTTACATGCAACCCTTAAGCAACCATCATTGCCTCATATTCGATCACAAAGCAGCCAACATTCTGTCATGGCGATCACACACTTCATGCTACAATCCAACTTCAATAACCCTTTTCTCCAACAATCCTTTCATTTTCCGCCACTTCGCGCTTTGCCAAATAAATTGTTTTTTGCCCAGAAAAATGTTAACAATGCTTTTATAAGGAATTCCCCTTGTTACAATGTCATCAAAGCTTCCTCCAAATTTAGTGTTAAATGCATGGTCACGAACGATAAGCCCGATGAGGAAAAGGGTTTTAGTGGATTCGCGGTTGGAGAGGATAAGAATTTGAAAAAAGTTGCTACTGAAGTGATTTGGAGATCCTTTAACAATGTCGTAAAGGTCTTACGGAAAACAATTGTGACTGCGGTTTTGTTGGGGTTCTTTTTGCTGTGCAATCATCGTAATGGTTATCTTGCGTTGGCTGCCTCCGGTGGGCGAGTAGGTGGAAGGTCATTTTCATCTTCTTCTAGTAGGGCTAGCAGCTCGAATTCCTCTTCTTCTAGAAGTTCTAGCAGCCCGTCTAGCAGCTCGCACTCATCTTCTTCTAGAAGCTCTAGCAGTCCGTCTAGCAGCTCGTATTCATCTTCTTCTAGTAGTTCTAGCAGTCCGTCTAGCAGCTCATATTCATCTTCTTCTAGTAGTTCTAGCAGTCCATCCAGCAGCTCGTATTCATCTTCTTCTAGTTACAACAGTAGCCCAAAGTCATCTTATTCTAGAACATCTAGCCCGAAATCCTCTTCTTATGAAAGTTCAAGCACTTGGAACAGTAGTCCTGAATCATCTTCTACAAGTTCTAGCACTTGGGCCAGCAGCCCCAAATCATCTTCTTATGAAAGTTATAGCACTCAGTCTCAGACCAGCAGCCCAGCACCTTCATCATCATCTGCATCTGAATTTATTGATTTCTTATTTTTCATAATGATCACTGGCTTTATTGTATATGCGCTTTGGAAAATATTTACTCCACCTGATTATCCTTATAAAAAAGAAACTCAATCTCATGTTGATAGAGAAAAAGATACGTTCAAGACCAGTGTTCTCAGAGTTCAGGTATTCTGCTTTCCTAGAATTAATGTGGTTTTCTTATACGTTTCAAGTTATGCTGCCCACAAAAGCTATATTTCATATTTATTCTAAATTTGGTGATCTGCTTGACTTCCCCAGTTAGTAATTAAGCATCTCCTTTATTTATCATTGGGACCATTTTCAAGTTCTTTTTTAGCAATAACAGCTACTATTTTCGAACAAGTTTAGTTTATGTTGGCCAGAGATAATAATGGCTGGCAGTCGTTGACCAGTTGTTACCGTAATAATGCATTTATAGACATATTTCGTTTATATATAGTTATATACAATGCATACAACCATTTGGGTAACTATTACTAACCTTCGATTTTTAAGGTTGGATTACTGGGTACAGCTAAGTCACTACAAAAGGATCTCGATCAAATGGCTGAATTAGCTGATACATCAACCTTAGCGGGATTGAGTAGTGTGTTACAAGGTAATGATGTTAATATACACTTATTATCTAATAATAACAATATTTTCTTCTATTCTAACCCAAGAAATAACTATTTGCTGATAATTCTATATGGTTCTCCTTTAGCAGCTCATAATCATGATTAATGTAGTTGTTTGTGTGAGCCGCATATATATGATATTTTACTTGTCCCGTATCACGATAAAATTCTACCATCATTCTCCCAATTTGGAGACAAAATTGTTTAGTCTTTAGTATTTAGCATACATTCAATATTCTGATTGATGCTCTACTGGTTTTGTTTTGGTTGCAGAGGCAACACTTATTCTTCTTCGGCATTCTGATTATTGCATTTCTGGTTATTCGTCTGTAAGTCTCTTGCTTATTTCCTTCAGTGTTTTTATGTTTTTTTTTTGGAACTTTTGGAGTTTGAATTTTGGTTTATTAACTTTGTGCAGGTGGATAAGAATAGGAGTGTTGATGAATGTGAGGAGCAATTTAATAAACTTACTATTCAAGAAAGGGGTAAATTTGATGAGGAGACTTTGGTCAATGTCGATAACATCCGAAAGAAAAATGCAACCAGTCAGAGATCAAATGGGGTTTGTAATGAGTATATTGTGGTGAGTACTTATCATAAGGTTACCATACACATGTTTCTTGCTAATTATTTTGGTACGAATCCTTATTCGGAAGGTAAATGTTAATTTGCATTTGAAAAGATGGACGGGTTGCGTAATGGGTCAAAATGGGGAAAAGTTAACGAATTGAGATGGGTCAAGTTGGGTCAACCTGGAACACCTTTAGTCCTAGTTTACATAGATACATTTAATTATAAAACTTATGGTATATCTAAAATACTATTATCTTTTAATATGATGGTTTTGGAGGTTTTATTTCTTAAAAATTACACTTTAGGCGACCTTTGTCCATTTTGACCCGTTTGATCTACTTCTTATTAGCTAAAAGCTCTTTACATATACCATTGGATCTGTTGTAGATAAAATATAAGCTGAATAAACTCATTCATTAGTAAATCGGTCAAATTAGCTACCTGTAGTATTTTGCATGGATTTTTCCATTTGCTACAAGCCAATATTTGGTCTTCTCATGGACAAATGTGTGTTCGCTGTATGGAGGAAAGTGTACTTGTCAATATTGTATAGGGGGTGTTTGGATTTATAATAGAGTAATAAGTAATTTGTTTCACTTATATACCCTCTCTTTTTAGCATTTGTTATACAATTTTCGGATGCACAATTTTTTTTATAGAAATATATACAGGTAACATTATTCTCTCTCATTGCATATAAATTGTCAGCATTTCGAGTGATATTTACAAAATATATAAGAATGTGTTCCTTTTTTTTTTTTTTTCCGTCAAACACTCAAAAAGTCATTATTACAACTTAGAAGCGGCTCTATCGCATCTTTTTCTATTAGGACCAGGTGTGTTTTATTATAGCCTATTATATGATTTAATTATTGGTAGTAGAAAATCAGATTCACAATGAAAATCTAAACACTCGATACGCTAATTAGTAGTTTATTCAGTGTGTGAAATTCATTCTCCAAAGTACAGAGTCTTTCATCATGACACAAACCTATTTCTTTGTATACAGTAGTCATTGTGAAGACAGTGCAGGTTTGAATTCAAAAACTAAAAACTAATTTTTTTGGTTTAAGGTTACGATCGTAGCGGCTGTTTTTGGCCTATATGGATTGCCAGATGTCAAAACCAGTGCAGATTTGAAGACAGCTTTGGAAAAGATAGCATCTATCCCTTCAAGCAAAATTTTGGTGAGACCTATATATATGTATTTGTTTTCTAGCCCAGAAACTATGGTTTTTGTGTTTCAATTCTTTGCTAAGTGTCTGATCATTACACAGGCGGCTGAGGTGTTGTGGACCCCACAAAAGGAAAATGATACTCTTTCAGAGCGAGAATATCATAAAGATTTTCCAATGCTTCGCCCTCTATAGGTAAGCGGTTACGATACTTTCTACATAATCTCTATGCGATGAACTGCAGAAAACTGTATTCCCATAGATTTATTGGAATGTGTGAAATAGCGTCATGAGTTATGTGGCATTGTGTGTGTTCTTAGTTACAACTAGGAAGAATTGCGTGCTTTTAGAGCATTCTGTTAGGGAATCAAATTTTCCTCATTATTTTGACTGTAGAACGGAACAGTGTGCCCTTGGCACTTGTGCCTTGCTCTTGTTGGTACTTTCTTTTTCTTATGTGTGATATTGTACATCTTTTTGGTCCATGTGGATTCAATTGATTGATCATTTAGTATGCTTTGATTGATCATTCTCTTGCCGAAATCCATACAATACAATTGGTTCATGCTGTGGTTTTTTCTTCTTGCAGGTTGTCATTTCGATCGTGGATCCATGTGAACATAATTACTTGCTTTTGGAGAACATTTTTTTCAATTTATGTTATCTAGATTGGCATGATGATTCTAGACTTTGAATTTACGTTGATGCTTTGAGCTTATCTTCGGATTGTGATTAATTGACATTATTCTTCGATTGAAGGATCTGTTAGAGTTCCATTAAGTTGTTTGGCATTTCATATGACATTCTTCTGCTAACAAGAGGATGTGGTGAAACATTTGAATAGAATAGAGGTGTAATTTTATATGATCGCATCAGGAGGTTTGATTTGCCAGGGTTTTGCTAACAACTTCTACGGTTGTAAACCCTAAAAAAAAATCCTTCTCTCCCTAGGCGAAAAGCGGCGATCAAAAATCCCAACCGACCACATCATCATTCATTAATTTATTCCGGTCGACGACAAGGACATCTGTATTCATAATATATATATTGTTTTTGTCATGGCGAGCGCGGGTCATACTATCCTAACACCTCTTAAAAAATAAGACCTACCTATATTAGTTCAAATGTACAAACCATAAAGCAGACAATACAACCGTCCAATGCACTCAATCATTGCAAACACCCCCTATGCGGGTGTCAGGATATCACCACCCAAATAATAAACAATTGTTGGGGTTATAGATCTTTCGTTGTTCATATTCATAATATTCTTGGCTTATAAATCCGTGGAATCAACGGGATTTTAGAGGGTTTTGATTAAAAAAAAGTAAGTACGTGAATAAAGTAAAAAATAACAACGAACGTAAACGCTATGAAATTTTCTTATAACGGAATAATAAGTTATAAGTGACTGATAGTATAAAATACAATGCTTGTAAATATCTGTGTAATAAACGTCCATTACCTTGTGATCTCTAATATGTTTGTCTTCAGAAGCAAATGTATGTAGTGACCATTCTAACACTTCAACAAAAGGTCCATTACGTAAACACCTAATAAGTTTAAAAAATGTGTAAGTAAATGTAGTTTGGGATTTATAATAAATGTAAACACAAAAAATGGCATAAAACATGTCATATGTATACTATACGTACCTATTGACCGTTGATCATAGACCTTGAAAAACTTCTTTATATACTACATTTATAGTAGTTTTTTATAGGTTACTATCCGCATCTGAAACAACAACCTTCAACCGCTTTTGACACGTGAAAGAGCCACGTATAGCTGTCCATGTGTGAAAACAGGACGTGGCAGATACAATCCCACTTTTGAAAGTGATTTTCCTTGGCTCTTGTTTATTGTCATGGCAAATGACACCGACACAGGATATTGTTTCCTCACGATCTTTGGAGGTAAATGTTTATTCGACGGAGTAATTCTCAACCGTGGTATGATAACCTTATTTCCAAAATGTGTCTCATTACTTATTTGTGCTTGAATAGAAGTCCTTGTTAATCGAACAACTTGAAGTCGTATCCCGTTACACAATCCATTATCCCTCAACAACATTATCGACACACCAACTTTTAACACAAATCTATGGTTTGGAACACCTGAGAAGTTTAGTCCATTAATAAAATTTGGTGAGAAAACAGATTCATCGATTGATGTGCCACGATCAGTTTTATCAATACTATTGCAACTAGGGGTGTTATCGGGTTTGTCGGGTCGGGTTGAGTCGGGTTTGGATTTTTTAAAAACTAACCCGACACCCGACCCGATAAGGAATCGGGTTATCGGGTTCGGGTGGTAGTCGGGTCGGGTTATGTCGGGTCGGGTGATTCGGGTTATCGGGTGACCCGATTAAGTAACAGTATTCTTGAGTATAGGTGACATGTTCTGTTAGAGGTGATCTTGGGCCTGCCTGCAATGCTGCTGGAATGATCGATCGGTATGTTCTTGGCATTGATCATCTATACCAAAAGCCTGTTTACAGAAATCTGAAGGTATTCTAACGCAAGTATAATGATTCATGGCTTGTAGTTAGAAATTATGTGGCTGATCATTGTTTGTGTAGCGTATACAACTGTATGGAGTATTATTTACATTCCACATGTAACTGTATGGAGTATTATTTACATTCCACATGCTGGTAAAGGGACATTTGACCAACTTTAAATGTTAAACAAACACGTTTTGATTATAAAAACTGATATGACCATATATAATAGATAAAAATAACCAGCTATTATGGCAAAAGCTGAAAGGTATGGTAACTTGCATGTATGCATAAATCTCTATTCAAAACACATTGCAAATTATATTGGATCTTGTACAGCTAATGGCATGGTTGTCATCTTGGATATGCAGTTCCTTAACAGCTTCTGTGGCCTGCATTATTGGACTGCAGTATGGTCACATTTTGTATTGATGGTAGCAATTATTCAGTACGCCATGGAAATATAATTTGAAACTCGAAACAAACAATACCAAAACACAAACTACTATCAATCTTCAATCTTCAGTCATTCAAACGTGCACCTTCTTGCTCCAAAAAGTAATAATTAAAAAGCAATAATTGATTGTCGGGTCTTATCGGGTTGACCCGATAACCCGATAGCAATATTTATTTAACCCGAACCCGACCCGATAACACTATCGGGTTATCGGGTTCGGGTCAAAACAACCCGATTAGATTTTTTGACCCGATTAGACCCGACCCGATCGGGTTCGGGTTGGGTCAACCTGACCCTACAGACACCCCTAATTGCAACTAAGTTAAACCATTTCCTCACCTGGAAATGTCTTAAGCAAATGATCATTTATACTGTTGACCACTTCATTGGTCGGAGCAAGAATGACCTTTTCTTGAAAATATGACGGATCATCTATGTGATTCAAAAGGTTTGGATATGTATAAAACATGTCATATGTATATTGTACATACCTCTTGAACCTTGATCATAAACCTTAAAGTACTTCTTTGTACACAACATTTGTAATAGTTTTTGATAGATTACCATCCGCATCACAAACGACAACCTTTAAACATCTTTTACTTTTGACGCGTGAAACAATCACGTATAGTTGTCCATATGTGAAAACAGGACCTGGTGGTACAAACCAACTTTTGAAAGTGATTGCCCTTGGCTCTTGTTTATTGTCATAGAAAATGACACGGACACAGGACACTATTTTCTCACGATCTTTAGCGGTAAACTTTTATCAGACGGAGCAATTCTCAACCTTGGTATGATAACCTTATTTCCAAAATGTGTTTCGTCAATTCTCACGATCTTTAGCTTATAGACCCGTGGAATCACAGGAATGTTGAAAGGAACTAATGATTAAGGAGTTACGTGTGTGAATAAAAAACAACAAACGTAAACAGGTTCCATTATGTTTTTAAGGGACTTATAAGTAATATGTTAGTGATAGATAAACAATTTGGTTTCTAACTATTAAAATAATAAACATGCATCTATCATCTTCTCCGACTGGTAGACACATTTAAAAAGAAATTTGTTGTTAAGAGTATATGTAATTTATAATAGACCTTAAAGTACTTTTTCATAAACAACGTTTGTAGTACTTTTCGAGATATTATCATCTTTATAATAAATGAAACCTTCAAAGCTTTTTTTGCGTTTTACCTAGTTAATCATTGAGGATATATATTCACTAAGGAGTTACGTATGTAAATAAATTAATAATCAACAAATAACGTAAACATGTTATACTAATTTTAGAAGGAAATAACAAACGTTGCGTCAATGATACGTAAAGAACACGGTGTTTGACTATTAAGAAAATAAACGTGCATGCATCATCTCTAGTTGGTAAATTGTTAGACCCGCTTCCCGAATACAAATAGGCCCCACCCTAGATGAAAATGGACCAAAGGTTTAACGTGATTGGCTAGTCAACGAATGTAACGTTATAGTCAAACCCGAAAGTCAATTAATGGTCAATGAATGTATTGTATAGTTATGGAAGTATTATGTGGCACAATTAGAAAGGGAATGGACTTCAAGGACCTAAGTTGCCATTGTGGTAAATGTGTGATAAGTTGGTTGTGGCTAAAGTAGAAAGAAAGAGACTAGAAGGACCATTCTTGCTATAAGCCCAAACTTGTGTCTAGCTAATTATATCCAGGGAATTCTAGAGAATTCCACCATTATTTAGATAAGGGTGTTTGTGGTCCGGTTTTAGAGAGGAGAAAAGAGAGGGAAATAGAGCTTGGATGATGAAGAGATTAAGGAGATGAGTTCCTTGTTAAAGGTTATGTTCTAGCAATGGAAATCCCAAGTAAGTATTTCTATCTTGTTGTTAATGAGGCTAAGGTCTATGGGTTAAGTGGGATTTCATTATATGATCAAAGTATGATCATATAATGATATGGAAAGGAAGATGAACATGTTTAATGGGTTATGTCAACCCTTGTTTATGGTATTGATTTAATGTGTTGTTAGGATTGATGATGATAGTGATGAGGATGAGGATGATGATGATGGTGATTATATAAATGATATCTTAGCTTGGACTCAAGGTAAGTAAACCGGCTATAAGATGATGTTATGGTGATTTCTATGCATTATGTGTTTATGTGTTTATATATGTTAAGGTTTAGGAATGGTTTGTATGATGATGTTATGTGAAAGTAAGGGTATGGCTAGTTGATGTGTTAGATAAGAGTGGATTAAGGAAAGGAAAGGTTAAGGCTTAAGTGGTTAAGGTATGTGCTTATGTTTAATGTTGTAATGGATTAATGGTTATGGATGCGTAATGTGTGAATGAACTATGATGTTATGTTATATCCGCTTTACTTACTAAGTATTCGTGCTTACGGTTTAAGTGTTTAATGTTTTGTAGGCTCATGTGTGATGCTATGGCTTGGATTAAGGATCAAAGTTTGGATATATGCAATGTTAGAAGGTTTGGGTAAGAAAGTAGAGCTAGGTAGAATACCGAGCTCAGGTCGAAGTTGTGCCCCCGGAAGTCTTTTAAATGGTTGGAATGTGAAGTCAAGTGTTAAATTGTATGTTAAGGTTGTCCTATCGATTTGGTGGTCAATCGTTGTGTCAAAGTATGCTTTAAGTGTTTATAGTGCAAGTTAAAGGGGCGTTTGGATTAAGTGTAAATATACCCATTTTGGGTTGTAAGCGGGTCAAGTGATTATGAAACAGATTTAATATGTTAAGTTAATGATTTTGGTTAAGTTTGAGGTGATGTGGAAGTCGTATGTGTCTTATGTCATGAAATGGGTCAAAACGGGTTTTGGTGTAAAACCCGTCAACTTGTAAAGTACTATTCCGAGGGTCAAACGGTAAATGTTTTTGTATGGAAATGAGCCCAATGATATATTAAGTAAATCTGGAAGGTTTGGTGAAATATCGAGTTCGAGAGGTCGGGTTTTCAAGAACGGGACTTTAAAGTGGTTCCGGGAGGTCAGTAGCCTCCATCCGATCGGATGGAGGGTCATGCCGATCGGATGGATGGTTTTCGGCAGTTTTCGGCAATCTTTGAAAAATCATATATTTTAATCCGTAAGTCGTCACGGGTCGCGCCACCTGGCATTTTGAAGGTAATTGAGTCCAGTTTCATTTAAAAATAGTTTCATGGTCTGAAAGTTTATAGATTTTTGTCAATGTTCAAAAGAGTAACAGGATATCCGTAAAGTTGAGTCTTTTCCGCGCGTAAAGTTTTAATTTTTGGTCTAAGCGGGCACGGGGCGTAACAACTTGGTATCAGAGCTTCGGTTTAAGTGAATTAGGTTTTATTTAGGATTTCTTAGACTTAAACCACTCGTAGAAACGTTGAACGTAGGTGTAAGGAATGCGTAAGGTATATGTTTAAGTTAGAAGAAGGAATATGTGATAGGTTATGTGTACCAAAGTTGATAAGTGATGAATATGTTTTATGTGTTAATGTGTATGTGATATAAGTCTATGGAGGACTTAAAATGTTTAAATGATTAGTTATTCGTGCACCTCGGTTGGTGCCGGTGATTGTATTGTGACTAAATAAACGCGTGTTAGAGTAGCGGTAATGGAATGCGAGTAGGAATGATAAGTGGTATTAGGGATGGGCTAGCAAGTGAATTAAGTAATGATGCTTTAAGTGTGGATCGTAATGATATTAAGCGTACTAAGGTATAGCGTGAAAAGACAAGATGGAACTAACGTATTAATGAATAAGTGTTTATTGACATGAATGGTAAGGAATGAGGTTAAGGGATGATAGCATGTAATGATGCATGGTCCGTAAGGAATTGGTGACCAACATATGGTCGCATTATAATTAGTGGTTAACGATTAGTGTTAACATAGTATAGAGATGGGTTAATGGTAAGCTAAAGTATATGAAGCTTGAGTGTGTACATGAATGAGTAATAACGAATAACGATGTCATGTAATTGGAAATGAAAGTAAGATTGGTTGACACATTAATTGTTAAGTGTCTAATAATATAAAGTTATAAAATGGGAGTAAAGTACGATGTTATGTAAAAGACGAGAAAGAATGATAGTTGCTTGAATGCATAAGTAATCAAGGAGATGGGTTAAGGAATGAGAATGTGAATGGGGTAAGCTAAGTAAGAACGTAATGATGTGTAGTGAAAACTAAAGCAGGATAAGAATGTGTAAATGACTTAAAAGGTGTAAGAAGAATGAATGATGCTAATGAATGAATGTAAGTTAATTTATGAAGGCTTAAATGTAGAAAGAGTCGGGTAGACTAAAGGGTAAAGTAAGAATGTGAAAATGATTAATGCGGATTAAGAATATAAAATGGTGAACACATAGAAAATGTGTAATTATAATAAGCAGGCTCATATGCTCTATGATGCTTGCTTTCACTAAAATAAATGGATGTAATAATGTGTGTAAAGTGCTTATGACTTGGATCCATTGTTAAAGTGATAAAGTGTGAATGTTAAAGATCTTTCGGAATGAATGTTAATGATCCTTCGGGATGAATGTTAAAGGTGGTATCCTTCGGGATGACCAAGTCAATGAATGTTAAGGAATCCTTCAGGATGTGTTAAAGATCCTCCGGGATAAAAAGTATTGCCTTCATCGGCAAGGGGTTGCCTACATCCTTGGCATATAAAAATATCCCCAAAGTAAATGCGATAATGATATGGATCCAAGTTTAAAAAGTTAAAAGGTAACGTAAAATGTAAAACAAAAGAAGAACTTTTAAAGCTAAAGGTGTAACGAATAGGTACGAGTGTTATGTCGGAAGTATGTAAGTAGGATGGTTTATGGTTTCTTTATTTAAATGGATTGGGACGCCTTTTCATTTGAATAAAGAAATTGTGAATCACCGAACCATGAGTTTATGTTTCTTGATTTACATCGATTGGGACGCATTTCCATGTAAATGAGGAAGTATAAATGAGTGGGCTTGATTTGCTGGAATCAACACGTAATTTTCTTTCCAAGGAAACACAAGTGAAGTATGTGTAACCCAGGTCGTTATCCCCAACGAAGGATTGAATGGAATTTCGTGATCTCGATTCGTGATTCGTGTCGTGAATAAGGAAAATAATGGGAATTTGGATTTCTAAGCTAAGATATGTGAACATAAATTAAAAACGATTTAAAAGGTAAGGAAAATGATAATCTAAAGTGCTCGTAATAAAAAGCGTAAAGGAAATCTAAAAATACGTTTATACCGGGAAAATCCCGAGCATAAACGTCAAAATGATGAAATATTAAATCTACGGGAATAAATCTATTTTTCCTACGTTCTAATTAATAAAAGAAAATTTAAAAAACAAGAATTATATTTTTCTGAATTATATTTTATTTAATATGAATTAAAAACTAATTTAAAAAGAAAAATACATTAAAAATACTAAATGAAAAGGGAAAAATCTGAAAAATTGCAGGTAAATCTAAAATTAAACTAGGAATCTAGGAAAAATGAAATAAGAACTTTGTTCAACCTAAATAAGCAGAATGGGCCAATAAGCAGTTTGATATAAGCACTAAAATAAGCTAAACAGCTCCAAAAATTACCAAAAGCTAGAAAACAGATAGACACACTAATTAAAGCTTAAAACAACTGAATAAGCACAAATAAGCACAAGGAAATAAGCCAATAAGCAGCTGTGCAGATGCAAAGATAAGACAGAAGCAAAAAGGCTTATCAGCCTACTTCCAGCTGTTCTAGAAGCTAGGAAAGAGCTTATTGGGGAAATCTAAAAGCAGATCCTAAAAGCTGATACTACTGACTACCTTCAAACTTAAAATGCCCAAATTCTAACATCAATAGCTTATCCAATTGGGGCCTAGATCAGATGATGAAATCAGAAAAAGCTGTGCACATACTTGAGCAGTCCTTATGGGGGGAATTTGCAGACCAAAATACACTAACTAAATAAGCTCATAAGATCTAAATAAGCTGAAACATGCAGAGACTAACCTATAAGCTATTTGTAAAACAAAATTCAGAACATAAAAACTACTATAACTAGCTTAAAACTGAGATTGAAATGGGCAATAAGGAACTGAATTGGGAAAAACAGGCAACTGATACAAAAGGGTAAACAACACTCAAAACCTATAGAAATGAAACCAACTAAAGTTAATCCACTACACTAACAGACTTTGGCTAGAAAAACACCAAAAGCTATTTTGAGAATAGCTTCTGGCTACAATAAGCTACTCAGTCCAAAACTGAGCTAAATCCTATAATTGAACTAAAGCATTACCTAGAAAATATCCAAATAAGCTCTATTCTCAAATCAAACACCTAATATAAGCTACACTAGGGAAGGTCAACACTGACCCATGAGCACATGAACAGTGGGTCACAAATTGACCCACTTTAAGCACTAATCCAAACAATCCTTTAAGGGACTGTTATGACTTTTTGCACTAACACAGACCAAGCTAAGCAATGATCAAGCAACTGAGTGATTATACTAACATTATTAAGCACCGATAAGGGGAATTGAGCTAAAAAGAACATCAGAATAAGCATTAAGCTATTTTGACCTACGTTGACCTTTTTTTGACTTTTTGTTGAATATGGAAATTAACACTGGTTAAACCAAAGGAGATTGACAATAAGCTATAATGAGACTTAAATAAGCTAAAAGGGAACATAGCAAGGGCTTTTGGAAATCTTAACAACAACTGATTTAAATTATCTGAATTAACATTAACTTGAATTACACTGAAAATAGTACAAAGCTTTGAAAAGTGAACTAGAACTGAGATTAAAGTTACAAATCTTAAATTTAGATAAGACAGAATTTAAAAAACAATAAGCTTAAAAACAGAACTTAAATATAATCTACACTACGAATTGGTCTAAAACTGTGACAAAAATCTATGTGTGTCTTCTTTTCTTTAAATAACAATCCCAAAAAACATCTCTAAACATTCTTGAGCAAATCCCACCATTGGTTTTCCATCAATTCATCCCAACCGTTGGTTTATCATTTTGGCGGGAAAAATTGAGATAGTGGGATTTGGTATCGCACGTGAACAAGGGTACAAGTGGAGCAGCTAAGTGTAGGTGGAGGCGTGTTGGCAGAGAAAGCATGGGGGAGGGGGTGGGATTGTCAAGGGAGGACATGGTTTTGGTTTTGGCGGGTGGTTTTAGGAAGAAGGGATAAGGGTGGTTTGTTTGACTGTGGGAGTTGACTGGGTGTTAGCTAAAAGAAAGTGGGTTGGATCCGGGTATTGGGTTTTGGTTTGGTTTGTTGGGCTGGGGTATGTTTAGGATTAGGTTTTGGGTTAGGATTTAGTTAAAAGGGATAAAAGGGTTTGGTTGGTTTAGTTTAGCTGGGTTTTTAATTTAGGATTAAAGGGTTAGAAATGGAATTGTTTTGAGTTTAGGGACCATTGGTGTAAAATCTGAAAGTTCAGGGACCATTTATGCACATTCTAAAAAATATCTCCAAGGACCAATCTTGACCCTTTTGATATTTCTGAGGGTTGACTTTGACAATTTGAGCATAATCCCGGTCCAAACTCGTAATTTTCTTCCCCGTCCTCGGCTTTTCACGCTTTTCCAATCTTGTGCTCGGTTTTGTCTGTTTTTGCCCTGTTTTCAATCCTTTTGTACCTGAAACACATAAAAACACAAATCAAGAATATTTGCAGTAATATTTGGTGTATTTGGCCGTTTTCAGTATTTTTATGGTCTAAAATGGGCATAAAATGATGAGTATTTACACACTCATCAATCCCCCACACTAAGCTATTGCTAGTCCCTAGCAATCCGATCATATAAAGTAATGAAAGGATCAAAAGATTACCAAACATACCCCGTTTCGATTTTTTATTTAATGCGAGAAATTTAAATTAGAACAAAAATAAATAACATGCTTGATTTTCAAAAATGGTATCATAGAACGGGATTCACACAAAATGGGTGTCTCTAGGGAATTGATATCGTCATCCTCTTTTTATACTCCCAACTAAGCTTAAACTCAATGTGCAAATGCTTTTGTAAAATGCTAACACTACTTATACTAATAATCTATGTAAACCGAAACTTAACTTTTCACTCCCACAATTTATTCAAGTTAAGTGAATGTGCTTGATTTTCAAAATTTTGATCACAAAAATCGACATTTTTATAAGGTTTTGACTAATACTAGTTGAAAGATAGATTTAAAATTCACAACAAGCAAGTTTCAAAACACATCAAAACTTATTGCATTTTGCAATATCATTCCATTTTTGCATTTTGCAATATCATTCCATTTTATTTATTTTTTCTTTTCATTTTTTTTTCATCATTTTTTTTACTTGTGCAACATAAACTAACGGAGTTTCACGGGAACCAAGACCTTACACCTTCCTGGAATAAAGGATCCAAGGGCCGTTACAACGGAGAGTTCCAAGACTTTAACGCCTTTCAGAATTAAGGGTCCAAGGGCCGGTGTAAGAGGGTAGCCAAGACCTAAACGCCTTCCGGAAATAAGGATCCAAGGGCCGATCTTGAACCTTAGCTTTTTAGCACATTTATTTATTACTTAACTTTTTGCAACTTTATGACATATGCTTGTTCCGAAGTTTAAATAAATCTTTGAACTAGTATTTTTCAAAATCGTATGAAAAAATGATTTTGTGTGTTCAAATGTTTGAAAATAAGCACTGATTAAGTTAGATTAAGAGCTACTGGAGGAAAAGCCATAGATTACTTATATAAGCTCTAAAGAAAACCAATTATTCTACGCTTAGCATTTTCATTTGCACAAATCGTAAAACCTTAGTCTAATTGTTAAGGAAGCAGCCAGATCAATACTCTGGCAGAGTCGGGATTCCCTTTGTTCTAACCTAATCAAGACTAAACACTTCTTTTTTTATTGCAATTTCTTATCTAAAAACGAAAAAAAATTGAAAATTTTGGCCAAAGCGGGGGGTACTAGGGCACTAGAAGGTACACATGTGACAAAAATCGCGAGAATTCCCCCCCACACTTAGAATTGAATATTGCCCTCAATATTCAAAGTACCGGCTATTATGCCGACACTTAGAACGTAAAAAGGTAATACTAATAGCCAAGTGTGTGACAGAAATCTCTTATTTTCACAAACAGGATTGAAAAGATATCCCTAGATAATCGTTAGTAACAAGATCGGATATTGGGCAGCTGGATTGAAAACAGGCGCATCAATCATCACGATCTAAGGGAAACCTGCAAACATGGGAAAACAACACACAAACAGAGCACAGTAGAGGAATCCTCCCACACTTAGTGTTAGAAAATAGAAAGAAGTCAGAAACATGGGTTATCACCCATGTTGTGCTAATGTTTTTGTTAACCGAGTCACTAGCTTGACTCGACCCCGAATTCATTTGTTCTTAGGGAAGCATGTGGAAGAGAGAATCTCCATCAGACTTTCATTCGAAATGTTTGGATAAACATTGAAGTTCTTGAAAGTTCCACTCCGATGAGATACACCCGACTCAAAAGAATGATAAATGGAGATGCCGGGGTCAAAAACTTTGTCTTCACTCCCGAACGAGTGAAGGAAAGGACAAGCTACCTTATAAGCACAGAAAGGTAGAAAAACTCGAACGACATATGTGAAGTCAATATAATGGCAATCCTCAGACGGAACTGTCACATATGTCGGAGAAAGAATGTCTCTATGAATCACGGGATTGATATTTGAGGTCATATCATCAGGATTAGAAATAATAGAGTCCTTGACCTCATCATTCTCTAACACTTTATCAAAGAGAGGATTTATATTGTTTGAAAAGTACTTGTCATCAAATTCAAACAGAGAGTTCGAATAGACTTTGAGACTTTCATTTGGAATGTCCTCATCAGAAAGTGATTCGTCATCACTAGAGGAAAAATCATCTTTTGAATTGAAAAGAGGGTTAGAAAACGTCCCGAAAAAATCATCAGTAGTGTCAAGAGGATGATCACTACAAATAGACAAATCACATTCATTGTCCGATATATCCTCAGACTCACTTGGGATTGGGATAAGGTTCTCAGCACTAGACTTTATGAATTCGTCCGATTCCTTTTCAGGAATAGTGCTAAGATGCTCATCCCCCATAATACGAGAGTCCTTGGAGTTCATATATGGTAAAAATGATGTGATTGCAATAGACTGAGGGAGTTGAGAAATGATATCACTAAAAGGAATAGTACTCTCCTCGTCGTCTTCATCTTCGTCATCGAGCATGCTAGCCTGATTAAACAAGAAACGATTGTGTGCTGCTCGTTCTATGGCGAGTAAATCTTCCATAGATTCACCATGACGCTCTTCTTGGGTAGGTTTAACAGCCAAATCATTAAGTGCATTCCTCACATCTTGAAATTCTTGGAATACATCTTTGAGAGCCAAATCCAGAGGAGATGGCTGAGGCTGAGGTTGAATCATTTGATACTGTGGAGGTTGGTTTTGATAAGAATAATCATAATTGTTACAAGGGCCATGCTCGTAGACAAGCGAGTTCCTCGTTTGACAATCAGAATCATAATGCGGACCTCCACAGAATTCACAACAGTAAAACTGTTGTGACTGACTCGGTGAATCATATGGATATTGGTCATAACCAAAATTTTGATCGCATGGAACTTGCTCATAGACAAACGTATTCCTTGCTTGACAATCAAAACTTTGGTGAGGACCTCCACAATATTCACAAGAATATGTTTCCATCTCATAGTGCGGGGGTTGGTTAAGGAAATTGGTTGTTTCATTGTAGGGATTTTGGTCATAGACAAACCCGTTTCCCGAATTTACAATGCTACAACCGGGGCAATTTCCACCATTTAGAGGTCCCCCACACCATTCACAACCGTAATGGTAAGATGTAGACATAAAAAGAATTAAACGGATAGAGGGTGAGAAAAAGAATTAAACGAATAGAAGGGATAAGAAGAATATTTTTGGATTTTTAGAAACATTTTGAAAAACAAAGGGAAAAAGGAAAATAAATTTGAAAAGAAAATCTTTTTGAGATTTTAATAAGAAAATATTTACGAAGAAAACGATAACTTCTCGGGAGAAGGGTCTTCAAAACATGCAACAACAAACGAGAATCTAAAAATTCGCTTCAACCTTCCCCGGCAGCGGCGCCAAAAATTGATTCGCTGGAATCAACACGTAATTTTCTTTCCAAGGAAACACAAGTGAAGTATGTGTAACCCAGGTCGTTATCCCCAACGAAGGATTGAATGGAATTTCGTGATCTCGATTCGTGATTCGTGTCGTGAATAAGGAAAATAATGGGAATTTGGATTTCTAAGCTAAGATATGTGAACATAAATTAAAAATGATTTAAAAGGTAAGGAAAATGATAATCTAAAGTGCTCGTAATAAAAATCGTAAAGGAAATCTAAAAATACGTTTATACCGGGAAAATCCCGAGCATAAACGTCAAAATAATGAAATATTAAATCTACTGGAATAAATCTATTTTTCCTACGTTCTAATTAATAAAAGAAAATTTAAAAAAAAAAAGAATTATATTTTTATGAATTATATTTTATTTAATATGAATTAAAAACTAATTTAAAAAGAAAAATACATTAAAAATACCAAATGAAAAGGGAAAAATCTAAAAAATTGCAGGTAAATCTAAAATTAAACTAGGAATCTAGGAAAAATGAAATAAGAACTTTGTTCAACCTAAATAAGCAGAATGGGCCAATAAGCAGTTTGATATAAGCACTAAAATAAGCTAAACAACTCCAAAAATTACCAAAAGCTAGAAAACAGATAGACACACTAATTAAATCTTAAAACAACTGAATAAGCACAAATAAGCACAAGGAAATAAGCCAATAAGCAGCTGTGCAGATGCAAAGATAAGACAGAAGCAAAAAGGCTTATCAGCCTACTTCCAGCTGTTCTAGAAGCTAGGAAAGAGCTTATTGGGGAAATCTAAAAGCAGATCCTAAAAGCTGATACTACTGACTACCTTCAAACTTAAAATGCCCAAATTCTAACATCAATAGCTTATCCAATTGGGGCCTAGATCAGATGATGAAATCAGAAAAAGCTGTGCACAGACTTGAGCAGTCCTTATGGGGGGAATTTACAGACCAAAATACACTAACTAAATAAGCTCATAAGATCTAAATAAGCTGAAACATGCAGAGACTAACCTATAAGCTATTTGTAAAACAAAATTCAGAACATAAAAACTACTATAACTAGCTTAAAACTGAGATTGAAATGGGCAATAAGGAACTGAATTGGGAAAAACAGGCAACTGATACAAAAGGGTAAACAACACTCAAAACCTATTGAAATGAAACCAACTAAAGTTAATCCACTACACTAACAGACTTTGGCTAGAAAAACACCAAAAGCTATTTTGAGAATAGCTTCTGGCTACAATAAGCTACTCAGTCCAAAACTGAGCTAAATCCTATAACTGAACTGAAGCATTACCTAGAAAATATCCAAATAAGCTCTATTCTTAAATCAAACACCTAATATAAGCTACACTAGGGAAGGTCAACACTGACCCATGAGCACATGAACAGTGGGTCACAAATTGACCCACTTTAAGCACTAATCCAAACAATCCTTTAAGGGACTGTTATGACTTTTTGCACTAACACAGACCAAGCTAAGCAATGATCAAGCAACTGAGTGATTATACTAACATTATTAAGCATCGATAAGGGGAATTGAGCTAAAAAGAACATCAGAATAAGCATTAAGCTATTTTGACCTACGTTGACTTTTTTTTGACTTTTTGTTGAATATGGAAATTAACACTGGTTAAACCAAAGGAGATTGACAATAAGCTATAATGAGACTTAAATAAGCTAAAAGGGAACAGAGCAAGGGCTTTTGGAAATCTTAACAACAACTGATTTAAATTATATGAATTAACATTAACTTGAATTACACTGAAAATAGTACAAAGCTTTGAAATGTGAACTAGAACTGAGATTAAAGTTACAAATCTTAAATTTAGATAAGACAGAATTTAAAAAACAATAAGCTTAAAAACAGAACTTAAATATAATCTACACTACGAATTGGTCTAAAACTGTGACAGAAATCTCTGTGTGTCTTCTTTTCTTTAAATAACAATCCCAAAAAACATCTCTGAACATTCTTGAGCAAATCCCACCATTGGTTTTCCATCAATTCATCCCAACCGTTGGTTTATCATTTTGGCGGGAAAAATTGAGATAGTGGGATTTGGTATCTGATGAACTCAAATAAGTACATTTTATTACCATCATTTATCCTATTAATTTGACTTGTTTTATTATATTATGTATGAGGATTGATACTTAATTGTTTACTTTTGTAATTCTCAGGTAAAAACAAGCATTTGGTGAAACTTGGCGATTTTGGACTAATTATGGAGCAAAACAAGCAAGAAGTTAAGAGTCTACTGAAATGTACAAGATCAAGACTATTCTGCTCCAGATGCGCCGCATTATACTTCTTACATACGGCGCATCACTATCAAGATTTCACAAGATACGATCCAAGATACAAGAGGACATGCGCCGCATCCAAGAATGAAGATACGCCGCATCTTCTGGCGGTGTACGAATATTCCTGAATATATTAATCTTGGACCCCACGCGAAGTTAAGTCAATGTGCCGCATCTACTTATTAGATGCGCCCCATCTTACCCTCAGACAGAAACTATAAATACCCCAAAGTCAGACGAGTTAAAGAGTTCGACAGTTTTAGAAGACCGAAGTACAGAAACCCTAGGACGAATTCAGTCAAGGCAGCAGCACAAGACACACCTTGAACGAAGATACAAGAGCTGTAAGAAGGTCCTGCATGTATTTAATTCATTAAGTAGTTTTGTTTTATTGTGTTAGTAAACTTTAATTCATCAGGATTGGTGGCTTGTGTAATGTGACAACGGAAAGATTGCACTCCCTTGAAACTGCTTTCCCATTAATTAAAGTTTATATGTTGATGTCTTTGGTGACTTTTATTAGTGCATTGATAACCTCTGTGTCTAGCTGAGCGTTGATCGGGTCGCCATGCCTCTGCCCTCGCCTATTTATTAGATCGCCTATGCATTCTATCGTCTGTAGAAAAGTAGGAAGAAAGATAAATAGGATAGTCATAAGTAATCATTACGGGTTTACTCGCCGATAAGATTAGAACCAACGAGAAAGGACTTAATCTCGGTGCGTTGCATCGAACTATACACTTCATATAAAACTAGCAATAAAATAAGTGACAAACTACTTATCTATCAGGACAGGTCTTCTTATTGTCTCATGTATTTATCTGTGTACGTGTGTGCTACTTGCTGATTCGTGCCTATTAGTTTAGTTTATTATTTAATTGCGACCAATCGTGCCAGTCTCTCAGGCTGAAACCCCCTTGCGTTAGATTAGGTTGTATAGCTAACTTAAGATATTAAAATACTGATTAGAATAACTAGATAATACGTTCCACTCTTAGTGATCGACACTCTACTTACCATTATATTCATACTGACCGGGTACACTGCTCGTTAAGTGTGTGTGTTATTGATAAGTCGGCTAAATATAAATTTAAAACTTGAGTAGGCATTAATACTGCTAAACCGCAATGACACATCGCACGCATCAAGTTTTTGGCGCCGCTGCCGGGGAGTGAATTGTTATTATCTGTTAATTTGATTAGTATTTTAATTAGGTTTTTCTTTTTAATTTTTAATCTAACCGCTAACTGTGTTGTGTATTAGGTTAAATTGCATTCATTGTATTATTTTGCATACTTTCTTGTTTTTGTGTGTTTAATTTGTGTTTATTTTCGTTTGTGTTTTTATTTGTTTTTATTTTTCGTATTTTCTGTGTTCTGCTATCGTTGTACTGAGCTTATTCAAACGATACGGCGCATCTGATTTCTCAGATACGGCGTATTGCGTTTAATTTTTATAAAATACAACGCGTTTAATTAATTCGATACGACGCATCTTTCCCCAAGATACGGCGTATCTGTTTTTAATAAGAAATTTTTTCTAAGCGATAACGCGATACGACGCATCTGCTTTAGCAGCTTTAGCAGATACGGCGTATCTATTATTTTAATTAAAAACAGTTTTCGAGTTATTAAACAGATACGACGCATCGATCTCTATCGATACGGCGTATCCATCTGAATCAAAAATCTTGTATTTTGAAACGTAACGAAAATACGACGCATTAACTTTTGTTAATACGACGAATATAATTTGATAAATATAGTTGATTTTTGATATTTACTTTGATCGGTCCGCTACTCTCGTGTGCAAGTTGTTTATTTTCAGGATTAATGATGACTCAAGCATCACCATGAAAGATTACATTCTGAACCAAACCGAGAGACGCTAGCTGGAATGATCAAACATAAGACAACGAGAGTGGAGGAAAACTCGGTACTGGTAACATTGAACGTCTTAAACTCTTGAAATAGAACTCCAGGTAACCTCTACGATAATTCAACCAGCCCAAAGTAAAGTTCTCTACAATATAATCTCAATTTTATTATCCATATAATACATCTGATTAAAATTGTAATCTTAATTTTGTATGCTTAAAAACGATATTTGTTCCTAACCACGGAATAAATCCTTAACCACTAAACAATAAGATTACAATTATTAATAAAACGTTTATGCCTATTGCTCTTATTTTGAATTCATTTATATCATATGGTATGACCGTTTAACCCCAATTTGATGTATAACGAATTGTGTTGCGGAGGCCAAGGTACGCTCCTTATTTAAATTTCGTTCACTAACTTAGCGATACGGCGGATCTAAATATCCCAAGCGCCGTATCTCTGACCAACTAGGACTCATTGACCAGTCAACGAAATTAAATAGATACGGCGCATTCCAATTTTTCAATACGGCGCATCGTTTTGCCCTATAAATACGACGGGAATGCGCCGGATCTAAATTTTTTACCCCAAAATCCTCACACAGTTAAGAACATACACGCAGTAAAATTATACTCTAAATCCGAGCATTTTTCTCGAATCCACCTTCTAATCCGATCTCTTATACTAATCATACAATTAAGGTAATTATTCTATTTCGATTTAATCTTGTTTAATATAAAAATTAGGGTTTATGTGATTAATTCGATTAGGGCTTAAATGATATAGAGATATGATTAGGACTTGTATTAGATGATCTCCCCCGTATTTAACTTGCATAAATCATCGAATTTCTGGCCTAGTTTGATTTGAA
The DNA here is from genome assembly GCA_021014915.2 of Artemisia tridentata subsp. tridentata. Classification (NCBI taxonomy): domain Eukaryota; kingdom Viridiplantae; phylum Streptophyta; class Magnoliopsida; order Asterales; family Asteraceae; genus Artemisia; species Artemisia tridentata. The sequence goes on from CP139503.1 coordinate 183,872,890, forward strand.
CGAAAATTTGGGTTTTGAATTCGATTTTGAATTTTAGTGGGAAAATGGATTAGTAGTGGTGTAATGAGCTTTTAGAACTGTTATAATGGGGTAGATGATACTGTTATATTAAGTGGGAGTTTACGTCACGGATACGGATTCTTGAAAAGCATGCCTGATCCCCTTTATTTTATAATGATATGCTTTTAGATGCGGCGCATCTAGGTTAATTGAAGCGGCGTAACGACCTATTTCCAAATTAATAAAATTCTGGATACGCCGTATTACTTAATATAGATACGGCGCATCTCCATACGCCGTATCTCATTTCTTGCTCCGCATCTCTTATATTTTGTGCAGATACGCCGCATTGATTAAAACAGATGCGCCGTATCTACCTAATTTGCAAACTGTTTACTAACTTTGAAAATTTATTTCAGATGGCATTACCAGAGGCTGCACAAAGACATCAGTGGCTACGTTTCGAGAATATGGGACTGACTCCTGGCACTTTGGATGATTACTTGCGGAGACTAGAATCGATTTACTTTAAGAGAATATTTAGGGTCCAGGTTTTGGATTTTGCTGATGTGGGATTGATTAGGGGAGGACATGCTGCTGAGAGTTTACGATGTAGGATGGAGATGGTAGTTACTGGTGATGATGAGGAGGTGGTATTCAGATCTTTTGCTTGGGAGAGATTGTTCAGGATTGACGAGCCCTTGGTAAAGGAGCTCATGATGGAGTTTTTCAGTACGGTCTACTACAGAGAGACGGATAATGGGTTGGATATTGCTGACACCCTTGTTTTTAGGCTGGGGGGAGTACATAGGCAGATGTCTATGAGACAGTTTATTCTGGTTATGGGGTTACACACTGCTGAGGAGCTTGAGTCTGAGGGGTTTGCTAGGTACTGGGCTGATAGCTTGAGGGCAGTTCCTGATAGAGCATTGCTGGGAGATTACTGGGAAAGGATCTCTTCAGGGGGTGATATCACTACTTCCACCCCTTCTTACACACTGATCAGGGAGCCCATGAGGAGGTTTGTGCCACCGCATGATAGCTTTGACCATTGCTGGGAGAGGTCAGTCACCTGAGAAGGTGACCACTCTTGACCTTTTCCTTTTGAGGAGCATGGATGAGGGGTTGTCGGTGAACATCCCCCACTTTCTGGCACATTACCTCCACCGTACAGCTGCAGGCAGAGATAGGAGGAGTCATATGACTGGCGGGCATTTTGTATCTAGGCTGGCCCGCCATTTTGGAGTGATTGGAGAGGAGATTCCAGCAGGGCTGGAGGTTGTGGTGACCCATCTCCCGGTTATTGACAGGGATTATTTGGTTAGACTTGGGATCTGTCAGTTGGCTATGGGGGATTACGTTTGGGTAGCATTGGGGCCCGCTAGAGCTACAGGGCCAGAGGCGGAGCAGGGAGGTCCCTAGGGAGCTCCGGCTGCTGCTCCAGCCCATCAGGAGGAGCCACAGGCACCAGCACCTGTACGCACGGTGAGTCAGAGAGTTGAGGCAGTTGAGGGAGAGCTGAGAGCCTTGAGAGGCGTTGTAGATGGTATGAGGAGGGACTCGGAGTGGCTCGTTACGAGTGTGAGCCGACTTTTGGAGCAGCAGGGTATTACCCACACTCGTCTGGATGGTACTCATGTTGCAGGAGTGACACTTGCGTACACTCGCAGAGTCCGGGCTAGGACTGATGATGCCAGCACTTCGGGGACCCACCCACACGACCACACTGACCCTTGATCTCTTGATTTTACGTGTTTATTGACATTGTTCCATGCATATTATTATTATTCTTTTTGGATTGTATTAATCGATATTATCATTTATGCATTTGATGTTTCAGTTTATATTTCTTAGTATGCTTGACAAAGACTGGCATTAAGTTCAGCATGATAATACGAGAGGACGTGAGAGAAAACCATGGAACGAGCCATTTTACAACAGACTGTTAACAGTTTGTCTGGTGAACACATGCGCCGCATCTGGTACAACAGATGCGCCGCATCCTATCCTTTATTTTGTTTTTATTTCGTATTTATTCCAGGCTCGATACGGCGTATCTTCTTCCATAAGATACGGCGCATCGACTGACCTGATGATTTTCATTTTAATTTTTAAGTTTTATTTTTCCTAACTACTAATGTATTATGCAAGTTTGAACTTTCTTAACTTAGGTGTGTTTAAAGTCTTGGTGGTATTATAGATTCCTGCATTTCCTGTGGATACATCAATTATGAAGCTTAAACGTTCTCATCCACAAGAAAGATGATTTTTGCTCTTATACTAATGGAGGATCATACCGAGCAAATCTCAGGGGAGTTTTTCTGTTCTAATTCTTTTATTTTCCAGTTTTTAATCTTTTATACAAACAACGAGGACGTTGTTTAACTTAAGTGGGGGGATTGAAGAATTAGAACACTTAACACTTACTTGTCCTAAACTTTTCAAAATATGCTTAAAATGTGCTTAATATATCAAAATTAAATTTTTTTTAGCATGTTTTTGTTTAAGATCTAAGTTACATAGCTGCACACATGACGTTATTTTCAAAAATTGTGATTTTTCAAAATTCACAAATCTATGAGTGTGCCGGTGACTTGTAAACTTTAGAACTTGGCTTGTATACTATTCGAGACCACCATAATAAGTATTATTTATATAATTGGAATGACTTGTCTAAATTGGTAAATTTTTAGGATTACACCCAAATAGCCTTTATATGCTATGTGTTATTAGCTAACTACACTGGTTAGTTAACCCCCGTATAACCCTTTTGTTACTCTCACTTTTAGAGTAAGATACCCCTAGAAAAACACTCAGAGCCATTCCTTTCGTTTCTTACACCTTTGTTAAAATGTTTCGTTACACCTTACACCTTAGCCTACCCTGTAGATTAAAATCCGTGGTTGGTTAATTGCTTTAGGAAAAGTGTGTTTCCTTACATTACCTGTGTTCGCGTGCGTAATTCATTATCTATGGTTAGGTCGGGAAATTGCACAATGCAATTGGAGTGAAAGTAAATATTGTATATTTTGAGTCTTGTTTTTCGTGTGTTTACTACTTTCACTATTACCGTTATTTCTGAAGTTATGAAAAGTATGGAAAAATTATCCAGAGTTATCGTTATAGTGATGTGGTAAAATTTTACACATCTATGTATATGTTGATGTCAAAAAAAAAAAAAAAAAAAAAAAAAAAAAAAAAAAAAAAAAAAAAAAAAAAAAATCGAAAAAATAGAAAAGAAAAAAGAAAAAGGAAAAGTTGGATGTTTGTTTTAACCAACTTATGTAAAGTTTTGTATTAAGTGGTCGATATCACCACTAGTTGTTATATATTATATTTATGGATTGAATGGGAGTTGGCAGTTATGGGAACACCAACTTAAGGTTATTCTTTGATTGAGATCTTGTTGAGTATAATTCGTGTCTACCTAAAGCGTGTGTTTCAAGTGTTAAGGCGTGAGTTATTCTATGATATGAGTCTTATTCATGGGATGGTTGGGATAGTGATTAACCACACTTAGGATTTTAATTTATCTGTTTTGTTTATTTTTCATTTTACACCAATTTGTATCCCAAATATTATCCATACCCTATATTGTTCTTTATCAAAACCTTTGATTTATTGAGATTAGGGATTTGAGCAATCTTAAGTATCGTAGTCGTGGATTCGACTATGTATTTATGATTTTGTCGCCCTTTTTGATATAATATTATTGGTGAAGATTACTTGGTCCTATCTTTAGCCTATTCGAGTTAAGGATTTGAGCAATTGCAAGTATCGTGTTCGTGGATTCGATCATGTATTTGTAATTTTGTCGCCTTTTCTGGAATTTGAGATCGATAGAGATTAAGGAGAATGATTAACCCTTTAAACCTCAAAACCCTTTTTACCGCTTTAGACTTGTTATTCCTTGGCTTTAGTGGGGGAGATGTGTATACTTGCCAAGCTTATGATAGAATATTCGTCACGACTGGACAGTTAAACGATTAGATTTGCTTTTATCAGAATATTTTATTTTACTTCTAATTCGTTAAGTGTTTGGTTATGTGATTATGACAAAAATGAATACATGCTTAAATATAAAAATAAATCCTAATATTCTTTAGGATACATTTTCATAAGATTAATTCTAAGGTTTACTTGGGGACAAGTAAAGTTCAAGTGGGGGGATATTTGATGAACTCAAATAAGTACATTTTATTACCATCATTTATCCTATTAATTTGACTTGTTTTATTATATTATGTATGAGGATTGATACTTAATCGTTTACTTTTGTAATTCTCAGGTAAAAACAAGCATTTGGTGAAACTTGGCGATTTTGGACTAATTATGGAGCAAAACAAGCAAGAAGTTAAGAGTCTACCGAAATGTACAAGATCAAGACTATTCTGCTCCAGATGCGCCGCATCATACTTCTTACATACGGCGCATCACTATCAAGATTTCACCAGATACGATCCAAGATACAAGAGGACATGCGCCGCATCCAAGAATGGAGATACGCCGCATCTTCTGGCGGTGTACGAATATTCCTGAATATATTAATCTTGGACCCCACGCGAAGTTAAGTCAATGCGCCGCATCTTACCCTCAGACAGAAACTATAAATACCCCAAAGTCAGACGAGTTAAAGAGTTCGACAGTTTTAGAAGACCGAAGTACAGAAACCCTAGGACGAATTCAGTCAAGGCAGCAGCACAAGACACACCTTGAACGAAGATACAAGAGCTGTAAGAAGGTCCTGCATGTATTTAATTCATTAAGTAGTTTTGTTTTATTGTGTTAGTAAACTTTAATTCATCAGGATTGGTGGCTTGTGTAATGTGACAACGGAAAGATTGCACTCCCTTAAAACTGCTTTCCCATTAATTAAAGTTTATATGTTGATGTCTTTGGTGACTTTTATTAGTGCATTGATAACCTCTGTGTCTAGCTGAGCGTTGATCGGGTCGCCATGCCTCTGCCCTCGCCTATTTATTAGATCGCCTATGCATTCTATCGTCTGTAGAAAAGTAGGAAGAAAGATAAATAGGATAGTCATAAGTAATCATTAAGGGTTTACTCGCCGATAAGATTAGAACCAACGAGAAAGGACTTAATCTCGGTGCGTTGCATCGAACTATACACTTCATATAAAACTAGCAATAAAACAAGTGACAAACTACTTATCTATCAGGTCAGGTCTTCTTATTGTCTCATGTATTTATTTGTGTACGTGTGTGCTACTTGCTGATTCGTGCCTATTAGTTTAGTTTATTATTTAATTGCAACCAATCGTGCCAGTCTCTCAGGCTGAAACCCCCTTGCGTTAGATTAGGTTGTATAGCTAACTTAAGATATTAAAATACTGATTAGAATAACTAGATAATACGTTCCACTCTTAGTGATCGACACTCTACTTACCATTATATTCATACTGACCGGGTACACTGCTCGTTAAGTGTGTGTGTTATTGATAAGTCGGCTAAATATAAATTTAAAACTTGAGTAGGCATTAATACTGCTAAACCGCAACGACACATCACACGCATCAGTATCGCACGTGAACAAGGGTACAAGTGGAGCAACTAAGTGTAGGTGGAGGCGTGTTGGCAGAGAAAGCATGGGGGAGGGGGTGGGATTGTCAGGGGAGGACATGGTTTTGGTTTTGGCGGGTGGTTTTAGGAAGAAGGGATAAGGGTGGTTTGTTTGACTGTGGGAGTTGACTGGGTGTTAGCTAAAAGAAAGTGGGTTGGATCCGGGTATTGGGTTTTGGTTTGGTTTGTTGGGCTGGGGTATGTTTAGGATTGGGTTTTGGGTTAGGATTTAGTTAAAAGGGATAAAAGGGTTTGGCTGGTTTAGTTTAGCTGGGTTTTTAATTTAGGATTAAAGGGTTAGAAATGGAATTGTTTTGAGTTTAGGGACCATTGGTGTAAAATCTGAAAGTTCAGGGACCATTTATGCACATTCTGAAAAATATCTCCGAGGACCAATCTTGACCCTTTTGATATTTCTGAGGGTTGAATTTGACAATTTGAGCATAATCCAGGTCCAAACTCGTAATTTTCTTCCCCGTCCTCGGCTTTTCACGCTTTTCCAATCTTGTGCTCGGTTTTGTCTGTTTTTGCCCTGTTTTCAATCCTTTTGTACCTGAAACACATAAAAACACAAAGCAAGAATATTTGCAGTAATATTTGGTGTATTTGGCCGTTTTCATTTATTTTTATGGTCTAAAATGGGCATAAAATGTTGAGTATTTACACACTCATCAGGGCTTATGTGTTCCCGACATGACATGAGTAAGGTAAGAAGTAGAAAATGAAGTCTAAAACTAGTTAGGCGTCTTAAGAGAATGAGATAGGTGGGATAGAGAGAGAGAGAGTTAGATTTTGACCCTAGGTGAGAGTCGTTATGTAAAATCTACATTTTAGGTGTTTTAAGCATAAGTTGAGATGATGATGAACGTAAAGTAATGTTATAGTATGCCTTGTGACGTGTTGTAAATGTGAACAAAGACCATGATGGTCGTGAAGTGATGAAAGTTATAAGAAAGATGTATGTAAAAATAAAGCGTTATAGTAAGAATGTTAATGTAATGGTGAAATAGCTATGGTAAAATGTGGAAATAATAGTAATGATGGTGTGATTCGTTCAAGTGACATATAGTCCTTGACGGAAAATTTAAATTAAAGCGAGTGAGAATGTGAAGTAATAGTAATAGAATTGATTAAAATGATAATTAGTTATAGTAAATATGTCTTATATGACATGATGAGTTAGAAGGAGCCGTATGGTTATAGAAATTAAGCGGTAAGTTGAGTGGATTAGGAGTAATGGTTGCGTTATAGTAAGCTTGGAATTGAAAGATCACCTAGATCGTTGCAACTAAATGGACAAAGGATTGAAAATGCTAAGAATGAGGTGTATTATGTGGCTAAGTGTTGGTTAGTAATAGACGAGAGATTTCGGGGACGAAATCTAAATAAGGAGGGTAGAATTGTTAGACCCGTTTCCCGAATACAAATAGGCCCCACCCTAGATGAAAATGGACCAAAGGTTTAACGTGATTGGCTAGTCAACGAATGTAACGTTATAGTCAAACCCGAAAGTCAATTAATGGTCAATGAATGTATTGCATAGTTATGGAAGTATTATGTGGCACAATTAGAAAGGGAATGGACTTCAAGGACCTAAGTTGCCATTGTGGTAAATGTTTGATAAGTTGGTTGTGGCTAAAGTAGAAAGAAAGAGACCAGAAGGACCATTCTTGCTATAAGCCCAAACTTATGTCTAGCTAATTATATCAAGGGAATTCTATAGAATTCCACCATTATTTAGATAAGGGTGTTTATGGTCTAGTTTTAGAGAGGAGAAAAGAGAGGGAAATAGAGCTTGGATGATGAAGAGATTAAGGAGATGAGTTCCTTGTTAAAGGTTATGTTCTAGCAATGGAAATCCCAAGTAAGTATTTCTATCTTGTTGTTAATGAGGCTAAGGTCTATGGGTTAAGTGGGATTTCATTATATGATCAAAGTATGATCATATAATGATATGGAAAGGAAGATGAACATGTTTAATGGGTTATGTCAACCCTTGTTTATGGTATTGATTTAATGTGTTGTTAGGATTGATGATGATAGTGATGAGGATGAGGATGATGATGGTGGTGATTATATAAATGATATCTTAGCTTGGACTCAAGGTAAGTAAACCGGCTATAAGATGATGTTATGGTGATTTCTATGCATTATGTGTTTATGTGTTTATATATGTTAAGGTTTAGGAATGGTTTATATGATGATGTTATGTGAAAGTAAGGGTATGGCTAGTTGATGTGTTAGATAAGAGTGGATTAAGGAAAGGAAAGGTTAAGGCTTAAGTGGTTAAGGTATGTGCTTATGTTTAATGTTGTAATGGATTAATGGTTATGGATGCGTAATGTGTGAATGAACTATGATGTTATGTTATATCCGCTTTACTTACTAAGTATTCGTGCTTACGGTTTAAGTGTTTAATGTTTTGTAGTGTGACAATTCGTAATTTCAGGCCATTTTCCGAACCTCGACAATTTTACTATTCACGAGTTACTATTCATTTTCACTATTCATTTCCAAAATTTTTATTTCATATTCTCGTAAGTTAAACTATTTTAATGATAACCCGAGATTTTGGCACTCGTCGGATAATTTCTGCAAGAATCACGAAACCGTGTCCGAGACTTACTTTAAGGTTTAAACATCATTTAGGCATCCCGATATGTCCCAAACAACATTACCAACAAGAGAAATATATGTTTTCCACCTTCCGTGACATTTTCATGGATTTAGGAATTTTAGGATACCCGGTTTTAAGTTTTGTGACTTTACGACTTACAGTTAGCAATTAACGGGACCAAAACTCACTCCGTAAGTCAAGATAAATGTCCAACCTATAATATCTAGATATTTTCTGAAAAATATCTAGATATTTCAAAAACCTAGTGAAATTACCATTATACCCTTTCGTTGAAATTACCAAAATGCCCTTGGCCTATATAATGCCTAAACTAGCTCATTTTCATTAGAAAATTTCACACACTCTCCTCTTTTCTCTCTCAATCCCACGGCAAAACCACAAGACCAAGGAGATCCCATAATTTTTCCAAGATCGAGTGTTATACAAGTTCCTTATACCTTCCTTGTTAGAGTTTTGCGATAAAAACTCCAAGGTTGTGATCTTTTTCATCCAAACTCATCAATCTTCAAGTAAGCTCCAAGTGAACTTTTTCATCATCTCATATTTTCATTTGATCATTAACATCATGTATTTTCAAGTTATATTGGTTAAACATGCAAGTTACATATGTTATTTATACCACTTTCCAAGTTTTCATGGTTTTTATGAATATATATTAATCCTATGATCATCCCCTTGAATCCTACAATATTTTGTGAAGTCTAGGACCCCATGACACCCTAAGAAGGTGTATGGTAGATCAAGAGATGTTTGGTTTTGATTGGAAGGTTTTTGTACAAGTTAGTAACTAGGAAACCAAGTTTTGAACAATATATATACCTACTGTCCTTAAATGCAAAACGTGGGAAACTCAATGGTTTTTGGGTAACTTTGGACCAAAGATTTAGAAAATACATTCCGAGACGAAACTATGGCCGAAAACGGGGATAAAAACGAGTTAATAACGAAGGAGATATGGTTTTCCGAAGTTTAACGACGAAAAGTATTTTTGGAAAATATTGTTGCTGTCCATTTTTGCCAAACGTGGAAACTTCAGGGGTTTCTGGGAAATTTTGGGTTAGATATTCAGAAAATATTTTCAAAAAAAGAAACCGTAGCCGTTGGAATCACTAAAAGAGCCCTTACGACGTGAAAGTTATGCCAAATACGAGTTAACGAGGAAAACTATATTTTCAGAAAAACTCACTGCTGTCACAGTTTTTCACGGGCTGTTTTGGGGCATAAAACTTGATCTAGCCGTCCCGACTTATCAAAAAGATGTTAATACGTTGTCCCACGATTCAGGGGATATAAAGAACATAGAAAACGAGCTTATAACGAAAAAGATACAAGTGTTTGAAACCCGACGAAAAATATATAATTCCATCAGCTTTTACTAATATAAACTTGCCGCAAAACTGTCTTTGCGAGACACCATTTTCACGACCGTTTTTATCCATGATTGGTATGGGTTGAGCCCGAGCCGTCTTCATATGAAATCAAGATCTCCCAGCAAGCTTTTTAAATCAATTGGGCTTTCGTCGAATAGACTTATAACGAATAAACTACGACCTCATCTTTTTACCCAAAAATCCTTTCAAAGTTATCATTTTGACAGCTTTTACTATAATAGAATTTTCTAAGTGTTGAACATTATATTTTCAAGTAACGATATTGAGAGCCGATTTTCTCATTGATCGAGGCGCGTATAACCAAAACTCAAATGAGACGGCTGTGAGATCATGTTACAAGGTTTTCAAAAACGACAAGTTTTATTACTAACTCTTAACGTGCAATATTTTACGACTAGTTTTTGCGAGGCCGTTTGGTCACATTTTCACAAGTTATAAAAAGAGTTATTTTGCGACGAAACCATTATATTTGACTATAGAACACCAAACGAGGATCATAGAGTACCATTTCAACATATTTACACGAAAAGTAGTTTATGACTTACGAGACGTCAAAAATGTATTTTTCGACGATAAACATTATTTTCCAAAATCATCGAGTGGTATCGATAACATACGTATTTGCATGTGTAGCATCATTTCATTGCTTACAATAGATCATATCACTCATGTTAGGTCGCGGTTAGAGACCGAGCCTCATTTCAGCATATTCATATCTGTCTTTGTTGCTATCGCATCAGGTGAGTTCCATAGCCCCTACCTTTATACGTTTTGGATTACGTTTTGGGGGAGAATACATGTTCAAATATTTTTCACAAGCACTTTAATCTTTTAAGGATTAACGTGAGTTTTCATAGCCCTGTTTTTCAAGTTATTACATCATTTCAAATTTCTCGGGGGAGAATACATTACACCAATTTTTCATGCGGACCAAAGTATATAAATTCATTACATTGCTTAAGTTACCACATTTGCCAAGATTGAAGTCCCCTTTTATCATGAACCGTTAATTGTGAGCAAGCGAGGGTGTGTGAATAGATCTATTGAGGGTGACACCTCCGTTCGGGTTGGTAGCACCAACTTGTCATACGAACGCATTACATTTGATCCATTTCAGGGTGTTTGGCAAAGCACTCAGTTGGGGCATTTCATTCAGTCTAGCTTCGGGGTCATGAGCTTAAGAGCTAATGTATCATTTTCATGTGGCAGTTTATTATACACTTTATACTTGTGGTTTCCGTATAGCATTTCAGTAATATAAACCAAATCATATTTGGCAATGGGTTGTAAACACACAGGTTGCAAGTCTTGCTACGGACAGGACTTGGAACTGGGTAGATTTACAATGCCTTTGCTGGGAAATCATTATTCAGAGGCATTACATTTTTCAATAAACTCTATGAACTCACCAACCTCGTGTTGACACTTTTAGCATGTATTTTCAGGTATAAGCATTAGCACGCTACTGGAGGCTTTTGGCAGGGCATGGCATGGTCATAGAAGACTCTGACAAACATTTGGGACCATTCTACCTATTTTTAAAGGGCCTATTTCCGCACTACTTTTAACAATGTAAATTCAACATTTTTGTTAAACAATGTTGTCATAAATAATTGAAATGAAAACCGTTCTTTGCACTTGTGTTGTGATACCAATTGAGTTGCACCCCAGCGATGTGAAAGCTTCCGCTGAACCTGATTTTGGGGGTGTGACAGATTGGTATCAGAGCCTAGGCTATAGAGAATTGGGTAATTTTAAAACCTAAACTATAGCTACATTTACAAAAACATAACCCTATGACCGCCACGTGCCTGCCTGCCAAGCTGATGCCTCAATTGTGGTTTGTTGCTGACATATTTAATAAGATTTGTGTCTTATTATCAAATCATTCATACCCACTTATTATAGTTGATTACTATAGTTGTCTTCATATAAGCATGCATACATATCGTATACGTTTCAGCGTACGCCTTTTTCTTACATAGTTTCATCATTCGACCACGAGTTTGGTCCTTTGCCTTAGCCTATCAGAACATCTCTTCAAATGTGAAGGACCTAGTATTACTATAACTGAGCTGAGTATTTTAAACTTCATTGAACCTCGGTGGAATATAGACTCGTCATCTATATTCAACCCGGGACAGTTGGACATAGGCTGACTACCTATGCCCCGCTCAGAGATGAATTTTGCAATACTGAGAGCAATTATAATAAAATTATGTCCGGTTTGCATTCCTACTCGATTTCTAAAGGTTTCAAAACTTCTTGTGTGTATACACAATCGTTGCAAGAGCATCCACACCTGCATCACCTTATGAACCGCCGTCTAGAAGCACGTCAGCTAACCATAACCCAACTTCAAGCCGTTGAGAGTCAGATCATTGGGAATGACAATCATTTCACCTTTACCATCACGAATTCTCGAGACTCAAGTTGAGGCACTCAAGGAAGGAAACCGACAGAATGATAAAACCCTATGGTATGCCAAAGAATGCAAATGGGTTAGTAAAGAGGTCAGACAGAGTATTGTGCTTCAAGGATAGAAACTGGATATCTCTCTATGGTGGAATACGAGAGTTGATTATGCACGAGTCGCACAAGTCGAAGTACTTCATTCATCCAAGTTCTGATAAGATGTATCAGGATCTCAAAGAAACTTTATTGGTGGCCGAATGAGAAAGCAGACATAGTTTTGTATGTTAGCAAATGCCTTACTTGCGCTAAAGTAAAAGCCGAGTACTAGAAACCATTAGGATTACTTTAGCAACCAGAAATTCCTCAGTGGAAATGAGAACGCATTACAATAGGTATTTTCATTAAACTTCCCAAGACATCAGGCAGTTTAGGAACTATTTGGGTGATCATCGATCGTCCCACCAAATCAGTCCATTCCATTCCAATCGGAGAGACTTATACTATAGAACAGCTTACCAGACTTTATGTCAAGGAAATAGTTTCAAGGCACGGTGAACCAATTTCCATCATCCCTGACCGAGATGGTCACTTTATTTCAACTCACTGGCAATCATTACAAGATTCATCTGGAAGCAAATTAGACATGAGCAATGCCTATCATCCTCGGACCGATGGTCAGAGCGAGAGAATGATTCAAACATTGGAAGATATGCTTAGGGCATATGTGATTGATTTTGGAAATGGTTGGGGCTAACCATTTGCCATTGATCGAGTCCTCTTATAACAACAACTATCGCACGAGCATAAAAGCAGCACCATTCGAGGCACTCCATGGTCGAAGGTGTCGATCCCCTGTTTGTTGGACCGAATTTGGTCAAGTACAACTCACTAGTTCAGACATGGTTCGCGAAACCACAGAAAAGATAATTCAGATTTGAGAAAGATTTAAAACAGCCAGAAGCCGACCGAAAAGTTACGTCGATGTTCGACGCAAACCATTAGAATTTCAGGTTGGAGGCAAAGTTCTGACAATCCCTTTAAGATATCCTTACCCAATCAGATATACGCACGACCTACCATCCTCAGACCAACGAACATTGAAGAGAACTATCCAATCCCTATAGGACTTGCTCAGTACCATAGAATTAACCTTAAATTGTTTGGAGTAAACCTTTGACATAGACAGATTTCACCTTCAACAATAGCCATCACACCAATACAAAGACTATACCCTTTAAGACACCCTATGGTGGAAGTACCAATTACCTACTGACAGACCAAAAATCGGGAAGTCCAATTCACTAGGCTAGAACCCAATCGTGAAACAACAAAGGAAAGTGTACAAGTCAAGAATCAGTTACAAACAACACGAAAACAATAGAAAAGTTAGGTCAACTCAGGATGCAAAATCATTGGGATTAGGTATCCCTAAGCAGCAAATCATTAGAATTCTAACTGTGGAACGAGTTACGTTGAAAGCCTTGCCTTGGAAAGGCATGACACAATTTCAGAAACATTGAAAAAGCATGATACAATTGTGAGAACACGGGAAAGTGAACCCTAGGTACCTTGAACCATGAAAGACTGTAACTATAATCTGCCGACTGGCATACAGACTGGAGCTTCCGTAAGAGCTTAACAGCATACATAACACGTTTCATGTCTCAAACCTCAAAAAATGTTTTTCAAACGAAACGCCCGAAATTCCATTGGAAGAAATTCAGCTCGACAATAAGCACAAATATGTGAAGGAAACAACAGAAATCATAGACCATGAGGTCAAACAGTTGAAGCAGAGTCAAATTACTATCGTTAAGGTTAGCTAGAATTCTCGCAGAGGTCCTAAGTTTACATGGGAGCGGGAAGACCAGATGCGGCTCAAATATCTACACCTTTCACCGAATCCACCCCGGAGACCAACACTAACTGAATTCAGGGACTGAATTCCCGTAACGGGTGGAGACTGTGACAATTCGTAATTTCAGGCCATTTTCCGAACCTCGACAATTTTACTATTCATGAGTTACTATTCATTTTCACTATTCATTTCCAAAATTTTTATTTCATATTCTCGTAAGTTAAACTATTTTAATGATAACCCGAGATTTTGGCACTCGTCGGATAATTTCTGCAAGAATCACGAAACCGTGTCCGAGACTTACTTTAAGGTTTAAACATCATTTAGGCATCCCGATATGTCCCAAACAACATTACCAATAAGAGAAATATATGTTTTCCACCTTCCGTGACATTTTCATGGATTTAGGAATTTTAGGATACCCGGTTTTAAGTTTTGTGACTTTACGACTTACAGTTAGCAATTAACGGGACCAAAACTCACTCCGTAAGTCAAGATAAATGTCCAACCTATAATATCTAGATATTTTCTGAAAAGTATCTAGATATTTCAAAAACCTAGTGAAATTACCATTATACCCTTTCATTGAAATTACCAAAATGCCCTTGGCCTATATAATGCCTAAACTAGCTCATTTTCATTAGAAAATTTCACACACTCTCCTCTTTTCTCTCTCAATCCCACGGCAAAAACCACAAGACCAAGGAGATCCCATAATTTTTTCCAAGATCGAGTGTTATACAAGTTCCTTATACCTTCCTTGTTAGAGTTTTGCGATAAAAACTCCAAGGTTGTGATCTTTTTCATCCAAACTCATCAATCTTCAAGTAAGCTCCAAGTGAACTTTTTCATCATCTCATACTTTCATTTGATCATTAACATCATGTATTTTCAAGTTATATTGGTTAAACATGCAAGTTACATATGTTATTTATACCACTTTACAAGTTTTCATGGTTTTTATGAATATATATTAATCCTATGATCATCCCCTTGAATCCTACAATATTTTGTGAAGTCTAGGGCCCCATGACACCCTAAGAAGGTGTATGGTAGATCAAGAGATGTTTGGTTGTTGATTGGAAGCTTTTTGTACAAGTTAGTAACTAGGAAACCAAGTTTTGAACAATATATATACCTACTGTCCTTAAATGCAAAACGTGGGAAACTCAGTGGGTTTTGGGTAACTTTGGACCAAAGATTTAGAAAATACATTCCGAGACGAAACTATGGCCGAAAACGGGGATAAAAACGAGTTAATAACGAAGGAGATATGGTTTTCCGAAGTTTAACGACGAAAAGTATTTTTGGAAAATATTGTTGCTGTCCATTTTTGCCAAACGTGGAAACTTCAGGGGTTTCTGGGAAATTTTGGGTTAGATATTCAGAAAATATTTTCAAAAAAAGAAACCGTAGCCGTTGGAATCACTAAAAGAGCCCTTACGACGTGAAAGTTATGCCAAATACGAGTTAACGAGGAAAACTATATTTTCAGAAAAACTCACTGCTGTCACAGTTTTTCACGGGCTGTTTTGGGGCATAAAACTTGATCTAGCCGTCCCGACTTATCAAAAAGATGTTAATACGTTGTCCCACGATTCCGGGGATATAAAGAACATAGAAAACGAACTTATAACGAAAAAGATACAAGTGTTTGAAACCCGACGAAAAATATATAATTCCATCAGCTTTTACTAATATAAACTTGCCGCAAAACTGTCTTTGCGAGACACCATTTTCACGACCATTTTTATCCATGATTGGTATGGGTTGAGCCCGAGCCGTCTTCATATGAAATCAAGATCTCCCAGCAAGCTTTTTAAATCAATTGGCCGTTCGTCGAATAGACTTATAACGAATAAACTACGACCTCATCTTTTTACCCAAAAATCCTTTCAAAGTTATCATTTTGACAGCTTTTACTATAATAGAATTTTCTAAGTGTTGAACATTATATTTTCAAGTAACGATATTGAGAGCCGATTTTCTCATTGATCGAGGCGCGTATAACCAAAACTCAAATGAGACGGCTGTGAGATCATGTTACAAGGTTTTCAAAAACGACAAGTTTTATTACTAACTCTTAACGTGCAATATTTTACGACTAGTTTTGCGAGGCCGTTTGGTCACATTTTCACAAGTTATAAAAAGAGTTATTTTGCGACGAAACCATTATATTTGACTATAGAACACCAAACGAGGATCATAGAGTACCATTTCAACATATTTACACGAAAAGTAGTTTATGACTTACGAGACGTCAAAAATGTATTTTTCGACGATAAACATTATTTTCCAAAATCATCGAGTGGTATCGATAACATACGTATTTGCATGTGTAGCATCATTTCATTGCTTACAATAGATCATATCACTCATGTTAGGTCGCGGTTAGAGACCGAGCCTCATTTCAGCATATTCATATCTGTCTTTGTTGCTATCGCATCAGGTGAGTTCCATAGCCCCTACCTTTATACGTTTTGGATTACGTTTTGGGGGAGAATACATGTTCAAATATTTTTCACAAGCACTTTAATCTTTTAAGGATTAACGTGAGTTTTCATAGCCCTGTTTTTCAAGTTATTACATCATTTCAAATTTCTCGGGGGAGAATACATTGCACCAATTTTTCATGCGGACCAAAGTATATAAATTCATTACATTGCTTAAGTTACCACATTTGCCAAGATTAAAGTCCCCTTTTATCATGAACCGTTAATTGTGAGCAAGCGAGGGTGTGTGAATAGATCTATTGAGGGTGACACCTCCGTTCGGGTTGGTAGCACCAACTTGTCATACGAACGCATTACATTTGATCCATTTCAGGGTGTTTGGCAAAGCACTCAGTTGGGGCATTTCATTCAGTCTAGCTTCGGGGTCATGAGCTTAAGAGCTAATGTATCATTTTCATGTGGCAGTTTATTATACACTTTATACTTGTGGTTTCCGTATAGCATTTCAGTAATATAAACCAAATCATATTTGGCAATGGGTTGTAAACACACAGGTTGCAAGTCTTGCTATGGACAGGACTTGGAACTGGGTGGATTTACAATGCCTTTGCTGGGAAATCATTATTCAGAGGCATTACATTTTTCAATAAACTCTATGAACTCACCAACCTCGTGTTGACACTTTTAGCATGTATTTTCAGGTATAAGCATTAGCACGCTACTGGAGGCTTTTGGCAGGGCATGGCATGGTCATAGAAGACTCTGACAAACATTTGGGACCGTTCTACCTATTTTTAAAGGGCCTATTTTCGCACTACTTTTAACAATGTAAATTCAACATTTTTGTTAAACAATGTTGTCATAAATAATTGAAATGAAAACCGTTCTTTGCACTTGTGTTGTGATACCAATTGAGTTGCACCCCAGCGATGTGAAAGCTTCCGCTGAACTCGATTTTGGGGGTGTGACATGTAGGCTCATGTGTGATGCTATGGCTTGGATTAAGGATCAAGGTTTGGATATATGCAATGTTAGAAGGTTTGGGTAAGAAAGTAGAGCTATGTAGAATACCGAGCTCAGGTCGAAGTTGTGCCCCCGGAAGTCTTTTAAATGGTTGGAATGTGAAGTCAAGTGTTAAATTATCGATTTGGTGGTCAATCGTTGTGTCAAAGTATGCTTTAAGTGTTTATAGTGCAAGTTAAAGGGGCGTTTAGATTAAGTGTAAATATACCCATTTTGGGTTGTAAGCAGGTCAAGTGATTATGAAACAGATTTAATATGTTAAGTTAATGATTTTGGTTAAGTTTGAGGTGATGTGGAAGTCGTATGTGTCTTATGTCATGAAATGGGTCAAAACGGGTTTTGGTGTAAAACCCGTCAACATGTAAAGTACTATTCCGAGGGTCAAATGGTAAATGTTTTTGTATGGAAATGAGCCCAATGATATATTAAGTAAGTCTGGAAGGTTTGGTGAAATATCGAGTTCGGGAGGTTGGGTTTTCAAGAACGGGACTTAAAAGTGGTTCCGGGAGGTCAGTAGCCTCCATCCGATCGGATGGAGGGTCATGCCGATCGGATGGATGGTTTTCGGCAGTTTTCGGAAATCTTTAAAAAATCATATCTTTTAATCCGTAAGTCATCACGGGTCGCGCCACCTGGCGTTTCGAAGGTAATTGAGTCTAGTTTCATTTAAAAATAGTCTCATGGACTGAAAGTTTATAGATTTTTGTCAATGGTCAAAAGAGTAACAGGATATCCGTAAAGAGTCGTTTCCGCGCGTAAAATTTTAATTTTTGGTCTAAGCGGGCACAGGGCGTAACATAAATAGTCTTACAGAGCAAAAGTATGTAGTTAACATCAAACACTTAGTTAATCTGTGTTCATTGCATGAACACTTTGTGGACTCATGGAGCACTTAGAGGTTACATGAATGCTTATAAAAATATGAAATATGGAGTGTGCAGTTCTACCTCCTGACATCAACAAAGATGCGATACCACAGGAAGCAACGTTTAACACAATATCACTCTTTCTTCTTATTTGAGCAGGTGTGTTTTCCATAGGAAGGTCTTCCTTGTACCTCCGTAGCCGTATAAAAATAAGCACCTCATCTTCCTAGTTTAATGGAGTTCATTATTGTCGCATACATACTTTATGTTCTAAGGTTAAAGTGGTTACCAATGTTCATATTCAAATTGTAACTTAATTGGATTACAATCCAGCTCATCGTATATTAACATTTAATGTGGGTCGCTGATGGCAACTGAGAAAAAACTATCAAAAAATGCTAGAAAGTTGTTCATTTGTGATATGCCGGATGGTAACTAAACTACCATTTTGCTATGACTTGTGTAGGCAATATAATATTTCAAAAGCTAATGAAATCATGAAAGTTAATGTGCTTTAAAAGAAAGTGTACACAATATTAAAAAGACTAAAAGCTCAAGAGGAGTAATATCACAAAGACATCAATTTAGCCTTATTTAACAAATCTTCGTGTTTTAGTGTTCTTGTACAAACTTCTAAAACACAACTTCAGTGTAAGCTTTGGGCCCTGAAAACAAAACATCTATATTCAATAAACCCGGAAGATCAACCGCAAAACAATGAGCTTTAAAATCAGAAAATTTACATTCTGTTGTAAGAATCCATTTGCCACTCAAAATAGCAATGATAACTTTTAGTGTTCTACAGCAGTTGAATCAGATTCAACGATCACATGGGTGACATCTTTTCTCCAGTATTTAGACATTACTGCCCCGTTACCTCTTGCAAAATCAACCAACCAAAAACATAGCAGTTATGCATGTTTCATAACTTAAATATAATTTAATTTAGTTTTTTTTTTCTTTAAAAGAAAAAAGAGCAAAATCTATGTAGTACAAATGCAACATACATTTGTGAGTCTTATGCGAGTGCTATGCGGGAAAACGATCATGAAAGTCTTACCATAGTCACATAAGCTTTAGCAAATCCAAGTATTAACCTTCACCAAAGAGTCGCGATAGCTTATATAACTGCAATTCACTTCAGCTTAGATAGCATACCTCTGATAAATTGTACCATATAACGTATAAAAGAATGTCCACACCTCGCTTAGGCTAGGTTGGGTATTGTTATTGTAACATATAAAAGAATGTATTCAGCACTACCTTTTAAAGTCAAAGAACTCACAATATTGTCTGTTGTTGTTTATTACTTTATCACCTTCGGGTGTCTTAAAGACATCGATTGTTGCACATACATGCCACTTGGCAGCCAGGCATGTCACGCCTTGTGCCTTGTGAGTGATCCTAGTCGCACTTCCCAGTAGTATCATTAAACTCGCGAGCAGGCTTGTGCCTTGTGAGTGATCCTAGTAAAGAAACCAACTACAATTCAAGAAACATAATCGTCAATGACTTTTTATTCTTGACGAATAGGCAAAATTAAGTTATATAAAATTTCCTATAGGTCAAACTGCTACAATTGTGAAATTAAGCTTAAAAGAAAACGATTTACATGGGACAAAATAGAACCACTAAATATTTTAATCAAAGAGATTATATTATTGGTAAAGCAATATAACTTCTGTAATAACAGTTGACAAACTGATTATTTATATGAAATCCTATATTTTTTGACAAAAATGGTTCACGTCAAGCTTATCTGTTACATGAATTGGCAAGTATTTGGGATATCTTATCTCAAACTGCTTATCTGCTTAAAAATAATATGGTACCTGCTTATTCTTGAGTGAATATTTGCTCTAATAAACAGATTCACAGTAATATCCAAACGCTCAAACTTAAATAAGTAATCGTAGACACCCTCTCACCCGTTTAGACCCGTTACCCAACCCGCCAATATGACTGAAATACAACTTCAGTTAATAATCCATAGCTACCAATACTTGCCGCAAGTTGATCTGTTACATGAATTAGCGAGTATTTGGGATATCTTATCTCAAATTGCTTATCTGCTTAAAAATAATATGGTATCTATTTATTCTTGAGTGATTATTTGCTCTATAATACACAGATTCGCAGTAAAATCCAAACATTCAAACTTAAATAAGTAATCGCATACACCCTCTTACCCGTTAGACCCGTTACCCAACCCACCAATATGATAGGAATACAACTTCAATTAATAATCCATAGCTACCAACACTTATCGCAAGTTCACCAGGTTTTAAAATGTTGAGGTATGCATTACTTGAGGTAGTACTAAGAAGCGAAGCAAGTTGACTAACTGTAACAAAGATTAGTGCAAACAATATAAATGCAAGATAACACAATAAGAGAACCAATGTATTTGTAAAAATATTGACTTATATGGGAGAACTTGAAGGAATGCAAATTGAGTATTAAAGGAATTGTCGGAATCGATAGAAACTTATCTGTAAAAGGGTGCATAAAGGAATAAACAAAACATGAATTGTTTCTAAATTTCAACCCATATACATTGACATAGAGTATTAAAAGGAATTGTAACCTTGGTAGCCTGAATCGATGTATGGGTTGCCCACATAACCTTTGTTGCATCCACACAGTTGTTTTATTTGCACTCGGTAGCCTCACCTGCAAATCTATATAGTAGAAATAATAAGTGACACCAATCATAAATACTGAATTTAGTAATATTGACCCATTTTTTTTACTAATGGTTTGATTTAGGTTGAGATTCATTTCAAAACAGATTAAATGAACCATATTAAGCAGCAAGTAGTACAATATCGGTACTCTTTCTATGGCTCAAAATCAAGCTAAATTTAATGTTTTAGATCTAAGTTATTTGACTTATCTTAATTAGCGAAATCTGTACTATATGATGAAAAAAAAATCCAACTCCTAAATAAACCGCAAATGGGTAACAATGACCAATCTCCAAATACCTGTTCCGTTGACTAATATGTGTTTCCAACAGAATCAGTTACAGAAAACACCTTAGCACAACGACCCTTAAACCCCTTAAACCATGATATCTAACTATAAAACCACTTAAGCTAAGTTGGAAAATGATAAGTAGTCGAGAGTCCAAACACCCCTTAATCGTAATGGCATAATCGCTTATAACCCACCCATCCTATACAACATCCAAACATCACAATCCTATATTCACAAACCAACTTAAATAGGCCTTAAAGGGTATCTTTGATATATAAATTGTTTGTATAATGGTTGAGGAGTTCCTATTTGATAAAGAAAAACCTAACTCCAATGACATTAAGTTATGGCCTAAAAGTGGACCCCTTTTTTTTAGTTGAAATTACTTTTTTTTACCCATTTAAAATAAGATATTACCCGACTCTCTACATTCATTTGTAAG
The DNA here is from genome assembly GCA_021014915.2 of Artemisia tridentata subsp. tridentata. Classification (NCBI taxonomy): domain Eukaryota; kingdom Viridiplantae; phylum Streptophyta; class Magnoliopsida; order Asterales; family Asteraceae; genus Artemisia; species Artemisia tridentata. Next base: position 183,894,534 of record CP139503.1, read on the forward strand.
CCTTGTTAATTTGGTTTAGTAAAGAGAGAGTGAGAGACTAACCTGGGCACATTATAAGCAACCCGGGTCATCAATTTTCGTTGAGCATGTGTTCAGTATGTTCTTTAAGCGTTGAGTGTCTTCGTTCAGATTGTGTTCATTCAGCAACCATAAATGTATTCTCATTATGAGCTACAATATTAGGCTGCTCCTTGAGACATTGAGCCACAACCTGAACTACCTTTTTAAACTCTACAAAGAACATGTCATGAGAAGCAGGTTGCACTTGATTAACACCACATGCATATATTGTCGGCGCTATGATGTTACTTATAACCTGCCCAATGAAAAACATGTGGCTGCTAATGCAAATCAGAGCCCACAACAGATCACACATTAACCTACCAAACTAATAAAAACATATATAGCAAACTGAAAACATTAAAGCATGAAAAACCAACTAAACTCGAGTCACAAAAAGTCAACTTGTGAACATACCAAAATTAGAAGCCTGTTCCAAACTTAATTCAACAATCATATGAGAACAACTAAATTAACCCAATGTAGATAGATAGATGACCAAAAGATGTATATGCTAAATTGATCAATACCTTAAAATTTACACACAACAAAAGTGTTGGTCAATCCTGATTGTCAATTCGATCAGAACTACAATCCCAAACACCCCATATATCATGTCAAATTTCAAATTATAAACCTTTTTCCTATATAACCTATTCCTAAAAGTAAAAGAACTGAAAACGCAATTGCTAGTTGACATATTTGACCCGTATAATTTATAATTAGATTTTTAGCTTAACATGCTTGACCCATTGGAGGTATACCATAACCAATAGCAACCTACTTTTGAGTAAATGGGTCAAAATTCACATCTTTAGTATTTCCATATAATAGTAAATGAGATAAAATAGATGCGAAGATTAATACCTGCAATTAATATGGTAGAACCGTTTAGCAAGTTTAACCATATTCTTGCACTTGCTACACTGACGCCAATGAATCCATGCTGCAAGAGATTTGTGTTTGGACTCGTTACATGATTCTGCTTCATTTTGTCAGAGCATGAAATGTTTTCATGCCAAGGTGGTCTGCAATTAATACAAAATAAGTTATGATATTTAACACATTTTCTTATACCATTTCCTCGAGCGAAAATGAATAACTTAGTAGTATAGTATATGACTTCTGTGCAATAAAATTTTACTATCGGAGGAATAGCAGCTTCTGTTAACCGTATGCTCATAATATTATGTAATTGTGGGTATAAAAACTTCTTGCAACTCTTAACTTGGAGTTCAGATTTATAATTTTTAAGCTAATCATTTTTAGGCGCTTATCGGCTTATTCGGTCATCAAAACAAGATAAGCTTATCCAAACACCTTCTGGTTTAATACATACCAGCCTTTTAAGCTAATCTATTTATACCCGTTTTTAAAACTTACTTTTCCTTTTAATATGTTTTTAACAACCCTTTTTGAAAACCTTCAAAAAATGAATATTTCGTGGTGACTTTTTTGAGTATGCATAATCTTGTCAATACAGATAGGACTAATTTTGGTAGCATTTTGTGAAGAAGAACAAAGCACATGGTCTCTTAGTCAAGTTAAAGTCCACTAAAAGTTATGACCTCTTTAAGGTGTGCATAATTCTTTCAGTTAATCTATATAAAGCTTAACAGGGTTGTTTGGTTGTTACAAACGTTCAATTGTATGACAGAATCATGGGATAAAACTGGAACAACAGGAAGATATAAAAATGTTTTGTTGACTTTTTACATAATATAATCATGGACTTAGATGAAATATTTGGACAATAAAGCAAAAAAATAAAATACCATATCAAGTGAAAAGCCAGATGCTTTTTCACCTCCTGCTGATAGCTCCAAAACACTGCGAAATTTGCTTATGTTGGATTTTTTTTTTTTTTTTTGTTGTGCTATGAGATTGTGTAGCTTTGGAGCTTGCAGGAGATGTTGAAACATACAAATCTTTTGGACTGCAAAAACAAATTAAAGCTTAATCTAAGATGCAGAGTATCGAAAGTGAAATCAGTGAAAGCTTAAGGTAAACCAAGACATTAAAGAAAGTGAAATATGAGAAACCTTAAGGTAGATTCATTTGATACGTTTGATTCATCCTTAATCTCAGCTACCTCCATAGCTATCTTTAACCTCCTCGAATTTCAAAACCATTGAATATGTCACTTAAGGAATTAAGCTAGATTTGCTTTAATAACCTACAAAAGTATAATGATGCAGATGATCTTATTGGTAACCCACACCCTTCACAAGACTAACAGTAATACTTTCACAGGTTGCAAGAACAAAACCATGCAATTTTATAGGCAATGCTGAATATTGGGTCATGATGTAACTATGCAGTAAAATTTACATCGCAACCTTAGACACAACATTAAAGTATGCATGAGTTTTAAGGTGCAAAAAATACTTTTGTGAAACCGGAATACTATTGTGTAACACCCCCAAATTACCGCAGCCGAACAGTAGAGTTAAGGGGGTATTACTTCATTATATAGATCAAGGTATAAAAAACGACCTCTAAATGAGACGTTTTGAAATGCTATCATTCGAATTATTAAAATCAGAGTTAATACAAGGGTTCCAAAGTAATGTTACATAAAAGTTTTCAAAGTGTATCGAATGATAAAGATAAAGTATGAGTCTCCAAGTATGCAATTGACTCTAGAATCCATGCATCCACTATCGCCTTATTAACCTGAGATAAACATGCTAAAAAGTGTCAACCAACGGTTGGTGAGTTCATAGAGTTTAGTTAGACTGTAAAGCATTTGAATAAAGATTTCACAGAAAAGGCCTTATAAATCCACACAGTCCCAAGCCCCGCCCATACAAGACTTGCAACCTGTGTGTTTATAATCCACAGCTAACATTGTATGAATAATACAAGTACAAGAACAGATGTGTATGGAAATATGTATCATATGATGAATAGGACAAGTACAGATGTGTATAGAAATACGTATCAATGTATGAATAGGACATATGTGTATATAAATACGTATCAATGTCATATGTATTTTGAAAAACGGGTAAAGTAATTTAAACATGTTAATGATGCATAATGTATAAGAGGACAGATATGTATATAAATACGAATCATGTCATAAGTGTTTTGGTATACGAGTAAAGTAATTTAAACAGGTTAACAATGTATAATGTATCTTGACTACCAATGCAAAATGTATTAAAGTACTTGTAAAAGTAATTGAAAGTAGTTAAGCATGTATCTCTCCCAAAGAGTTATTAAACAATTTAATGATAGAAACGGTGGGGCTATAACTCACCTTAGCTGTAAGGTCAAAGTATTGTGATGTTATGTCAATAGTATCACGGGAACGGCTCCAACACACGATCTGAATAATAGGGAAGTCTGAGATTTTGATGGTTTAAGATTGACTTAATGTGAATAATGATTGTGAAAGAATATCGGATAATGAATCGGATCGTGATGATATTGATTTGATATGCTTAAAATGCTTAAAGTTCAAAAATAATATTATACATAATGTTATCATGTTTTTATGTTTATTGATTTAATAATATCATTCCTCGAAAGTTGGTGGATGATAAGTTATGTTTTATTCGTTAAAATTACGTTAAGTAAATATAAACGTAACGTTAGTGAAATAAAGTGTACGAACTTGTAAAATGCCTTTTAAGAACACAAATGTATAAGTCACTTTATGGATTTGTGTATGGAATTAAATTACTGTTTGGTCCTTGTAGTTTCATGAAATTTACACATTTAACCCTAACGGTGAAATATTTGCACCGTTAGTCCCTAGTTAGAAAATAATTACAATTTATGTCCAAAAGGGTCAAGTATGACATTTTAAGACTTGTAGTTACTGTTTATTCAATTTCTACCCCCAGGTTACTGTTTTTTCAGTTTGTACACAACTTTTCCAAAATTTACACTTTTGCCCCCTAATAGTAAATATGTTTTGCAAAACTAGTCCAAAAATCACAAAAATAGTATGAAAAGTTTTCTGAGATATTTAGAAACTTAATAAAGCTTATTGGAACTTATAGAAACTGCTTATTTTATAAAAGTGCTTATTTTTGTATTATTGGGCTTTTAATCGAATTTAACAAAGCCCATTAAGAGATTTAGAACCGAGGACTTCCAAACGAGTTTGGGCCTGGATTTGGGCTTATTTTAATGTTCTAAAAATGTTCTCAAACTGCTTATTACTCAGCTTATTCGAATGTGCTTATTGGGCTTTTTAAAAGCCCAATCGATATACTTATAAGTTAAAAACTGTTTCGATAGACCTTAGCTTGCTCGATCAAAAAGGTGTTTTAAGAGCTTATTGTGAGAGCTTTTTAATGTAGCTTATTAGTTAAGCTTATGAAGAAACAAGTTGAGTAATAAAAATTATATGGTGTGTATTTGATTTTGATTATAACTGGCCATTTCTAATCGAAATGACAAGGTTCAGAAATATTTAGAAAATGACATATATATAAACGATGCAACGTATGAATAAAATGAGGTGCGGAAAGCAATAAAACAAGTATGTAAGTGTCGAACAAATGTGTATATTGTATATCTAGCCATCCATGAAGGAGGTCAATGTATAATACGTAAAAATAAATAACAAGAACTCGGAAAAATGATTAGAAAATGAAATACGTTCGAATGAAATATAGAACAATGCATGAATATTGAAAACGTGTATAAGGAATGGAAAGTTTTTGAATGGACTTACAATGCTTAGAATTGTGGTGAGTAATGTTTGAAACAGGACTTAGAATCGCATGATATGCTCTAAACTTGCTAGTATCACCTAAAAAGGTTTGAGCTCAATCTTGTAGATCGAAAAAAATGGAATGAAATGAATAGAATATGATCCTTTATCTTACGAGTGAATTTGGCAGGAGATAAGGAGAGCTTAGGAATTATAGGAAAATTATGTTTGAGTGTAAATGGATGCATGTGATTTCATACGTATAAATAGATGCATGAATCTTCGATTATATTGTTTTTTAAAGTCAACATGTTGTGATTTGATTCTCTTGTGGCAGTAGGATAAGATTTAGAGTATATAATTTGCTAGGAAATGAGTATGCAAGTCCAAGTGGATGTGGGTTTCGTTTTAGGATTTGTAATGGTCGAGTGGTATATTACAAAGTACATTCGATATATATAAATGGTCTAGGCAATATTTTTAACGTGTACAAGGGATAAGAAAGGTATGTAAGGATTTTAGAAACCATTTAAGCTAAGAACAATGTAATTCACATAGGATAAATGTAGTTTTGGTTGAATTGTTTTAAGCTTGAAAGGATTTGTATCCGGGTCGAACTAGGTTAGCTTTGGGGTTCGTTTATATGTCAAATGTTCGAGTTGGACTTTAGGAATTATCATTCCTGATTCTTGGAAGTATAGAGATTCGAACCGTGAAAAACAATGTGTAGTTTGTATGTCGAATTTTAGAAATAAAGAAGCTAAGTAAATGAGTTGTGTTGAGTAGTATAGAAGTGAAAAATAAAATGTGGGCTTGAGTTGTTGTTGGGCTTGAATAGTAACAGGCCAAAATTTTAATTAAGGGTCCGTTTGGTTATTATTGGTGACATGGGTTTTCGTGGTGCGCGTGTGAGCTCGTTCCATAGTATCATGAATAATGTAACAACATTTGAATTATAGAAATATAATAAACAAAATTTCAAATTTTTTCGTAAAAATGGTTTAGTGAAAAGTAACGATGTGTTAATACTAGATTAACGTTTACTAATGACTAGGGAATTTTACGAGTTGCTACAGTACCTACCCCTTATTTTTGAATCTCGTCCCGAGATTCAGTCTGTGTTATCTTTTGAAAGATGTTAACGGATAGTCGATGTGTAAAGTTTAAAGTATTCACGCTCAAACTTACGTATCTAGGGTAGAATACTACTTGTCTAGGGAAAACGTACCAATTATTTGTTTGCTGCATCCAAACGACCCACATAGTATGCTCTACCACGAGGTGGACTAAGATGCATTCCAGGGTTTGGGTTATTTCCTTCGATTGCTAAAGCTAGATTTCCTTGTCTTTGTCCAGGTGCTCTATTCAACCTAGGACACGTATTCTTGAAGTGATTCGGGCTGTTACATTCATAGCATGTCCTTTGATTATTCCTCATGTTGCCTGCATTTCTTGGTGCTTTACACTGATTCGTAAAATGACTTGACTGATTGCAGTTCGTACACTCACGGCAGGGTGCTGACCCTGGGTGATGATAAGCACATTTAGCACACTTAGGAAGTGGTCCTGTATATCCCCTCTGACCAGTACCAGTGGCCATAAATGTTCTTGTTATTGTCTTCTTGTTGTCAGTCGTGGGGACCATCTGCTTGTCTGACTCATTTGTTCCTTTCCTTTTGTCACTGTTCTTTAAATTTCCAGTCCTAATCATCTCATCTGTCAGAGTCCCTGCTCTTAGTATTGCACTCTGGATTGTAGACGGCTCAGTTGCTTTCACAGTTCCACGAATTTCGGGAACAAGACCATAGATGTACCTTTCGATCCTTTTTGATTCAGGGGTAACCAGATGAGGAACTAGTTTTGCTAATTCATGAAATCGATCTGTGTAGGCTGCATGACCATCCGTTATCACAGTGTGATGCCAAAGTTCACTTTCCAATTTCTGCATTTCGTTGTCCGGGCAGTATTCCTCTTTCAGTAGTACCTTGAAGTCGTTCCATGTCATACCTACCGCGGCTTCTCTTCCTCTGGCTTGAATCTGTGTGTTCCACCATGTTAATGCCTTTCCTGACAGCGAGCACAACGAATACTTCACCTTCAGATGCGTTCCACAGCTACTGATGTCGATCACTGACTCCATCTTTTCAATCCAGCGGGTATACTCTAATGCACCTCCTTTACCATTGAACTTCATTGGCTTGCATGCCGTAAATTCCTTATACGTGTATCCAGTTACGTGGTTGTTGGTATCATTCCCACCTACACCATGGGTTTCGTCATTTCTGCATCCGTGGTTTCCCGAGTTGTTGATATGGTTGCCAACTTGGGTGATAATAGTAGGTAGTAAGTTTTGAAGTTGTTGAGCGATGATGGCGGCAAAATCAGGATTTCCACCATCGTTGTTGTCGTTGTTACTAATGCCGCGACCACCTCCTCGACCTCTACGTTCACTAGTCCTTCCACGGTTAGCGTTACGAGTTGATCTCCTTGATGTCATTGTCTCTGCATGGAAGGACATTTAGCGAACGTCAGAGATGAGTGAAAAGCCGTTGACTATCCATTCTATACTTAACGTTCTCACAAAAACCCCGTTACTAGCTGTTATCCTAAAGGGGTGCCAATGCCGATTGACGTACGCATGATTACATATGTCCACGTGAGTCGAGATGCACTTATAATTATGTTGGCCACCATAATTATACTTGTCTCCTTTCACACGTGTACATATCACCAAGCACACATATCTCAGCGATCGACGTTACTTAAATGGTGAAAGAGTAGGGTGATTATCTCTCAGAAAATCCTCGAGTGAATTCATCAAATTTCTGCGGCCGAGTGATAACCTTTATTTAACTTAATCCCATGTCTCATCAAACAAGAACTGTCACAAGATCAAGTTAAATAGGCAGTTATCACTGAGCTCCACTCTTTTGATGTCTCGACCAAATTCTGAGATTTTTCCCTAAAAAGTATCCTCAAGAGAAATCCCATTTTCGAGCAAAATCATCAAATTTCTCTGCGACTAAGTGATAACCTTTATTTAACTTAATCCCATGTCTCATCAAACAAGAACTGTCACAAGATCAAGTTAAATAGGCAGTTATCAATGGTAACAAGAATAAATTGATACCCTATGGGATGTTCCTAACCCGTCTCTATCATCACTTCATGACCTTTCACCCTTACCTTCATGGTCCTCAATACTCCCTGTTCACACCTGTCATGAAACCCATAACCGAGTCATATGTCTCAACCATCCTCACTTCCGAATTCACCACCCATTATGCACCCTTTGATGATCCTATTCATGAGAATGAGTGTTAGGAACACGTTTTAATTATTTACAAGTCTTGTTCATTTATAATGTTGCAAGTTTAATAGGATTATATTGTTTGTAATTATGGACCGGTCCATTAGTAATCCATGGACCGGTCACAATAGATAGTTCATGTTAGTAACATGCATGGGAATATTCCTAGAATGATTCCCTCCCATTGCCTATAAATACAAGGCATGGGGTACATTCTAAATGTCGGTTTTTTCATGTTTAGAGCGGAAGCCATGTTTGTGTAAAGTTTGATCAAGTGAAAAGCCTACCATTCTTATTCTTCTCTTCTTAGTTTTCTCTTCTAGCTTATTAGCTTATTGTTCTTTCATACGTAGCTTATTATTAGAGATAGTAGTACGTGCGTATTTAACCTTAACGTGTGTGGGTTTGAGATCTAAACGGGAACCTACAAGTGGTATCAAAGCCAAGGGATTATTAGGATAGTGTGTTTGAGTCGTTAGTATTCTTAATTACGTTGGTTTTTATAGATCTAGTAAGGTTTTGTTCAAATCTACACGTTAAACTCTTCGTTGTGTTGATAAGTCACTTTTAGCACGTTAAACTTTCACAAATTTTCGTCAAATCTCATTTTCTAATCATTAACGAGCTTCATCTTCATTAAAACTATTGGTTACTAATCGTTTAACGTCAAAAACATTAGTGATTTTTGGTTATTTGAGCGATTTAGTGTAATCCGTATTTTTAGCGTTTGGAAAAAGTTGATGAAAAGTGCTACTTTGGTTTCTGAGTGAACTTCGACAATCTAGGGTTTTATCGCAGTTGGCAATCAAGAAAGATTAGGGTTTCATCGCAGTTGCAAATTACTCAAAGGTTTTATCGCAGTTGGCAATCAAGAAAGATTAGGGTTTCATCGCATTTGGGAGATCTTCAATTATCGCATTTGGGACTCAGTATTGTACTTTCTTGTATTAGAAAGATTACATACTTCGACTTGGTTATTTCTCTTCTCTTGTATTAGAGATTGAGAATTTGGACTTGTGATAAATTATCGCAGTTTGATTTTTCAAATTGTAGTTGTTTATCGCACTTCATAGTTTTATCGCTATTGAAGGTTTTCGCCTTTGGTGAATTGTCCTTATCGCATTTGGTAAACTTGTTCTATCGCACTTGGTGAACTTGTTTTATCGCACTTGGTCAACTGATATTATCGCAATTGGTGAACTCATCTTATCGCATTTGGTGTACTAGTTTATCGCATTTGGACAAAATCTTTTGGATTTTCAAAACCAACTTACCATAACTCATAAACACATATCTTAATTATCTTCAAGATCCAGATATGTCTCAACCACCTCATTTCAACTACTACTATCAGCTACAGCAACATCCTCAACAACAGCAATTTCATCCTCAGTATCAACAACAACAAGCATTCGTTCAACAACATCAATTTCTCTCTCCACCACAAGTGTCCCCACAACAAATCATGCAACAGAACCAACAACTGCAAAATTATCCATCCTACTCCAGAGAACCTCATTGGTTTAACAAGATGTGTGAAGCAATCAGTAGCCAGCAATCACGTCATGAAGCTGGAAGTCAAGAAACTCCACCAATGCTAACTCCGGGTAACTACGTACAGTGGGCTAGTAGATTCCTCAGATTCGTTGAACTCAAAAAACCCCATGGTCAGTATCTCAAGAAGGTCATTGAAGAAGGACCGTATCCTATTCCAGCTACTGTGGTTTCAGCAACTCCAGAGAGAGATGAAACATCCACACCCATTCCGGTTGCCAACTACACAACTGAGCAAACATTACAGCAAGAGGCAAACCAATTGGCTATGTCTTTCATACTTCAAGGAATTCCCAATCCTATCTACCGAAGTATTGATGCTCAAAAGACAGCCAAAGATATGTGGGAACATGTTCATCTTCTCATGGAAGGAACAGAGTTGAACCAAGAAGATCTTGAGTCCAAGTTATATATGGAGTATACACACTTCATCATGGAACCAGGGGAAACTATTGAATCTTACTACCACCGTTTCACCAACATTATCAACGATCTTGATCGTCATGATATAAAGTTACCAAAGATTGCTATCAACTCCAAATTCCTTGGATGTCTTGGTCCTGAATGGCAAAAATATGCAACTTTTGTGAGACAGACAAAGAAAATTGGTGATGTCAAATACGGACTCATGTATGATTACCTCAGACAACATCAATCAGAAGTGGATAAAGAAATTGCAGCACGAGGAGGCTTCACACCAGCACCAACACCAAACTCACTTGCTCTCGTTGCTCAATCCAACTTCTCTTTACCACAACAGGAATTTGGCAACTCATCTTTTCAACCAAACATTCCACCCCAACCTCATAATCAAATCATTCCTTATGAAGCACCACAACAATACTCTGATAACCAGCTGGTTCCATACAACAACACCGATTCAATGCTATATTCAAATGCAGATCATGATGAAGAAGAGGATGCTTTCAATTCACTTAATGAAGCATTTGGATTGATTGCTAATGCATTTGGCAGATTCACCAAATCCAACAACCGTCTTCGTTCATCTTCAAATACCAGGAATCAGGCAATTGTTCATGATGGCAGAGTTGAAGTTCAGAACAGGTCTTCAGGTAGATTTGGTTCAGGAAATCGTGGATATGGAAATCAAAGGGTTCAGTCAGGAGGAAATAGGTTCACTGCTGCAGGGGTAAACAGAAACAGTATAGGGAATGTTCAGAGAGGAAATTCAAATGTTGGGAATGGTCAGAAAGGCATTGCTAATACATCTATCACATGCTACAATTGTGGGGGAAATGGTCATATGGCTAATACTTGTCCGAAGCCGAGAACAATGGGCAGTCAGTATCACAAAGAAGCTCTTATGATGGCACTCAAAGATGAAAGAGCAGCTGGGATGATGACTCAAAATGATCAAAGTTTTATGGCAAACGTGGAATCAGATGACGAGATGGAAGACCTTGAGGCCAATGCTGCAGTCATGCTTATGGCTAACATGCATGAAATGAATTTGTCCGAGTCAGGCCCAGTATATGATACTGATGGTCTTTCTCAGGTACCCGATCCTACATGTCTTATTCATGAAATTGCTTCACCGTCTCTATCTTCATCTACAAACGAAACTTTTGTTCAAAATGAGTTATTTTCATCACCATCCGATGATCAAGTTAACACGGTTGTATCATTTGATGATGATAAAACAGTTGTTTCCTTTGATGATCTCATCGATGATGCTAATTGTGATCATATTGAACAAAACGATCAGTTGAATGATCAAGATTCGGACTTACAGGCCTTATTATTGACCACCCAGTCACAAATAGAAAAATGCAATGACATCAATCAGAAGCTCAAAGAGAAAATTGCAGTGTTAACAAAGGATAATGAGTGTTATAAATTACAACTTTCCGGATATCTAAAACAAGATAAACGAGAAAAAGGTTTTGAAACAGCTTTCCAACAAGAGTATGTAAAAGTTCAAAATTTAGAAAGTCAAGTTCGTGAGTTAACCATTGCCAAAGCTGAGCTTTTCTCTCAAAAAGAAAAGGATCAATTGGAGTTTAAAATTCAAATTAATACTTTAAATTCTGAGTTGTTGAAAACTCAATCTGAGCTTTCTGCATCTCAATCGGATCTTCTTAAAGAAAAGAAAGCTAATAGGAAATGTGTTGACTCCTATCTTGATCAAATTCTGGATTTGGAAACCAAACTCAAAGACTTTCAAAACATTGTGTATAAAACGGGTAATTCTGTAACGCAAATTCAAAAGAATGTTGTAAAACCAAGTCCTAAGGGAGTCAGTTTTGCACTTGGAAGTGACACACCCCGAAATTTACACAAAGCACTCAAAGAGAATCCTAAGTTATACAATGCAACATTTCTGTTAGATGATTCCTTTCAACGTGTTGTTATGTACTCTGTTGATGAAGAAACTGATTTTCTTGAAAACAAGATTGAGGGTCGATCCAATTCACAACAAAAGTTTTCAAAAGTACATTATGATTATAATGCAAGACCTCATTTGAGCAAATCATTTGTTCCTCCAAAGGATCATCCAGAACAAACGTTAACATACACACACATAAGTGCTCCCTCGTCCATAACTTCTGATTCTATGACTGGTGTACAATTTAAAGATTGTTTGACAGAGGATCTTGTTGATCCACAAATGCCTAAAGAATGTCGGGTTCTTCGATATTTTAAGACATTTATGGATGACATTTTTCGTTTGGAGACTGAAATTGAGTTTAGTTCTCAAATTCCTATCTCGTCTTTTCTTTCTCCTGTTCAGAAGGAAAAGAAGGAGATTCTCCAAAAGAAAATTCTTCCTCATGTTAGAAATCTGAAAAAGGGTGCAACAAGATGGGAAGAGGAGTTAAAAACGGAGATAGCATCTATGAGATCCATTTTCAAAGCTAAAGATGACAAGGTTCAACGTCAAAAACTTCAAAAGAAATTTTTAGCAATAGAAAATGATCGACTCTTGGAAAAAGTCTTGTGTTATGACGTAGTCTCTGTGATTATGAACTCGCTCTATGAATCTGGTAATGCGTTAATTGTGAATGATCATGCTGTGGATCTTAAGATACTACATATGGAAATTGATAATCTGGTAAATGAGAATGAGAATCTTCGACAGAACAATTGTGATGTGGAAAACAAAGTTTTTAATCTTCAAAAACAGTTGGACTGGTGTCAAAAACGAAGTTTTGAATTTGAACTCAAATTTCAAAATCTCATGGAATCTCTATCATTTCAAGACAGTCATGAACAGAACAAAGAAACTAAAGCGTTTTTAAAAGTTAAACTGTTTCAAAATGACAAAGATTTGGATGAAGTTATTCAAAACAGAAATGACACAGTCTACCTAAACAGAAAATTGGATTCACAAAATCAAGAGTTCCAACACATCATCATTGATTTGAAGAAGAAGATCAAAGTTTTAGACAAGAGCAAAACAAACAGTCATAAGATTGCTCCAGGAATGTATGTAGTGGACAAAGCACATACCCAAGCATCTGACACAACCACTAATTCAACTACTTGTACTTCCACAGGACTAGAAACCACCTCTAAGAAGACTCACAAGAAACAAAGGAAGAATAGAGTCAGGAAGTCTAGGAAGGAAGTCTCTAAGTCTGCAGAAGTCTCAGAAAGTAGTTTGAATAAGACACTTGTAACATCAGGAATAGAATTGCACGTATCTGAGTCTAGTTCTAAGAATGATGTAACAAATGATAACTCTTTGAATATTAATGAAAATGTTTTGGTTGATGCTACTTGTGTCTTTTGTCGCCATAGCATACTATCTGGTGATCATACAAAGTGTGTTGCTAAAACTTTGCTAACTAAGAGAAAGAAACGAACTAGTGGCGCTTCCTCTAGGCGTAAAACCTTTGCGAAATCCATTTTAGGAATGCCCCCACTAGATGTTTCTGAGGAGAAAATAGAACAGCCCCAATCCAAGACCAATAAGTCACCTAGTGCATTCCTTAGGAAAAAGGCAGAGACTAGTTGGACCTGGCAACGCTGGTTACAGAACACTTTTGATTTTAAATGGTTACCTAAAATACTAACATCTTGTGTAACTAACCCAGCGGATCCAACCGTTATCAATTCTCCACCTGTTTCCGATGTGTGTGATGCAGGTGATTCAAATCGTCCTCTGGATTGTTGATAGCGGGTGCTCCCGACATATGACCGGCAATCTCAAACTTCTTCAGAACTTTGTTGCAAAGTTTATCGGAACGGTCAGATTCGGGAATGATCACTTCGCTGCAATTATGGGCTACGGGGATTATATTAATGGGAACATCGAAATAAGCCGTGTGTATTATGTTGAAGGTCTCGGTCATAATTTATTCTCGGTAGGACAATTCTGCGATGGAGACTTGGAAGTAGCATTCAGGGAGAAAACATGCTTTATTCGTGATCTTCAAGGGAACGACCTTATGAAAGGAAAACGCGGAACAAGTCTGTATTCTATCTCCTTTGATGGCATGACAGCTACTACACCTATCTGTTTACTCTCCAAGGCTCATCCCACGAAAGCTTGGTTATGGCACAAACGTTTATCCCATCTCAATTTTAAAACCATAACTGATCTTGCCAAGAAGAAATTAGTTGACGGTCTTCCAAAATTCAGATATGCCAAGGATCACTTGTGCTCTGCTTGTGAACAAGGGAAAAGTCATCGTACTCATTTTCCTCCCAAAACTGAACACAGCACCGACCATGTCCTACAACTGCTTCATATGGATTTGTGTGGTCCGATGCGCGTTCAGAGTATCAACGGAAAGAAGTATATTCTGGTAATCGTAGATGACTACTCAAGATGGACTTGGGTCTATTTCCTTCGAACTAAAGATCAAGTTCCGTCTATCCTCATCACGTTTCTCACCAAGATTCAAGTTCAAGTCCGTAACACCGTCCGCATCATCAGAACAGACAACGGGACTGAATTTAAGAATCAAATCATTCGGGATTTCACAGAGAAACAAGGGATTGTTCATCAGACTTCCATAGCTCGCACTCCGGAACAAAATGGTGTAGTTGAAAGACGAAACCGGACGCTCGTGGAAGCAGCTCGAACTATGTTGATCAATGCCCAATTACCGGATTATCTTTGGGCTGAAGCTGTCAACACTGCTTGTTATACTCAGAACCGTGCAATGATCACCAAACGACACGACAAAACACCATATGAGCTTATACAAGGGAGAATACCAAACATCAACTACTTTCACGTCTTTGGAGCACTGTGTTATCCAAAGAATGATAAGGATGATCTTGGTAAACTTAAAGCAAAAGCAGATATTGGAATCTTTGTTGGATACTGTGAGAATTCCAAGGGATATCGTATTTGGAATCGTCGGACTGGAGATATTCAAGAGACCATACACGCTAATTTTGATGAACTCACCGAAATGGCTTCTGAGCAAGACCGCTTAGAACCCGCACACAACCGTCTGAACTTTCCTGAATCTTCATCTGCACCCCTACCTTTCAACAGGAAGGATCTGGAAGATTTGTTTGCACCAATGTTTGATGACGTTCATGTAACTAGTGCATCAGATGCTTCCACCAATTCCGCTGCTCAACAACTTCCAAATCAAGCACCTGATTCATCAGCATCTACCTCTACAGTAGTTGCTACCGATGCACCACAACCTGAACCATCATCACCAATGGAGAAAACACCTCAACCAGCAGTTGAAGATTCATCCCCCATTTCTAACACTGTTCCACAACCAACAGGATATGACGGGAACGCTTTCTTTAACCCATTTGCTCCACTACCAACTGTTCCAGATTCCGAAGAATCATCATCGAGCAACATGGACCCGTCATATCATCATCACAACGTTCAACACTACCCATCAACTCATAAATGGACAAGGGATCATCCATTAGTAAATGTGATTGGCAATCCAGATAAACCCGTAATGACCCGACAGAAACTCCACACAGATGGTGAAACATGCATTTATGCTCTCACTGTTTGTCAATCTGAACCGAAAAATATCAAAGAGGCCTTGACTTACGACAATTGGATTGAATCAATGCAAGAAGAGTTGGATCAGTTCAAGAGATTAGAAGTTTGGGAACTCGTTGAAAGACCAGATGGAGTTTATGTTGTGGGATTAAAATGGATTTGGAAAAATAAGCTGGATGCAGAAGGAACGGTTATTCGGAACAAGTCTCGGTTGGTTGCTAAAGGGTATAGCCAAGAAGAGGGAATTGACTTCGAGGAATCCTTTGCACCAGTGGCTAGGCTAGAGGCAGTGAGAATGTTTCTGGCATACGCGGCTCATAAGAACATCACAGTTTATCAAATGGATGTGAAGACTGCATTTTTGAACGGACAACTTCGTGAAGAGGTGTATGTTTCACAACCAGAGGGCTTCGTTGATCCAGAACATCCACAACATGTTTACAGGCTTAAGAAAGCTCTCTACGGCCTTAAACAAGCCCCGAGGGCATGGTACGATAAACTTGCTGCATTCTTGCTTGCTAATCATTTTACTAAAGGATCTGTGGACCCGACTCTGTTTATACAAAAACATGGGGAGGACATTCTCATCGTACAAATTTATGTGGATGACATCATTTTTGGGTCTACCCATAAAAAGTACTCAAACGCTTTTGCAAAACTAATGAAACAAAACTTTGAGATGTCCATGATCGGTGAATTAAACTTTTTTCTAGGATTACAAGTTCACCAGTCACCTCGTGGTATATTCTTGAGTCAGTCTAAATATGCACAAGAGATATTAAAGAAGCATGGCATGACAACTAGTGACACCTATAACACCCCAATGGCCTCCTCATCCCCGAAGCTAGATGCTGATTTACATGGGAAACCCACTGATCCTACAAATTATCGTAGTATAATTGGGTCTCTTATGTATCTCACAGCTAGCAGACCGGATGTTGTATTTGCCACATACCTGTGTTCACGCTATCAATCTAATCCAACAGAAAGACATTTATCTGCTGTTAAAAGAATCCTTAGATACATCAAGGGAACCATTAATTTGGGGATCTGGTATCCAAAGGATTCTGGTTTTGCACTAACTGCTTTTTCAGATGCGGATCATGCGGGATGTATTGATACAAGAAAGAGTACATCTGGTGGTGTTCAATTCCTCGGTGACAAGCTGGTGTCCTGGCAGTCAAAGAAGCAAGATTGTACCTCTCTATCATCAACAGAATCAGAATATGTAGCTATGTCTGCATGTTGTGCTCAAATCATTTGGATGCGATCACAACTGATGGACTATGGTTACATATTCAACAAAATACCGATGTACTGCGACTCCAAGAGTGCCATAGCTATCTCATGCAACACAGTCCAACATTCCAAGTCCAAACACATCGCTCTCAGATATCACTTCATCAAGGAGCATGTGGAGCAGGGTACCGTTGAGCTGTATTTTGTGGGAACGGAACACCAATTGGCGGATCTTTTCACGAAAGCTTTACCTCATGAACGTTTTGTGAAATTGGTTCATCAAATTGGAATGCGATGTTTGACTCCTCAAGAATTAACAAACTTTCTCAAAAACACATAAATGAGTCAAATATCCAAACTATCTTTGTAAATATATAACCAAAAAAAAAAAAAAAAAAAAAAAAAAAAAAAAAAAAAAAAAAAAAAAAAAAAAAAAAAAAAAAAAAAAAAAAGGTGCAAGTACAATTCCTTCTCCAACACTTTGTCCATTTTTCATTTTTGAAACACGTGTTGAGGGGGAGACATAATTTCTTCCAAAACTTCTAAAATTGTACTTGCATATTTTTCAGAAATTAGGTGTTTCACAAGTTTTTTTTTGGTGATAAGATGTTAAGATAGAAAACTATGTGCCTTAAATGTCAAATATGAGACTTAGTTTTTTAGCATAATGATGGTTTAGGACCTAGTGATCTAAGTTGCCTAGGTTAGGGGACTAAAAGTGTAAAATAGCCAAAGTTAAATATTAGATATTTAAACCACAGTTAATGCTCTGCTATTTTTCACCAACCGAATTAAATTCACCCCACCAACTGTCATCTACGGCCAACAATCATTCCACCAATCCGAACAAGATCTTTGATTTCTGTGAGTATTTCTGTGTTTATAATGCTAATATAAAAGATGGTTTTGAACTATATCATGATCCAACGGCTAGAACACCCAAAATTGTAAAAGTTAGTTCTAGGGTTTGCGTTAAAAGTGAGGATTTTGATTAAGGATGTTTGTGATGAAAAGGATTGCACGATAATACGTTTACAATGCTAGAGAATCTATATTGTATGCTTAATCGTACCCAGAAACCATAAATTTGTCGAATTGATTTTTAGGGTTTAAGCAACAATTTGGGGAAACTTTTGTGAATGCGTTTTTGTGTAATGTGCTTATTGAAAAGTTGTTGTCTTATGTTTAATTGAGTATTGCCATGCTTGAATCATACCCAGAAACACTTTGAGTGATTCGATTGAAGTTTAGGGTTTATGAAGAACATGAACAATAGCAGTTTTGAATCTTGCATATTTGTGGTTCGTTTGTGTTATAACTTAGTACAAATGCTCTTAATAGTCATTTAAGTTGATTGTGAACATCTGTGGACACATAACATAAGTTATAATGAATCACGATAAAGAATTTGAGTGTTTGTTCATTGTAATAAATCTATCGCAGTTGAGAAAAGTGTTCGTAAACTCTTGTATTAGAGTTTATCGAAGTTGGTCAAACTTATCGCAGTTGTGATATTTATCGCAATTGTGATAGTTATCGCAGTTGGGATGGTTATCGCAGTTGAGATTTTTATCTTGATTGGGGTAATTATCTTGATTGTTATAATTATCGCAGTTGGATGATTATCGCAGTTGGATGATTATCGCAGTTGGGATTCTTATCGCAGTTGGGATAATTATCGCAGTTGGATGAATATCGCAGTTGGATTCTTATCTTGATTGTATATTTATCGCAGTTGTAATAGTTATCGCATTTGTTATAGTTATCGCAGTTGTCTTTGATTATCGCAGTTGTGATCTGATATAGAATTTAATCAATTTTCCTTAGGTATATTTTTATATACTTATTGAAATTTATCAAATTTTATTGAATTTGGCTAATTCTTGATAAATTCTTTGATCAAGCATGTATCAACTAATCATAAATACAATAGGGTGCCATGTGTTGTTCTTTAAACTAACAATTTTTCTAACAAACATGCATTCTGTATACTTGTATATGATTGATTGATTCAGATACACATCAATGGCATCTTCCCAACAACAACAACCACTTCCTGCTCTTACCAAAGAAGAAGTCTTTCCTCGTGGATATACTCTGGAAATAGGGAAGAACAATTCAAGGGTAGAATTGGACAAGATCAAATGTTCTGATCCAAGTTGTCAGATTGCTATAGAGATTCTCAAAGCTCACAAATGCAGGGATATTCTTGACAGCTCAGACACTATTCCAGAGCTATATATTCATCAATTCTGGGATACCTTCACTAAGAGCAATGATGACAAGTACTTTACTTGCACACTGGATCGGAAGCAAATCAGAGTTACACCCGCTACTCTCAGAAAAGCCTTGAAACTTCCAGAGGCACCTGAAGCTGCTGCCCGATTCCACCCAACACCTTCAGAGTCAGAGGTCATGCAATTCCTGGAGGATATTGGTTATGATGTTCAGCCTGATACACCATTAACCACAATCTCCAAGGTTAATGCCAGATACATTCCTCAACCCTGGAGGACTATCTTCTTCATCGTAACACATTCAATATCTGGAAGAGATAGTGGGTTCGAGCATCCAAGACTGGCTCATCTTCAAGTCTTATGGGGATTTCTAAATGAAGAACCTATTGACTTTGCTGCTCTTATTTGGGATGATATAATGTACTTACAGCGTAAAATTTTCAAGAAAATCCCATTTGTTCGATTCACCAAAGTTCTTATCAGCTACTTACTTGATCAACATGAAGACATTGATAAACGTCCTACAGATCAAGAAGTTCATGAATATAGCATGGATAAAACATTGGGCAAAGTTTATTTTCCGAAGGAGAGCACACGAAAGCAAGGTGCAAGGTTGCCAGACTTTTTGATACCAGATGAGGTTAGAGAAACAAAAGCTTATCATGATTATGATAAAGCATACCGTGAACAACGTGTGGGTCTTGCCAAGGTGACTGAAGAAACTGGATCTTCAAAGACTCGCTCAAAAGGTAAGACTAAGACAGGAAGTGCCTCAAGTGTGTCTAAACCAAAAGAAAAACATCCAAGACCAAAATTCATCAGAAGAAAAGTACCAAGCAAACCTCAGCCACAAACTGAACCGAGTGGAATCGTTGATGAAAGTACTGAGTCTGATTCTGAATCATCTGAAGAAGAACAAGCATTTATGACCGTTGAAGAAGCAGAATTTCACAATCAGATCTCTAAGGAAAATGCACAGAAACAAAGTCTCAAATCATTAAGAGAAGATGAAGAGAGAAGGGCCAGAAAGGCAGTAGAAACACAGAGAGAGTATGAGATGACTCATAGAGTTGAAGGATCGGGAACCGCTCACGAAGAAGAATCGACTCGAGACAATCCGGTTAATCAACCCGGTGGATCTGGAGCTGCATCAATCTCTTCTCAGCATACAAGCTCGGTTAATCAACCCGACTTGGAAGCCCAGAATCAGAAGGAGAAAGAAAAGAGTCAAGAAGGCAATATTGTATTTTCTGACAAAGAAATCTCAGATTCCATGTTTGACGACAATCCAGAAGAACAACCACGTAACACTGACACAGACGATTGGAATATGGAAGATGACAGAGATATTCTTGGAGATACAACAATTAATGCAGCCAAGGATCTTGAGGAACAAGAAAAACAAGAAGAAGAAAGGAAACGCAAGGAGGATGCTCAGGCTAACCTGGAAGCAGACAGTTACATACGTTCTCACACTCCAACACCTCCTCGTTCTCCTCCAAAGGACACAGCTAAATCCAAAGACACCATTCCTCAAACTGAACTTGCTATGGTTGTCAGTAACCCACAACAACAACAGGAACAACCACCAGTTCAATCCTCATCAAAGACACCTCCCGGGTCACCTCCTAAGAATCCTTCACCTCCACCCTCACCTCACGAAGAATCAACTGCTAAATCTGACGAATCAATCCCTTCACTCACACCATCACCTTCAAGATCTTCATCACCAAAGTCAAAAGCAACCGTTTCTGAAGCTATTCATAAGGCCTACAAGGGAAAGAGCAAAAGAAGAATCGTTCATGTAACTAAAGTTGAAGTCGTATCACCTGCAGCAAAGAAGCTTAAAATGGCAGTGAAGAGAGCACAAGCTCTAAGAGACAACCAAGCTACAACAAAATTGACTGAAATGGAAGAATTAGTCAAGAAGTTGTCTCAACAAATGGAAGAGATGCAGAAGAGTAAAGAGCAGATAGACGAATTCCTCGGTCTTAATATCAAAGATCATATGACACGCAAGACAAAGAAATTTGTCAAGCAATTTCTTCCTGATCTTCAAAAGGACATCAATGACCATATTGATTCACAACTTGATGAAAAGATCAAAGAAGCCGTCTCCTCTTCTTCACAAACCAAACCACTTCACGATCTCTCCATTGAAGAAATCGAGCTTGTTCTTCTCGATAAACTCTTTGCTATCATCTCTCCCTCTCCAGAAGAAATCAATCTGATCACAGCTCTTCGTGAACACATTGACAAGAAATCATGCAAGGAAACTGCTGATAAAGGAAAACGCATTCGAGAGGATGACGATGAAGATGACAAGGAAGAAAAAGACCCTAAACCCGAACAAAAGAAACACAAAAGCGGGTCAGGAATTCATATTCAGGAACAAACTGGGAAACCAACATCATCTATGCCTCCTAAACAACAAACATCTGGTCCTAAGGAAACCGAACATCATTATGAACACTTCACTACTGAAGACGTTGACTTTCAGCCACAAGACGATCAACCACATTCGCCACCATCACCACCAAAAACAAAGACATCCAAATCAAAGTCATCACACAGCAAGAAATCATCCAAAGAACCAGCTGTTGTATCATGGCTTGATGATGATACAGATGTACTAGGGAATGATTGGTTCGATCATCTAGCAAGTGCTCAGATTCCGACAAATGAAGCTTCCCGAGTTGAAGACAGCACGTTTGCTGTTACTCAAGAGATTAAACGCAGTCTTAATATAAAGAAGATGACCAAAAGGGAACTACGTCGAATCAAGAATGATGCATTCACTCTTCTGAGGGATAAAGCCACCAGTGCCGCTGAACTCGAATATCACCTTGAAAACATTGCACGGGCAATGTCAAGTGACTTTGATTGGGCTAGTCCAGATGTCGTCAGGAAAATTGGCAAGAATCAACCCTTCATCACTGATTGGAACAAGCCACTTCCTGTGATACGACGATCTCACTCCTCAGAAATTCCATTCAATCTTTTCTTCAACCAAGATCTAGAACTTCTCAAGAATGGAGCTCAAGGGAAAACAAAATATGCTACATCTATAACTTTCACACCAGCTGCTGTCTACACACAATCAGCAATTGAAGAAGCAGCTATTGAAAAACATCTGTTTGTTAAAAAGCTTGTGACATATGATTGTGACGCAGAATTAGGGATTCATCATTGGTACTCAAAACGACAAAGCTGGTACAAGTACAAACTTGCTATCCAGAAATCTCGAGAACAAGTTTACAGTGATCTCAAGCTCGTGGCCGTTATTGATGTGAGCGGATCCAGACGTTGTGATTATATCTTTCTCGATGAAATCAAGGTCAAAAGAATCGACGGCAAAATATACACATTCTCTGAAGCTGACTTTCCTGAGTTGAATTTGAATGATATCGAAGATATGTACCTAATGAAGGTCCAAGGCAAATTGCAACATTTGTCAGACGAACGTCGATATGCACTCAGTACATCTCTGTGTCATTTCATCAGAAGGAAAATCATTCGAGAACGTATAGAGGATCTCCAACTGGGTGTTGAAAGTTATCAGACAAAGTTAAATCTTGTTGAACCAGAGTTTCTTCGAAGTAGCAATAAGGACCCTCAGTACACCATGCTCCATAATCCAGTCTTTGGGTTCGTCTACAGAAGCACAACAGATTTTCACCGCTTCATGGCATTCGATGAAATTCACAAGTTCTGTGACGATACTTTGAAGAGTGTACGTGATGGGTTAGCTAACCGGGTTCAAGATTCAGCATTGGGGAAATCGAGGAGATGGAATTCCAAGGAAGTACGCCAAGTCAAGGGGTTTATCCGGAAGATTGAAGAACGGTTGTATTATCGGGATCAGATGAGAAGGCTAGAAAGCTATGTTGGGGGTCGTCCACCGTTCGCCATCAGGCTATTCCAGAGAACAGACCCAGTCTTCACAACTTTTGGCAGGGGCGGTTGATGTAAGAATTTATTATCATATTACATCATTCTTATTCTTTCCATATCGGCCTATGTATTACGGCTTGTGCACACATAACAGTGTACAACCCAGACCCCAAAGAAAGGACCCTAAGGTACGCTTCTGTGCCTCAATCCTGCAAAAGGAGCGAAAGCTTCTTACTTATGAGCAGAATTAAAATCAGAATGTTTTACAACGTTTTCCAAACATTCTGCTCATAAGGACAAGTATTCCCTCGTCCAGGGGGAGTATTTGAAAAATATAATCTTTGTTCAAAAAAAAAAAAAAAAAAAAAAAAAAAAAAAAAAAGAAGTATCAAAGTTCTTGAAACTTCTTCCCTAAAACTCAAAAACAGCATATTTTAATCATAAACGTTTTTCCAAAAACATCATGAGTATGCTATTTTTGAGGGGGAGAAGAAACAGATGATTAAAATATGATGTCTCATTTGCTGGAATCTCGTGTGCTCAAACTCAGCATTGACCCTCGAATTGACGAATAGGAAAGTCAGTAGTCGAAAGGACATGTCCCGGACGGGTAATAATTTCAAGCCAGTTTATCTGGTGATGTAAGCGTGTCTCGCAAAGGACGTGTCTGAGTAGAAAGTACCGATTTCGAGCGATAATCTTTGAATCTGATCTGGACGGGTAATAATTTCAAGCCAGTCTATCTGGTGATGTAAGCGTGTCTCGCGACGATCAGGTTCATTGAAAGTCAATCAATTCAAAAAAGGTGCAAACTCTTTCCGGCATGTGCAAATTTCAAATTCATTACTAATGCGCACATGTTAAGGGGGAGTATTTCTGAAAATCATCAAACTCTCAAGGTGTCAACAAAATGTCTTTACAATTATCGACACTTTGAGAGATTTTCAATGGTTTTGGTCTAATGGCATCATTAGGATAGTCATGGAGTTACAAGGTGACTAAGGTTAGGGAAAACCGTCCTATGATCCGCCAGAGCCGGAGGGATCTACCCAAGGACAATACCAATAGCTTAGACTAGAAAGTCCTAGGTATGATATAAAAAAGGAGAAAATGAATGTACGGAGAAAGAAGGGGTTGAAGAATTAAAAAGAAAAGCAAAGAAAAGGGTGAAAAGAAATAGCCCTCCATTTGTTCAACCTTAGGGCAGACACCGGGTTCAATTCATAATCTACTGGTTGATGAGCATCACCGGTATTGAAGACCAAAGACGTCATGGACCCAGTGACGCACTAAAAAACCTTCTAAGCCACTCAAGTGTCTCTCAAAAGACATTTGTTTCATTCACACGGAGAACCCTTCATAATCTATCGACATCTCATTACGAGATTGTTGATATTGAAAAAAGGAGGCAATCTGCTCCACGCCTCCGATGACCAAACAAATGTGCACTTATTGAGTCTAGAGCCATGAGATTCATCAAAAGATCTCTTAGGTACACGTAGTATTACTCTGCTGTTCTATATCATGGGCAGCGGATGTAAAATTAAGAAAGTGTCCTTCGCAGATCTCAGCAATCTGCCAAGAACATTCATGAGAGAAGTCACAATTGTGATTATCAATGAGTGAATGGAAATCCTGCCAGAGCAACATCAAACAACTCTGTCAGCAGGTCACTTCGGTAATTCCTTGTGGGTTACGCTTAGTGTTTGCTCCAAAAGGTCTACAGTCGTGGGGTGATCTCCAGCGACTCACTGAATCGTGGGTGCACTTCGGTGTGTCCGTGTAATCCCTTTCGGGGGAATCCGGTTCAGAACGGTCTGGGTTAGGATTTGAGAAAGTCTTCACACTATGCTGTTGATGATCTCAAGTCTGAGCCTGTAAGTACCGGTTGGTACGTGCTGTTGCTGCTGCTGCTGCTGCTGAGGAGCTGGAGTTCGACCATCAAGACTCCATCATGCTTATATTTTGAAGAAATGTTCTCTTAATGACTCAGTTATTTCAGAAGTTTAACACAAGCTATAGTAATGTCAAAAGTTCAAGCATCTCAACCTTTCACAAGTTTAAAGATTGAAAAGTGAGAACATATTACAGATAACAAGTCAAAAAAAAAAATATATGAGCATGATGGAGAAGACAAGAAGACGTTGGAGATTGGCAGATAGAGACAACATCACATCATCATTACACAAGAACAAAGAACCAAAGATTATAAAGACGTCAGAAGCCTAAGAAGCAAAGAAGACGTCGGGCAACATTGATGATCAAGACTTAGGGGGAGATTGTTAGGAACACGTTTTAATTATTTACAAGTCTTGTTCATTTATAATGTTGCAAGTTTAATAGGATTATATTGTTTGTAATTATGGACCGGTCCATTAGTAATCCATGGACCGGTCACAATAGATAGTTCATGTTAGTAACATGCATGGGAATATTCCTAGAATGATTCCCTCCCATTGCCTATAAATACAAGGCATGGGGTACATTCTAAATGTCGGTTTTTTCATGTTTAGAACGGAAGCCATGTTTGTGTAAAGTTTGATCAAGTGAAAAGCCTACCATTCTTATTCTTCTCTTCTTAGTTTTCTCTTCTAGCTTATTAGCTTATTGTTCTTTCATACGTAGCTTATTATTAGAGATAGTAGTACGTGCGTATTTAACCTTAACGTGTGTGGGTTTGAGATCTAAACGGGAACCTACAATGAGACAAATACTCAAGACGAGAGTGTGACAAGAAGGGGGAATGCTCAAGTCATAAGTAGTTAGGAAGAGATTTATGTCTCTCACTAGGATTTATTACTAATAGATAATTTTAGGAATTAATGTTCAAATTATCTTACATGCTTACATGAATATTCTATGTGATATTTGAATGATATCTCATCTTGTCCTTTTATGCTTGCATGCTTATGATTATTTGAGAACATTGCATGATCATCCTTATGTGCTAGATGTAGCATTGTATGGATATATTAGGTAAATAAGTACCTAGTGAGTTGAGGCACTCTCATTTCCAGGAATTAGTTTCCCTAGAAAATTCCCCCTAGGTGCCCAAAACTAGCCTGCAAGGAAATTTTTGTGCCAACAGTGTCACGGCACCACTAAATAGGGACGGCACCGTTAAATTTAACGGTACCGTGGGGTATTTAACGGAGCCGTGACCCTGTATAACGGATTTTTCCTAATGCTCCTACTTCCCTATCACCCTAACCTCAAACCTGCAAACCTTGCACCCTCACATTCACCCTAGGATTCCCCTCCTACACCATAGGATCAACTTTAATTCAAATTTCACCCAACTTGCCTATTTAAGGCCTCACCCTTGCAAGCTTATCTTGCACTTCACCTTCAACCTCCCATCACACAAACACCATGTCCTCCACACATGGTTCAACCTCTCAAATCTCCAAGAAACCTAGGATAACCGTAAAACCACCCTCAAAACCACCTTATGCACCATCTAAAACATCATCTACCTACACAACATCTTCATCATCCTATTACACTACATCATCAATGGAATACACACCATCTCCCTTCACCCCATTGGACAATGCCATGCCAATTTCACCTCCAACAACCCTACCACAATCACCATCTCCTATCATGGCACAACCCAACCAACCACATCCCTTTGAGTTACATAGTGCTAATTGCCTATGTTGTCTCCATAACCGTAATCTCATCTACTTCTTAAGAGACGAGATTCATTTCATGTTCTACTTTATAGAACATCTCTTGACACCTCCACCACCTCAAATGGGGCCCCAATCTCCACCACCTCCTAACCAAAACAACTAAACACTTGCTTGTTTAGTCCTCCACAATAAACTCTTAGGACCCCTCTTGGAAATGAAGCTTGTCTCTAGTCATTAGGAATTTAGGCTTCTTGTTATCTTTCTTAGTGCTTTCTATGTAGTCATACATTACTATGACACTTGTTTGTTTTATGAATGAATGTTTTTATGTGGAGGTTTTCCTTTTAAGGGATTGGTTATTTGTCACAATGTGCTACTTGTTAGATATTGTATATTTGTCGTCTAACTTTGTTTTGTAGCACGATCCATTGCTCGATTCCTTTGTGTTCTCCAAATGATGGGGAGTACACATCAAGGGGGAGCCTTAACCATCTTTTTGATTTGACAAAAAGGGGGAGAAATGGGAGTAAACTCATTAAAAACTTGTTAAAACTAATTTTAACCTAAAATGAGTTTATATTTTGTCATCATCAAAAAGGGGGAGATTGTTGATGCAAATAATGTTCTAAAAACGTTATTTATATCTTTCGATTACTTCACGTTTTGAGGATGACAAAATGTGAACTCACGTTACGTTAAAATTAACGTTAACAAGTTTTTAATCGGAAGATCCCGTTTCTATGCAAATCACTCTTGAACAAAGTTACAACTTGAACTAGTGATCAAAGAAGTGAATTCATGTTTTGAAAATTCACATTTGAAATGGGACAAAACATTTTTTCAAAAATACACATGATAAATTATTTTTGAAATATTAAGAAATGTTTTAATGGAAAAATAAGTTTGAAAATCACAACAGCTATTTTTCCCCCCAAAATCAGCTCCAACCTTCCCCAAATAAGTTTTCACCAGAAAAGACAAAATTTGGAGCGTCCTAGTCTACCACGGCTCCACGGTACCGTTAAATTTAACGGAGCCGTGGGTCATTTAGTGGAGCCGTCCGTACCATTTTGAATTGTAACGTTCAGATTTTCTTTGCCTATAAATACCCACCTCTTTCACAGTTTTAGGCACCCTTCACACACAGAAAAATCCCTTAGTTAAATCCTCTCACACCTTTCACTTCTTAGGGTCAATTAGATTAGTTTTTCTTTGTTTCAAGAGTGATCCAATCATCCTTCAAGTGATCCTCTTCATACCTCTTCACTAGCAAGAGAAGAACACAAGTAATCAAGAAGATACTAGAGTTATAGTTGATAGGTTTTTGTAACACTTGTTACAACCTTGTTGTGTCTTAGCATACATCAAGTTTATTTTCTTTTTGTGAGTGAGAGTGAAGATCAAGTGTGATCTATAGAGATAGTGAACATCTCTTGAAGCCATTGGGCTTGTGTGATTGATCAAGAAGATCAAGGGTCATTAGGTTAGTGTTAGTCGAGTAGAGTGAAGTGAGTGTTGATCATTGTGATCGTGTTGAGATCTTGGTGATCTCTTGAAGCCATTGGGCTTGAGTGTTTGGTCACGTGGACCTTGGTAGATTGGTGCTAGCTAAGATTAGCACTCGACATCTAGCTTAGTGTCGGTAATAGGATAAGCGACGTGTACGGTTTTCTCCGCCTTAAGGGAGGTTGTTGACATAGTGCTTGAAACTCTCGAGTGTGGTACTCGGGGAGTGGAGTAGGGCGAAGAAGAGCTTCGTAGCCGAACCACTATAAATCCTCTGTCTCGGTTTGATCTTTCCAACTCTACTCTTTACTTTTATTAGTTATTATTACTTAGCTTAGTGTGTAGTTCATATTGGTGTTGATTGATTACACATAGAGTTCGAATCAAAGTTTCCAATAACCAACTTTTAAAACAAGATTTTTAAAAGAAGTTTTTTAAACCGGTAAACTATTCAACCCCCCTTCTAGTTTCCCACAGCATGTATCTCCCCCAAAGAGTTATTAAACAATTTAATGATAGAAACGGTGGGGCTATGACTCACCTTAGCTGTAAGATCAAAGTATTGTGATGTTATGTCAATAATATCACGGGAACGGCTCCAACACATGATCTGAATAATAGGGAAGTCTGAGATTTTGATGGTTTAAGATTGACTTAATGTGAATAATGATTGTGAAAGAATATCGGATAATGAATCGGATCGTGATGAAATTGATTTGATATGCTTAAAATGCTTAAAGTTCAAAAATAATATTATACATAATGTTATCATGTTTTTATGTTTATTGATTTAATAATATCATTCCTCGAAAGTTGGTGGATGATAAGTTATGTTTTATTCGTTAAAATTACGTTAAGTAAATATAAACGTAACGTTAGTGAAATAAAGTGTACGAACTTGTAAAAATGCCTTTTAAGAACACAAATGTATAAATCACTTTATGGATTTGTGTATGGAATTAAATTACTGTTTGGTCCTTGTAGTTTCATGAAATTTACACATTTAACCCTAACGGTGAAATATTTGCACCGTTAGTCCCTAGTTAGAAAATAATTACAATTTATGTCCAAAAGGGTCAAGTATGACATTTTAAGACTTGTAGTTACTGTTTATTCAATTTCTACCCCCAGGTTACTGTTTTGTCAGTTTGTACACAACTTTTCTGAAAGTTACACTTTTGCCCCCTAATAGTAAATATGTTTTGCAAAACTAGTCCAAAAATCACAAAAATAGTATAAAAAGTTTTCCGAGATATTTAGCAACTTAATAAAGCTTATTGGAACTTATAGAAACTGCTTATTTTATAAAAGTGTTTATTTTTGTATTATTGGGCTTTTAATCGAATTTAACAAAGCCCATTAAGAGATTTAGAACCGAGGACTTCCAAACGAGTTTGGGCCTGGATTTGGGCTTATTTTAATGTTCTAAAAATGTTCTCAAACTACTTATTACTCAGCTTATTCGAATGTGCTTATTGGGCTTTTTAAAAACCCAATCGATATACTTATAAGTTAAAAACTGTTTCGATAGACCTTAGCTTGCTCGATCAAAAAGGTGTTTTAAGAGCTTATTGTGAGAGCTTTTTAATGTAGCTTATTAGTTAAGCTTATAAAGAAACAAGTTGAGTAATAAAAACTATATGGTGTGTATTTGATTTTGATTATAACTGGCCATTTCTAATCGAAATGACAAGGTTCAGAAATATTTAGAAAATGACATATATATAAACGATGCAACGTATGAATAAAATGAGGCGCGAAAAGCAATAAAACAAGTACGTAAGTGTCGAACAAATGTGTATATTGTATATCTAGCCATCCATGAAGGAGGTCAATGTATAATACGTAAAAATAAATAACAAGAACTCGGAAAAATGATTAGAAAATGAAATACGTTCGAACGAAATATAGAACAATGCATGAATATTGAAAACGTGTATAAGGAATGGAAAGTTTTCGAATGGACTTACAATGCTTAGAATTGTGGTGAGTAATGTTTGAAACAGGACTTAGAATCGCATGCTATGCTCTAAACTTGCTAGTATCACCTAAAAAGGTTTGAGCTCAATCTTGTAGATCGAAAAAAATGGAATGAAATGAATAGAATATGATCCTTTATCTTACGAGTGAATTTGGCAGGAGATAAGGAGAGCTTAGGAATTATAGGAAAATTATGTTTGAGTGTAAATGGATGCATGTGATTTCATACGTATAAATAGATGCATGAATCTTCGATTATATTGTTTTTTAAAGTCAACATGTTGTGATTTGATTCTCTTGTGGCAGTAGGATAAGATTTAGAGTATATAATTTGCTAGGAAATGAGTATGCAAGTCCAAGTGGATGTGGGTTTCGTTTTAGGATTTGTAAGGGTCGAGTGGTATATTACAAAGTACATTCGATATATATAAATGGTCTAGGCAATATTTTTAACGTGTACAAGGGATAAGAAAGGTGTGTAAGGACTTTAGAAACCATTTAAGCTAAGAACAATGTAATTCACATAGGATAAATGTAGTTTTGGTCGAATTGTTTTAAGCTTGAAAGGATTTGTATCCGGGTCGAACTAGGTTAGCTTTGGGGTTCGTTTGTATGTCAAATGTTCGAGTTGGACTTTAGGAATTATCATTCCTGATTCTTGGAAGTATAGAGATTCGAACCGTGAAAAACAATGTGTAGTTTGTATGTCGAATTTTAGAAATAAAGAAGCTAAGTAAATGAGTTGTGTCGAGTAGTATAGAAGTGAAAAATAAAATGTGGGCTTGAGTTGTTGTTGGGCTTGAATAGTAACAGGACAACATTTTAATTAAGGGTCCGTTTGGTTATTATTGGTGACATGGGTTTTCGTGGTGCACGTGTGAGCTCGTTCCATTGTATCATGAATAATGTAACAACATTTGAATTATAGAAATATAATAAACAAAATTTCAAATTTGTTCGTAAAAATGGTTTAGTGAACTATAACGATGTGTTAATACTAGATTAATATTTACTAATGACTAGGGAATTTTACAGGTTGCTACATATTGGCAGTGGCAGTATTTGCAATGACTGCGCAGTTTATAGGAGTTGTACAAAATTATTAAGTCCAGTTATTAACCAAGTAACAATCATGGGAGTTGCACTAATGCTTACTACGAAAGAAAAGAGCCATAATATGCCACTGCCACTTTTTCGAGCAACATCTGTTTTCGGACCCGCAAGAGATGGTATACAATCAGCATCTGTAATGCACTTTACTTAGTAGAAATGCCTGGTATAGATAAGCATATGTACGATAAAACAAACATCGAACAAACCAAACCTAATTGATTGACTCACAATGTATCTATCTCGTCTAATTAACATTTATCATCCATCCTTCTACAACTGTAATTCAAAATATACATATATTATACAACAATTTTTTAAGCAATGATAGCAGTGCATTGGACAATTTTAAAATGAGTTACCATGAATATGATGAATAATATTTCTACTTAGATAATACCTTTGGGCTCTTTACTGTATCCTTTGTTGAGTAGTACTATCATATTGCTTCTCAAACAATCTCACATTTGGCTCTCTATATCTGACTAAATAAACTGACATTTCATCAAACACCTCGTGTGTAAGCAATTGGCTACAAATCCAAATTATATGTTTAACACAAATCAAACATAAAAACAATTACATTCTTTTTGAGACTTTAACTCAATCAGTGATGATATAAACACGGACTAAAAGAATTACCTAATTGATTGTTAAAGAACATAAATTCGATATGTTTGACTCATCACGTGCTACACTTTTGGCCTACAAAAAAATGATGACACAAACATAATTAAATCATGAAAAAATGAAGCAGCCAAACACTTCTAAAACAACCACATCAATTAGTTTATCATATTTATAAATTATGCATACAGGAAAAAAAAACATTAAAAAAAACAAATCAATCATATTACCATGGATCGGTAAAAGATAAAAGCAACCAAATAATACAAAAACTTACAAATTGTGCAGTGTTCCTCTCTTAAGATCTAAACCCTGGCATTGCATCGAGATATTGGGTGGAATTCAAGATCATCCACGGTGATTTTGGAACTGATTTGAGATGACACTGGTGTTTTTTATTTTTGAAACGTGGTGCCTTTGAGATGAAACTGGTATGGACTCGAGATATAATAAAAAAAATGTGATATTCGGTTACAAAGAATTTTAATGCTTTAAAGAATTAGCAAAAATAGCAGCATTGATGAGGTTTAAGAATGGGAATGAATTGATGGATTTTGACTTATCAAAAATAACAGCATTTGTATAGAAGCGAAAAGAGTAATGCATAGTAGTGTTGTACACATCAGAGCATTAATTATTTTCTGACCAATAGGAGAGAAGACACGTTAGATGTTACACCCCATGCCCGCTTTGACCAAAATTTAAAACTTTACGCGTAAAAAGCGTGAACTAAAACTGACCTTCTGTTACTCTTTGGCCCATTTACAAAAATCTGCCAAGACAAACTGTATACCATACGCCCTTATGCCCCAGGTTCAGAATGGCGTATGATCTGGTACTCAGAAACTGTGAATATGCAAATTTTAGGAATATGCAAATTTAAGGAATATGCAACTTACTCTAATTTCCGGAAAACCAACTTCCGAGACTCGAAAATCAACAAACTTTCCAAAAATCATTAACTCAACATAATACATCATTTTTATAACCATTAGTCATCTAAACGACCCGTGAACATATACTTACGGGGTTATGCCAAACGCCCGTTTTGACCCATTTCCAACACACACTTTTGAACTCGGCGCACATAACAACTACATATTCATTTTGAAAACATACATGACTTGACATTTCTAGAATCTTATAAAAGTGTTAATACAAGGTCTTGATCCATACTTAAGACTACGATTTCGAACCAAAAGGGGGATCCAAGACTGAAATCTTGATCCACACTAAGGACTACAATTTCGAACCAAAAAGGGGATCCAAGACTGACGGGTTATGCAAAAACCCATATAGACCCATTTTCACTACATACCACCCATACGACTTCCGTTTTACATCAAACTTGACCAACATCAATAACTTAACATATCAAACATGTTCCAACGACACTTGACCCATTTACAACCCAAAATGGGTATTTTAATACATAAACCAAACGCCCCTTTATACTTGACTATAAACACTTCAAACTCACTTTAACATACCAAAAGATTACCAAATCGTTTGGACGACCTTAACATACAACTTGCCATACGGCTACACGTTACCAACCCATAAATACCAACGGGGGTACAAACTTACACATGAGCCCGGTATTCTACCTAAGCTCCTACACATACTACCTTAACCTCGCATACCCAAATCCTTATTCCTTACATCCAAGCCGTCCATATAAACATGCCAGCCTACAAAACGGTTAGACACTAAACCGTAAGCACAAAGGCTTAGCAAGTAAAATGATCATAACATACAATTATACTTCAATCCACATAAGCATCATATACATAAAACACTTACTTCACGGCTTACTACTTCACATCTCATCTAACACATAACATCAACTTATCTTATAGCATCAACTCATCACATAAGCCTTATCATGGCATCACATAAGCATAACCCAAGTCCATATCACTTGTCATACAACATACATAACACATATATGTGAGAAATCCATATAACACATGTTACCATCATTTTACTTACCTTAATCCAAGCTAAACAATATCAAGAACATCATCATCATCACAATCTTCCATCATCATCATCTTTTACAATTAACCAAAACCTAACAACATAACAATCAATAACATAAACAAGGGTTAACATAACCCGTTAAACATACTCATCTATCTTTCTACATCATCATATGATCATATCTTGATCGTATGATGAAAACCCACTTTACTCTTAATCTATAACCTCATTAACATCAAGAACATAGATACTTACTTATGATGATCATAGCTAAGGAAGACTATTAACTCTTGATCTTCACCTTCTTCTTCTTCTTAGATCATCATTTAGTTTTCCCTCTCTATCTCTCCTCACTAAAAACCGGACATCACACTCTATCTCAATAATGGAAGAAATGTCTAGAACAAGCTAGATATAACTAGTTGGGTGGCACTTTGGGTTATTGCCAAGAATGGCCCCTCAAGCCCTTTTCTTTATACCATGGCCACATCTAGACTTATAGCACCTTAACCACTTGGGACTTAAAACCTTGAAGTCTAATTCCTTCTATTTGTGCCACACAATACTTTCATAATCTTATAATACATGCTTTGACTATCATTTTGACTATCGGGTTTGGCCACTATGCAAAAAATGTTGACTGGCCAATCACATAAGGTCTTTATCCATTTTCATCTAGGGTGGGGTCCCAGAACCCGGGAAACGGGTGTAACAATTCTACCCCCTTATTTAGATTTCGTCCCCGAAATCTCTCGTCTATTTCTATCCAAAACCAAATCACAACATATACATGTCCTTATTCTCATACTCTCTAAGCCAATTCCTTGCAACGATCTAAGTGATCTTGCAAATTCTAAACTCGCTATACATAGTCATAACTCATATTTCACTTAAAACACACTTCTCATCGCAAACTTTTCTAAGATTTCCCACAATTGACGACTAGTCATATGGAAAATTTTACTTCTTTGACTTTATATAAGTCAAACTTCATCACTATTTACACGTCATACGCCCACGCACTAACATGACATAACATTATATACCGGCCAATTCCGCATTTTACATAATACCAACACCTATCACGTCAAAAACCGACAACTTATTTCAAAATATACAAAGTACCATACAAACGGCACCTTCCAAAAATCTTCACACGCATCACTTAAGCAATCTTTCTTATTAAATTTCGGGAATGCTCACCAATTATCTTATCGACTTAATGCACAAATCGTCCTAGGCGTCCATCTTAAGGTTTCGCACATTACCTTAACGCCGCTATAAATTTTATTCATATTTATCTTTTCTTATGACGTCTAACATGTTTTAGTTTTCACTTTCTCATATCACTACCCGTACTCATGTCATATCGGCTACACATAAGCCCACTCATTTATAACTCTTTATTTACATAAAAAGGCGTCCCAATCTATGTAAATAAGGAATTATAAACTTATGGTTCGGCGATTTATAATTCTTCATTTAAATGAAAAGGCGTCCCAATCCATTTAAATCAAGAAACCATAAACCATCCTACTTATACGCTTCCGACATAACATTCGTACTTGTTTTACTTTCCATCTTTTCTAGCCTTGGATCCAATCTCACTAACTTCCATCCATGCCATAAAGGCAAGCTATCACCATGCCATAAAGACAAGCTATCATCCATGCCATAAAGGCAAGCTATCATCCATGCCATAAAAGCAAGCTAGGCCATCTCAAAGGATGCCAAACACATGCCATGAAGGCAAGCTAACAACCATACCCTAAAGGCAAGCTAGGCTATCCCGAAGGATACCATAACACATGCCATAAAGGCAAGCTAACTTCCATGCCATAAAGGCAAGCTGGGCTATCCCGAAGGATACCATAACACATGCCATAAAGGCAAGCTGGGCTATCCCGAAGGATACCAAAACTAGAGCATTGGATCCAAGCTATATTTGTCTTATCATCTTTACTCGCTTTATTTTTCATGTACTTCCATCGTTAGGCACACACTATCATCTCATTTATTCTCATTGCCTTAAGCAATCTCAACATTTACTACCATATTTATTATCATCTAGGCAAGTTTCTATATAACACTTGCCCATATATTAAATTTGCATTCTCACAATGCAACTATCTTTCACCCGTCAAACCCAAGTTGACTCACATACTCGCTATGTGCCATCTTTATTTTAGACAAGCTCTATATGAATAATGCTTTTCCATTTCAACTTACACACTTTCTATGTGTTCTTTCAACACACTTTTACTATTACCCGTCAACCCCTTGTTGACCATATTCTCCACTTATACTATCACTTCATTTAGTCTATTCAACTTTTACGCATATAAACCTTACATAGGTTTATTCTATCACACTCACATAGATCTCATCATACACATTTCAATATATATATTCATGTTTTACAATTCTTTCTAGCGCACTTCATATCACTTATGACTTCTAGCGCAAACTGTGTCTCATACATCACTTCTACTCATCACACTTAACCCTTATTACTAAAAAATTTAATTATCATGTTTTATATGCAACAAGATCTCATCACGTTTTAACTATGCACTTTAACTTTCTCATTTGGTTACTCTTATCTGAAATCGTGCCTTCAAGCATCAAATCGTTATTATATCAATCATGCCTCTCAAAACATCAAACTACAAACATACTTCGCTATTTATTTCTTACTTTATATCACGCTTTCAAAGCGTCTATATTTTTTCAAACGATTATCACGCTTCTTAACTCTTTTCATATATCATTGAGTTCCTCAACTTCCTTTCGACACTAAGTCATTACGTAACATGCATTCCAATGCATCTATCTCAACTCATACACTTCTATGCAATCGTGCTCTCAAGCACACCACATAAAACTTAGACATATAATAAACTACCATAGACTTAACATCACATAAGAAATCATATCATAACACTTAACACTTATCCGACAAGTGTTAAAACATTCAAAATCAAAATCAACTCACATAGTCTATGGTTCATACATCGCATTGCATAAACAATCTATGTCTAAGCATCAACATCTAATCAACCGCAAGCACTAGTGTACCTTATAACTAAGGCATCATGATTCGATGGAATCAACACGTATTTTTCTCCAAGGATTTACAAAGGAAATATGTAAACCCGAGTCGTTTTCCCAACGAAGGCGTGAATGGAAATTCGTGATCTCGATTCGTGCAACGTGTTTGAATAAGGAAAATAAAGGGATTTTGGGTTTCTACGCTAAAATTGATGAACATAAATTAAAAACGATTTAATAAACAAGAAAAACGATAATCTAAAGAACGTGTGATTAAAAACGTAAAGAAAAACTAAAAAACGCGTTTAAACCGGTAAAATCCCGAGCCTAAACGTCAAAACGATGAAATATAAACTCTACGGGTGCAAATCTATTTTTCCTACGTTCTAATTAATAAAAGAAAATTTAAAAAAAAAAAGAATTATATTTTTCTGATAATTATTTAATTTAATATGATTTAAAAACTATATTAAAAAGAAAAGTTAATTAAAAATACTAAATGGAAACTAAAAATTATGGAAAGTCTAAAGGGTAAATCTGAACCTAGGAAAAATAATTTGGGACCAACTGCTTATTCGGATAAGCAGTAAATAAGCCAAAGAGGAAAATAAGCAAAAGACAACAAAACTAAGTTAAATAAAAAGAAGTGCAAAGGATAACCAACAAAGTCCCAAGGGCAGTTGGTTATCTGAGTGGGTGTGTGGGGCTTGGGAAGGCAAGAGGTCACAGGTTCGAACCTGTCCTCTTCCTTTTTGCTTGATTTTTTTTTCTATTAACAAACTGAATAAGCACTTGGTAATAATCAACTTAACTAACTACAACTTTTACTGAAAAGCTGAAATAAGCTCACAATTAAGCCCTTAGGGGCTGATCAGTGGGCATAAACTAGAAATAAGCTAAGGTTCAAATTAAGTGACTGCTTAAGCTATTGAAAAGCTAATTTATGAACTGAAAAAGCTAAGGGCTCCTAAGGGGATTGTAAATAAGCTAGGGGAATCAAAATAAGCAATCTCTAAAGGCAAATAAGCTCAGAATAAGCCAAATAGGCTCAAATGTCTGCTGATATCAGTTAGGTGCAGAGCAACATGGCCTGAATTAAGCTAACAAAAAGCACTCTAGAAAAAAAAAATCTAAAAAATCCATCAAATTAGGCAATAAGAAGATGAGCAACAAAATTATAACTGTGCTTAATATCAGCTTAAAAGGGCTTATATCTAACAAATGATAAATAACAAAAAACTGTTGAAACTTGAGAAATCCAAAAATACAGTCTGCTACTAACTGAGATGACCAAAACAATGGCCAAATCCTATCTACCTGAATCCAACTCTTATAATCCTACTTAATGAACTAAAGGGAATACAAGAACACCAAAATACAACATAAAAAGCATCTAGATCCCACAAGGGCTTATTAGACAGTAATGAGCTTAAAACTTATACTAATCCACTCAAAATCTCTAAAAGCTTCAATTTAACGAAAAACTATCTGTAAACTACTTACACAAGCCAAATTAAATCTGTCCAAACTTTAACCCAAAGCAAATGAACAGTGAACTGCAAGTTTTGACCCATATCCCAACTTAATCCAAACACTCCTATCTGGCAGACCATGTGGAGATTAAAATTGATAAGACCTAATATAAGCTCATAAACTTAAACACTAATGATCATCTAACTAAATTAAGCCTACATGAACACTTCAAAAGCAGAAATAAGTAATTAAATAAGCTGTTGATTTATGTTGACTTTTTTTACTATATTTGACTTTTGTTGAAATTAACTAAATTAAACAGTAATAAAACTAACAATAAGCTGTTAGGATCATGCATAAGCTAAAAGGGAACAGAGCAAAGGCTTTTGGAATTCTTAAACAACAATAACTTCGAATCACAGTATTGAGATTAAACTAAAATTACAACGAATTAGTACAAGACTTTTGAAACTAGACTGAGGTTGAAATTACGGTTACAACAATATGAAATTAAGCTAAAGCTTATCTAAATTCGATTGTGAAAACTACATTACACTACTTCTAAACTAATTTACTACTGACTAAAAAAAACTAACTAACTTCTTCTTCTGGGTGCTTGGTGAGGTATTTATACCCTCCAAAAGTCTTCCCTGGTCACTCCCAATCATATCCCAACCCTTTAATTAAGCTGAATTAATCCTAGCCGTACATCACCATTTTGGCGGGAAAATGAGAAATTGGGTTAGTGGAAAATCAGAGCACGTGGGAAGAGGAACTAGTGTCTGGAGCTAAGTGAGGGGGGGGAGGCGTGAATCAGGAAAAGGCATGGGGTAGGAGACAATGATGTCTGGGGTTGTTTTTCTAGGGAAAAGGAAATGGGGTGGTTTTGGCGCGTTGATGGTTTTAGAAGAAGGGTTTGACCTAGTCAACCCGGTTTTATTAGTTAAAGATGGGGTTTGGGTTATGGGCTGGGATGGGTTTAGGGTTTAGGGATTAAAAAGGTTGGGTTTTTATTTATTTTGGGTTAAAGGGTTAATTAGGATAAGGTTGGGATTATTTTTGGATTAGAAATGGAATTGGTTTTAAAGTTTAGGGACCATTGATGTCATTTCCGAAAATTACTTCCAAGGACCAATCTTGACAAATTGATATTCTTGGGAGTTGACTTTTGATAATTTGAGCAATATCCCGGTCCAAACTCGTAAATTTCTTCCCCGTCCTTGGCTTTTCACGATTTTCCAATCTTGTGCTCGGTTTTGTCCGTTTTTGCCTTGTTTTCAATCCTTTTATACCTGAAACACATAAAAACACAAACCAAGAATATTTGCAACAATATTTGATCTATTTGGGTGTTTTTGGTCATTTTTGTGTCTTTTATGGGTGTAAAATGATGAGTATTTACACACTCATCAATCCCCCACACTAAACTATTGCTAGTCCCTAGCAATCCGATCATATGAAGTAATGAAAGGATCAAAAGAATACCAAGTATACCCCGTTTTGACTTTTTATTCAATGCAAGAAATTTAAACTAGAACAAAAATAGATAAAATGCTTGATTTCCAAAAATGGTATCATGGAACGGGATTCACACAAAATGGGTGTCTCCAGGGAATTGTAATCGTCATCCTCTTTTTTATACTCCCAACTAAGCTTAAACTTAATGTGCAAATGCTTTTGTAAAATGCTAACACTACTTATACTAATAATCTATGTAAGCCGAGACTTAACTTTTCACTCCCACGTTTATTCAAGTTAGGTGACTGTGCTTATTTTCAGAATTTTGATCACAAAAATCGACGTTTTTATAAGATTTTGACTAATAATAGTTGAAAGATAGATTTAAAATTTACAACAAGCAAGTTTCAAAACTTTATTCAACACATCAAAATTTATTGCATTTTGCAATATCATTCCATTTTTGCATTTTGCAATATCATTCCATTTTATTTTATTTTTTTCTTTTCATTTTTTCATCATTTTTCATTTTTTTTTAATTATTTTTTTTACTTGTGCAACATAAACTACCGGAGTTTCACGGGAACCAAGACCTTACACCTTCCGGAATAAAGGATCCAAGGACCGTTACAACGGAGAGTTCCAAGACTCTAAACATTCCTGAAATGAGGATCCAAGGGTGTTAGACCAAGACCTCACACATTCCTGAATTAGAGGTCCAAGGGCCGGTGCAAGAGGGTAGCCAAGACCTAAATGCCTTCCGGAAATAAGGATCCAAGGGCCGATCTTGAACCGTATCTTTTTTAGCACATACATTTATTAATTAACTTTTGCAACTATGACATATGCTTGTTCCGAAGTTTAAATAAATCTTTGAACTAGTATTTTTAAAAATCGTATGAAAAAATGATTTTGTGTGTTCAAATGTTTGAAAATAAGCACTTATTAATTCAGATTAGTTATCTCCTGGGAGGAAAAGCCATAGATTACTTATATAAGCTCTAAAGAAAACCAACTATTCTACGCTTAGCATTTTCATTTGCACAAATCGTAAAACCTTAGTCTAATCGTTAAGGAAGCAGCCAGATCAACACTCTGGCAGAGTCAGGATTCCCTTTGTTCTAACCTAATCAAGACTAAACACTTCTTTTTTCTTATTTAAAAACGAAAAAAAAAAATAAAATTTTGGTCAAAACGGGGGTACTAGGGCACTAGAAGGTACATATGTGACAAAATTCGCGAGAATTCCCCCCCACACTTAGAATTGAATATTGCCCTCAATATTCAAAGTACCGGCTATTATGCCGACACTTAGAACGTAAAATGGTAATACTAATAGCCAAGTGTAGAACAGAAATCTCCTTTTTTCACAAAAAAAAAAGGATTAAAAAGATATCCCTAGATAAACGTTAGCAAAAAGATCGGATATTGGGCGGCTGGATTGAAAACAGGCGCATCAATCATCCCAATCTAAGGGAAACCTGCAAACAAGAGCAAACAACACACAAACAAAGCACAGTAGAGGAATTCCCCCCACACTTAGTGTCAGAAAATAGAAAGAAGTCAGAAACATGGGTTGTCACCCATGAAATGCTAATGTTTTTGTTAACCGAGTCACTAGCTTGACTCGACCCCGAATTCATTTGTTCTTGGAGAAGCATGTGGAAGAGAAAATCTCAATCGGACTTTCGTTCAAGAGGTTTGGATAAACATTGAAACATACGAAAGTTCCACTCCGATGAGATACCCGCGGTTTTAAGAAAGAATAACCATAAATGGTAATACCGGGGTCAAAGATGGTATCCTCACTCCCGAATGAGTGACGAGAAGAGAAATCACATCATATGTGATGAAAGGGAAGAAGGTCATGATAACAATCATGATTAGGTCATCATCTTCAAAAGGAGACTTCATAATTTTCATATTATGAATCTCATCATTTAAGTTCTTTTGTTCAAGAAATGACTCGGGTGGGAGGGTCGGGATTAAATCATCAATAAGCAAATTCTCATGATTGAGAATGCCTCCCCCCGGGTCACACAAAACATCTTTGTCTAGATCAAAGTAGAAGTGATCATATTCCGGCGGAGATATGATGTGAGTGAGTTCATCGGAGAACTCCTCATGATCAAGATCAAAGGTAAACGAATCATATTCTGGAAGAGAGAAATCAGCATGAGAAGTGGTACTGCCACTACTCGTCTCTTCCGTGAAATCAAAACTAAATGATTCGTAAGTCGGGAGAGAATACTCGGGATGAGAAGTGGGATTGCCACTAATCTCCTCAAAGTTAAAGCTCTCATACTCTGGTAAAGACTCCTCGAGCTCGGGCTCCAGAGGATCTAACGGCTTATCAACATAAACATCCATTGGGGGAAGAGAAAGAGATGGTTCATCGGATATCATCTTTTCAATCAAAAGGATATCTCCCCCAGACTACTTTCTGATGAAATCGGATCATCATTGAAGAAAACCTCGAGCTCTTCCATAGTGATATTACTTCTCTCAATCAGCATGAGAGAAGGGGAAGAGTCGGTAGTGATAGGTTCAGAAGATGGAGTGGGATTGCCACTCTGAGATTGAATTGATTTCTGAACAATATCTTCTTCAAAAGGTTCATCCTCATCACTATCATCAGAGTATGTAAATTGAATAGTGTTAGGATGACCTGGTCCTTGCTGGCAATGTTGATTTGTATAACTTTTGTGATTGCCGAGGACCCCAATTTGTGCAATCTCAGCGGGAATGTAATCGAAATAATGATCACTCAAAACAGTGGTAGAGTAATAAAGGGCTCCAGTATCCCACTGATAGTGATGTTGTGTCATATTCTCGATCAAATCATAAGCTTCTTAAGGAGTCTTCCGCATGAGATTTCCTCCGGCAGCCAACATGATTTTGTCTCGATCAATCATATTTATGCCATGATAAAAGGTGAGGATTTGATCAAGAAGTAAAATTCTATGATCCGGACATCTCTGCAGCAAATATTTGAATCTCTCCCAAGCTTCAAATACTGATTCCTTGTGCAGTTGTCGGAAATTTAGAATGTCTCTTCTAAACTGCATCATTTTTGAGTATGGAAAGTATTTTGAAAGAAACTCGAGGAACATCTCTTCCCAAGTATGAATCGAATGGGTTTTAAGAGTGTAAAACCAAGATTCAGCTTCGTGGGTTAAAGAAAATGGGAAGAGATTCAAACGGATGTTATCTTGAGAAACTCCGTTTTGCTTGAAGAATTGAGTGATCGATAGAAATTTGTCTAAATGATGATTAGCATCTTCATGTTCAAATCCATGGAATTGGCAGATTTGTTGAATAAACTCAATCATATGATCTTTCAAAACAAAATCGTTTGTTGGAGCGATCGGTCCTCCTCTACCGATGAGCGTCGGATGATAGAAATCCTCCATGGTCCTTGGATCATGGGGATGAGATGGGAAAGAATCGAACATGGTGGAGAATTAAACAATATGGGGGATAAGAAGATAAGAATTAAACGGTTAAGAGGATAAGAAGATAAGAATTAAATGGTTAAGAGGATAAGAAGATAAGAATTAAACGGTATGAGAGGGTAAAGAGATAAGAATTAAACATATAAGAGGATACGAAGATTATTTTTGGATTTTTAGAAACATTTTGAAGAACACAAAGGGAAAAGGGAAAATAAATTTGAAAAGAAAATCTTTTTGGGTTTTTATAAGAAAATATTTACGAAGAAAATGATAACTTCTCGGGAGAAGGGTCTTCAAAACACGCATCGACAAACGAGAATTAAAAATTCGCTTCAAGCCTTCCCCGGCAGCGGCGCCAAAAATTGATTCGATGGAATTAACACGTATTTTTCTCCAATGATTTACAAAGAAAATATGTAAACCCGATTCGTTTTCCCAACGAAGGCGTGAATGGAAT
This sequence comes from Artemisia tridentata subsp. tridentata, assembly GCA_021014915.2. NCBI lineage: Eukaryota > Viridiplantae > Streptophyta > Magnoliopsida > Asterales > Asteraceae > Artemisia > Artemisia tridentata. Next base: position 183,938,194 of record CP139503.1, read on the forward strand.
TTCGTGATCTCGATTCGTGCAACGTGTTTGAATAAGGAAAATAAAGGGATTTTGGGTTTCTACGCTAAAATTGATGAACATAAATTAAAAACGATTTAATAAACAAGAAAAACGATAATCTAAAGAACGTGTGATTAAAAACGTAAAGAAAAACTGAAAACGCGTTTAAACCGGTAAAATCCCGAGCCTAAACGTCAAAACGATGAAATATAAACTCTACAGGTGCAAATCTATTTTTCCTACGTTCTAATTAATAAAAGAAAATTTAAAAAAAAAGAATTATATTTTTCTGATAATTATTTAATTTAATATGATTTAAAAACTATATTAAAAAGAAAAGTTAATTAAAAATACTAAATGGAAACTAAAAATTACGGAAAAATTCAGGAAAGTCTATTCGGATAAGCAGTAAATAAGCAATAGAAAACAAAACTAAGTTAAATAAAAAGAAGTGCAAAGGATAACCAACAAAGTCTCAAGGGCAGTTGGTTATCTGAGTGGGTGTGTGGGGCTTGGGAAGGCAAGACGTCACAGGTTCGAACCTGTCCTCTTCCTTTTTGCTTGATTTTTTTTTTTTTTTTTTTTTTTTTTTGATTTTTTTATTAACAAACTGAATAAGTACTTGGTAATAATCAACTTAACTAACTACAACTTTTACTGAAAAGCTGAAATAAGCTCACAATTAAGCCCTTAGGGGCTGATCAGTGGGCATAAACTAGAAATAAGCTAAGGTTCAAATTAAGTGACTGCTTAAGCTATTGAAAAGCTAATTTATGAACTGAAAAAGCTAAGGGCTCCTAAGGGGATTGTAAATAAGCTAGGGGAATCAAAATAAGCAATCTCTAAAGGCAAATAAGCTCAGAATAAGCCAAATAGGCTCAAATGTCTGCTGATATCAGATAGGTGCAGAGCAACATGGCCTGAATTAAGCTAACAAAAAGCACTCTAGAAAAAAAAATCTAAAAAATCCATAAAATTAGGCAATAAGAAGATGAGCAACAAAATTATAATTGTGCTTAATATCAGCTTAAAAGAGCTTATATCTAACAAATGATAAATAACAAAAAAACTGTTGAAACTTGAGAAATCCAAAAATACAGTCTGCTACTAACTGAGATGACCAAAACAATGGCCAAATCCTATCTACCTGAATCCAACTCTTATAATCCTACTTAATGAACTAAAGGGAATACAAGAACACCAAAATACAACATAAAAAGCATCTAGATCCCACAAGGGCTTATTAGACAGTAATGAGCTTAAAACTTATACTAATCCACTCAAAATCTCTAAAAGCTTCAATTTAACTAAAAACTATCTGTAAACTACTTACACAAGCCAAATTAAATCTGTCCAAACTTTAACCCAAAGCAAATGAACAGTGAACTGCAAGTTTTGACCCATATCCCAACTTAATCCAAACACTCCTATCTGGCAGACCATGTGGAGATTAAAATTGATAAGACCTAATATAAGCTCATAAACTTAAACACTAATGATCATCTAAATAAATTAAGCCTACATGAACACTTCAAAAGCAGAAATAAGCAATTAAATAAGCTGTTGATTTATGTTGACTTTTTTGACTATATTTGACTTTTGTTGAAATTAACTAAATTAGACAGTAATAAAACTAACAATAAGCTATTAGGATCATGCATAAGCTAAAAGGGAACAGAGCAAAGGCTTTTGGAATTCTTAAACAACAATAACTTCGAATCACAGTATTGAGATTAAACTAAAATTACAACGAATTAGTACAAGACTTTTGAAACTAGACTGAGGTTGAAATTACGGTTACAACAATATGAAATTAAGCTAAAGCTTATCTAAATTCGATTGTGAAAACTACATTACACTACTTCTAAACTAATTTACTACTGACTAAAAAAAACTAACTAACTTCTTCTTCTGGGTGCTTGGTGAGGTATTTATACCCTCCAAAAGTCTTCCCTGGTCACTCCCAATCATATCCCAGCCCTTTAATTAGGTTGAATTAATCCTAGCCGTCCATCACCATTTTGGCGGGAAAATGAGAAATTGGGTTAGTGGAAAATCAGAGCACGTGGGAAGAGGTACTAGTGTCTGGAGCTAAGTGAGGGGGGGGAGGCGTGAATCAGGAAAAGGCATGGGGTAAGAGACAATGATGTCTGGGGTTGTTTTTCTGGGGAAAATGAAATGGGGTGGTTTTGGCGCGTTGATGGTTTTAGAAGAAGGGTTTGACCTAGTCAACCCGGTTTTATTAGTTAAAGATGGGGTTTGGGTTATGGGCTGGGATGGGTTAAGGGTTTAGGGATTAAAAAGGTTGGGTTTTTATTTATTTTGGGTTAAAGGGTTAATTGGGATAAGGTTGGGATTATTTTTGGATTAGAAATGGAATTGGTTTTAAAGTTTAGGGACCATTGATGTCATTTCTGAAAATTACTTCCAAGGACCAATCTTGACAAATTGATATTCTTGGGAGTTGACTTTTGATAATTTGAGCAATATCCCGGTCCAAACTCGTAAATTTCTTCCCCGTCCTCGGCTTTTCACGATTTTCCAATCTTGTGCTCGGTTTTGTCCGTTTTTGCCTTATTTTCAATCCATTTATACCTGAAACACATAAAAACACAAACCAAAAATATTTGCAACAATATTTGATCTATTTGGGTGTTTTTGGTCATTTTTGTGTCTTTTATGGGTGTAAAATGATGAGTATTTACACACTCATCACATCATAACACTTTAATTTACTTACTAGCCCGTCTCTAATACCACTTAGCATTGTTACTCGCATTCCATAACTATTACTCTATCATACATCACATAATCACAATAAAATCACCGGCACCAACCGAGGTGCACGGCTAACTAATCATTTAAATGTCTCAAGTCCCCATGGACTTATATCTCAAACACAACAACACTAATATAAACATACATCACCTATCATCAATAGGCTCAACTAGCATAAAACATAATCCGTCTAACACTTAGCAATTAATTTCCGCGCGACTAACACTTAGGTCTAACGCTTCTACGAGTGGTTTAAGTCTAGGCAATCCTAAATAAAACCTAATTCACTTAAACCGGAGCTCTGATACCAAGTTGTTACACCCCGTGCCCGCTTTGACCAAAATTTAAAACTTTACGCGCAAAAAGCGTGAACTAAAACTGACCTTCTGTTACTCTTTTGCCCATTTACAAAAATCTGCCAAGACAAACTGTATACCATACGCCCTTATGCCCCAGGTTCAGAAGGGCGTATGATCTGGTACTCAGAAACTGTGAATATGCAAATTTTAGGAATATGCAAATTTTAGGAATATGCAACTTACTCTAATTTCCGGAAAACCAACTTCCGAGACTCGAAAATCAACGAACTTTCCAAAAATCATTAACTCAACATAATACATCATTTTCATAAGCATTTGTCATCTAAACGACCCGTGAACATATACTTACGGGGTTATGCCAAACACCCGTTTTAACCCATTTCCAACACACACTTTTGAACTCGGCGCACATAACAACTACATATTCATTTTGAAAACATACATGACTTGACATTTCTAGAATCTTATAAAAGTGTTAATACAAGGTCTTGATCCATACTTAAGACTACAATTTCGAACCAAAAGGGGGATCCAAGACTGAAATCTTGATCCACACTAAGGACTACAATTTCGAACCAAAAAGGGGATCCAAGACTGACGGGTTATGCAAAAACCCATATAGACCCATTTTCACTACATACCACCCATACGACTTCCGTTTTACATCAAACTTGACCAACATCAATAACTTAACATATCAAACATGTTCCAACGACACTTGACCCATTTACAACCCAAAATGGGTATTTTCATACATAAACCAAACGCCCCTTTATACTTGACTATAAACACTTCAAACTCACTTTAACATACCAAAAGATTACCAAATCGTTTGGACGACCTTAACATACAACTTGCCATACGGCTACACGTTACCAACCCATAAATACCAACGGGGGTACAAACTTACACATGAGCCCGGTATTCTACCTAAGCTCCTACACATACTACCTTAACCTCGCATACCCAAATCCTTATTCCTTACATCCAAGCCGTCCATATAAACATGCCAGCCTACAAAACGGTTAGACACTAAACCGTAAGCACAAAGGCTTAGCAAGTAAAATGATCATAACATACAATTATACTTCAATCCACATAAGCATCATATACATAAAACACTTACTTCACGGCTTACTACTTCACATCTCATCTAACACATAACATCAACTTATCTTATAGCATCAACTCATCACATAAGCCATATCATGGCATCACATAAGCATAACCCAAGTCAATATCACTTGTCATACAACATACATAACACATATATGTGAGAAATCCATATAACACATGTTACCATCATTTTACTTACCTTAATCCAAGCTAAACAATATCAAGAACATCATCATCATCACAATCTTCCATCATCATCATCTTTTACAATTAACCAAAACCTAACAACATAACAATCAATAACATAAACAAGGGTTAACATAACCCATTAAACATACTCATCTATCTTTCTACATCATCATATGATCATATCTTGATCATATGATGAAAACCCACTTTACTCTTAATCTATAACCTCATTAACATCAAGAACATAGATACTTACTTATGATGATCATAGCTAAGGAAGACTATTAACTCTTGATCTTCACCTTCTTCTTCTTAGATCATCATTTAGTTTTCCCTCTCTATCTTTCCTCACTAAAAACCGGACATCACACTCTATCTCAATAATGGAAGAAATGTCTAGAACAAGCTAGATATAACTAGTTGGGTGGCACTTTGGGCTATTGCCAAGAATGGCCCCTCAAGTCCTTTTCTTTATACCATGGCCACATCTAGACTTATAGCACCTTAACCACTTGGGACTTAAACCCTTGAAGTTTAATTCCTTCTATTTGTGCCACACAATACTTTTATAATCTTATAATACATGCTTTGACTATCATTTTGACTATCGGGTTTGGCCACTATGCAAAAAATGTTGACTGGCCAATCACATAAGGTCTTTATCCATTTTCATCTAGGGTGGAGTCCCAGCACCTGGGAAACGGGTCTAACATTAGAGAATTAATTATTTTTGCTGCTTCATAGACTTGTAAATTATTCATGTTTATTAGAATAAATAGATACTATAAGCCGCTTATATTCGACTACATAACTACTAAAGATTCTTGTGGATTATTATATTAGTCGCTTGGTGGGTGTTTGATTATTTTAGCCATAACAACGATCATGCTCCTTGTTTCTTTTTTCTTTTTTTTTTCACAAAATCATTTTTGTGACTTGATTATTTTATTACTGGTTTGTGGTGTTGGTCCCTGTTAGTGGCAGTTGGTTTATGCTGGTTATGTTTTGGCTACATTCTATATGATTTTTAAATGGAAAAGGGTTTTTGAATGCTAAAGGGAGAGGAAGTGGTAGTGGGGTGAAGGAGAAACGTGGTTGAGCTAATGTTGATCCAAGTATGGTGCATTCTGATACGTCTACTCCTAATATGGCGAATCCATTGGTTAAAGAGGGTAATCGTAGGGCTGAGAATACGTTTGGAGAATCACAAGATAAGAGTACTTCATTCGCCAATGTTCTCAATGCTGCTCGTATTCTTCCGAAGGTAAATTTTAGGTTTTTGGTTAATGAGGATCGTGTAGAATCCCATGACACAATGCTTCCTAGGGCTGCTATGGAAAAGGTGCTATGTCGGTATGAAAATACATTGGTTGGTTACTTCCTTGGTAAGACTATTGCCTTCCCCAATGTTCAAAGCTATGTTACTAATACATGGGGAAAGTTTGGCTTGCAAAAGCTAATGAAAAATGGTGATGGTGTGTATCTTTTTAAGTTTGCTACGAAGGAGGGTGTGGATCGTGTTTTGGAACGAGGTCCTTGGTTAATTCGTAACTCTCTTATTATTCTTAACAAATGGACTCCTACTTTATCCCTTAATAGGAACGAGATAAACAAGGTACCGGTTTGGATTAAATTGCATATAGTTCCTTTGGTTGCTTATTCAGAGGATGGTTTGAGCTTGATTGCTACGCAAGTAGGGAAACCTATTATGTTGGATGCATTCACAAGTTCTATATGTGTTGAGTCATGGGGCCGTATTAGTTTTGCTCGTGCCTTAGTTGAATTAAGCGTGGAATCTGAATTGAAGAGCCAAGTTACAATGGCTATTCCGAATGAAGAAGGTAATGGTTATACTACGGAAATTATTAACGTCGAATATGAATGGAAGCCTTCTCATTGTATTGATTGTAAATCAATTAGGCATGCTCTTTTTGATTGTCCAAAATGTGTCAATGAGACTGCTTGAAATGACATTAATGTGGCCGCCAAGGTGTTTAATCCGGTGGATAATCAAGAAGAGGGCTTCATTGAGGTAAGAAATCGAAAGAATAAAGGGAAAAGTGTGGCTGATTCATCTCAATCTCGGCCCATTGGTGGTGTTAGGCTTAACAAGCCAAAACCTAAGTTTTGGAGACCTATATCGATGACAGCTAAGGTTCGGATCCTAAGGTTCAAAAAGAGACTTCTTCTTCCAATGATAAATCGGGTACGAACACTAAGTCTTCCAATCCTTTTGATGTTTTGAAATCGTTGGGTGAGGAGGGTGTTGATGGTTTTCCTTCGAGTGGTAAGGAGAAGGAGCAGGCTACGGCTACTAAGCCCAATACTTCTTCCTCTCTCTGTACTTCTGCTTTAGGCGATTATGGTAGCACTAGTACTACTTCTATTGTTGAGAAAATTGGGAAGATTGAAAAGCTAACTATTGAGGGGAAGGTTACTCTTGTGGACGATGATGGTAAACCTCTAAAAATGGTTGATTCTTCAACTAAGGTGGGTAACCCATTCTCTAAGGTGGGTAATGTGGTTGTTTCTGATAGTGACGATGATGAAGTTCTAGAATATCCTAACGAGACTAATTATTTTGGTAGTGGAGAGAACGAGTGGAGTCTTTTGGAGCAATGAAAAGATGGTACATGTGACTACAATGATTATGAAAATGATTACTTTGATGATTATGGTCTATCTGCGGCCCAATTAAAGGCTGCTGCCATCCATGACATTAGACTTGGATAAAAATTTCACCCAGAAAAATCACATATGATTTGTAAAAATCACATGTGATTTGTAAAAATCACTTGTGATTCGTAAAAATCAAATCACATGTGATTTTTCTGGGCGAAAATTTTGAAGAAAAATCACTTGTGATTTGTAAAAATCAAATCACATGTGATTTTTCTGGGCGAAAATTTTGAAGAAAAAAAAAGTTCGTCGAAAGTATATAATAATGCATATCTATAGAAAGATAATTTAATTCTCGTCGCGATGGTATGATTTTTTTTTCGCTTAACGATTAACGGTTTGCGAGATATTTAATTTTTTTAAAAATGGTGAAAGTTTATATTTTTTGTTTTGATAAAAAAAATGAATGATTAGGATTGGTTCATTGGATCTATGACAAATATGAGATCTATATTGAACTTTTGACTAAGTTTTTAAGTGTTTCAAATTTAATATATTTTGAAAGTTTAGTACTGTAAAGCTTTTGAATTTAAAATATTGGAAATTATGAAAGTTGCTAAAATTTGAAATAGAGTAAATTGCAGAAATCGTCCTTATGGTTTGAAAAAATTGCATGTATCGTCCCTGGTCTTCAATAATTGCAAGCGGCCTCCCTGTGGGCAAACTATTGGATCATTTTAGTCCCTGGCACTAACGATGGTTAGTCCTTCCCCGTTAGTTGATACAACTTTAAGGCCAATTTTGTCTTTTCCTCTTGTGTTCCCTTTTGACTATCCTTTTCCAACTTGTAACACATAATATTCGGTCTCTTTTGACTCTTCATTTCTTACCCGACAGATCCCAACTTAAATAAAAAAATATAAACAAAGACTCAAACCCTAATCCAATCCATTTCAGCCCTCATTTTTTAACTTTCGTTCCACTTACAATCCCTAAGATTTGCAAAAACAAACATGAGTTCACCACTCCAGCTTTGGCACATAAGAGGTGATGGACAAGCTTTTGATGCTAACTCAGTTTATGGTAAAGCCGTAATACACTTTTGATGTTAATTATTTAATGTGTGTTTTTTGTTATTTGTTACTAATTTATTGTTATTTGATGATGAAACAGACCAATATCCAAGCTTGTTTACAATGAGGATCCATCATGGTGGAAGGTTCACTGACCTGCCAAATAGGAAATATGTTGATGGTGAGGTAACATTTGTTGATTTAATAGATAGTAATGAGTGTAAGGTTGATATCTTAGACACAGTAATGTACCAGTGTCTAGGAACTGAAGATAAGCTGTTTTATCACTACAAGATACCACTTAAAAGTTTGGATATTTGATTAAGGACTTTGGCCAATGATAGTGATATGACTGAAATGATAAAGTATGTTAAACGGCATAAGACTATTTATGTGTATGTTGAGCATGGTACAACATATTTAGATACACAAGTTGGTCCTTCTAATGCTATAGGAAATGAAAATGATGAGTGTGAGAGTGAGCCTAATGATGACTGTGAGAATGAGCCTACTGATGACTCTGAGAGTGAGACTAATGAGGAGTCTGAGAGTGAGGCTAATGATGAGTCTCAGAGTGAGGATAATGATGAGTCTGAGAGTGAGACTGAGGAGCATATAGTTGATGAGGAGCATATAGTTGATGAAGTAGAAGTGAACATGAATGGGTTTAGGTTTGAAGTTGAAGGTGAGTTTGTTGACCCAATGAAACCTAAGTTGGAAATTACTGAAAATGATTTAGATGTACTAGATTTTGATTCATTTGAAAGTGATGTGGAGGATGATACAGAAAGTGCTAGGAGAAAGGGTCTTAGAAAATTAAGAAAACATACTGGTAACTCAGGATCAAAAAACAATTTCTTTATTGGTAAGGAGTTACCAAATAGGGATGTAGCAAAGGATATGATAAGAGCACATGCTGTGGAGACTAGGAGAAACATACAGATAGTTAAGAATGATAAAATAAGGGTAAGGGCACAATGTTTTGGGATGGTGCCAGTCACTGTTAAAATGACAAAGGATTTGATCAAGAGTGGGTTCAAAGATCAAGTTGTGCAAGTAAATGAAATCAGCACAAAAAAAGGATGGAAATACAAAAGAAAAGGGTAAGGCTAAAAAAGTCAATGTGCAAGAAAAAGGAAATGGTATAATGGTAAATGAAGAACAAGAGGACAAACCTCAGTGTCCTTGGGTTTTGTACATTTCAAAGGGGGATAAAAACAAGTGGTTGGTTAGGACATATAAAGAAGAACATAAATGCTTACAATCTAGAAAAATCAAAGCCTGTACTTCTACTTTTCTGTCTAAACACATACAAGATCTATTGGTGAAGAACCCAGACATGCCAGTCAGTGTTGTTCAGGAACAAATGGCAAAAAAATTTCAAGTGGGTGTTACTAATACAAAGGCATTCAGGGCTAAAGCAAAGGCACAGGTAAACTTAAGGGGTGATGCTTCTCTTCAGTATTCTTTATTGAGGGATTATGTTTATGAGTTGCCGAAGTGTAACCCAAACACCACTGTTAAGATTGATGTGTATGGAAGTGTGCCACTGCTTTAACTAAAGTGGAATTCAACAAACACATGAATGATCTTAAAGGCTACAACAAGAAGGCTTATGAGTGGTTAAACAAAATACCACCTGAGCCCTGGAGCAGATCACACTTCTCTGGTATGTAAACTTTCTAGATCAATTATACTCTTTTTGTAACACATGAATGATCTCTGGTATGTAACATATTGAAAAAACAGTGTGCATCATTTTGATACATTAACTTTTTGTAACAGGGAGGGCAAATTGTGATCTTTTGATCAACAATATTTGTGAAGTATTTAATAGGTAACTGTTGGATGCTAGGGATAGTCCTATAATATCTGCCCTTAGAGTATGTTAGAGAGTACCTCATGAAGAGGATAGTCATTGTTCAAAAGGTAATTGAAAAGAGTGAGGGACCTTTAACTCCTGCAGTTACTAGTATTTTTAGATCAATCAAACAAGCTTCTATAGACTATATTGTTGATTGGAATGGGGCTGAATTGTGTCAAGTCAAGGGTCCATGGGGTGAGCAATGTGTGGTTAACTTGAATCAGAAGGTATGCAGTTGTAGGAAGTGGGAAGTCTCTGGTATTCCCTACAAGCATGTTGTTGCCTGCATTCATGACATGGCAGACAATGGCATGGATGTAGGGTTGCCAGAAGACTGGGTTCATCAATCATACAAATTGCAAACTTGGAGGGATGTGTACTCCTTTAAAGTAAATCCAGTAAATGGTAGACAATACTGGGAAAAGTTTGATTGCCCAACCACACTGCTTCCACCTAAGATACATCCTCAGGTAGGTAGGCCACAGAAAAATAGGAGAAAGAGTGCTGGTGAGATTGTTATGGTGAAAGATGGGAAATTGTCTAGAAAATAAAAAACTGTCGCATGTGTTCTTTGTAAGAGAAAAGGGCACAATAAAATAAGCTGTAAAGAAAAAGGGCAAGCTGGAAGCCAAGCTGCAAGCCAATCTCAAAGCCAAGCTCCAAGCCAAGCTGGAAGTCAAGCTGGAAAGAAAAGGTCAAGAGTGAATGAAGTTGCTGCAAGCCAAGCTGGAAGTCACAGTGCAGCTGCAGGTCCAAAAAAAGCAAGAAACTATTGGTGTCAGCGTCAGACAAAATGATAATAGTAGTGGGTGGAGTAGCTGATGGTACTGGTGTCACTTCGGTCTCAACATCAGACAGAATGATGACGGGAATCTGGGGAGACATGGTACTGTAATATCCCAATAATAACAAGTGTAAGTCATTAATAATATAAATATGCATTAGTCATAATAACATTCGTAGGTGATAAAACTAATTCGTTATGCATAATCTGCCAAGCAAATCTCAATGCATGTGTTAATAAAGTGTTAATATTCATTTGTTATGCATAATCTGCCAAGCAAATCTCAATGCAAAAGTTCGTAAGTGTTGGCACGGAGGGCATAGGGTGGTAGAGTTTTTTAAAAAAAATGGTCATTTTAGAAACTGCGGTTATAGTCCAATGTTTTTTTTTTTAAAAATCAATTGGTTCTCTATAACCTAGGCTCTGATGCCAATCTATAACACCCCGAAAATCGTAATGAAGCAGCAGAAGACTTAAACGGGGTATTACCAATTTGATCACAGTCGTAAGCATAGATAATCGTTAAAAGTTGCATTTATATCATTCAAAGAAAACTCAATATTCAGAGATTACACATTAATTGCCAAAAGGATAGTTTTTTACAAAAGTGATGATGAGTTTGAAAAGAATGATATAGTTATTTGAAATAAAAAGGGGGTAGATTTCCAATGCCCATGCCAACTCCATGCTTGAGATTTCCTTAGTTACCTGAGATAAAACATGCTTAAAACGTCAACACAAAGGTTGAGTGAATCCATAGTGTTTAATTTGCAATAGATTGAACACAAGTCAGATAGTAGTAAAAACAATGATATTGTAGTGTAATATATATTGCCCTAAGCCTCATGACACGCAAACCTTAACATCGGGTGTAATAATAAATGATATAAATAGCCCACATCATAGCAATGATGTAGGTGATAATGCCCTCGTCGTAGGAGTTTGCCAAACTCTTGATAATTCGAATAAAGTGCATTTGGTTACCATTTCAGGCTAACTTCAAATGGGTCGTCAACTTCCAATAGATCTATTCACTGAATTCGCGTTCACTCGCAAGTGATTAATGGTTCATGATATGAGGGACTTTTTGGCAGGGTGGTAACTTAGGCAATATTAACTTAGCAATATCAATCAGGATAGCATACAAAAATATTTGTGTTCAGATTTATAGCATGTATCTCCCCACAGGATTTGAAAACATAGTAAAAGTGGGACTATGAACTCACCTTGGTGTAGAAGAAATATGAAATGCAATCGAGTCAAATAGTGGATAGTAGTTCCGACGCGTGACCTAGATTAGTATGGCATAATTTAGTTTGAAATTCTGATAAGTTTAGAAGTTGTCAAAAACATTTATGTTATTGTTGCTTGTGCTAACCATTGATTTTACGACGTAAATAATGTTGACGTCTAATGGTTTTTATTATTTATTTTAGTCGTTGTTGTCATAATTTTATCAATTAATGTATGTCATAGTAAGTCGTGTCGCAAATTTTTATTTGTAACGATTTACATAACTTTCGATTAGTCCGAATAATAGATACTAACACTTTTAAATGTCCTATTCTTCACATTGGGCTGTGGCCCATATCACACGGCAATAGGGGGAAAGAAGGTCCAAGGTGGGCTGTTGTTCATGGGTTTTTCAATAAGGTGATGGGCTCCAAATGGGCTCCCAAAATCTGCTGTGAAAGGTAGTTCATAGGGATTTGATGGGCTTAGCCTCTGTCCAACTTTTCAAATCTTATACATCCCCTTTTAGTGGGCTTCTATGTGGCTTGTGTTTTGGCCTGGAGATTCGCCTAGTATTTTCAATCGAAGGAAATAAATTTTCCTTGCACCAAGCTTAATTTGGTAGTCTCGAATGAGACATCGCTAGGGGTCTTGGAGTGCTATTATGTCGAGTCTAAGTCTCACTTGGTCCGTTGTTCGAACCTTACTATAACCCAAGTCACTTAAGGTGTTCTATGTGGTGGTTTTGAGCAAATCTTGTGGCTCATTTAGGGTCGACAAATGGTGGATCTAGTGATCTCAAATGACTAGACCTAAAGGTGCTTTTATTCATGCTTCATTCATGCCTAACGAAGGCTGTTTTGAGGTGTTGTTCGTGAGTCAAACTTCACCTCAACCATGGTACTTGGGTTCCCTAATATGGTTCGACATCCAATCATACCAACCTGGTTCCTACTTACCAATTTCTACTGCCCAATTCCTATAACATTCGACAGCCACAACATTAGTACAACTAATGGCCTAGCTAATACTGCTACTAAATTTCGACTGCACAATCATAAGGTTTCAATATCTCTTAACAATCTTACTACCATAATAACCACAACAATTATACTAAGCTTAATTTTCCTCCTAACAATGCAACTAACATCAAAATACAACCCATGACTCTTAAAAGTCAAAACTCCCATTCGACCCACTTTATTCATCAACACAGTTCTTCCTTCAAATTTTAATTCAAATGTTTCCTAACAACATTAATTTATCAATAATCACAACTATTTTACTAGCCTTAATTTACCATTATTTCGACCTAACTTAATTTCTGTAATTCGAAATAAAATAAAATAAAGCAACATCAAACTAAAGATTAGCAATTAACCTGAGTAATTTGTGGGTCTCGAATATACTTCAACCCTCCAATCCGAATTCAAAAACTCCAAAACCCACTTCCACAGCCTCCTGCTCGAACCACCTCTTAATTCTTTTGAGTGTTTTTGAAGATAAGTGTGATTCGATTCGTCCTCAGGAGGAGCGGATTTAAGGAGTTTCTTGGGGTTAGATTCCATATTGATTTCGGATTGTGGGAGAAACAACTAACCCTAATTGGAGTAAGGTCTCTATACTTATGGCTTCTCTTCCTATGTTACCTCGTGACTAAGAATGAGACAAGGGTTTCCTAGGTCAAAGATCATTAATGAGGGATATGTAGATGAGAGGGATGGATCGGTTTGGTTTGGGGAAGAGGGAGGGTGGCGACAAAGAATGAAGGTGAGGGAAGAGTGGGGTTGTAGTAAAAGAGATTTTGGGAAAATGGGGTGAGTGGGGGAGTGTGTAATTTTATTTAAATGTATGAGTGTGTATAAGTTTTTATATAAAAGTCTAGTGGTGTGTGTATTTTTATTTTAAGTAGGTATATAAGTATAAGTGGGATTTAAAAGTAAAGTAGTGAGTAAATTAAATTCCCAAGTCCGTTATACAGTGTCAAGTCTGGTTCCGTCCTAGACTGTCTCTAATCCGAGAGTTTATATTTTTAGAGTCGTCAGATATTGTTTGAAATATTCTCGAGTTCGTAAATATTTTTCTAATATGTCATGACTTATTGCTCGTTCCTGGTTTTGAATTATTAGACCTATGCCATACTATCACGGTGTCAGAACGCGTGCGGTTCCAGTAAAAATGGAACGTGAGTTTTGCCACATTGTTCGTTTGGCAATATCATTTGTTGTTTCTCAGTTTAAACAGAGCAAAACTTTAAATGCGAAGATGAATAAAATGGCTTGAATAAAACTTCATAATTGATTACTTCGAGTTTACAGGAAATTAGTGATTTGAAAATTTCGGGTTATTACAATACCTAACCCTAATTCTGAATTCCGTCCTAGAATTCTTAGTCCGTGGTAGTGGTTGGTGTTGTCTCGGCGAAGAGATGTGGATATTTGGCACGAATTCAGTCTTCACGTTCCCACGTGTACTCTGGTCCTCTATTAGAGTTCCATCGAACCTTGACGATGGGAATACGGCTTAGTTTTAATTGTTTCGCATCTCGGTCCATTATTTCTACTGGTTCCTCTATAAAATTGTGTTTCTCATCAAGCCGAAGTTCTTTGAATGGAATAATAAGGGTTTCATCTGATAAGCACTTTTTCAGGTTTGATACGTGAAAGGTATTGTGTACTCTGCTGAGCTCCTCAGGGAGTTCAAGTTTGTATGCTACTGGACCAACCCTTTCTAGGATTTTGAATGGTCCAACGTATCTAGGATTTAACTTTCCACGCTTCCCAAATCTGATCATTCCTTTCCAATGGGATACCTTCAACATGACTCTATCCCCAACTTGAAACTCCATGGGTTTTCGTCTCACATCGGCATAGCTCTTTTGTCGGTCACGGGCAGCTTGCAAGCGTTGCTTGATCTGTAAAATTTTCTCGGTTGTTTTGTGGATAAGCTCGGGTCCTGTGAGCTGAACATCTCCAACATCTGCCCAACAAACCGGTGATCGGCACTTCCGACCATAAAGTGCTTCAAAGGGTGCTGCCTTGATGCTAGCATGGTAACTGTTGTTGTAAGAAAACTCTGCTAATGGTAAGTGCTTATCCCAACCTTTCCCGAAATCGATCACACATGCTCGTAGCATGTCTTCCAAGGTTTGGATAGTCCTCTCACTCTGGCCATCAGTCTGCGGGTGATATGCGGTGCTCATATCTAATTGAGTATTCAAAGCTATCTGCAATGATCGCCAGAAGTTTGACGTAAAACGGCTATCTCGATCCGAGATGATGGAAACCGGCACTCCATGTCATGAGACTATTTCCTTCAAATATAGTCGCGCAAGGGTTATCCATACTGTCAGTTTCTTTGATTGCAAGGAAGTGCGCAGATTTAGTGAGACGATCAACAATGACCCAAATGGTGTCAAGTCCACCCGAGGTCTTAGGTAGCTTTGTGATGAAGTCCATTGTAATCCTTTCCCATTTCCATGTTGGAATTTCTGGTTGTGTCAACATTCCGGACGGCCGTTGGTGTTCTGCTTTTACTCTAGCACATGTCAAACATTTTCCGACATACACAGCGATGTCGGCCTTCATGTTTGGCCACCAATACAACTTCTTGAGATCCTGATACATCTTATCAGACCCCGGATGAATGGAATACTTTGACTTGTGGGATTCGTGCATGATAAGATCACGTATTCCTCCGTAAAGTGGAATCCATTTTCTGTCATTGAAACACAGCATCCCGTCTTGCTTTCTCACAAAACCGTTCTCGTTTTCCGACATTCCATAGATTTTCTCATTTGGTCTGTTTTCTTCCTTCAGGGCTTCGGCCTGAGCTTCTAAAATCTTTGCTGGAAGTGGTGACTTAATTGTCATTCCCAGAGATCTGACTCTAAGAGGTTTGATTCGCTCCTTTCGACTCAAGGCATCGGCCACAACATTTGCCTTTCCAGGATGGTAGCGAATCTCACAATCATAATCACTGAGTAACTCCAACCATCGGCGTTGTCTCATATTTAGCTCTTTCTGATCTAGAATATGTTGGAGACTTTTGTGATCTGTAAACACCGTACACTTGGTGCCATACAAATAGTGTCTCCACATCTTAAGAGCGAATACTACTGCTCCCAATTCAAGATCATGAGTGGTGTAGTTCTTCTCGTGGGTTTTGAGTTGTCGAGAGGCATATGCAATAACTTTGTGTCTTTGCATTAATACGGCGCCCAGTCCTTGAATGGATGCGTCGCAATAAACCACGAAGTCTTCGTTCCCTTCAGGTAATGCTAATATTGGAGCTTCACAGAGTTTCTGCTTCAAGAGTTGAAAGGACGACTCTTGTTTTTCTCCCCATTCGAACTTCTTCTTCTTTTGGGTTAACTCCGTCAAAGATTTAGCGATTTTTGAGAAGCCCTCGATAAATCTCCGATAGTACCCGTCAAGTCCTAAGAATTGCCGTATCTCTGTGGGGTTCGTAGGAGACGCCCACTCTTTCACTGCTACAATCTTTGCGGGATCCACGTGGATGCCTTTGCTATCAATCACATGCCCTAGGAACTGTACTTTCTCGATCCAGAAATCGCACTTGGAGAATTTAGCGTACAACTCCTCCTTCTTGAGCAGTTCTAGAATGGCCTTCAAGTGTTCAGCGTGCTCTTCTTTGGTATGTGAGTAGATGAGGATGTCATCAATAAACACGATCACAAACTTGTCCAAGTATGGCTTGCACACTCGGTTCATTAGGTCCATAAACACAGCTGGTGCGTTCGTCAGACCAAATGGCATCACTTGGAACTCATAGTGCCCGTATCGTGTACGAAAAGCTGTCTTCGGTATATCTCCCTCCTTAACTCTCAGTTGATGGTACCCTGACCTTAAATCAATCTTCAAGTATACACTCGACCCTTGCAGTTGATCAAACAATTCGTCGATTCTAGGTAGTGGGTATCGGTTCTTCACGGTGAGCTTGATTAACTCACGATAATCGATGCACATCCGAAAGGATCCATATTTCTTCTTAACAAACAGTACCGGAGCTCCCCATGGCGAAGAACTCGGGCGTGTGAATCCTTTATCTGACAATTCTTGTAATTGCTCAGACAGTTCTTTCATCTCGGATGGTGCCAACCTATAGGGTGCTCGCGCCACTGGTGCTGCTCCTGGCACTAGTTCGATCTGGAATTCTTCTTGTCGAGTTGGCGGGAAGCCAGGCAAGTCTTCGGGAAATACTTCGGGAAAATCCTTAACTATCGGTACATCTTCCAGTCGCTTCTCCTCCGTCTTCTTCTCAGTCACTTGAGCCAAAAACGCAAGACATCCTCGATCGATATACTTCATCGTTTTGAAGCATGATATGATGCTTAGTCGGGTCTTACTCCGTTCGCCACGGATAATTAAAGTTTCCCCTTCACATGGAATGTGAACAACTTTCTCGTCGCATATAATTCTAGCATGGTTCTTGGACAACCAATCCATGCCGATGACTACGTCGAGACTACCAAGTTGAATGGGCATGAGGTCTATGTCAAATGGTTGATTTAGTAAAAGCAAGGTGCAACCTTGGATCATGGTGTTAGTTTCTACTAGTTTGTCGTTGGCTAGTTCGATTTCGTAGGTGGTGTTCAATTTAGTCGGGGTGATGTCAAGTAGGGATGCAAATGAAGTAGACACAAAACTTTTGTCGGCTCCAGAATCAAATAAAACTTTAGCAAGATGATTATTAAGGGGAAACGTACCCGTCACAACATCGGGATCTTGTCCGACATTTCCATCTCCCAGCACATATGCTCTCCCTCGAGCATTGTTGGTGGGGTTGGCAACCTGATTTGGACACTGGTACTTGTAGTGTCCCTTCTTACCACATCCATGGCATACTACGGCCACTGGTTGTAAATTGGCTCCTGTGGCCTTGCAGTCTTGGGTCTTGTGACCGGTTTTCTGGCACTTTCCACATCTGGCAAAATAGGGTCCATGGTGGTGCATCTTACAGCGGTTGCACATGGGGGAGGGTCCAGCATAACCTCCATTTCCAGTAGGTGTAGCAATGTAAGCCCTGGCAGTTTCCTGCCGGCGGTTCTGCTGGTTATGATGGTGGTTTCGGTTTTGCTGGTAGCCTTGATTGTTGTTGCGGTTGTGACTGTGGTGGTTGTTGTTGTGGTGAGAGTTGTTGTTGCTGTGGTTGCTTCTATGATCATCAAATTTTCTTTTGCGATCGTTACCTCCCTGAGCCTGATTACGCTTGATTTCCCTTTCCAGTAATTTCTGAGCAGTCTCCATGGCTTCTTCCAAAGTCTGTGGTTTGGATACAGTAACGATCCCTTCTATGCTTTTGGGCAATCCCTCAACATACCTCTCCAATGTTTTCTCGAAATCCGGCACCTTAGTTGGGCATAGTAGAGAGAGTTCTTGGAACCTTCTGTCATAGGTCCGGATGTCATACCCTTTTACTACCAAGCTATCAAACTCATCTTCTAGCTTTTGGATTTCAGTGCGCGGGCAATACTTCTTCAACATTTTCTGCTTAAACTCGGCCCAAGGGAGCTGATAAGCTCTTTCAGTACCCATTTTCTGAGCAGTGGCGTTCCACCATGATAGAGCGTCATCTGATAGCGTACCAGTAGCAAAGGTGACCTTGTTGCTTTCTGCGCAACCACTCCTTGTGAAAACAGTTTCTGAGCGCTCAAACCATCGAGCTAACTCCGTCACTCCTTCGGTACCTTTGAATGTTGGTGGTTTACAGCTCATGAACTCTTTGTAGGTGCATTTGCGAGTCACGGCTGGCTCGCTCTTGGCAGTGGGCCTTGTTGCACTGCCAGTGGGAGTCGTGGCTGCAGCTTGAGCCACTAATGCAGCGGTTACGCTCTCAGTGATCAACCGGCGGATCTCTTCTGGGGTCATGATCGTTCCGGCGACTGCATATGTTGTTCTGCTGCGGGTAGCCATGTTCTAACAATGACATAAGAACACATATTTAGAATTTACTTTTGTGATTGAGTTGGTGTTGGAATATGGTCAATTAACAAGGTAATTGTATATACTTCATAACAAAACTATCATAATGTAACACATCGATGCTGAGGAAAAGAATTTATGATAAATATGTCACCATCATGTAAACACATGAAGTGATCGTCCCTGCACTACATCAATGAATATCACAATTAAATCATAAATACAACATATTCGAGAACCATCCACAACACATACAAATAGAATGAAACAACAAGATAATCATAAATTTTACATCAAGTTCCGGAAATCATAACATACAATATTTGTTTTCATAATCTTGATTCATTTGCTTACAAAACAATCAAATACAAGTTTCTTTATTACATCACAAACGGTACGCTAGATGTCTAGCCACAACTGATACAGTAAAATCTAAGAACTACCCGATGCCCCATCCAAGCGGCGCTATAGTGCTCGAACTGTCTCTGTCAACTCCTCAATCCTAGCATCTCTCTGTCTCTCCCCAGCCTCCAATCTCCGAATGCTCCTCCTGGTCATGTGGAGCTCCTCATCCTGAGTCTCAATAATGTCCTGCAGAATCCTGGATATGTCTCCCTGATCCTGGGACTCCTGTCTCATGCTCTCCTGCCTCTCTCCCATGCCTGTGATGTAGTCCCTCTGGTCCTGGACCTCCTGCTCCATCGCCTCTACCCTATCCCTAAGATCAGCAATAATCTCCTGTGCCTCCTGGAGGCTAGTACCCATCATATCGAAAACCTCATCCATGGCTACTCTCCCTACTACGAGGTTCTCCACCTCCTCCTCAATACACTCGATGCGCTCGAGTGAAACATCCCCGATGAAACTGAGTAGAGCATCAAGGCGGTCCTCATGCCTAGAGAGTCTAGCTGCTAACAGTGGGATAGTGTGATGAATGGGCTCTCCCGTGACCGGAAGAACTCTAGCAGCAGCGGTAGATGAACTCTCTCCCAATTCCGCAGCTCTCGGGGCACCCTCCTGTGCTCTCCATCTACGGATCACAGCCAACAGAAATGACCAGCGGCGTGCATCAACCCTCCTGTGGGGTTGAGCAGCGGCCTCAGCAACAGCCTCGACATACGGATCTGATGATGAAGGGCCAAAGAAACGTGCCCTCTTGCGGGGAGGCAAGGGGTCACTAGGCTCGGTCGGATGGGTGGGTGACGTGACTGGAGATGTCACCGGGACAGTAGTGGTCTGGTGATAAAAGACTGTAGGTGCTGGGGTGAATGGGTATGATCTAGTAACTGAGTCAAAAGTAGAGTCAACTCTGACTGGTGGTGGTGATGGAATCATATAAGGGTGTGGCTGAGGTGGTGGTGATGGTGGTAGTGATGATGGTGGTAAAGGTGATGCTGATACAGGTGAGGATACTGGTGCTGGTGATGGTGGTATGACAGCTGGTGGTGGTACCAATGGGGCTGAAGGTGCACGTACCCGTTTCCGGGAAGTGTACTTCCTAGGTGGGCCTCCCTGGCAAGGCACATAAAGTTGCCCAAATGGTGCGGGCTCATAAGGCTGTAGAAATCTGACTGCCCTACGCCGGCGAACCGGTGCAGGTGGGGGTGGTATGGGTGAAGCTAAGTTGGAAGAGTCGGAGTCAGACGACTCGTCATCCGCCTCTGTCCCAGAGGAATGGTGAGGGGTCAAAGCTCGGGGTGGGGGTGGTGAAGGACAATCATCAGCGGCTAGGAACTGCTGTGACTCATAGTACTGGTCAAGAGTCAAAGGACCAAAAGCGAGAGAATATGAAAGGGGGATAGTGGGTGAGATAACCGGTGTCGAGGCGACTTCACCCTCCTCAAAGGGCTCTGTCTCTCCAGATGCGTTCCCAGATGGAACAACAGATGGGATAACTGGTGAAGCGGGTAAGGTGGTATTGGTGTCAGCGTCAGACAAAATGATAACAGTAGTGGGTGGAGTAGCTGATGGTACTGGTGTCACTTCGGTCTCAACATCAGACAGAATGATGACGGGAATCTGGGGAGACATGGTACTGTAATATCCCAATAATAACAAGTGTAAGTCATTAATAATATAAATATGCATTAGTCATAATAACATTCGTAGGTGATAAAACTAATTCGTTATGCATAATCTGCCAAGCAAATCTCAATGCATGTGATAATAAAGTGTTAATATTCATTTGTTATGCATAATCTGCCAAGCAAATCTCAATGCAAAAGTTCGTAAGTGTTAGCACGGAGGGCATAGGGTGGTAGAGTTTTAAAAAAAAATGGTCCTTTTAGAAATTGCGGTTATAGTCCAATGTTTTTTTTTTAAAAAATCAATTGGTTCTCTATAACCTAGGCTCTGATGCCAATCTGTAACACCCCGAAAATCGTAATGAAGCAGCAGAAGACTTAAATGGGGTATTACCAATTTGATCACAGTCGTAAGCATAGATAATCGTTAAAAGTTGCATTTATATCATTCAAAGAAAACTCAATATTCAGAGATTACACATTAATTGCCAAAAGGATAGTTTTTCACAAAAGTGATGATGAGTTTGAAAAGAATGATATAGTTATTTGAAATAAAAAGGGGGTAGATTTCCAATGCCCATGCCAACTCCATGCTTGAGATTTCCTTAGTTACCTGAGATAAAACATGCTTAAAACGTCAACACAAAGGTTGAGTGAATCCATAGTGTTTAATTTGTAATAGATTGAACACAAGTCAGATAGTAGTAAAAACAATGATATTGTAGTGTAATATATATTGCCCTAAGCCTCATGACACGCAAACCTTAACATCGGGTGTAATAATAAATGATATAAATAGCCCACATCATAGCAATGATGTAAGTGATAATGCCCTCGTCGTAGGAGTTTGCCAAACTCTTGATAATTCGAATAAAGTGCATTTGGTTACCATTTCAGGCTAACTTCAAATGGGTCGTCAACTTCCAATAGATCTATTCACTGAATTCGCGTTCACTCGCAAGTGATTAATGGTTCATGATATGAGGGACTTTTTGGCAGGGTGGTAACTTAGGCAATATTAACTTAGCAATATCAATCAGGATAGCATACAAAAATATTTGTGTTCAGATTTATAGCATGTATCTCCCCACGGGATTTGAAAACATAGTAAAAGTGGGACTATGAACTCACCTTGGTGTAGAAGAAATTTGAAATGCAATCGAGTCAAATAGTGGATAGTAGTTCCGACGCGTGACCTAGATTAGTATGGCATAATTTAGTTTGAAATTCTGATAAGTTTAGAAGTTGTCAAAAACATTTATGTTATTGTTGCTTGTGCTAACCATTGATTTTACGGCGTAAATAATGTTGACGTCTAATGGTTTTTATTATTCCGTTTAGTCGTTGTTGTCATAATTTTATCAATTAATGTATGTCATAGTAAGTCGTGTCGCAAATTTTTATTTGTAACGATTTACATATCTTTCGATTAGTCCGAATAATAGATACTAACACTTTTAAATGTCCTATTTTTCCCATTGGGCTGTGGCCCATATCACACGGCAGTAGGGGGAAAGAGGGTCCAAGGTGGGCTGTTGTTCATGGGTTTTTCAATAAGGTGATGGGCTCCAAATGGGCTCCCAAAATCTGCTGTGAAAGGCAGTTCATAGGGATTTGATGGGCTTAGCCTAAGTCCAACTTTTCAAATCTTATACATCCCCTTTTAGTGGGCTTCTATGTGGCTTGTGTTTTGGCCTGGAGATTCGCCTGGTATTTTCATTCGAAGGAAATAAATTTTCCTTGCACCAAGCTTAATTTGGTAGTCTCGAATGAGACATCGCTAGGGGTCTTGGAGTGCTATTATGTCGAGTCTAAGTCTCACTTGGTCCGTTGTTCGAACCTTACTATAACCCAAGTCACTTAAGGTGTTCTATGTGGTGGTTTTGAGCAAATCTTGTGGCTCATTTAGGGTCGACAAATGGTGGATCTAGTGATCTCAAATGACTAGACCTAAAGGTGCTTTTATTCATGCTTCATTCATGCCTAACGAAGGCTGTTTTGGGGTGTTGTTCGTGAGTCAAACTTCACCTCAACCATGGTACTTGGGTTCCCTAATATGGTTCGACATCCAATCATACCAACCTGATTCCTACTTACCAATTTCTACTGCCCAATTCCTATAACATTCGACAGCCACAACGTTAGTACAACTAATGGCCTAGCTGCTACTGCTACTAAATTTCGACTGCACAATCATAAGGTTTCAATATCTCTTAACAATCTTACTACCATAATAACCACAACAATTATACTAAGCTTAATTTTCCTCCTAACAATGCAACTAACATCAAAATACAACCCATGACTCTTAAAAGTCAAAACTCCCATTCGACCCACTTTATTCATCATCACAGTTCTTCCTTCAAATTTTAATTCAAATGTTTCCTAACAACATTAATTTATCAATAATCGCAACTATTTTACTAGCCTTAATTTACCATTATTTCGACCTAACTTAATTTCTGTAATTCGAAATAAAATAAAATAAAGCAACATCAAACTAAAGATTAGCAATTAACCTGAGTAATTTGTGGGTCTCGAATATACTTCAACCCTCCAATCCGAATTCGAAAACTCCAAAACCCACTTCCACAGCCTCCTGTTCGAACCACCTCTTAATTCTTTTGAGTGTTTTTGAAGATAAGTGTGATTCAATTCGTCCTCAGGAGGAGCGGATTTAAGGAGTTTCTTGGGGTTAGATTCCATATTGATTTCGGATTGTGGGAGAAACAACTAACCCTAATTGGAGTAAGGTCTCTATACTTATGGCTTCTCTTCCTATGTTACCTCGTGACTAAGAATGAGACAAGGGTTTCCTAGGTCAAAGATCATTAATGAGGGATATGTAGATGAGAGGGATGGATCGGTTTGGTTTGGGGAAGAGGGAGGGTGGCGACAAAGAATGAAGGTGAGGGAAGAGTGGGGTTGTAGTAAAAGAGATTTTGGGAAAATGGGGTGAGTGGGGGAGTGTGTAATTTTATTTAAGTGTATGAGTGTGTATAAGTTTTTATATAAAAGTCTAGTGGTGTGTGTATTTTTATTTTAAGTAGGTATATAAGTATAAGTGGGATTTAAAAGTAAAGTAGTGAGTAAATTAAATTCCCGAGTCCGTTATACAGTGTCAAGTCTGGTTCCGTCCTAGACTGTCTCTAATCCGAGAGTTTATATTTTTAGAGTCGTCAGATATTATTTGAAATATTCTCGAGTTCATAAATATTTTTCTAATATGTCATGACTTATTGCTCGTTCCTGGTTTTGAATTATTAGACATATGACATACTATCACGGTGTCGGAACGCGTGCGGTTCTAGTAAAAATGGAACGTGAGTTTTGCCACATTGTTCGTTTGGCAATATCATTTGTTGTTTCTCAGTTTAAACGGAGCAAAACTTTAAATGCGAAGATGAATAAAATGGCTTGAATAAAACTTCATAATTGATTACTTCGAGTTTACAGGAAATTAATGATTTGAAAATTTCGGGTTATTACAAAAACAGGTCACCATTGCCAAGAAACTTCCTTGTGTTTGATATGTTTACAAAATTAGGGTTTGATGTGTTTTTTAATTTGGGGAAGAAGAAATCACTATTTCCGACTATTAAATAGATGGAAAATGATAGTCAAAAGGGATCACAAGAGGAAAAGACAAAATTGCCCTTAAAGTTGTATCAACTAACGGGAAAGGACTAACCATCGTTAGTGTCAGGGACTAAAATGATCCGATAGTTTGCCCATAGGGAGGCTGCCTGCAATTATGGAAGACCAGGGACGATACATGCAATTTTTTCAAAACACAAGGACGATTTCTGCAATTTACTCTTTGAAATATTTTAAACCTTTAACGTATAGAAGTCTTTACTTTTGAAATCTGAAAAACTTTAAACTTGAAACATTTTTGAATTTTCAAACAGTTAAATTAATAAAATTACAATCATATGTACACTTTAAATTTTAAATTGTTTCAATGTAATATGAAGACGAAATATATAATCACTGTTGTAAAATAATCATTCCTCGATAAAAAAAATTGCACAATTGAAGAATAGTGTTAAGAATACTATTTACTACCGTTTTCATATATCAATTGTCTACATATTTTGCACATAAAGATGTTGCAACTAATGATGCAAATTAATAGTTGCATATTATTGTTTATGCAAAATTACATTTCATTTTCTAGTGATGTCTATCTTTTTATGTTTCAAAGATGCTATTTGTGTTACTCGCTTTAATTCGGACCTATTGTTTATTTGGATATAAAATAATTTACATTGTTATTGATTATAGTTATTTTAATTAAAAGTTGTCATTCATTCGTAAAGTTACTCTTAAAAAAAACATATAAATAAAAAATACTTGATTGCCACAAAATTAATCATCGGATACCCGTCACCAAATTACACGAATACCATTCTAGTAAACCTTAAAAGAAACACCAAGCTATAAAAAAAAGTGATAAAACTTGTTGAGTAAAAAGAGGTAACAAGTAACAAGTAGTTGAAAGTCTTTTTTATCGTATCTCAAGTCTTGTGTTCGGTCGCATATCTTTCTTGCTTTGCTTTCTCTCTCCTACCACACAAACACAAGTCTTTTGTATTTGTGTCGTGTTTTTTTCTTTAAACAAAAAAAATGTTTGAATTTGGGGACGAAATAATAATCGACAGCTACAGGATTCCATGGCTTATTTGGATCCAGCTTTTAGCTATGTTTCTTCTTGTTATCATCATTTATTATTTCACTACTGAATCTGATGATCATAATCAGCTCTCCGTTGTCTCTGTCACTGCTTCTCCGTCGGTCGGTGGGGTGTCTATTATTAGTTCTGGTGGTGATGCGAAGGTATAGTTTGTTTTTATAGCTTAGTTGATGATATAGAATCAATAGATGTTGATATGATGGATGTTGATATATTGGTTTGTGTTATATAAGTATTGATTTGAATGTTTAATATCATACATTCATAAACGGATGAGGTTTTCCTTGTTTAGATTACGGGCGAGTCTTTAACTCAGATATACTTCGCCTAGACCTCTTGTGATGAAGTTAGGGGCCTTACCACTAGGACATATATGGTAGTGGTTAATATGATACATTGATAGATATATATATATATACTATATTGATTTGGGTTTTTGAAGATGAGATACATGTAACATATTTGGGTTTTTTGGTTAAGTTTAATTTGTCATCTTAGTCATTATACGTTTTTGGTGTCGTGGTTTTGTTTTCGTGGAAGGAAAATAAAAAACAAAAAAAATGTTGATTTTTGTGTAAAAGAGAGAAAGTTATGTATTAAGTTGTTGGATTTGTATATAATGTTAATCTTAATACATAAATGTTCAGATTAAGGGCTATGAAATGACCAAGATAGGATACAAAACCATCTTTGAATGACTCACATAGTGAGATGTACAAAGAAAATTCAGTGACTAAAACGGACAGATAAGAAAGTATGTTGGTTATGTTTTGATGCTTTTGTAGTTAATGTTGTCGAGGATTACTTTTCGTTGTTTGCTATTAACTTATAATATATTTTGCGAAAATATCTGAAGAAAAAAAACTAAAGAAGTTTTGTGAATCATAACTTGAAACTTAACCTCTGGAAAGTAGATCCCTGCCCTCATTTTAGCTGTATGGATCGATTAAGATTGCGGTTGTCCTTATCAAGGAATATTAGGGTGTAATATTCATCTTTCTTGTATACAAAGAGAAGCATTTTGTACTTTAGTTGGTAAGAAAGAGAAGGGCCAAAAGTTATTGTTAAGTTACTAATCTTTTTCTTTAAGCAAATACTAATTGGTTTGAAATTTTATTATATTACCATACATGGATTAGAATAACAAACTAGCCTAGACCGGGTTACTGCCTAACACAACGCTTCTACCCACACGGCAGGATTCACGTCATTTTGATTAAAAGTAACACCATTTAAGTTTTAGTGACTAAAAAGTATTATATATACAACTTTGTGAATAGGCCAACACACTATATATCTGAATACATATTTGTGCTGTGTAGCTAGGTGTCTATGACATTTGGCTGAGAGTTGGAAACATAGTCGTATCGCTAGCCGTGGTAGTTTGACTTTTTAGCGAGATACACCTTTGTTTGAAATAAATCAACTTCGAATTCAGATGTTTATCTTTTCAAAGAAGCAACAGATGGAATGATTCGTAACTATGATACGGACCAAATATCGTATACTTGGGTTAGGCGTGACTTTTTTATTCATATCGAATTCCTTTTAGGGACTCAAATGTGGAATATTTTTGGTTTGGACCAAATTTTATGTATGTCTAAGGTTTTCTGGATATAGGAAACATGATGCCAACACTAGTGTAGGTTTAGCTGTTTAAAGTCGAAAACCATTAGGATACCATTTGTTGGTTTTAATTATCTCCCATTTGTCCTTTTTTGCTTTTAGCATTATCCATCATATATGATGCCAAAATAGCTTTCTAAATTATAAAGGAGACCTTCCAACTCATATATTATATTGCTGTATGCTGCTCTTTGTTTTTAGGGATTATAGTGAAGCATGCGCAATTGTCTAATCTGGCAATAATACTATCTAATTGTTGTGTTGTTCTCAACAAAATATAAGTTAAAGAAATGATATATATTGGATTCGTAAAATAGTTGTGTGCTTAGACGTTGACTTCTCAACTTTTTTCCTTGGTTCTTCTGTATGCTCTAATATAAAAATCAATACAAGTTTTTGCACTAGGAGGACAGTTTGTGCCGTATCTTTAAAGATCTTGAAATGAAACTTGAAGTTTGTTATTTCCTATTGCCAATGCTATTTGCCTCCTAATCATGTGATTTTATCATGAACATATTAGTTGACTCTAGTTTCCAAGTCTTGAAGCTTACACACAAGCATTTCACATGTTGATTCGCAGTTCACACCTAGGAAATCGGATATTAATTCCTTATATATCGGCACTCTTATCTCTACTATCGTCTTTTTCAAGACTCACTTTTATTAATCAGTCGTGTGAACTTGGGACCATAACAGTTGTCGAGGCAGTTGTAGGGACATGATTTTACTCTAATGATATTCTAAATAGGGGCACTCATATGCCTATACACTGTCATCTTATCTGTATAATAGTATTAGTTAGCACTATCTAGACATCAGTTATGCTTCATACCATGATACAGTAACATGTTTGGCAGCTTACATGGCTCTTCGAACCAGGATACAGTTTGTTTAATATAGGTGGCAAGATGGTGGGTCTGGGTAATGAGTTGACTCGCCAACTCTTTTTGTCGATCTTTTCAAAAAAGTTTATTAGTAATCGTGTTAATTACAGGAACATAGTCATATAATAATAGTCGAAACTTATTAATAAAACTATTAAGGAGACTTGTATGCAATATAAATGGACCTTGGGTGACTTTTAACGCATTGAACCAACTGGACTCTTTCTTATTTGAGCTCAATGTGTTTATTTTACCCGTTTGAAGTATAACAAACCGGGGTCGGTCCAATCATAAGTAAATAGGTCGAAGTTGACATAAAAGTAATGCATGTAACTGTTGACTCTATTTCTGGTCAAACTACTGTTTTTTGCTTAAAACAGTGCTCTATAGAAGTAGGCGCTAAAATAAATTATGATATTGTGCAGGTCAGAGAAAATGAAATAACAGAGACGGGGACGAGCACAGGTGAAGTAGTGCAAAGAGCGAGAAAATCAAATGCTCAACAAAGTGAGGGATCATCCACAATGGATGATGGAAATATGATATTTGAACATTCTCACCACCCATGTAATTTCATTGGGCTTGCAAAACAAGCGTTTCTCAAGTGTTTAGGAATAGATTCCACACCCGAGAGCTCTACTAGAAAACAACATGAAAAAACTGATTAATCTGCTCATGAAATGTATATTGTTTTCATCTGTTATGCCTTTTAGATCGGCTAGTTTTGGGTATTGATTTAGAAATGATTATGTTTCATTGGTCTTGAATGGATAAATCGAGGGTCTAAGAAATTGGTCTAGAAGTGGAAATATGTAATCAAAGGTTTGTATGATGCCCGGACAAGGACATAGAAGGTTGATTGGTAAATACTGATTACCCTGTGTATCAGTTTTTGGTTCCAATAAGAAAACGTTGAAATTTTTGGTTAACCTACCGAAACTTCAAGTTTGGTAGACCTTTTGTATCTCTCCTCAAGTGATTGAAATACTCTTATCAGATATGTATACAGGTCCTGGTTTTTGTTTTACACGTGCATTCTTGTCATTTCGTTACATACTTCAAGTGTCCTTATATGCAACTTAATGGATCAAACCTGTAAAGCTGATTATATGACGGTTAACTTGTGTTTTCTGAATATATATGGCCATCGTTTGCTTGTATGTCTTTAAATAGGTTTTCGTTATTTTCTTAGTCTTCATATTACCGAGTACAAATTGATGTTTGCAACACAACTTTATCATTCAACTGACCAACCCAAAAGATACAGAATGGAAGTATGTATACAACTTTTTTTTTTGAACATGTAAATACCACCCTACATCAAACCTTCAGGTGAGAATGATTATTAATAATCAAAATTCATACAATTTCCCACGATTTGAATCTCAAAATTTTGCATATTTACATTTTCTGCAAAAAGAAATAAATACCAAGAATCTTAAGAGGCTAGGCACGTCAGGAACCCAACTGCAAACTCTATTTTGTAAAACAAAGGCCTTCTATTCCATATCCGGCCAAACTTAAACTATAAATATTTGTACCTCGGCAGCAGGAACTGTAGCAACTGACCGTTTATTTGCTAAATGAACATACCAAAAAAGATGAGCCGAAGTTGAATAAAGGGAGAGGATCAACCTTTCATTCATATTGCAAATTTACAATCTGCGGCCCCCCTACAAAAATCATGAGCATCCTAAGTACCCCAGCCGACACTTTTCATGTTTTATCAAAATAACGCTTATGCCTTCATTCTATGAATTTTTCACTTTCTATAAATAACTACTCTTAAGTTTGTCCAATTCTTTTTTCTTTTTTTTCATATAATCTAAGTTATACAAGCTAAATATAATTTGGTATCTCCTTACCAATGAAAGAAGTGAAATTCACTTATATTTCACAAGTTTTTGCATCATTCTGGATGACCTCAAGTACCGTTGCGTTGCAAAAGAAGCATCTTTCACAATTGATGAGATGTCGGTTTATGCAGCCAAAACAGGAAACATGTGTGCATGGTAAGAACTTGGCATCTGCTTCACAAGTATAGCAGATGCAGCACATGTTGTCATCATTTTCTGTTTCTTCGTTGTAGCTCACCCTCTTGACTGTTCTGGAGATAAGATGGCTAGAAAAATTCTCTAGTTGCCTGAGTTTTGTGAGATGAACATCGCCCTTGAAGCTCCCAGCCTGATAAAGGAAAGAATGTGAGAATGTAGTAAAGCACACACGTCAGTTGTTTTTTACTTTCGGGGTTCAGGAGAATCTACAATAAATGAAAAACATATGCAAGAGAATCGCTAAAGTGTATTTTGTTAATTATGGGGTTAAGCCTGTCAAACGCTGCCTGAAGTGCATTTAAATGCTTATGATGTCCTGCATTATTTTATTTTAGAACACATAATTTTGTTATTGCAATTATATTAGTCATAACAATAATAATTTACTCTACATATTTGCCATATGATGGGAAAATAACATGCAAAATACTAGAGGTGGAAAATTTGTAATGGGAATTAGAGAGTTGGCTGATAAATCAGGAAACCGGTAGAGTGTAATCTCTACCAGAGTGACAAAACAGGGGTATCGGGCGGGTTGCCAGTGGAAATGGGTTCAAGCAAAAACTTTTTGGTGTTGGGCTGAACAGCCAAAACATGTCATCTTTTGTATTTAGGATAAATGAGCCTGGACAAAACTCTAAACTTAGTAAAAAAAGTAAAGTAACTCCCAATACCGTCTTTCCACGGGTTATGGGTCCCAATACCGTCGAAGACGGTGTATGGGGGAGGTTGAGACGTAGACAGCCTTACCCCTACCTAAGGTAGAGAGGCTGCTTCCGGTTCTACCAAAGATAGAAAAGGACCCCCGGCCTTTTGTAGGGAGTGAGGATCGAACCCTTGACCTCTCGGTTGAGAGGAAAGGGGTTTTCCAACTGATCCAAGGATACATGAGCCTGGACAAAACTCTATACTTAGTACTAAATAATAAGGTAATATAGAACACTGCACGCATTTGAATACATGTTAAGTAGCTTTTGACCTGTTTGGACCTTACACATTCCGCATTTAAAGGAAGCTAAATTTATCACCGCCGTATAGCAAATAGAAAATATTCATGCAAATATCTGTGGCTGATCCAACCCTACTAATGAATGGGGTGATTCAGATTATGTTTAATGTGTAACAGCCATAACAGAATAATTATTTATAAATAGGACATGAATAATGTGTTATCGACACGGCATTACCCCTTTTGACTAGTAAAAAATTTGCCCAATTTGAGCCATTACTCAACCTCCCAAACTCGCCCATATTGCCACCTATAGTTAGACGTAGCAGATTGTGTGGGCTACTTACCCAATTGAACTCTAATAGGTACTGGAATCCAGCAGTAAGGGTATCAGCACAGTCCATGCTTGCAAAAATGCCCACAATATCGTTCTGCTCTCTGGAGTCTCTCACAAGGCTAGCATCCACCAAATTTAAGATGATACCAACAAGCGGCGCTAAAATCATGCCTCTGTTGACTTTCTCTGGAGTCTGACCAGATCTTTTGAGTGTCCTATATAGCCACAAGGGAAGTAAACATTTGAACATATGCTATTTATCAACGCAGTTTGCAAAAGTAAATGTAAATGCAAAGTTGTGTCACAAGAGCTATAACACTTTTTAGGTTGCATGTCTTGCCTATCTAGGTATCAACTTCTCACAGAATAGTTTTTTCAATAATAAACACTGATACATAGTTCAATTGTGGAATTTACTAACGACTTATAGGTCATTTTTGTTGTTGGCTCAAAAGTCGTAAACCAACATGGAAGTTGGCAACATAAATGCAGAAGTTAATCTTGATGAACCACATGACAACAAGAGGTTACCTATTTGCTAGAGGGGCAAATCTGGCCCACACTTTTAAGCAGATATTAAGTTTCTTGAGTTTAACCGGGTCATGTTTAGCCTCTCATGGATCTAAATGGGTGAAAATATCATATTGAAAAGCATACAGATCAATCAGTTCATAGACGGGTCCAATGAATTTTCTAGTGACCCTCTTAAATCCTAATAGAATTTGGTCCACTGCATATTTGTAGAGTAATTAGGTGTCGGGCAATGAAATAAACTACGACCTACGATAGGTTTCCTTTTTATCCAAATAGAACTTGGAAGTAAAAGAACTCCATATGTTAGAAGACATTTATGAGTCAATAAGTGGAAGGAGCTTACAAGTCAAAGAACTCGGGGTCAGCAACTGAAGTCAAATGGTTGAGAACAAAGACAATCAGCTCTACTAATCTGCGCAAGTTCGTATCCACCCCTGACAGAAAAGCCTCAGGAATCTCATACGTACAAAACTCTAGTACCCTAGCTAGATTGGCTGAGAGATCAAATATAACACTGCATTTCCTCTGCTGAAACTCAATCATCTGCAAAAAAGAGAATATATATTCATAAAATTGTGAATCAGAGAGAAAAAGGTAACCAGATAAAACACGCTTGTTTAATGAAAGCTCACCTGGCATTTTTCTTGCATTTCTCGAATAGAAACTGAGAATTCTGTCATTGCCCAGCTGAGGGTATTGAAAAGTCGATTGAGAAATGCTGAAAACAATTCTTCATCCTTGATACAAGCCTCTCTTAGTAATTTCTGCAAATCAACAAATGTACATGCTAGGAGTCAACAAAATTTGTTCTTCTACAAAATAAGCACCTTTGATTTGTAAATTTTGAATAAATCAAATGGCCTTAGTTCAATCTTAGTTCGTTAGAAAAAGTCACCTGAAAGACACTAGAAGTCGATGAAGACTCTCCATGCTTTGAAAGTCCAAACCCGCAACCCTTACATAACCGTATAAGTATATTTGTTACAGGAATCCACGATCGGTTATCAAATGCTGATAATAGTGCTGTTGGCAAGCTATGAATTGCTGTTTGGTTGCTCTCAAAAGCAGTGAGATACTCCTTGTACTGAACCAATA
Organism: Artemisia tridentata subsp. tridentata; assembly: GCA_021014915.2. NCBI lineage: Eukaryota > Viridiplantae > Streptophyta > Magnoliopsida > Asterales > Asteraceae > Artemisia > Artemisia tridentata. The sequence continues at coordinate 183,971,313 of CP139503.1, forward strand.
CAGATATTGATTGCAGAAGTAAATCTCTTAGTTCTGCACTTGATATCCTCGGGTCACTGAAGTGGGTAACAACAAAAGTAACCTGAAGAAAGGGATAACAAAAACTTTAGTTAATGTAGAACTTAAAATCTTTTAGTTAAACAAAAGTAATGAAGATTTTAAGGAATGATCAATCCTATTGAAACAGAACTTATGTATAAATAATTGGTACATAGGTGATTTTTTGTGCATTAATAAAGATCAGTCATTTTTACAACATCCTCAGAAACACAACCTACACATCATAATTAATTTATAATTTCAGTTTTATATCTTTATCAAGTGTAACCAACATTAGAAATGTACTTTACCAGCTTGGTTTTAGAATGGAGGTGATTCGTACACAACCCATAGTGACGCATACACCATCAATGGGCAACATAAATAACTGGTACAACATTATCAAGCATATGAGGTAGTGTATCCATTAAATTAGGTGGTGTACAAATCACGTACTAACAGCGAAAAGCACTGGACATAGTATTCACACTTCAGAAGGAATTAGCTTAAGAATAGTTGCAGAAAAATACTGTACATATATAATTCTTCTAAAAAATGCTTTAGAGACATATGGAAGAAGAAAACATACGAAAGAAGCAAGTCCTTGCTTTATAAACATTCCTGAAGGGACAAATGGAGGATCGCTCTTTCGCAGCACATGGAAACAATCAACCTACATGCCACATGAAAAGGTTGATTACTGCATTAGAGTTTCAATTATATCTGGGTGTACGAAATACTCTGAAAGTCATACACATATGAAATGATAGGACTAGAACTCAACCTACGCAGTGGTAAACTAAATTGCATCATCCATGTCAAAGGGGAGAACAAAAAAGATATTGGACCGAGGAAACACAATTATATACAACAAAGAAAGTGCAATATTAAGAGGTTTTAGTAGCATACCAGAGTTTCTACATAAAATTCAGGAACATAGCTAAAAACCAGATCCATCTTGCTAAGAACCAGAAGCAATTGAACAGTCCAGATACATGCTGCATACATTCCCCTTTGTTTCCATCTAGCAAAAAGAGAGATACGGTACCTAAAATACAACAGTGCCATTGAGGAACAGGAGTTGCAATCATTATAAGTAATAAAACAATTCAGTTATTTATTCAATTCTTTTTGTCAGAAATATATATTTACATTTTCCGCTAATATTTTAAAAGTGTTGGCCAATGAACCCATATCTTCTATGATACATATACATTTAAGCTCAAACATGGATTATATGACTGCGGAGTGTGTGTAAAAGAAACTCTACAATCAACTTACCAAGCACAATGGCGAACACAATCTATAACCTCTTCACGGTAGAGACTTCTGGCCTCCTTCAAGCGCCTCAGTTGTTCGCCACTCCCTCGTTCTCTTATTTTTCGATCAGTTTCTTCCAGCTGTGATATTGAATGTGACTGACGAGACATGTAAGCCGATGCCTGCAGCAAAAACGATTCGTATCAGAAAAATTGATGTGCCAAAACAAACCAGATTTCAAAGATAGACAGGATACACATTAAGATTAATTGCTGGTTCCTAGATGCGTTGGGAAGCTAATAAGTTCTTTTTTTCAGAAATAAAGGAACTAGCTTGGGGTGCAAACAAACATATCAAGGGCAATATGAAATATCAGTTATATGCCAATCATTCATAATATAATTAACTGTTACTTCAAGATATTAACCTTTACCATATCATATATAAAACCCACATTCACAGGATTTCTAGATAACTGCCTACACCGTCTTTCCTGATTCACTAGTTCCGTTAAAGCTGAAATAATCCATGAAGGTGCTACAAAGCTCACTTTTCTCCTTTTGGGGAGTTCAAGACAAATTAGAAACAATATATGGCTACAAGAAAATATGGTAGCTTAACAAAGGTAGAAAATAGCGATACCAACTGCGGCAGCAGACCTCAGATGTATTACAAAGCAAAAATATAAACATCAAAATATGATGTAGTGTGTTGAATTAGGGTATCCTGGGTGTAAAAGGTATTGATCTCGCATCAGCTATATATAGATTTAATTAACTATATATAATAGGAACATAACAGGCACAAGTTCTAAGCTTGCATGCTTTCACAGGTATACTGTCAAGTTTCTTTCTTGTGAAAGAAACAGAGCACATTTAATAGGCAATAAACAAGGTTTTTATCTGCCCACGCATAGCGGTGGGCTTAAGTCAATATTATGGATATATAACTGTTTAAGAACCAAAAATACATTTAGTCACAAGTTTAAAAAAAAGGTTGAAAACTTGAAGTGAAAAGGGATTTTCAAGTTGGTAACTGATTTGAAGTAGAATTTTGTCTGCTAGTGTCAGTGAATCGAGGTTATGGATTTCGGGGTTACCGTCATCGAACTGAGGTTTTCATTTAGTAAATATACTGGGCAACATCTTTTATCATGTCACAACTATTGTTGATAAGCATTGTGACTAACAGCATATCTCATGGGGTACCAAAAATTGCATTTGGTGCTCATTTGACGAATAAGGTATGAATTCAATGGCATTCGGCATTCGAGGGATTTTCACCACATCAAACATGTTATCCAAAGGGTTTAGCATACAACATTTCTAAGCATACAAGCATTTAAAGAACAATAGCTCACAACTCACTGATAAAGAACAATTACTTTTAAATACTCTTGGGGATCAAATGAATTAGGCAAGGACATGACAGTAGATGGAAGATTAAACATTCCTCATGATATCAATGGCAAAAATGTAACACGAGATTAAATGGAAAATAAAGAGCAAAAACAAGGTTTTTTCTTCTATTTCAAGCAAATATTGAAACAGGGATAGTAAATCTAACCTGCTTAAAATTCGGTGCAAGGCCCAAATGGTACAACAGAAGCATGGCATCCAGAAGTTCCTCTTCTACTAACGTTGAGGAAGATGAAGTACTCTCTAATGCTACAACCCTCACATGCTGCACCGAGCGATAACCAAACTCAGAATCCGACTGGTCACTTGTGCTAGGTTTGTCAGCAATTTCATCATTTATATTTCCAGCACTGCACTCAGCAGCCACCTGAGCAGATCTCTCCGGAATAGAGTTACAGTGACTCTGAGAAGCTCTAGTTGTGCATCTAAAAGGACTCTTAGAAATTCTTGTAAAGTTGATATCCAAGCTTAAACAACAGCATGGTTTCCGAATGTCTGCATGTGTTATTCTGGTTTCTTCATCATCTACACATCCTTCCTCCCACCGAACCACTTCTGCTTCGGGTTCAATATTTACAGGATGACAATTTGCTAAATGAGCGTATGAACCACCAAGTCTGGAAATCTCAACTCGATGAGGGTCGTTTTTAAGAATCAGTGGAAGGGGGAAACTTTGTTGGCCACCTCTGTGAAGAAATCCAAGATTGGACCCTTTACCAGTTCCTGAACCCATCATCCAGCCACAGTCCCTCATTGCAAATCCTTCTGATAGAAAATGAAGTATAACTGTGAACAAAGAAACAAGAACGGAATTGCTTGATACTCCAGGAGGTGGTATATTGCGATCTGCTCCCCTATTTCTCAAGATAATATTCTGTAAAAACGTTCTGAAAACAGAACCAGGGAGCTGAGGAGGTGTTACAGGTGGAATGAACTGCATCACTAGAGAACAAAGGTCCCTATGTTTCTCCTCGATCTGCAAAAGGGGCATATAAGTATTTACTACAACCATGCTTTATTAAAAGGATAGAAAAAATTTAAGCAAGGTCATAGTTAAATTTATTACATGTGGAAGATCATCAGATCATCTTTGGTTACTAGTATATAAAACAGTCCAACTGTGATTTTCTAATGGCTATTCAGCTATTCGCTCTCTCTAAAAAGAGTAGAGACTAGCGTTAACAGCACAACGAGGTCAAATTTTTATTTGTTATCTGTATGTTCCCATTATTGTTCTAGATTAACAAGAGTTTTATCTATCTATGTTTTGAAAAAAAAAAAAAGATTGGTTGGGATTGGGGCATGAGACATTTGTGTTTCTTTTTCTACAAAAGAAAAGGAAAGGGTATCCATATGCTGGCACCACTTGCGCAATGTGCATCCTGATTCAGTCGCGGCCTCGCGGGTGTCTCTAAAAATTAGATAATCTGCTCATTTTGGGTGGACAATGCAGAATCATATAATGACATTACTCAGGACAAAGACCCTTATTTTAATCGATACTTTTTTCACTTCATTTTGTTGGTTAGAGCACTACATAGAAAATACACTGTCCTATCCTAGAACGCAAAATTAAAGGCCCAATACAGAGTAGAACTTGTATCCACGCTCAATTTGTGGTTTCTAAAATTATTATAAAAGTTATGAACTTTAATCGTTACTCGTTAGCCTTCAAGCCTGTAATACTGCTTTAATAGATAACAACAAAGATTCACTGATAGCACAGGATTTAAGATAGCGAATCTAGCTGCGACAGTATTATGAAGGGTTTACATTCAATTTTAATTGCCTAACTGAAATGTATAGTTAAATAGTATGCTACAAAGGGAACCATAAAGAGAGCCATACCTTATCAATGGTTTCGCTTAAAGTTCTAGTAGTCAGCATCATGCTACTTTCATATGATATATCTTCACATGAACCAGGCCACCATACAAAAGGTATCATATGCTGAAGGTCTTCTTTGTTGGGACTTCTTTGAGATAGAAATCCTTCAAACAGGAACTCAAAAGCTGACATCTTCCACCAAATGACCATCAAATTTTCACGTCTCAACATGTGGCATGCCAATGCAAGATATGGATATGAACCCGAATATGGACTCTCTCTTAAAACAATGGATGCAGTTTTACAGCAGTAAGAAAGGGCAGCAAGGACATGTTCAAACACCAACGTTGACCCCGGGAAGTTGAGTAAGGTATCAAGTACTCTATCCAAGCTTTCATAGTCATGAGGTGCATGATCCCGGAAAACATCCATGAGGAAAGACAAAAGAGGGCCCCAACCAATATATTCTGCACTCTCTATATTTGCATCAAGCGCAGAAAATAGCTCCATGCATATTCCACGAGAAACTGGATTATATAACTCCTCAACAGGCATAAACCTCTTTAACCTTCTCAGCTTCTCCATACTATGACCAGCCCTCTCCCCCCACCACATATTCAACAGCTTTGAGAAGCAATGAAGCAACCGACTTGCTAACTGATTTGTTAATGGTGGCGCTTGGATTGGTTGAAATTCTTGAACAGGGTATCTAAAAGGGCGAGCCCCAAAATTTAAATCGCACCGTTCACCTTGAGAAAGAGAAATAGCAGGATAATACCCTAGCCCAGGAACCATTTTCCGTATTCCATTAAACGCCACGCCAAGCGAAACACCGTTTCTATAATACGAGATTTCATCTCTTTCTAAATCTATGCAGCATCCAATTACATCACCAACAACCCATGACTCACCATAAGGCTCAGCATTAAGGTTCCATTTAAGAACCCTTTCCCCATCAAATGCGTATGAATCATCACCATCCCCTACACCTTTGTGTTCTGTGAACGGGCAAGAAACAGTAGCCCATCCAAGCTGCTGTAACCCAGCAGTTTCAAGAGTTACTTCATACATCCATTTTCCTTTCCAAACACTTGTACTCGCTCGCGCACTACTAAACATCGCATGACTCTCAACTAACAAAGGCGGTCTTATAACTTGAAACTCACCACAGACACTCGACTCTTCAATCTTAACAACCAAAGCTCCACACCCATCGACAACACCAGACACCCCATCTCTACAACTATCAACAGTACGCAAGGTCCCATTTTTTATAATAGAACAAATTACATCCGCATCGATTTGGCAAGTCAGCAAATTAATCGTTTTTGAAGGAAGGTCAAACACATGTTCAAGAGTTCGTTCCAACGACTGTTCACCAAAATCATCACAATACGAAATTAAACGATTCTTCTGGCAACTCTCCTTCCTATCCTCACCACCATCCAATATCAAAGCCAACCCAGACGCAAGCCTATTAACACGTTGGCTGTCCTCAGCCATCGACGAAATGAGGCACCACCTTGGCAAAGTGACTCTTCAATTACTTCTCATCAAATAACATCAACTTTTAAAACCCTTGGCCACCAAATTTCACCCTAAACATTAAAAAAACAGTTATCAATATACAAATCCAATTTTTACCTTGAGTAAAACTATCAGTTACTGTTTTAGATGAAAACAATAAGAACAAACACCCGACCTTTCAATCAACTAAAATATATATGCATAACACAAATATCACATCCTACAATAAATACATGATCAACCTACCTATGTACCAAACTTGTGATCATTTTGTCCGTACCAAAGGCGGCAAAAATTCAGAAACTAGGAATCACAGAGGCTGTTTATGGATATACATAGGGTAAGGATTTCACTATGCCATAAAGTTGGGATGATAAACGTGAGAAGCGTCTTAAATTAATTGATAGGTAAGCCTATTCGATTACTTAATGACATGTGGCGGCTTCATCCACAGCTCCACCTAGCTACAACTAGTCTACCTAAATTGTTTAGACTCCATATATAATTAGATATACTATATCCAATTTATATTTTCATTCGTGGTTTCAGACTTTTTGGCCAACTAATCCACGAGGTTTAAGCCCTCCCCATTTTAAGAAGGTTGGCGTGGCCAGTACATGGTTGTTAGCACCTAGCACGAATTGAACTTGAGACCTCTCACATTTTAGTGATGATAGTCGTAGGCCTTTTATCCCTGGGGCACCCAAGAGTGGTTACTATATCCAAATTTTTGTTAGCATATGTTTTAAACTCATACAATATATCTTTTACGACCCCGCATCGGCCAAGTATAAGATTGGTTGGTGGCTTATAAAGTCTAGGGGTGCGTTTAGTTGAAAGAAAACACCCTTATTTTCCACAAAATGTTTTATACAAAACAAGGAAAATAGAGATTGCGTTCAAATCAATGTTTCCCATCAAATTCTGTACAAAATATGCATTTCCCAACTTAACAAGGGAAACTACAAAACACTTTTTTTTTTTCATTGTTTCCCTTGTAACCCCCCTTGTTTTCTTGAGAACAGAAAACAATATCAGATAAACGCGTTTTCTATGTTTTGTGAAAAATTAAATCCCCTTCTTTTTATTTTTAATAAAACTGAAAATAAAAAATTAAGAAATTTTTCTCTATCTAAACGCACCTTAGGTGTCCCTTCCTCTTTAAGCTAGCTTTTTAGAGTGAATTCTACACCTAGCTTGTAACGTGACGCGACCTAGTATAGGATGGCTTCGTATGAATATCTTGGTTAGTTTTATCATACTACTATGCTTTAATTTTAACCACCATCTTCTAATATTAAAGGCTTTAAAAAACAAACCTATAAACACGATTCACCACCTTCGTTTATGTACTAGTCAAATAACAACAACTTTTACGAACCTACACTAATTTTCAACCTATTAACTACACTAATTTTCAAAGAGTAATTAACACATTTTTTTACAACTGAAATGAAGCTTAACAAAATATATTCAGTAAAATTATCAATCAACTCAAATTCATCAAATAACAAACAAAATATCATCAAAACTTAAACAAACAAATCAAAAATATACAAATACTTACAAATCAATCCGTACGAAACGGTGTCGTTTTGACCGGAGTGGAGGTAATAAATAGAGTAGTAAAAAAGAGAGATTTAATTTAATTTATGGTTGAAATTTTAATTAGGGTTTTTGACTTGTGTACCAGAAAATTGGGAACAATTGGGACGCTTAAGGTGGTGACTGAAATGTAAATAGGGGAAACCTAAATGACTGACACGTGGCGGTTTATTTACCCATGGCCTAGCTGGCGGCTTTCATCCACACTTCCTTCCGCCTAGCCACCAGTGCTCTATCAATTTCTTAAATTAAATTCCAATTTGCTAAATAGTACGTATACGTTAATTGTGTGTGTATTTTTAATTAGGGGCCGTTTGGTTTATATATAGGTTTAGGATTACCATTTGGATTTTGATTAAGAGAGAAAAAATCAATATATTAGCTATAATTTTTTGCTATAAATGTGTGTTTCTCATTCTCTTTGTGGGTCATGATTTTTTTCTGTGGGTTCCTGATTCATTGCTAATGTATTTTTTGCGAAGAATTGTAGCCAGAGAAAAAATATTAATTTAAAATATTTATTTTTCAAAATTAATAAGAAGATTTAAATTAATATATATATATATATATATATATGAGGAAAATGAATATGGGGCTGTCACACATCTAAGCTTACATGTGAAATCATCAAAAAATACGTCATTTTAACAAGAAAAACATTAAATCTACCTCATTTTTATCATGTACTTCTGAATACTAGTGTTTTCTCTTGATTTCATCACAACATCACTTAAGTTGGGTTCACGTTGATTCATGCGTTTTCTACATCATATTGTTAGGTGTTTTCATTAACTAACAAATTAGTTATAGATTCAACAATGGTTTGATTTAATTCATCATTAAAATGTGTTTCAATATGCATATATTAGTTCCACTACCCAAATTTTGAAAAATAATAATCAAAACTACGTATTTTTTAGTGATTTTTTATGGTTTCGCATGTAAGCTTAGATGTGAGACAGCCTCATATTCACTTTCCTCTATATATATATATATATATAGTGTTGTATTATATGCAGTACCAATATTATATGCAGTACTTTACAGTACTCTTAAAATGAATCTAGGCCATTGGATGAGTTTGATCAAAGGTTAGGATTAAAAGTGCCAAAATTGTAATTAAACAAAAGATAAGGGTTTCTTTTTTAATTAAACAAAAGGCTGAAAGGGCATTATGGGAATTTTACTTTTAGCCATTTCAAAACCGTCCCTATTCTAAAGGAGTAAAAAAAAAAAATCATTTTTTCATCTCTCCCACTTTCACAACCCTCTCTTTCACCCATCAAACCTAACCCTAATCCTTAAATCGCCCGCCGCCACTTTCACAGCCTCACCACCTTCTCTCCACAATCGTCCCTGTTCTTAGTACCACCAACCCAAAATCCGATTTAAGGTTTTTTGGTGCTGCTCGTAGTAACCACCAACCTAAAAACCGCTCTTCAAATTCAGATCCGGAACCGATGTTGTGGTTGTGCTAGAGGAGGAGGACGAGATACAATGACAGATCTGTCGCCGTTGGATCTGGTCAATTCAATATTCATTTCTCGGCGTTGCACCTGGTTGGATCTGTCGTGTATCACTTTCAGTCGTATATACCAACAATTAATTAAAAAAAATAAACAAAAGGCACCATCAATTTTGCGGTCGATAAGCAGGTATTCTTCATTCCGAATTCAGTTTTTTTTTTTTTTTTTTTTTTTTTTTTTTTTTTTTTTTTTTTTTTGTGGGTAGTCATCACCAAAAATTAAGCGATCAGCCATCAAGGACAGTCATCACCATCAGTATTATGACGGGCTGACGTTGTCAATAATATTATCATTGGTGGTTCGTTTTGGAGTCAAGATTTAGTCGGTTTCTGTTTCATTTGTAGGTAATTGATGAAGTTTATTTGCATAATAATCAAGCGTTACTCATAAGTAATATGATGAGTGATCTTTGTTATATGATAAACTAGTATATTTAAAACATAGTAAAAAATCACTATTAACGAGGATGAAGAAAACACTTTTAAATCTTAAACAAATTGATTGATGTGTAACTGGAAACTATATGTTTAAACTAATGGTTCATGAAGATTAATATAGAAAAAAAGACTTAGCAGTTAGCATGAAGTATAGTATGTTACATAAATGGCTCTTTAAGTATCTCGAGTGATAGATTGAATTGCTAGAATATAAACATTAGTGTGTATAAACTTTCACTCTAATGTTTGTTACTATTGACCATTTGGTTTTGAACAGAATTTGATATGATGTGCTGTTCTTTTAACTAATTAACCGGTAGCTAAACCTGATTCGTGTTTTATGTATGATTCGACCATCCATGTATCTTGAATGATAATAACATAATCAAACTATTTCGGTATGAGTTTTAAGGTTGATATGTGAAATAGAAGCGGGAAGCGAAAGGGTGCATACGTGTTTTATGTGGTGCGCATATTTGTTTCAATGCTTGTTTGTTCATGGCTACCCGATATCTCCTAGTTCACTGATCGCGATCACTCAGGTTTTTTAATAGGATCTAGATAATGCCCGTGTTGACCTTGGTGATGAATTGACACACAATGATGATGGGGGCAAGGATGCATTTTTTGACAGTATAGAGGAAGAGGTACTTATTAAACTCATGTTATTCTTCACATAATTATTGTTATGTATTGTTGTATGTATTTAACTATCTTTCTTTTCGTATAGCATGCTTAAAAGAATGAGGAACCATTTAAAGTTGAACATTAATATGAACTTTCTCTTGTGCCTGTAAATAAGGTAACTCATTCATAATTTCAGAAGTTGTGACATTTGTTGAGCTCTTTAGTTTCGTGAACCTGAAATCTATCAGGCCATGATGCATACTTCATTTATTGAGTTTTCCTTTGATTTTGTATACCCTCTGTGATAAAATCATTAAGCTCCAGTCTCACTAATTTTAAAAGTGTAAAAGAATTCTTCTGTTGTTATGATATCTAAATCACTAAAGTCACAAGTAATTTTTCACTTACAAAGAAATAGAGTTTATTTTAGAAAAAACCATTTTAGTGAGCTGGTAGATGCGCGTAGCTAAAGTTGTATGCATTTATTTTTGTATTTCGATGGTTTAATTAGGCAATAGTAAATGTTGTATTGATTTTAATACTTAGGAAATAGTATATGTGATTTCGTATAATAATAATAATCATGTATGCAGTTAAAGCAAGACAGTTGCCTACAAAATAAATGAATCGTGCACATATGTTTTTGGAAGGCGTGCACATAATGTTCTAATGAATTTGACGAGAAAACGCAGCGTGCACATATGTTTTTGGAAGGCGTGCACATATGTTCTAATGAATTTGACGAGAAAACGCAGCGTGCACATATGTTCTGGAAGGGTACTCGTATGTTCTAACGAATTTGATGAGAAAGTGAAGCGTGCACATATGTTTTTGGAATAGTGCACACATGTTTCTGAATGATGGACACATCTATATTAAAGAAGATACATTTATATTTGAATTGTATTTCATTTTGTATATATACTATTTATGTTTTTGGTTTGTTGTAAATTTAGAGTTTACATGTATGCGTCTATGTTTTTTATTATAAATTTTGAAGATTAAAGAATGTCTACTAGAAACATATGTGCAATTACCATTTTGAACAAAACAACTTTGGTATCTAAACAATTGTACGCATTGTAAATTTACAATATTTAAAAAAAAAACACATATGCACTTAATTTTTCGTAAAACATCTATGTAAAAGAAAATTCTGGAAAAAAAATTATAAAAAAAAAATAAAATAAATTCCGAAAATTAAGGTGTTTAAAAACGTTTTTTAATTAAAAAATTCAAAAACAAAGTTAAAATGTGTTTTACTAATATACCCTTATGAATTAAATAAAAATATTTAATAGTACTAAATTCTTATTGGTCAAAAAGAGTACTGTAAAGTACTGTATCTAATATTGGTACTGCATAGAACGCGCCCCTATATATATATATATATATATATATATATATATATATATATATATATATATATATATAGGCTCTTTCTCTTTTTCTCTTTTGAGAGTTGTATGTAACAGCAGTTCTTTATGGGCTGGGGAAATCTCCTAAATTACAAGAGAGGAAAATAGAGTTAGCATTGATTGGGAAGGAAGGAACTAGTAATCCATTTAAGAGGACTTTACCCTAGAAAAAGTCAAAAGGACGGAAGGAACTGACTTTTTCTAACTTGGAATGAATTGGAAGTGCGAGATGCACTAATCGGAAAGAGACTCTCTCTTGACCTGACTTTCCCTATTGGCTTTGACTGCAGTAAGTAATTCACTCAAACCGATTCCATTTATGGTGGGTAGGAAAACAAGTCCGCTGTGAGCCGAGCGAAAAAAATGACTCAACCGAGCCGAGGCACTATTCACCAAGTGGAACTATATATATATATATATATATATATATATATATATATATATATATATATATATATATATATATATATATATGTATGCTCCTTAAAATGAAAATGATGAGAAGCCATCTCAACCATTGGATCTAACTTGCAAGATCAAAAAAGCGGAGTGTTATTTTTGTAAATAATAGAAACTTTATTTTTGTAAATAATAGAAACTTGAGGGGCAAAGCTGTAGTAATGAAAATTGAACGGGCGCTTATTTTCATTCTAAATGCATCATTTCACTCTCTATAAAAACATACTAATCATTTCACTCTTTCTCTCTCTCTTCCAATTCCAAAAAAAAAAAAAAAAAAAAAAAAAAAAAAAAAAAAAAAAAAAAAAAAAAAGCTGATCATTTCACTCTCTACAAAAACACACTAATCAATCAAAACAAAAACCTAATAATTTCTAAACCAAATATATTGATTATCGAAGCAACCTATTGCATCTCCGATGGTGAGGACGAATATTCCAGATCTTACACCACCTAGTAAGTGTATTTTTAGAGTTCGGTTCAAATTTAGAGTTAGATTCAAATTTACATCATGTTTTCTTCTAGATCTTAAACAAAATGCATAAAAATATAGATAGAAAACGTGTTTAAGAAATTTGCATACAAGGTGTTTGATAAAATGTCTCAATAAGACTTTATAACTGTGATGCAGTTGTATTTCATATTATAATGCAGTAAGTTTTTACTTTAACTGTGATGCAGTAGGTTATTTGTGTTTGTATGTTTGGTTATTTAAGTGATGCACTTAATTTTGAACTGTGATGCAGTATGTGTTACACCCCGTGCCCGCTTATACTAAAAACTTAAACTTTACACGCGGAAACGTTTGACTAAAACGGACTCATACAATTTCTTCATTTAATAACCAGAACCTATAACATTTAACCCTTTAAAATACTTGCGAGAACATATACTCGAAAACCCTTCAAAACATTTCACAAAATTTTATCACACAACCAAACAACCCTTCTGTGACCAACGATACGCCGTATCCTTTTGAGGGTTACGCCGTATCAAAGCTGAGAGACCATACGCCGTATCAACCTGAAGTGATACGTCGCATCACCTTAAACTTCTGATACGTCACATCTAATATATTAGATACGCCGCATCGGCCAACTGAGACAGAACATCAGCAGGAAAACCTGCATAAACTCAATACTCACCCACAACTCATTTTAACCTCAATACAACACTATAACTTGTATCAAAACACTCACTTTACATTCAAAACCATATCAACCTATAATACACGGCAATTGACCCGTTGACTCCAAAATGGGTACGAATAAACACTAAACCAAACACTCCTTTAAACTTTACTCAAAACACATAAAACATGCTTAGACCCATCAAATGACTATCAAATCGCTACCCAACACTTGACATACAAATTGACACTTATTTACTCGCTACAAGACATCACTTGACTCACGGGGGTACAAACTTATACACTTGAGCTCGGTATCTACCTAAGCTCTACATTCTTACCAAATCTACCCATATTGCATAACCGTGCCTTAACCCATAAATCCAATTCCTTATCTCACATATCCAAGCCGTCCTTAACAACACGCCAACCTACAAAACGGTTAAACATCTAAACCGTAAGCACAACGGCTTAGTAAGTAAAACGACTATAACATACAATATACTTCAATCCACATGATGCATCATATACATAAAACACTTACATCAAGGCTCACTACTCAAATCTCAACTAGCACATAACATCAACATATCCATAGCATCATCTCATCACGTAAGCCATAAACATGGCATCACATAAGCATAGTCCAAGCTCATCTTTTCTTCATAAACATACATAACACATAATGATAGAAATCCATATACATATATGCTATCATCATTTTACTTACCTTAGCTCCAAGCTAAGCACATCAAAGCCTCATCATCAACATCATCATCATAAACACCTAAAACACATAATCATACATAACATATAATACATAATCATTAACTATAATCATGGTTAATACAACCATAACTAACCTCTAAACACTTCTAATCATCATATAATCATATATTGATTATATGATAATCAATCCCATCATTTACTAACTTAAACCCATTATAAACTCATCACATAATCATCATTACCTCTTAATTATCTTAAAACACCATTTACCCTTTAATCCCAAGTTAGGGTTCACAAACCCTAAATTCTTAATCACCAATTAAACTCTAATTAAACCTCATGAACATCATACCTTATGTAAGAAACAAGCTATAGACTTAACCCTTGAATTATCACCATTAAACCATTATCATCTCATCATCCAAAAGCTCCATTTCTCTTCTCTTTTCCTTTATAAACGACACCACAGAAAACACAAGAGGAATGTGGAGTTGTCTAGAACTATCTCCTATATAAAACAAGATACAAGGGTATTTCTGTCATTTCTGTCCATTTTAGGTCGATACGCCGCATCTATCTTTTAGATGCGCCGCATCTACTGATGCTCCGTATCTACATTTCAGATGCTCCGTATCTTAGATGCTCCATATCTATATTTTAGATGCTCCGCATCTAAGCCTCATCAGACATGCACTTAAAAGACTCAACCACATATTCTTAGTCAAACATACTTAGGCTCGGGTCAACTTCATCTAGGGTGGGGTCCCAACACCCGGGAAACGGGTCTAACAATTCTACCCCCTTATTTAGATTTCGTCCCCGAAATCTCTCGTCTAAAACTATCCAAAACTAAATTCACAACATAAACATGTCCTTGTTCTCTTGCTTTCTAAGCCAATTCCTTGCAACGATCTAAATGATCACGCAATTTCTAAACTTGCTATACATAACCATAATTCATAATTCACTTAAAAACACTTCTCATCGCAAACTTTTCTAAGATTTCCAACAATGACTACTTGTCACATGGAGAATTTTACTACTTTGACTTTATATAAGTCAAACTTCATCACTATAAACACGACATACACCCATGCACTAACATGACATAGCATTTTATACCGGCCAATCTCACATTCCACATAATACTAGCACATAACTATGCCAAAAACCGGCAACTTATCTCAAAATATATAAAGTACCATAAGGATGTTTGTAAATGTGTTTGTATATTTGGTTGTTTGTGTGATGCACTTAAATATGAAATGTGATGCAGTAGGTTTTAAGTTTACGCGTATAAGGATGAATTAGGTTAAAGGTAGATTGCTTTATGTGTGTAAAATTTGTTTTTATGCTTGGTTGTTTGTTTGATGCACTTGATTTTGAACGGTGATGTAGTAGGTGTTCAGTTGCCACGTATAAGGATGTGTTAGGTTAAGTATAGGTTGCGTTATGTGTTTGTATGTTTGTATGTTTGTACTATGCACTTGAATTTGAACTCTGATGCAGTAGATGTTGAGTTTCCATGTATAAGGATGAATTAGGTTAAAAGGTAAGTCGTGTTATGTTTTGAAAATGTGTTTGTGTGTTTGGATGTTTATACAATGCACTTGACTTTAAATTGTGATGTTGTAGATGTTTGGTAGTCGCGTATAAGGATGCATTAGGTTAAGCATAGGTTGCGTTATGTGCGAAAATGTGTTTGTATGATTGGTTGTTTTTGCGATGCATTTGATTTTGAACTATGATGTAGTCGGTGTTCTGTGATACACTTGATTTTGAATTATGATGCAGTACGTATTCAGTCGACGCGTATAAGCATGTATTAGGCTAAGCATTGGTTGCGTTATGTGCAGAAATGTGTTTGTATGTTTGGTTATGTGTCCGATGCACTTGAATTTAAATTGTGACGCAGTAGGTGTTCAGTTTTCACGTATAAGCATAAATATTGTGATGCACTGTTTATGACATTGTGATGCACTGATTATGACACTGTGATGCACTAATTATGACATTGTGATGCACTTATTATAACAGTATGATGCACTGGTTATGACACTGTGATGCACTAATTAAGAAACTGTGATGCAATGATTATGACATTGTGATGCACTATATATGAAGCTATGAAGGACTTGATTCCTAGATATGACAATGTGATGTACTAAATATGAAATTGTGATGCACTGATAATGACATTGTAATGCAATTGAAAAACAGTATGATGCATTAGATATGACTGTTCATAATAATTATCTTTTTATATTGGCTTATTCGTTGCAGCTTATATACGTAAAGTGAACGATATTTGAAGCTACACAAGTGGAGATAACTGTGCCATCATTTAAGGGGTGGAGTACAAGTTTATTGAAAGAAAACGAAAAAGAGGAACTTGTGTCAGGCAGTTTTTGTGACGAGGACAACATACGATGGTATTGACTATCGTGTTTTTGTGATGAGGCACATAGACACATAGGCGCGTCAAGTACTTAGAAAAGATGGTTCTGATATGTATTAATGAGAAAAAGCACAATTATTGAAAGAAGCAGATGCATACGTAAAGCAACAACCAAAAGAGTTCCAAACTTCTAACAGATGATAAATTAGACTCAATGGATGTTTAAATATTTTGAAATACTTTCGATTAGTGTTTGTTTAATAATAAGTACTTTACTTCTTAATGATCAGTGTTTATCTAGTATTAAGTACTTTTGCTTGTTGTGGATTACTGAATGATCACTAATAAAATATTATAAATGGTAATGGACTAAATTATAAACTGTGATGCGCTAATTTTGAATTGTACCTAGTGCATCACAGTGTATATAACTAGTGCATCACAGTGTATATTAATAGTATGATGCCTTAAATAGTGAAGTACTAACAAATAACTATAATGCAGTAAAACAAACATCGTGATGCACTGGAAATGACACCGTGATGCATTAACTGTAATGCCGTACCACAAACACAGAGATGCACTGGAAATGACATTGTTCTTCACTAACATATAACAGTGATGCAGTAAACAAACACAAGAATGCACTTGGAATAACACTATGATGCAGTATTAATTATAGTGATGCACTGAAAAAGAGAACACAAAAGAAACTGTATAATATTTCATAACACTATTATAATGTTGCATTGGTGTTCTGTATGAACAATGTGATGCACTGAAAATAACAATGTGATGTACTGAATTTTGAACTTTGATGCAGTAACATTATAACTATGATACGCTAGATAAATAATAAAACAACAAAGTGATGCACTCGGAATTATATTGTGAAGCACAATCATTTCATAAAGATTCACTAGAAATAAAACTATGATTCACTAAAAAAAATGAACACAAAAAGATGTGTATGATATTTCATAAAACTAAGATAATCTTGCATTGATGATCTTTATGCTATGCCTTTTCTACAATTGAATCATTGTTTGTGAGGAACATGTTTTTGTACCGAACTTATTCAAAAAAATGGAAAAAATAATAATAAAAAAGCTTTTGATGTGGATCTTCTTTTTTGAAATGGGTCCAACAACTTTATTATATTGTTCAGCCAAATCATGCATCTCTCGGAAATGGATTTTGATATGTGCTATCCGTGCCTCCACCTCATCACTTTGAATTTTCTCGGGTTCACCTTGCATCAACAATATCAATACCAGTAGTTCTACCACACGATCCTTGAGGTCTAATTGGGTCTCTTCTCTTACCTGCTTTCTCTCAACAAGATTTATATTTTCCAGCTCAAATGACACTTGAAATTCTTTCATATGACTCTCAATATCTCCAACCCGAGAGGAATTCATATATGTTTCAATTGCTTTTGTAGGCGGTGGCTGCAAATTTTACAAGAATGTCACATGCTATATTGCCGTAAGGGTCCTTGAAAATCAAATTTAAGATGCTAAGGACCGCCTAAACGAGTGTAGTTCAAATACCACATATATTAGAACTAAATCTTTTTAAATCTTCAATGTTACATTCATACTGTGATGCACTAGATATGACATAGTGATGCAGTACATGAAAACAATGTGATTTGCTGGATTTCACACTGTGATGCACTACATGCAAACATTGTGATGCGCTTAAAATGAAACTATTAGATGACTAGTCCACCATAGACAAAAGTTTCTTTGTTTTCTGAAGTGCACGGATAATAAACAATTAGATAGATTAAATTCTCTCATTGAGGGCTAAACAATCAAGCAACTACTGGATTTGCGAGTAACTAACAAAGACTATCTAGCCTTTTTAGTGATAAAAAAACAAAAAATTCAGCTAATAGATTTGCATTTTCCACACAAAAAAAATAATAAATAAATAAAAATAAAAATAAATCTACAGCATCAAAATTTCAGAACAACTGCATCATACATATACCTACACATACAATAGTTTTTTACTAATAAAATAACGAAATATAAGCTAATATATCTAAATTTTCCACAAACAAATAGCAATTGTGTATGATGCGTGGTTTTGCGACCTTACAACAGGTTTTACCTCTCAAGGGATCTTGAGAAGTTTGCAATCCCCACCAGGCAGTGTACCTGACCGATGTAGTATAGTGAAGTGGCAAGTACCGGGGGATTGATCGTTCAACTCAAAGAATAGTGTTCGTTAGGATTGAAATTTATCTACTAGGTCTAGAGGTGAGAGATGATTCTTTTTGTATTTTTTATGTTTTATGAAAAGCAAGTAAAATCTCTGGTTTGAAGGAGTGGGTGGAATTAGTTGCTAATCAACTAACCCAAAAGCTACTAATTAAACTAATGTGCAGGAAAGTAAACTAGGGTTCTACAAGGGAAGTGAAGCATGTCTACCTATGATATATTACTCCTTGCTAGCTATCCAATTCTACCTATTGAATTGTCACACCTTGTTTTAATTGACGGGTTGTATTCCTTAATACCAATCGTGGGGTGGCGTACGTACTTCCCCAACTCTATAAGCTCCTACTTCACTCCTATGTCGAGCCGGCTAAGAAGCTCCTAACATGGGATCACTAGAATTCGCTCATGCATTAAATACAACCAAATAAACCTAGTACGCATTGGTTCATGTTTCTTAAGACGTTCAAGCAAGTTACCGTATAGGAGGTTAGCCAGTTTTCTTAAGCCTAACATCAATATCACCCAATCAAACAAGAGACAATAGGAAACAAGAATTATAAGCTAAACAAATTAGATGTATTGAAGTGTCACACCTTTATTGATGACGATAGACACATACATCAACAAGGAATCAATAAGATCTAATTAATTATATACAAGTTTCACACAATCATAAGTAGACACAAGGTGAATTAACAAAGCATGATCAATGAAGGGCAAACAACCACAATAATGAAAGACATAATTAAGTTAAAATCAACAAACCAATATTTGATGTTTATGAAGTGATTGAAACCCTCTAAGTTGCTGGAAAAAACACCTACCTAAACCCTAGAATCGGACTTAGGGTTTAGGGCTTACAAATAATGAAGTTATAAGGTTATATTTATAGGTAACTTTCTGTCGGCCCGATCTGACGGCGTCAGCCCATACACTTGACGGCGTCAGATCCCCTTTTTCACCAAATTGTAGATTTCTTCGTCCCGAATCCGTGGCCTTTTGAATCACCTAAATCCGAGTTCGTATGAAGATTTTATGGCCAAAACAGTAACAGCTACTCCGCGCGCGAGTTGTGATTGTCTTGATTAACTTGTGGCAGTTTCACTAAGGTTCCTTCTCGTGTAAGAATACTTTGACGCCGTCACTCTATATCATCTGACGTCGTCAGGTCTATGATCCTGACGCCGTCACCTTCAAAAATCCTCTGGCCCGTCTCTCTTTAACTTAACACTTGACGGCCTACATCCATTAACACGTGACGCCGTCAGACTTCCTATGTAAAACTTTCTGGCGCGTCACGTGTATAATTCCACCACTTTCATCTTCAAGTGACGGCGTCAGCATCCAAAGCCTGACGCCGTCAGGTGTAAAATCCTGACTTTCCTTGGTCTTTTTGTTTTCTTCATTCTTGAGCATAAAAACGTCCAAAAAGCTCCAAAATGCTTCATATTCCAGAAATCACGTCCCAAGTACCTAAAATGAGAAAAGAAACGATTTAGGGCAATATTTGATCATATAATCGCGGATTAGGGCTTAAATGACCCCCTAAAAGCGGTACACTTTTCGCTTCATCAAATATCCCTACACTTGGGATTTGCTTGTCCTCAAGCAAATGAGCTTTTCCACCAATTGAAATACAAGTTAGGGGTCATTTAACATTAATATAAAAGTAATTACAACAAATGATCATTCCACCTTGGTCAAAATAAGCACGGAAATTATACACTAGCACCTCACAATAAGTGTTTGGATACTCTCATCCCTCGGGTGTTGTAAATTTATATATCATAAATGGAAATGGAAGAATATCGCTCACTACCTGTCATAGAAAATAGATTACCATAGGCTTGGGAAAGGATCACGCCTCTACCACTTTTGGCGTAAGCACCTAGGATAAACTATCAAAGAGGTCTTTACAAAGGGTTATAACGTTAGGTGTAGGGATAAGGAAAACACGGTTTGTTGGATAAGGATCACGCCTCTACCACTTTTGGCGTAAGCACCTAGGATAAACTATCAAAGAGGTCTTTACAAAGGGTTATAACGTTAGGTGTAGGGATAAGGAAAACACGGTTTGTTGGATAAGGATATTTTTACTGGTGGCAAGTCAATCATCTTGGTCAATTACATGTAGAATGAGGCGTTGCTAAGCCAAGACTCGACTCAACTTAAACTAATCACGAACTAATAAACATAGAACAAAACAAAACATAAATAAAAGATAGAGGCGGATGGTAGTCCGTATGTTTTTTCTTCACTTTTTTTTTTTTTTTTTTTTTTTTTTTTTTTTTTTCATACACTCTTGCCCTACCATCCAAAACAATACATCACTAGGGATTCTTTGTACCATCCCTACACTTGAACTTTTACATACTTTACATAAAATTATTCTAATGACTCGAATCAAGATAATCGAAACATTTGGAGTACTTTAAAATATTAACGTACATATGAGGGTAATAAATGATGTTCTTCCCCATTACTCCATTACACTAGTACTTTACCCATAAGTCCCAATCGTCCCAAAACAATATGTACAAGGATATGACTCGACTTAGCAACCATGTAATCAATTAGATAATTAACTAAGGGTTTAAACAAATGTTGTCACAATAATGCACTAAAGATGAGTGCACACAAGGTAGGCTAAGGCGATTTGGGTGTACATTTAAGTGGGGTGTAAACAAATTCTTCCTTTAAGTAAAATGCTTAAAGGTCGAAACGAAAAGATAGGCTCTGAGGGGTGTACTAGGGGTATCGTGTACCAAAAATGGGTACAACGCAAAGGGTGTGGGAGAATTACTTGACCAATGTAGCCAAAGTAATTATAACAAAAACACAGGTGTAAAACAATGGGTTAATCCTAATGCCTCTTATCATGTAGTCAATCCTAACTACACGAATGTAGTCTCACTAGCGGTCTCGGTATGCATCACAAACGCAAGTTCTAGAATCTATAAACTACCGGTACACTCATAAGCACCAACAATGAATGCTTTTTCCTAAAGATCTAAAGGCGAACCTCACATATTTGGGGTGGAAATTTTTGAGTGGTATGGTTTTTGTGCTAGTCATACAATTCCCTATCCGTGAGACGCTTATTAAAATCAAAGTTTCACTCCTATATGTTGTAAAAAATTTTAAATTTGGTGCTAAAATTGCCCTAACCAATATTTCTCTTGGCTTTATTACACATTCACTATTATACAAAACAAAAATCAAGCGAAGTTGTAGTTTCTAAGGCATCCTAATTTACCCTCCCTACACTTAATCCGAACATTGTCCCCAATGTTCTAGACAAAAGATGTAAAAGTAAAAATAAATGAGAATGGAAGAAACTAATACTCCCCTGATTCGCTCGGTATGGATGATGTGATAATATGGTTAAATCTCCTCCAAGAGAATGAACATGATAAGCTTCACTCCAGAAATATAATCATCCTCTTGATGTGTTGCACGTACATCTTCTTATCCAATAATACCTGTAACCAACAAACACAAAAACCAAAGCATCAAACCGAACAAAGAAAAACCACAACTAGATGTATTTCCAGACTTAGAAATAAAAACAAAACAAAGCAATAAAAGGATAGGATACTTGCGGGATGACTTACAAATAGGGACTCATAAAACATGTCCACAAGTATTGACACATAAACAAGATAGAATACATGCTAATCATGAATTGTGAATTTTCCATGTTTGAATTTTGTTCTTTTTAACAAAATATAAACTTCCCTACACTTATCTTTTTGTAAAATACCTTTATATGCAATTAAGACGAAGTTAAGAACAAAATAAAGCATTTTCACAAATTATTCGAAACATGAAAATTTAACAATTATGATTAAGCATATATGACACAAACAAACAAATAAAATAAAAACATCAAACAATTAAAAACATGGGTTGCCTCCCAAGAAGCGCTTGTTTTTGTTCGAGTCACGAGCCTGACTCTACCCTTATTTAACAGAAATAGGAGAGGTTTTCCCTACACTTAGGATTAAGTGCGGGTAAAAGTAGCGATACACACCCTTAGGGTGGAAATATGCCACGTGAGGTGAAGGAGGTGAGTGAATGGCTTCCTTCATCCTAAAACTACCCGGATAATAAGGGTTGATGGGTGGGTCGGTTCCTCTTTTGTCTCCTAGATGTAAATCTAAGGATGGAAAGTTGTGTAAAGGTTGAGGTTCCGGTTCATCAACACTAGGAAATTCCCTGGAACTAAGAGTAAGGTTATCATTATAAGTATTCAAACCTATATCCTCTAGTGGTGCTTGGTCCAAGGGTTCTACCTCCATTGGGATTCCTAAAGTTTCTTCTACTTCTTCCGGGTAAGTCACGGGCGGTGTGTGTGCCTCAAGTGATGGTAGGACTTGTGGGGTACTTTGTGGGCTTGGATTATCCACCTCATCCTCCATTTTATCTAGATTACCTATGTGTTTGTTTTGTACTATGATGTTACATGACATCCACTTAGGTATCCCAAAATAGTCATCCCCAGACAAACTTGTTTCATGATCCTTGGAATTTGTGGTCAATTGACTTGTACTAACGTTTGTTGGGTTGTCTACTCTATAATAATACTGGGCACAATCTTCAATGGCATCCCATGCTTCTTCAGCATTTAATTCCCTAAAGTCCCTATTGGCAAAATCGTTAATGCACATTTGGTCATATCGGTCGACACGATCGTAAAAGATTTGGGTTAGGGATGCTAAATCGAAGCTATGATGAGGGACTATTCGGAGTAAGTTTTTAAAACGAGTCCATGCATCTTATATGGGTTCATCTCGATATTGGTTGAACATCAAGATGTCATTAGGGGCAAATGAATTTCGTGGTCGGTAGTATGGTGGGTTCGCGTACTCCATATTGGTGAACGGAAGAGTCAATGGAAAGGTTTTTACGAACAAAGACACAAAGAAAAGATAGACTACTAGAAAGCTAATAAAAAGAAAATAAAAATCTCACTAGATAGGAATCTAATGAGTAGACCAAATAAAAATAAATTTCAACATAAGCAATAACTACTCCCCGGGCTGCGGCGCCAAAAACTTGATGCGTGGTTTTGCGACCTTACAACAGGTTTTACCTCTCAAGGGATCTTGAGAAGTTTGCAATCCCCACCAGGCAGTGTACCTGACCGATGTAGTATAGTGAAGTGGCAAGTACCGGGGGATTGATCGTTCAACTCAAAGAATAGTGTTCGTTAGGATTGAAATTTATCTACTAGGTTTAGAGGTGAGGGATGATTCTTTTTGTATTTTTTATGTTTTATGAAAAGCAAGTAAAATCTCTGGTTTGAAGGAGTGGGCGGAATTAGTTGCTAATCAACTAACCCAAAAGCTACTAATTAAACTAATGTGCAGGAAAGTAAACTAGGGTTCTACAAGGGAAGTGAAGCATGTCTACCTATGATATATTACTCCTTGCTAGCTATCCAATTCTACCTATTGAATTGTCACACCTTGTTTTAATTGACGGGTTGTATTCCTTAATACCAATCGTGGGGTGGCGTACGTACTTCCCCAACTCTATAAGCTCCTACTTCACTCCTATGTCGAGCCGGCTAAGAAGCTCCTAACATGGGATCACTAGAATTCGCTCATGCATTAAATACAACCAAATAAACCTAGTACGCATTGGTTCATGTTTCTTAAGACGTTCAAGCAAGTTACCGTATAGGAGGTTAGCCAGTTTTCTTAAGCCTAACATCGATATCACCCAATCAAACAAGAGACAATAGGAAACAAGAATTATAAGCTAAACCAATTAGATCTATTGAAGTGTCACACCTTTATTAATGACGATAGACACATACATCAACAAGGAATCAATAAGATCTAATTAATTATATACAAGTTTCACACAATCATAAGTAGACACAAGGTGAATTAACAAGCATGATCAATGAAGGGCAAACAACCACAATAATGAAAGACATAATTAAGTTAAAATCAACAAACCAATATTTGATGTTTATGAAGTGATTGAAACCCTCTAAGTTGCTGGAAAAACACCTACCTAAACCCTAGAATCGGACTTAGGGTTTAGGGCTTACAAATAATGAAGTTATAAGGTTATATTTATAGGTAACTTTCTGTCGGCCCGATCTGACGGCGTCAGCCCATACACTTGACGGCGTCAGATCCCCTTTTTCACCAAATTGTAGATTTCTTCGTCCCGAATCCGTGGCCTTTTGAATCACCTAAATCCGAGTTCGTATGAAGATTTTATGGCCAAAACAGTAACAGCTACTCCGCGCGCGAGTTGTGATTGTCTTGATTAACTTGTGGCGGTTTCACTAAGGTTCCTTCTCGTGTAAGAATACTTTGATGTCGTCACTCTATATCATCTGACGTCGTCAGGTCTATGATCCTGACGCCGTCACCTTCAAAAATCCTCTGGCCCGTCTCTCTTTAACTTAACACTTGACGGCCTACATCCATTAACACGTGACGCCGTCAGACTTCCTATGTAAAACTTTCTGGCGCGTCACATGTATAATTCCACCACTTTCATCTTCAAGTGACGGCGTCAGCATCCAAAGCCTGACGCCGTCAGGTGTAAAATCCTGACTTTCCTTGGTCTTTTTGTTTTCTTCATTCTTGAGCATAAAAACGTCCAAAAAGCTCCAAAATGCTTCATATTTCAGAAATCACGTCCCAAGTACCTAAAATGAGAAAAGAAACGATTTAGGGAAATATTTGATCATATAATCGCGGATTAGGGCTTAAATAACCCCCTAAAAGCGGTACACTTTTCGCTTCATCAATTGTGTAACACCCCCATAATATCGCAGCGGAATGATAGTGTCAATGGGGTGTTACTTCTTAATATAGAACACAAGGTATAGAAAACGACCTCTAAATGAGACGTTTGAAAAGTTACCATTCAAATTATTTATATCAGAGTTATTACTAGAAATCCCAAAGTATATGATTACATAAAAGTTTTCAAGATGTAACGAATGGTAAGGGATAAAGGCATAAGTCTCCAAAGCATGCAAATGACTCTAAGATCCATGCATCCACTATCGCCTTACTAACCTGAGATAAACATGCTAAAAAGTGTCAACCAAAGGTTGGTGAGTTCATAGAGTTTAGTATATATAAAGCGTTTGAATAAAGTTTTCACAACAAAGGCATTGTAAATCCACTCAGTTCCAAGTCCCGCCCATACAAAACTTGCAACCTGTGTGTTTACAACCCACTGCTAAACTATAGTATGAGTAGGAAATATGTGTATACGATATATGTAAATGGTTAATGTGTTGAATAACAGCCAACTGAACCTCCTAACAAGTTTACGTACGTTTACCCAAGAATACCAGATTATATTCACCCAAGGTCTAGAATAAGGACACAAGGGTGGGGGCGTCAGCCCGATAGTACTATCAATACCTCTCCAACGGCTCCAATCCAGGAGTTAAATAGTTGCTAAGAATAAAGCGTATAAGTGTAACACATTAAGGCACATATCGTAACTACACTTCATGTCCAAAAATATAAAAAGTATAGCATTGCATAAGAGTATAAATGTTTTGAGTAATTGCAGAAGTCAAAGTAAGTATTTGAACATGTATCTCCCCCAAATAGTTTATAAAATAATTAAACGAGTAAAAGTAGGTCTATGACTCACCTCAGCCGAAGTAGTCAAAGTAATGTGATGTCAAATGTAATACAGGAACGACTCCAACACACGACCTGAATAATAGGGAAGTCTGAGATTTCGATGGTTTAAGATTTGGCCTAACGTGAATAATGATTGTGGAAAAGTATCGGATAAGGAATTGGTTTGTGATGAGAATGGATGATATGCTTAAAATGCTTAAAGTCCAAAAATAATATTATATATAATATTATCTTGTTTTTATGTTTATTGAATCCGTAAATTGTTGATGCAAATAATGTTCTAAAAATGTTATTTATATCTTTCGATTACTTCACGTTTTGAGGATGACAAAATGTGAAATCACGTTACGTTAAAATTAACGTAAACAAGTTTTTAATCGGAAGATCCCGTTTCTACGCAAATCACTCTAGAACAAATTTACAACTTGACAAATGATCAAAGAAGTGAATTTGTGTTTTGAGACTTCACATTTTAATGGGACAAAACATTTTTTTCAAAAATAACACATGACAAATTATTTTTGAAATATTAAAAAATGTTTTAATGGAAAAATATGTTTGAAAATCACAACAGCTATTTTCCCCCCCAAAATCAGCTCCAACCTTCCCCAAATAAGTTTTCACCAGAAAAGACAAAATTTGGAGCGTCCTAGTCTAGGACGGCTCCACGGCTCCACTAAATTTAGTGGAGCCGTGGCATGTTTAGTGGAGCCGTCCGTACTATTTTTTCTGTAACGTTCAGATTTTCTTTGCCTATAAATACCAACCCCTTTCACAGATTTTAGGCATCCTTACATACACAAAACTTTCTGAGTTGAATACTCTCTTCACACTTTCTTTATTAGATCATTTAGGTTAGTTTTTATTTTGTTCAAGAGTGATCCAATCATCCTTCAAGTGATCCTCTTCATTCCTCTTCATTAGCAAGAGAAGAACACAAGTATCCAAATTGATACAAGGTGTTATCATCCCTCTTCATTAGCAAGAGAAGAACACAAGTATCCAAGTTGATACAAGGTGTTATCATTCCTCTTCATTAGCAAGAGAAGAACTCAAGGTATTCAAGAAGATACAAGATGTAACACCCCAACCCGACAAGGGTAAAGATATCACAACAATGGTTTCGTATCAGATCAAAACAAAGCATACATCTATAGTAATACAAGAATTCTCAAAGATTACAATTGAAATATAGGAACTACAAGGTTATAAAAGAAACTTCCAGTAAACACTAATTCCAAAATAATAATAACTTCTAATTACTTCTAAGTCCAAAAGTAGCTATCAAGTCTTCTAAGTCCAAGGTACTCTCCACCCATTCCCAGCTTCCTACTAAAACCTACCGCAGGAAAAGAAATGCGGCTGAGCTACGAGAGCTCAGTGAACAGATATAACGATAACAAACAGTAATAGAGAATAGTACAGAATAACAGAAACAAAGGTCAAACAGATGTAATATGGTTCAAGGGATAAGTCAATGAATAAGTATAAAGGAAAGAGAAAAAGGGATAGTAATCCACCACGAGCCCAGAAACAGATCATATCATATCGTAACCATAAGTCTTCATAATCATATAGAGGGGAGACCTCTCAGATAATCAGATAATATGAGGGGTGTACTCATTCTTCAAATGGAGTTGCTAGCTCCCAGATATATGTGAAGGGCAAGCATAGCACACAGTACCAAACACTAGACAATAATAAATAAATCATGTTAAATCCACTAAACAGATCAGATCTAGGATGCATCCATATGCCCCCCGAACAAATCATATTGGCCATAACAAATATAATGCGCATATCATAATCAAAATGGGGACGTGGCGGAACATCACTTTACCGCCCTAGAGTCATGCCATTGGTGCATCAATGACATGGCCATGTTACCTTCATGGCTAGGAAATAGATTTTGGCTCGGGTATCAAACTAAGAGTCAGATATCATATCAAATCAGATGTCATATCAAAAGGTTCATATCCAATGGTACATGGTTCATATCGAATATCTCAGAAGTAATATCAAAGGTCCAAATCAGAGTTTATCAGATCAAGGTTCATATTCAATAATCAAGTCATGGTTCAGATCAAAAGTCCGTTTCAGAAGTTTCTATCAAAAGTCCATTTTAAACAATCCTTTAATTCATGATTTTCATAAAACGATCCTTTAAAGTAGTTTTCATAAAAATAGTCTTTCAAAACGGTTTTTTCATAAAGCTAGTCTTCAAAATATAGTGTTCATAAAAGTTACTAACCTTTCATATAAAAGTAGTTTCGCATCATTTATAAACATCTTTTTAAATTGGTTTTTCTCAAAACATTTCCATGGTATAATTAAAAAGGTTTTCATAACATAGATTCATATCAGAGGTCATATCAAATGGAATCAATAGAGGAGGTTCAAGCAAAGGGAATCATAGCAATGGCATCAGATCAGAAACTAACGGATCAGAATATGAAAGAGATCATGAGAAACCTTATAAGGAAGGTCAGAATATCTGTACCTTATACCGCAAATGAAAACACAACAGAAAATATCAAGGTCGGAAGCAACTCCATCTTCAGCGAATCTACACGAATTCAGGACTGTCTTATTATTAGCTTGTTTAATTCAGATTACTTATTTTAGTCGGCTTTCCATTTTTAGTAACTTTCCTTTTTAGGTAACTTTCTATTTTTAGCAGGTTTCCAGAATTAGTAGGTATTACAAGTCGTTCATTTTAATCCATAAGTTTCCCATAATTACAGTTCCAATCCTTTAACGTTAACCATTTTACAAGTTAAACCCTTAAGTTATATAAATTACAAATTAAACCTTATTATTAAATAAATTACAAATTAATCCTTACAATATTCATATTTACACATTAAGCCTTCAATTATTCCAAATTACACATCAAGCCCCTTATATTAAGTATTATACGAAACCACCTTCAATTTCCAGAATTTACAAAATAGGTCCCTCAATTTTAATTATTTCTAAACCGAATTAAATAATTAACTAATTTATCAAATAAACCTTATACTTACCAATTTTACACAAAGTACCCCCATATTATATTTTTTTACACATTACCCCAGATCCAAAATGACTTACAAAAATACCCCACAAGTTTCAATAATTACAAAACACACCCTTTTACTTTTAATTTCCAATCGGCAAAACATTTTAATTATCAAAACCTAACCCTAATTATTCCAATCATTACCCAATCATTCATACAACCTTAAAACACATTTATTGATCAGATCCAATCACCAAAACCCTAACCCTAATTCCAATCGATTGGGTTTTTATTTTTTTCTTTATTTTCTTTTAAATCCGGTTCTAAACAAAATTCAATATGGATGATTTAAGCTTTAACAATTACAACTACCATTTTTCTAGAGTTATATGATGCCTATAGAACCCAAATAAAATATGATCTCAGCCCAGAAAAATCGCATGAACAGATTAGAAATTATTTTCGTTTTTAGGGTTTTAATCCCATTAATTTCCATATGATAATTGAGCATGCATGATTCGAATCTATCATTTTTCCAGAGTTGTATGAGGCATATAGAGTCCAGATAAAATAGGTTTGAAGCTGAGAAAAATCGTATGAATTAATTTAGGTTTTATTCACGTTTTTAGCATCTATAATTATCACGATTTGTTTTACGTGCATGGGCTGATTTAGCTATTTTATATGAATCATATACAATGTAAAAAATATAGGAAAAATACCAGATGAAGATTTGAACGAATGAATGAGGCGTATGAGTTTTTGTTCTTCTCGGCTGAACAATTCGACACAAGAAAACTTCCACGAATCAACCTAGCGACCCAATGACCTTCGCACTATTTTTCCTACCCTCCTTGGATGTGGATGAACACCAGAAAAATATACCACAGCCTCCAGAATTTCGTATGGTTTGTGTGTGAATTTTTGTGTGTCGATTTAGGGTTTTGCGATGGGATATATGGAAATAATTATAAAACCGTGTGAGAGGAGTAGGAGAGGGCATGAATTTCAGGAATTTGGTTTAGGGAAATCAATCATACCGATTTACACATTGTTTCCATATTTGTTTTGGGCTTATCTCATTTAAATGATTTATTAAAATATTAAACATATAGTATTGGTAAATTTTTGGCCCATGCATATTTTGTGTGTAATATTTTTTTTTTGTATATTGCAAAATGTTGAAATGTTGTAGTAAAAATTACCTTACTTCATATATTGCTCATTACCAAAGGTTTGGGACTTATTTGGTGCTTTATATATATTTTAATTGAATTATAAAGTCTCAGGGGCAATTTGGTCATTTTGCATGCTTTTAAATTTTGGGTTTTACAACTTCTTCCCCTCTAAAAGAAAAATTTTCGTCTTCGAAAATTGAGGTGAAACGAAACGGAAGCACAACTGACTGTGAACAGAAAAATATGAAAGACTTGTTTCTCATGACTCTATCTTGTTGGTCAAAGTTTCGGTTTCCTCAGAAGAGACAAATCATACTGAATCCAGATCAAAAGAATAATATGCCAACGTAACAGATGATAATCAAATTCTCTCAGGAAAGACATAGGAAATACATAGGATTTTGACGGATATGCCATCCACAGAATTGATTAGACAAATCAGATGAGCACGTACAGAAAATAGATTGTCGATAACGTCAATTGGCAGAAGGCTCTACAACAGAACCTAAGATTCTTATCAGAAGCACAGAGGTCAGCAAACGCATGTTGAGAATCCAGACGTATCAAATCGCATAACGGTGAAAGCAGATTTAAACGTATAGGTAGAATGAACTTAAGGTCTCACTAACGCAGATAATCTCAAACGGTTATCAGAATTTCTAAACTCTAAGGCACTCCTCGAAATATCCTATGCCCACAACAAGTGCACGTTATATGATGTAAGTATTATCACGTTGGCCAGACGTCATAATACTGGCATTATATAAATATGCCCTCATGATGGTCATACTCTATCTCAAGTCGTGAACAAAATAACTTATCTTAATCCACCTAATCCAACTACAGTCTCAGAGGTCATCAAAATCAAACACCATAACTAAGAGGAGAACGAACTACTCGAAAGAGTTAACGGAATAGATCTATAATGTTTATCAGAATTAGATACGTCGCCAATAGTGCCAATCCTTCATCGCTCACCAGAATCAACTCAGGCAATATCAGTGGTTACTTCAAAAATTCTCATAACAAACCATCATCCAACATACGCAAAATCTACACAAAACGGAATTACTAGTAGGGAACCAAAGTCTTTCAGAGGATCTTATTATCAGATAACGTAAATTTAAGTAGGTCAAGAGGAAATGAATTACGTCATCCATAGCTTCATCCTTCACAGAATCAACTCTTTCAAACACAAACGTTCGCTTCAGAAATATCATACATTCAATACATGATCTTAAACTTCCTCCAAGTCCATGCAGTCTATCATATGATCATAGGGTGTAGAGGAATTATAAACTTGAGTCTGGCTCCTCAAGCCTTCGGCACTTCTTCTTGGAACTGTGGTGTAGTAACGTGAATCTCCGGCATGGTCACTGTGCCTTCTTCCATTCGCGAGTCTGCTTCTGCTCTCAATTCATCTTAGTACAACTAAAGTGAATAGAGAAGCAAGACTGCGTGTCTTTGGCAGGTCTTCTCACACCGTTCGAAATTTGCCGACTCAAACTGCTGTCGTCACTGGGTGCGTGGTAGTGTTGTCTGCTACAATCTCGGGACGCCAATCCAATCTACTCTTCTCGAACAAAGGGTCACTTTACAAAATGATCTACCTGTTCCTCTTCGTGCCTAACACTGAAATGCTTCCCGGAGGTTACTCTCAAATAGTTATCTCTTTTCTTAGAAGTTCTTGTGGTTGCTTCTTCAGTCCTTCAAACACTAAGTGAGGCCGTTTGATACAGAGTTTACAAAGATAGAATAAATCACTCATTGACACGTTGAATTGAAAGATGGTCATGGTAGTGATACGATTAGGTTTACGATAGTCGATACTCCAGAGTTTTCTCTTTCTTCTTCACAACTAACAGGGTATTCAAAATGAAACACCGAGGTGAGCAAAATCATATTCTATCATCTTCTCGAATTTCTCAACTTCTATGGCATCATGGTCCGTCAACTGAGATTGGTTCAAATTTCATTCTACTTCTCAAACAGGAGGGAAACCAAATTTCATTCTACTTCTCAAACAGGAGGGAAACCCAATAGTTCCATCAGAGAACACCTGAAAATTTGCACGACAAAACTTCCAATGCCAACGTTTTCTAAGAGTGGATACAAATAAGTGTCAGGGGACAATTATCAATCAACTGAGACCGAGGTAGATGTTTCTATAGCAGCGTTAACAGATTTGATCGGTTACCGGTTATCATAACGAAAGTGGGATGAAACATATCACTAAAGGTCACAAATCAGATACGGTAGTCCCTGACAGCGTATGAGGGCCAGCCAATCCATAACTTAAAGACCTCAAAATCGAATATATCAAAAGTAAACGGATTCGTAGGATGAGTACGGTCACCAAGCCAGACGGATAGTTCATATATCAAGGTCAAGTACATGGTTCATCAAAGTGTGGAGGTAGATAAACGAACAATTCAAGGTGTTGGAGTTTTGTTTAGCTATTTAGCATAAGTGGCAGGTAGGTTGTGAGTCATCGGTAATACGAACATCGTATAACTGCCAAAAGTGAGGCATATAGATTATCAGAAATCAGCATCGTCATGTTCAGTTAACAATTTCACATTGAGACAAAATTATCGTCATATCCATGGCTAATAATCATCAGAGTTCTCATAGGAGTAGTAATGGATTTCGCAAGGACAGGGTAATATCAGATGATACATTTATACCCAGCACGGGTAAGGAATTCATAGGATGTGTCAAACACATTAAGGTTAAATGACCTTCGGGGTAGTTGGAGAAATATCAAACGGATCGGAAGTGAAGATCATCACAGTTAGTGGTAGCAAAAGTTTAATAATCGGAAATCATGGTAGGGAGTTCAAAATTTTGTTTCAAATACCAAAAGGGAGACATAGGAGGATAGTTGCCAATCTCTTGTAAGAATAAACTCAAAGTTAACGTATCAAGGAAAGACGGATCAACAAAGCAGATCTTACCGTTCAGGATGAGAGGGGAAACATTCTTATACTCGTGGTTAAAACACCACCAGACTTCTCATGGAAACAGAGATGGTTAAGACGAAATCAAATAGTGTTAGAAAATTCATAGATGATTATCTGAAGCAAGAAACAACTAACAGAATGTATCAAGTACGTCATCGCCATGGAGATTCTCAGATTGTCCAAAAGGCATCAAAATGATTAACAAGAGGATCAGAGGTCAGAGACAAAATCTGAAGATAAGTATCAAATAGTGCCAGGCAATTACTATGCAAGTCTCACATGCCTTCAAGATTTATTTAGGTTTCAAAACTTAGGTGATGCAAGGCATAAACTTTAAATAATCAAAAGTGGTCTCAATTGGCTTTAACCAAAAGCAAGGCACGAATCAGAGTGATGCGGAAGCAATGATACCTAAACAAAAGCCTTATAGTCTACCCATTCCTCACTAGTCAAAACTTAAGTTCTTATAGGGGAAATCCTAAAGCAAATTCTTAAAGGTTATCTTATGAGCGCCTACAGTGGAAACTTAGGGGTCCAAATTTCACAGGTCAAGGGTAAATGTATTACGAGTCGCAGCCTGTCGCTTTGATACCATAAATTGTAACACCCCAACCCGACAAGGGTAAAGATATCACAACAATGGTTTCGTATCAGATCCAAACAAAGCATACATCTATAGTAATACAAGAATTCTCAAAGATTACAATTGAAATATAGGAACTACAAGGTTACAAAAGAAACTTCCAGTAAACACTAATTCCAAAATAATAATAACTTCTAATCACTTCTAAGTCCAAAAGTAGCTATCAAGTCTTCTAAGTCCAAGGTACTCTCCACCCATTCCCAGCTTCCTACTAAAACCTGCCGCAGGAAAAGAAATGCGGCTGAGCTACGAGAGCTCAGTGAACAGATATAACGATAACAAACAGTAGTAGAGAATAGTACAGAATAACAAAAACAAAGGTCAAACAGATGTAATATGGTTCAAGGGATAAGTCAATGAATAAGTATAAAGGAAAGAGAAAAAGGGATAGTAATCCACCACGAGCCCAGAAACAAATCATATCATATCGTAACCATAAATCTTCATAATCATATAGAGGGGAGACCTCTCAGATAATCAGATAATATGAAGGGTGTCCTCATTCTTCAAATGGAGTAGCTAGCTCCCAGATATATGTGAAGGGCATGTATAGCACACAGTACCAATCACTAGACAATAATAAATCAATCATGTTAAATCCACTAAACAGATCAGATCTAGGATGCATCCATATGCCCCCCGAACAAATCATATTGGCCATAACAAATATAATGCGCATATCATAATCAAAATGGGGACGTGGCGGAACATCACTCTACCGCCCTAGAGTCATGCCATTGGTGCATCAATGACATGGCCATGTTACCTTCATGGCTAGGAAATAGATTTTGGCTCGGGTATCAAACTAAGAGTCAGATATCATATCAAATCAGATGTCATATCAAAAGGTTCATATCCAATGGTACATGGTTCATATCGAATATCTCAGAAGTAATATCAAAGGTCCAAATCAGAGTTTATCAGATCAAGGTTCATATTCAATAATCAAGTCATGGTTCAGATCAAAAGTCCGTTTCAGAAGTTTCTATCAAAAGTCCATTTTAAACAATCCTTTAATTCATGATTTTCATAAAACGATCCTTTAAAGTAGTTTTCATAAAAATAGTCTTTCAAAACGGTTTTTCATAAAGCTAGTCTTCAAAATATAGTGTTCATAAAAGTTAGTAACCTTTCATATAAAAGTAGTTTCGCATCATTTATAAACATCTTTTTAAATTGGTTTTTCTCAAAACATTTCCATGGTATAATTAAAAAGGTTTTCATAACATAGATTCATATCAGAGGTCATATCAAATGGAATCAATAGAGGAGGTTCAAGCAAAGGGAATCATAGCAATGGCATCAGATCAGAAACTAACGGATCAGAATATGAAATAGATCATGAGAAACCTTATAAGGAAGGTCAGAATATCTGTACCTTATACCGCAAATGAAAACACAACAGAAAATATCAAGGTCGGAAGCAACTCCATCTTAAGCGAATCTACACGAATTCAGGACTGTCTTATTATTAGCTTGTTTAATTCAGATTACTTATTTTAGTCGGCTTTCCATTTTTAGTAACTTTCCTTTTTAGGTAACTTTCTATTTTTAGCAGGTTTCCAGAATTAGCAGGTATTACAAGTCGTTCATTTTAATCCATAAGTTTCCCATAATTACAGTTCCAATCCTTTAACGTTAACCATTTTACAAGTTAAACCCTTAAGTTATATAAATTAGAAATTAAACCTTATTATTAAATAAATTACAAATTAATCCTTACGATATTCATATTTACACATTAAGCCTTCAATTATTCCAAATTACACATCAAGCCCCTTATATTAAGTATTATACGAAACCACCTTCAATTTCCAGATTTTACAAAATAGGTCCCTCAATTTTAATTATTTCTAAACCGAATTAAATAATTAACTAATTTATCAAATAAACCTTATACTTACCAATTTTACACAAAGTACCCCCATATTATATTTTTTTACACATTACCCCAGATCCAAAATGACTTACAAAAATACCCCACAAGTTTCAATAATTACAAAACACACCCTTTTACTTTTAATTTCCAATCGGTAAAACATTTTAATTATCAAAACCTAACCCTAATTATTCCAATCATTACCCAATCATTCATACAACCTTAAAAAACATTTATTGATCAGATCCAATCACCAAAACCCTAACCCTAATTCCAATCGACTGGGTTTATATTTTTTTCTTTATTTTCTTTTAAATCCGGTTCTAAACAAAATTCAATATGGATGATTTAAGCTTTAACAATTACAACTACCATTTTTCCAGAGTTATATGATGCCTATAGAACCCAAATAAAATATGATCTCAGCCCAGAAAAATCGCATGAACAGATTAGAAATTATTTTCGTTTTTAGGGTTTTAATCCCATTAATTTCCATATGATTAATTGAGCATGCATGATTCGAATCTATCATTTTTACAGAGTTGTATGAGGCATATAGAGTCCAGATAAAATAGGTTTGAAGCTCAGAAAAATTGTATGAATTAATTTATGTTTTATTCACGTTTTTAGCATCTATAATTATCACGATTTGTTTTACGTGCATGGGCTGATTTAGCTATTTTATATGAATCATATACAATGTAAAGAATATAGGAAAAATACCAGATGAAGATTTGAACGAATGAATGAGGCGTATGAGTTTTTGTTCTTCTCGGCTGAACAATTCGACACAAGAAAACTTGCACGAATCAACCTAGCGACCCAATGACCTTAGCACTATTTTTCCTACCCTCCTTGGATGTAGATGAACACCAGAAAAATATAGCACAGCCTCCAGAATTTTGTATGGTTTGTGTGTGAATTTTTGTGTGTCGATTTGGGGTTTTGCGATGGGATATATGGTAATAATTATAAAACCGTATGAGAGGAGTAGGAGAGGGCATGAATTTCGGGAATTTGGTTTAGGGAAATCAATCATACCGATTTACACATTGTTTCCATATTTGTTTTGGGCTTATCTCATTTAAATGATTTATTAAAATATTAAACATATAGTATAGGTAAATTTTTGGCCCATGCATATTTTGTGTGTAACATTTTTTTTTTTTGTATATTGCAAAATGTTGAAATGTTGTAGGAAAAATTACCTTACTTCATATATTGCTCATTACCAAAGGTTTGGGACTTATTTGGTGCTTTATATATATTTTAATTGAATTATAAAGTCTCAGGGGCAATTTGGTCATTTTGCATGCTTTTAAATTTTGGGTTTTACACAAGAGTTGTAGTTGTTAGGTTTTGTAACACTTGTTACATCCTTGTTGTATCTTAGCATACATCAAGATTATCTTTCTTTTGTGAGAGTGTGAGTGAAGATCATTGTGATCTTAAGAGATAGTGAAGATCTCTTAAAGCCACTGGGCTTGTGTGTGAGTGATCAAAGGATCTAGAGTAGTTAGATTAAGTAGAGTGAAGTGAGAGTTGATCTTTGTGATCGTGTTGAGATCGTGGTGATCTCTTGTAGCCATTAGGGCTTGTGTGATTGGTCACGTGGACCTTGGTAGATTGGTGCTAGCTAAGATTAGCACTCGACATTTAGCTTAGTGTCGGTAATAGGATAAGCGACGTGTAAGGTTTTCTCCGCCTGAAGGGAGGTTGTTGACATAGTGCTTGAAACTCTCGAGTGTGGTACTCGGGGAGTGGAGTAGGGCGAAGAAGAGCTTCGTAGCCGAACCACTATAAATCCTTTGTGTCGGTTTGATCTTTCCAACTCTACTCTTTACTTTCATTATTTTGTATTAGTTAGTTTAGTGTGTGGTTCATATTGGTGTTGATTGATTACACATAGAGTTCGAATCAAAGTTTCCAATAGCCAACTTTTAAAACAAGATTTTTAAAAGAATTTAAAACCAGTAAACTATTCAACCCCCCTTCTAGTTTCCCACAATTGGTATCAGGAGCCACGTCAGTCAAGATTTTAAAGTATATTGTATTTTGAAACTTGAATCGATCAATGGATTCCGACAAATATCTAGAAGGGCAATCTATGCAAAGACCACCACTTTTCGAAACCGATTGTTTTATTTATTGGAAAACAAGATTCGAAACGTATGTGAAATAAAAGACATTGATCTTTGGCATGTTATTACCGAGGGTGACTTTCAACCTATTCAAATAAATCCGAAAACTAAAAAGGATGAAATAGTTTCTTATGATAAACAAAGTGATGAGCTTAAAAGGAAATTAGCCAAAAATAATGAGGCTAAAATGATGATTTATAATGCTTTGCCTAAAAAGGAATTCGAAAGAATTTTCATGTGTAATACGGCAAAAGATATTTGGAAAACTTTGTTAGTCACTCACCAAGGTAATAACCAAGTCAAAGAGAACAAGATAGATCTTCTTGTTCAATGGTATGTGCTTAAACACATACCATTTCTCGACCAAAACCGGACCCAAATAGACCAAAAACTAACCAAAATGCCAAAAGATATTGTGTTTTTGTGTTTATGTATGTGCAGGCAACGGATAAACGAAAAACGACAAAAGACAAAGAAAAATCCGAAAAACACGGGCACGAGACGTGGAAAAGATATTTATAGAGCCGAAGCCGGGAAAGTCGTTTTTCATGCGGATTTGATTCAAGCTCAAGAAATATCACAATGGCCCTTGGATTATTTAATATTGGAAAAATTGGTCCTTTGATTAAATTTATAGTTATGGCAGAAATGGTCCCCGAACTTTCATAAATTACAACCTTAGTCCTTGGATTAACCCTTTTTACCCCATAATTCTAACACAACCGGATCCACAAAACTATTAAACCCAACCAACCCTTTCATACCCACCGGCCCAATCCTAAAATCTAAAACAAAGCCCATAAGCCCACTCACCCTAAAACATGACCCAATCCTTAGCTAATAATAGATAAATACGGGGTCAAACAATACACTTTAGTCAAACCCCCAATTCACTCGGTCAAAATCCCTAATCCGACTACTCTTTACCATCTTCAACCTCCCACCTTTTCCCTTACCTCTTCCACTAATCCCTTCTTAATCTCCCCATCCCTTTCATCACCACTACAAGCCAAACCATCACATGACCTTGTCTTTGGTCCCCTCCCCTCCACCTCATCAATCCGAGGGCTACAAAGAAGATCAACGATCAAGAATAAAAGTTGTGGGGAGCACGAAATGATCCAAGGGTCAAGGAAGAAACACAAACGCAAGAGGGGAACACACTCACAAGAAAAACACACTCATTCTAGGGTTTTTCTATATTTTTAGTATAAATAGAGGGTAGTGGTTCGGTAGTAGATTTTTTTTTTCTAGGTTTATTTTAGCAATTTTAATTTAAGGTTTGTAATTTTTTCGGTTGTAATTTACTCTTGATTTAATATAAGTTTTTTTTTTATATTCGGCTTATTGATTTTGCTGCTTGTTCTTGCTTATCTAAGTTTTTATTTTCCTCTTATGTTAATGCTTATTTCTACTTATTATTGCTTGTTCTTGTTTTTCTTTATCTGCTTATTTAATGAAGTCACTTAGGTAGAATTAGTGTTAGTTCAGTTAGTTTTGCAAAAAAAAAAAAAAAAAAAAAAAGAAAAAAAAATAGCAGCCTGCACCATTTTTATCTTGCCATTTTTATATCAGTTTTAGTAGTTTATGTGTGTGTTTATCTTGCCTTTTTAATATCAGTTTTAGTAGTTCAAAAGGATTATTGCATTTTGAGCTTATTGCATTAGTATGATTTTGTGCATCAGTAGGATTTTGTGCATTTAGTCGCCTGTTGTTGATTTTGGTAGTGTAGCTGTTAGGTTAGGTCAGCTTTTAAGTATCTTAAAAATCAGTCATTTGCTTGTTCTCTCATTGGCTTGAAGTTTGTTGAAGTTTGTTGATGTGCTGAGTATGTATGTAGCATGATCTGTGATGCTTTAGTGTAGTTTATAGCTAAAGTTTGTTGAAGTTTGTTGATATGCTTGAAGTTTGTTTTGGATTTAAAAAGAGTTTTATTTCTGGGACTAAGGCTGTTACTAAGTTTACTTTTATTTAGTTTTTAAAAAGAAAGTCAAAGAAAAAAAAATTAAATAGCAAAAAAATCTGACAGGCCTGGGTTCGAACCCAGGACAGTTAGCTCATAAGCAAGCAACCCAACCACTGCACTCACTTTTCTTCTTAGTTAAACCTTACAAAATTTTATTTAAAACCCTTTTATTTTTATTTTTTTTTTCTTTTTAGCTTATTGTGAACTGTTTGCTTATTTTCGGCTTATTTAAAAAAGCATTTTCATTTTTTTATTTTTCTTAGCATTCTGGTAGTTTAAAGTATTTTAGAAAAAAATTTCAGAATTTTCTTTTTCCATTTAGTATTTTTAATCAATTATTTTCTTTTAAATAGTTTTTAAATTATAAAAAATTATTAAAAAGTCAAAAAAAAATATTTTTCTTTTTTTCAAAATTTTCTTTTTATATTTAGGACTTAGGAAAATTATTTTGGTACTCGTAGGATTAATTTTTAAATATTTTGACGTTTTCACTCGTTCGTAGTTTATCGTTCGCGTTATTTAATTTTCGTCTTTAGTAGATATTAGTAACCAAGAAACTCTCGTTTTTTCAAGCACTTTAATTACGAACCGAAAACGATATCCTCAATTTCACGCCTCGCAGGGAGAACGACCCGGGTACACGCTTATCCGGTTTATTACAATTGGTTGTTTTTGCGTTAATGGTTTCAAGTTGACTTTTCTTCGTGAGAAGTTTGACTTGTGATTACTTTGACCAAATTTAATCAATACCATTCAACAATATGAACAATTTTCCATTACGGAAGATGAGTCAATAGATAATGCTTTTGCTAGATTAAATACTATTATTACTAGTCTTAAAGCTCTTGATGAAGGTTACTCTAGCAAGAATTATGTTAGGAAGTTTCTTAGGGCTCTACATCCTAAATGGAGAGCAAAGGTTACCGCCATAGAAGAGTCAAAGGACTTGGCGATGTTGTCACTCGATGAACTTATAGGAAACTTGAAAGTTCATGAGATGATAATCAAGAAGGACTCCGACATCGTCAAAGGCAAAAGCGAGAGAGTTAGATCTCTAGCATTGAAAGCCAAGAAGGAGTCTAGTGATGAGGAATGCTCAAGTTCCGATAGTGAAGATGAGGAATATGCATTAGCGGTTAGGGACTTTAAAAAGTTCTTTAGGAGAAGAGGTTGGTTCGTTAGGCAACCTCGTGATGAGAAGAAGACATCACAAAAGAACCATGTTGAAAAGAAAGGGACAAGTGATAGGAAATGCTTTAGGTGCGGAGATCCTAATCACCTCATAGGAGAGTGTCCCAAACCACCGAAATTCAACAACCAACGAGCTCTCATAGGAGGCTCCTGGAGTGATAGCGGTGATGATGAAGAAAAGAAGCCCAAGGACGAAACATGTCTAATGGCTCATACTTCAAATAAGGTACGTTACAACTACCCTGATTTTATAGATGACAACTCGTCAATAGATGATAACATACTAAATGACGAACATAATAATCTATGCAAAATTGTTTCAAAAATGCTAAGTAGAAACAAATCACTAAAATCAAAATTGCATGAACTTGAAGTAGAAATTTTAGGACTAAAGGAACAAGTCAAAGGACTTGAAACAAAATAAAGAATTAGACATAGATTGTGAGTCATGCATAAATCTTCAAGCAGAAAATGAGAAACTCAAGGAAAATGCAATTAGAATCACTAGGTTCAAAAAGGAAACAGAAAATGCTTCGACAGATAAAACAAATCAAGTAAAATCTGTCAAACCCACGAATTCTGTCAAATCCCCAGACGGCACCACTAAAGGTACCAACGGTACCATTAAACCTAACGGAACCGTGGTACCGTCTAACACTGGAGACATAACTGAGTCTAATTTCAAAAACAAATCAGGTCCTAAACCAACTCACATAATTGTAAATGGTACAAAGGTCTCTATTGCTAGTATAGAGGAAGTAAAAAAAATTTACAAACCTATGTCAAACCCCAGACCTGGATTTGTAAAACCCAATATGTCTAAGACTCCTCCACCTAGAAAAACAAGAACTCCCAAACCTCGGTCAAGAACTCTTCTACCGAGACGTAACTCTAGAAGACAAAGTTTTCCAAGTAACTATCCCGTAACTTGGAATGACTGTCAACTACAAAGTTACTTGCCATGG
This sequence comes from Artemisia tridentata subsp. tridentata, assembly GCA_021014915.2. NCBI lineage: Eukaryota > Viridiplantae > Streptophyta > Magnoliopsida > Asterales > Asteraceae > Artemisia > Artemisia tridentata. The sequence continues at coordinate 184,013,507 of CP139503.1, forward strand.
GAAATTTGCCCTCCGTTCCAACATCCTAACCACATGCAAGTAATGCATGGGATGTTTAATGCTAACCACTTTGGACCCATGAGATATTGGGGACCAAATGTTTGAATGTTTGTCTTTTGCAATAGATATGCTTGGGAATTGACTTGGAGCCTGACGAATGGGTCAAGGATAGTGGATGCACTAACCATATGACGGGTAACCGAAGTTTATTCTCATCATACAAGGCATACAACGGAGGTAACGTTACTTTCGGTAGCAAACTTAAGGGCAACATTATAGGCAAAGGTACGATCACTCAAAACTCCCTCACTATTAAAAATGTTGAGCATGTAGATAACTTAGGATTTAATTTGCTTAGCATTAGTCAAATGGTAGATAATAAGTGTAGAGTTATATTCTCTGAAGAGGGTAGTGAGATAATTAAGGATGGTAAAACCATAGGCAAAGGAGTTAGGAAAAATGGCTTATTTGTTATGAAAATAGGAAATAAGCCTCAGGATAGGATATGCTTAGCAACCATAGATGATAATTCAACTCTATGGCATAGGAGGTTAGGTCACGCCAATATGCGTTTGATACAATCATTGGCATCTAAGGAATTAGTTAGAAACCTACCTAAGATTAAGTTCGACAAACACTTTTGTGACGCTTGTAAAGTTGGAAAACAAGCTCACTCAAGTCACAAAGCTAAGAATATGGTCTCGACCTCTAGATGCCTAGAACTCCTTCACATGGACTTATTCGGTCCATCTGTCGTACGGAGCTACGTAGGAAATCACTACACCTTAGTAATAGTTGATGACTATTCTCGGTATACTTGGACTAGATTTCTTAAGAATAAAACTCAAGCTTTTGAGGAATTTGAAATCTTTAGTAGGAAAGTCTAAAACCAACTAGGATGTACAATAGTCGCTATTAGGACGGATCATGATCGGGAATTTGATAATGAAGTGCAATTTGGAGTACATTGTGATGGTAATGGTATTACTCACAATTTCTCGGCTCCACGCACTCCACAATCAAATGGGGTAGTAGAGCGGAAAAATCGTACTCTACAAGAGATGAGTAGAACGATGTTGAATGAACAATCAATTCCGCAAAAGTTTTGGTGTAATGCGGTGGACACCTCAACTTATATTCTTAATAGGATTCTAATTAGACCTATCATAGGAAAAACCCCATATGAAATCATGAAAGGTAGAAAACCTACTCTTGATTACTTTAGAGTGTTTGGAAGCAAGTGCTTCATACTAAACACTAAAGATTACCTCACCAAGTTTGACCCAAAGTCTTACGAAGGTATCTTTCTAGGTTACTCCCAAAATAGTAAAGCCTATGTTGTCCTAAATAGAGAAACCATGAAAATCGAAGAATCACTCAACGTGACATTCGATGAAAGTCCTCCACAAACTAAGACATCACCCTTGGTGGATGATGACTTAGACGAGGATGAAGCCATTAGGGTCAATGGCAAGAAAACCTTAGAAGATGACATTGAGGATGAAATAGTTGAAGTTGACGAAATTGTCAACATTAAGGAATCCAAAAACCATCCTATTGAAAATGTCATAGGTAATTTAAACCAAAGAACCCTTAGGTCACAAACACAAAACAAAAGTAATTTCTTTTGTTTCATATCAACCGTAGAACCTAAGAATGTAGGTGAAGCGATTAAGGATGAAAGTTGGATACTTGCCATGTAAGAAGAACTTAATCAATTCACCGTAAACCATGTTTGGGATTTAGTACCTCTTCCTAAGAATCAAACAATCATAGGAACTAAGTGGGTGTTTAGGAATAAACTCGACGAAAATGGCGTCGTAGTTAGGAATAAGGCAAGGTTGGTAGCACAAGGCTATAACCAACAAGAAGGAATAGATTATGATGAAACCTATGCACCCGTAGCTAGATTAGAATCAATTAGAATACTCCTTGCCTATGCTTGTGCCTTAGACTTTAAACTATACCAAATGGACGTGAAGAGTGCGTTCCTTAATGGTTATATCAACGAGGAGGTGTATGTTGCACAACCTCCGGGATTCGTTGATTTCGAATATCCGAATCATGTTTACAAGCTCAAGAAAGCACTCTATGGTCTTAAACAAGCTCCTAAAGCTTGGTATGATAGACTGAAAGCTTTCTTGATTGAACATGAATATACCATGGGAAAGGTTGATAACACACTCTTCACAAAGAAAAGAGATTCACATCTCATCATTGTTCAAATATATGTCGACGACATTATATTCGGATCAACTTGTTCAGAGATGTGCAATGATTTCTCTAAGATCATGCATGACGAGTTTGAGATGAGTATGATGGGTGAATTGAACTTCTTCCTTGGTTTACAAATTAAACAAATGGAAGATGGTATCTTCTTTAATCAAGCTAAGTATAGTAAAGAAATGCTTAAGAAGTTTAGTTTAGAAGAGTCTAAGCCCATGAAAACCCCCATGTCCACGGAAATAAAACTCACGAAAGATGAAGAAGGTGAGTCCGTGGATAGCACTAAGTATAGAGGTATGATAGGAAGTTTACTATACCTCACGGCAAGTAGGCCCGACATCATGTTTAGTGTCTGCCTTTTTGCTCGCTTCTAAGAGGATCCCAAAACCTCTCACCTTGAAGCGGTTAAGCGTATCTTATGATACATTAAAGGCACTATACACTTGGGATTATTCTATCCCAAGGGGACCGGTGTAGAAACTGTTGTCTATGCCGACTCTGATCACGTGGGAGATTATGTGGATCGAAAGAGTACGAGTGGCGTTTGTACCTTCATGGGTTGTTGCTTAACTTCTTAATTCTCCAAGAAACAAACGGCTCTTGCTATCTCCACAACCGAAGCCGAGTACGTAAGCGCCAGAAAGGCATGGCAACAAGCACTATGGATGAAACAAGCCCTTATAGACTATGACATCCATTTAGATGACGTCTCCATTATGTGTGATAATAAAGGTGCTATTGACTTGAGCAAGAACCCCGTTCAACACTCTCGTACTAAACATATCGAAATTCGCCACCACTTCCTTCGTGATAATGTTCAGAAAGGAAATATTTCTATTGCGAAAGTTCCTTCTCAGGACAATATCGCAGACATCCTTACTAAACCTCTCAAACGAGAATCCTTTAACTACCTTCGTCTAGGTCTAGGAATGATGGAACATATTCCATAAACCTCATGACTCTTGAAGTCATCTCGTGTGTCTCGTTAAGTCTAGTTTAGGTTCCCTAGTCAAAGGAATTTATTAGGTATAAATTCCTTCCTCGTGTCATAGAGTCTCACTAAAACAGCGAGACTTATTCGTCAAACATCAAAATGGGACAGAAAACCATCCCTGCAGATACACGGCTCCACTAATGTGGCACGGCACCGTTAAATTTAACAGTACCGTGGAACCGTGCATTTGGAACATTCCGTATTTCAGTTCCCTTTTTCCACACCACTCATTCCAAACCCTCATAACCTCAGCAACTGCTGTCATAACTTAACCTCACACCCAACACTTAATTACACCCCTTCAAGATCATATTCAAGACATTAAGTTTTAAGATCCTCAATCATTCTCACCTTTTTTCAACAAAAATTGTAAGTCATCTTACTCAAATTTTTTTAATTTTGGGTCTAAGGTTTATGCATTGATGAAAATTGAATTGGGGTTTTTCAATTTTTTCTAGGAAATTTTCAATTAGAAGTCATCAACACCAAAACATTTCAAAATCTTTGGTACCAAAACATTGAGGTTACCAAAACACCCCAATTCCATCATTTTCAAAATCTCACGAAACTAGGACCATTAAATTGTTGATGCAAACTAAAAACACTTTCCATGCATACAAGATCTCACAAATCATGATCGAACTACATAATCAATATGTATTCTTTGACTTATTTGCTTGAGCAAAAGTAAAATTAGGAGTGTTTGGGTAATCTCATTATTTTCTTTTGAGTCGAGATTGCCGCACCTCCACATAGTTTGCATATAGGCACACACTAGGCATGTGTATATAATGCAACTATTCTTCATACTAATTTTTCCTAAAAACACTTTTATAGGAAACAAAAATGTCTCATGAATATGATTTTGATCATCTCCTAACCGACACCTACACACCCCAAATATCACAAGAACCCACAACTCCTGGTAACCACATTCGTGCCTATGTCAATCTTGAAACCCGTCGGTTTCATAAAGGCCGTGTCGTTGATCCATCCCTTGTTTACCATCGGGACATCAATACTTCTTTTAGAGCTATAGGATTCGATTGCTTACTCCACATAAACGAGCACATTTGTCCTCACTTTATGTTGGAATTCTTCCGACAAGTTGAACTCGTACGTAACGAGGATCAATCCTTGTCTCTTTGGTTTTGGGTCAGAAATTTCAAATTTTTCTTAACCCTTGAGCAATTTGCTTAAATCCTTCAAATCCCCAATCATGGGCAATGTGCCTATACTGAGGATTGGTGTCTTAAGTCCCTCTTCAACTATCGTGAAGAGGATAGTCCATATTGTTCCTACATACCCTCTCCCACCGAACTAACCAAAATCATTCGTACTCATAAGTACTCCTCTTATCCTAATCCAACAAAAATTCGTTTAGAAGAGGTGCGTCATGAACTACTTTCTTGGGCAGTAATCCTACGAGAAAATGTTCTAAGTCTAACAGGAAATTGTGAGCAACTCCCGGCGTGTTGTGCTCATATGATTTACTGTCTCCTTACCCAACAACCATACAATCTCGCTTACTTCTTCGCTAAGCGAATTGTACATCTCAAGGGTAACAAGAATAAATTGATACCCAATGGGATGTTCCTAACCCGCCTCTATCACCACTTCATGAACCTACACCCTTTACCTTCATGGTCCTCAATACTCACTTTTCACAACAGTCATGAAACCCATAACCGAGTCATACGTGTCAACCATTCTCATTTCCGAATCCTCCACCCACTATGCACCCTTTGATGATCCAAATCATGAGAATGAGATAAATGTTCAAGACGGGAGTACAACAAGAATGGGAGAAGGCTCAAGTCATAAGTAGTTATGAAGAGATTTATATCTCCTACTAGGGATTATTCTTAATAGACTATATTAGGAATTAATACTCTAACTTTCTTGCATGCTTAGTACTAAATCTATTACCATGCATGAATGATCTATGTGATATTTGGATGTTAGTTTGTCTTGTCCTTTATGCTTGCATGCTTATGATTATCTTGGAAAATTGCTTGATAATCTTTATGTGCTAGATGTAGCATTGTAGGGGACATATTAGGAAAACAAATACTTAGTGAGTTGAGGCATTATCATTTCCAGGAACTAGTTCCCCTAGAAAACATCCCCCTAGCTGCCCAGAACTAGCCTCAACAGAAATTTTCGTGGCAATAGTGTCACGGTACCACTAAATAGGGACGGTACCGTTAAATTTAACGGTACCGTGGGTCATTTAGAGGAACCGTGTCCCTGTTTGACGGATTTTTACTGTTCCTCCTAGAATCCCTGCAACCCTAACCTCAAACCTGCAAATCTTGCAACCTCACACACACCCTAAGATTCCCTTACTACACCATAGGACACTCCCATCAACTTTAATTCAAATTTCACCCAACTTGCCTATTTAAGGCCTCACCCTTGCAAGCTTATCTTGCACTTCACCTTCAACCTCTCATCACACAAACACCATGTCTTCCACACAAGAATCCACCTCTCACATCTCCAAGAAACCTAGGATAACCGTGAAACCACCCTCAAAACCACTCTTTGTGGATCTCACAAAAGATGATGAAGCTATGACACCACCTTCCCAAGCCACTCCTTACTCACCATCACCACCTAATGCACCCTCTAAAACATCCTCTTCCTACACAACATCTTCATCATCCTTTAACACAACATCATCCATGGAGTACACACTATCACCCATAACTCCATTGGACTATGCCATGCCAACTCCTTCCCCAACAAACTCACCACCACCACCTTCTCCTATCATGGCACAACCCATCCAACCCCATCCCTTTGATCTACATAGTGCTAACAACCCATCCAACCCCATCACTTTGATGTCACCATCTCCACCACCTCCTAACCAAAACAACTAAACATTTTCTTGTTTAGTTTCTCACCAATAAACCTTTAGGACCCTTCTTGGAAATGAAGCTTGCCTTTAGTCATTAGGGATTTAGGTTTCCTATTGTCTCTTTTATGCTTCTTATGTAGTCATACCTATGTATGATATTTGCTTTTATGAATGAATGCTTTCATTTTATGTGGATGCTTAGCTACTTAGTCATTCATTTTGTGGTTGGATATTTGTCCTAGGTGCTACATGTTAGATATCGTATATATGTCATCTAACCTTGCTTTGTAGCACGAATCCTTGCTCGATTCCTTGGTATTCTCCAAATGAGGGAGAGTATACGTCAAGGGGGAGCTTTTGTCACCTTTTTGATTAGACAAAAAGGGGGAGAAATGGGAGTAAACTCATTAAAAACTTGTTAAAACTAATTTTAACTTAAAATGAGTTTATATTTTGTCATCATCAAAAAGGGGGAGATTGTTGATGCAAATAATGTTCTAAAAACGTTATTTATATCTTTTGATTACTTCACGTTTTGAGGATGACAAAATGTGAAATCACGTTACGTTAAAATTAACGTAAACAAGTTTTTAATCGGAAGATCCCGTTTCTACGCAAATCACTCTAAAACAAATTTACAACTTGACAAATGATCAAAGAAGTGAATTTGTGTTTTGAGACTTCACATTTTAATGGGACAAAACATTTTTTTCAAAAATAACACATGAAAAATTATTTTTGAAATATTAAGAAATGTTTTAATGGAAAAATATGTTTGAAAATCACAACATCTATTTCCCCCCCCAAAATCAGCTCCAACCTTCCCCAAATAAGTTTTCACCAGAAAAGACAAAATTTGGAGCGTCCTAGTCTAGGACGGCTCCACGGTTCCACTAAATTTAGTGGAGCCGTGGCATGTTTAGTGGAGCCGTCCGTACTATTTTTTCTGTAACGTTCAGATTTTCTTTGCCTATAAATACCAACCCCTTTCACAGATTTTAGGCATCCTTACACACACAAAACTTTCTGAGTTGAATACTCTCTTCACACTTTCTTTCTTAGATCATTTAGGTTAGTTTTTATTTTGTTCAAGAGTGATCCAATCATCCTTCAAGTGATCCTCTTCATTCCTCTTCATTAGCAAGAGAAGAACACAAGTATCCAAATTGATACAAGGTGTTATCATCCCTCTTCATTAGCAAGAGAAGAACACAAGTATCCAAGTTGATACAAGGTGTTATCATTCCTCTTCATTAGCAAGAGAAGAACTCAAGGTATTCAAGAAGATACAAGAGTTGTAGTTGTTAGGTTTTGTAACACTTGTTACATCCTTGTTGTATCTTAGCACACATCAAGATTATCTTTCTTTTGTGAGAGTGTGAGTGAAGATCATTGTGATCTTAAGAGATAGTGAAGATCTCTTAAAGCCATTGGGCTTGTGTGTGAGTGATCAAAGGATCTAGAGTAGTTAGATTAAGTAGAGTGAAGTGAGAGTTGATCTTTGTGACCGTGTTGAGATCGTGGTGATTTCTTGTAGCCATTAGGGCTTGTGTGATTGGTCACGTGGACCTTGGTAGATTGGTGCTAGCTAAGATTAGCACTCGACATTTAGCTTAGTGTCGGTAATAGGATAAGCGACGTGTACGGTTTTCTCCGCCTGAAGGGAGGTTGTTGACATAGTGCTTGAAACTCTTGAGTGTGGTACTCGGGGAGTGGAGTAGGGCGAAGAAGAGCTTCGTAGCCGAACCACTATAAATCCTTTGTGTCGGTTTGATCTTTCCAACTATACTCTTTACTTTCATTATTTTGTATTAGTTAGTTTAGTGTGTGGTTCATATTGGTGTTGATTGATTACACATAGAGTTCGAATCAAAGTTTCCAATAGCCAACTTTTAAAACAAGATTTTTAAAAGAATTTAAAACCGGTAAACTATTCAACCCCCCTTCTAGTTTCCCACAATATCGTTTCCTCGAAAGTTGGTGGATGATAAGTTATATTATTCGTTAAAACTCCATTATATAAATTTATATACGTATGGTATTTTAAATGAATCTTACGAAATGTACAATAGGCTTTTAAGAATGAAAATTTATAAAACCTTAGTGGAATTATATATATAATATATTTACTGAATGGTCCTTAAATTTATATGAAATTTTACACTTTTAACCCTAACGGTAAAACTTTTACACCGTTAGTCCATGGTTAGATAATATTTACATTTTTGGTCCAAATTATTCAAATATGACATTTTATCACTTCTGGCTACTGTATATTTCTTTTCTACCCTTAAGTTATCAAATTGACAGTTTGGCACTTATTTATACGAAAGTTACATATTTAACCCAATTTGTATACTATTTTGCATTTTTAGTCCAAAAGTCACAAATATACGAGTTTAAGTTTTCCGAGAGTTTCATAAGTCTTCAATAGCTTATTTGAGTTTGTAAAAGTGCTTATTTTATAACAAGAGCTTATTTATAGCTTATTTTGCCGAAATGAATTTAAAACAGACCCATTAAGCCTTAATGATCCAAAGGGTTTAGGAATGATTTGGGCTTGGTTTTGGGCTTATTTTATAGTCTTATTAACATTTCAAAACTGCTTATTGGACTTCTTATACATAAATGCTTATTTAGTGCTTAATGGGCTTTAAGGCCCACTCGATAACTTGTGTAGTTTAAGACTGTTTCCGAGGAGGTTTAGCTTATAAGCTTGTTAAGGTATAATAAGGGCTTATCAAGGGAGCTTATGTGTACCCCTTATTAGTTTGGCTTAAGGACAAATGCAACACCCCCAAAATTGGGTCGCAGCGGAAGATGATGTCGCTGGGGTGCTACTAAATTGGTATCACAACACAGAGTAAAGAGAACGGATTTACCATATCCGTTCAAAAGAAATTTTTATAATCAAAAGTACTTTGTTTTACATCATTCAATAAAATGCGAAAATACAGACCCATAAAAGAAATAAAGTGGTCCCCAAATGAATATCAGAGTATCTTGATCCTTTAACCATGTCATGCCATGCCAAAATCCGCCAAACGTAAGCTGACACTTTAGAACCTGAAAATACATGATAAATTGTGTCAACAAGAGGTTGATGAGTTCATAGGTTTAAGTAAACAACAAATTATGTATGGACCACAAGATTTCAAAGACCAATATATTCCAGATATAGAAAGAGTTATTGTTGTATTAAACTCATGACACCGAAGCCTTAAGATTTCTGGTTTAAGCATCCATTTGACATACCAGTCAAGTGGGGAACCCACCCGGACACCCAAAGTTTCTGGTAGATGTCCACCTAGGACATCCAAGGTTCCTCAAATGATTATGCGTCCGTTTGACATACCAGTCAAGTGGGGAAACCACCCGGACGGGGAGTTCAATCTTAATAGATCTATTCACAACATTCGCGTTTAACGGTTCATAACATAGGCAATATGTAATAGTTTAATGCACTTGTGTCCATAAGAAAATAATCAAGTGTGTAACAGGTAAGCACATAATACTTTCGAGTAACAAATCAAGGGTTTTAACCAATTAGTAATGCTTGAGAAAATAATTCATGTTTCAAGTAAAACAAGCATGGAGTTTAAATATAAACGAGAACTTTTGAGTATGTATTCTCCCCCAAAACAGTTATAAAACGAGTAAAAGTAGGGGCCATGAACTCACCTAGAACAACTGATATGATAACAAAAGGATAGTGCACGAAATTTAGGCTCGGAAACTACTCGCAACCTAATATGAATGATATGTCTTAGGTTCGGCAAAAATGTCATGTATGCAAATTTACACTCTAATATATCACCTGTACATGTTCTTTGTAAAGTTTGGTGGTTAAAAAAACGTAGTTACGTTATGGTGCTCATTTAAATATCAATTATACACATTTATATGTCGTCACTAATTTATCTCGTAAATAAAGTGTGGTCGTTTTGTTAATAAGTATCTTAGAAAATCACCGACGTACTTTAACAACATTCTACGATAATTGTCTAAGTGATTTTTGAGAAAAAATAAAGTTTTACGTCAAAATAAACACTTTGTTGGATTTCTGAGAATGACTAAGTGGCCTAGTAAAGTTAGCCGTAAAACAGTGGTTATTAAGTATTATTGATCAAACTCAGTGGATTTAGGAAGTATGTGGTAAGGTCTACAAAAGCTAACATTGACTTTTAGCCCATTCGGATCCCGATCCCACACTTTTATGGCCTTAAAGTTAGGTGGTTAGGCTATTTTTATAGTTTCTGGGCAGTTTTCGGGGAAGTTTAAGAGGTCATAAGTTACTCGTTATATATCCATTTGACAAACGGTTGGACTTTTTGAAATATAGGCGAGGTGAACTTTATTTTACCTACTAGTGCAATTTTTCCATAACAGACCCTATCTATGAGAAAAACGGGGTTAAACATGATCACATGGGAAAACAGTTTTGACACTTAGAAAAGTTTCTCAATTTGAGCTGTTGGTTTTGGTCAGTTTTCGTCATATTTAAAATCTATGTGTCTTGGTCGTTTTATCTCCGTTTCTTAAGTTCTATATATCCCCGGGTTCTTAGTCATGTATACTAACAGGTTTCTAGTACCTCGGCATGTCTAGTTAAATTTTAATGTCAGATTTTACCTTTCGAAAAACCCCTAACACCATGTATTATTTCAGAAAATTGTTTTTCGTCGCCTAACTTAGAATTAGCGTATCTTCTTCGTTATATGTCCGTTTTAATCTGTTCTAGCGACCACGTTTTCGTAGTTGAGTCTATTTTCTATATTTCTACTCAAATCATTCATCCAACTTATTTATTTTCCAGATTTTACAAAATAGGACAGCCTTGTATAAAAGTGTTTCAACGTGTACAAGGTGATATATATAGGTGTATGCAAACTTGAAAATGAGTACTAGGAAATGAAAGTAATACTCATAAGAGTAGTATAAAAGTTCATGGACTTAGTGGTGCTTACTTGAAGTGATTATGAGAAGGAGGTGATGAAAACACAAGCTAACCCAAAAGTATCAAGCCTTAAACCCTTAACACTAGATTCTAGTACTCAAATGAACACCAATAAACCCTTGCACTTGGAAAACCAAATCTTCTTGCTTCCTTTCTCCCCTAGTTCGACTAGTATGTGAGTGAGTGAGTGATTATATTTTTTTCTCTTGTGCTAATGTTACTAAGTCTTCCTATATATAGCAAGTCCAAGTCCAAGATTCTATAGTTGGTCAAAAACATATGGGTGGCTTAGTGTTGATGGTGTTGGCCGATTGGGGCTAGGAGGGGGGGGGGACAAAATTTCTAGTCAAGCACACATTTGGTTTCTACAACTCCATGTTTTACTCCTTGTGTCTAGTAATTAATGTAAGTAGGAAATCTTGTCTAGTAATTATTATGGTAACAAAGGGGGGGGGGCATATAGGTAAAATGTAGGAGTAGAAGATTTTATTTTTATGTAATATATGTATATTGAATGTATTGGGTATTAAAAATAGGTATTGGTTATCGGTTTGGTAATTAACGTAAGTTACGCGTAATTAAACGTTATGAATAAAGAAATTGCATTAGGCGTAAGGAAATATTTTTGGAACTTTGGTAATAATTTAGGAGGTGTAAAAATGCATTAGAAATCATTGTTAGGAGTATTGGGTATATCGGGTGTTTATTTAAATAGCGAAAAAGCGTTTGTTAAATTAACAATCGTAAATAAATAAAAAAGGGAATTGTCTCAGGGATTAGAATTTCGAACCGGAGTAGGAGCAATGTATTGGGATGATGTGGACTAGATGTAGCCTAAGTTCATAGTGCTCAAGAGGGTTGCTCATAGTTTTATGTTTATTTAACTAAAGAGTTATACGTAAAAAGTGTTCTTGTAAAATTTCAAAGTAGTAAATTTAAGTTTGCAAATAAATGTTGACGTAGAAAATCACGGGTTGTTACAGTCTTCCCCCGTTAAAGGAATTCAGTCCCTGAATTCCGCTCATTCGTTCTACAGACGTATGTTCTCGTTTTAAGTGATCTCAGGATTTCCTTGAGAATTCCAGCGAACCTTAACGATAGGAATTCGACTTTGTTGGCTTGGAATGTGGTATGAAATGGGACTAGCTTTACAAGACAAGGTTGAGTTAAAGGTAGTGAAATAGAGAGTGTAATGGACGAGGCTTGCCGTATTGCAGCGATAAAAGATAAAACATTCATTAGATAGAAATTCGTAATAGTACATGAAACTTATAAGATAGTACTTAATGCGAAACGCAAAAGAAATACAACCCTAGAGAGTTTAGGCTTCGGTATTCTTGTTCTTCAGCTCCGGGAAGTCCTTCCTGAAGTGTCCTATGTTTCCACATGTAACACCCCCAAAATCATAATATTGCGGAAGCATACACTTTGGGTGCTACTAAATCGATAATCACAACACAAGATATAGAGAACGGATTAAAAATCCGTTTTAAAATACATTACATGTTCAAAGTCATGTTGTCTTACATAAATTCCATTTCAAATGAAAATGTAGCCCATTAAACAAAGCGGTCCAAATTTCAGAGTTAACGCAATACTAAAAACATTTCCAACAATTATTATGACCATCTTCATGCCCTGCCTTCAGTAAACACACCTCAGTTTCCTGAGAAAAACATATTAAAAGTCAGCTAATGCTGGTGAGTTCATAGGTTTAAAGTAAATAACACATATGGACCATAGCAATATTCAGCAATAACACACTATCCTGCTATGCAAACACTAAGCCTCATCTAACCGAACTATGACATCGCAGCATGCCAAGCTGGCATTAGCTAGAAATGGGTGCCCGTGAGTGTTAATCCCCAGACACTCGGCCTAATTTCATATGGTATACGTTCGCTTTGACTATGCTGAGCCAACCGAACGGGGGTGTCATCCCCAATAGATCTATTTATATCAAATGGCTTCCTAGACAGGAATTAACGGTTGATGATAGTGAGCGCAATGGGATTCAGCTAAACTTAGGTTTCTGTATACAAAGTGTGTATAAAAACAAAATCCATTTTTGGTCCATGAAAACAGTTTTTCATGTTTCTCACCCTAAGCTTATAAAATAAATCGTATAAAATATGGGGCTGTAAACTCACCTTAAGAATAATAGTAACCTGCTAATCAATCAACAAAATAGTGCAACCGCTCCGACACACAACCTAAATCAGTACGGTAAGTCTTAGCGAAATATTCGTGTCTTATATGTCTTTACTTTATTTGGAAAGTTTACGCGTGAACAGTGCTCGTGTATTTCTTGCTTGCTGTGCGGTAAAATATATCTCAAAATGATTTATCGTATGTATCTCTTGGTAGTGGCTCATGGTGAAAGTGTACGGTGGGAACACGTGCGACGGAACATCCGTACTAGTATTCATCGTTAAATTCCGCAAGTACTATATATTTATATATATATATATATATATATATATATATATATATCTACATTATATATAACAGGAGGCGTTACACGTAGATAATGCCACATAAATGCCACATAATCATAAACTATGCCACCTAAGCAACCTTTAATTTGTTCATAAATTTCGGATTTAATTTTTACAAAAATGCAAGATGCTGGATTCGAACCTGGGTTCGCTAGCTCACAAACAAACACTACAACCAATGGAACAAGCCACAAGTTATGATAGACAATTCAAAATCAAAATGTAATGTCTTAATAACAACACATTCTTAAAACCCTAAAATATAAACCCCATATTTATTTTCTCTCTATTAAGGCTTGATAAAAAAAAAGTACGCCTCTTTTAAAACCCTAATGAAACACGATTGGAGTTCATGGATACATGTATCAACTGTCGACTTACCATTGTTTTGCATAGTTCTATATTATCAGGTTTGAGACTCATGTATCCTGTTAAGCACACATATTGGTTTGACATCTACAAGGTATGTATTCATTAGTCTCATTTGATTTTGCTAATAAATCATATGAATATTGTTTCTTGAACTTATGATTGGTGATTGGTAATGTGCAGATAATTGATTAAAAAAACTTCATTCTCTCAATCACCCATTCAAAACTCTATCACTGTTACTTTCATCTTGATCCGAAAAAAACCATGTCTCGTCCTTTTATCTTCGTTTACATCAAATCATCTTCATCACACATATAATAATTTTTTTCCTGTTTTGTGCGTTTTTGACAGATTAATCAAGACCGCAAATAACGGCACAAACAAATATCATCATCACCTTCGATTAACCAGGTTTGAGAATTAGTTAATTTATAAAAATTAATTTGATTTGGGTTTCAATTGATTATTATTTTTTCATCTTTATTTGATTGATTTGAGCGCTTTTATGATTAATTATCCACGAATTTATACAAATCACAGGTTCGCCTAGGGTTTTATATTGTGGAAAAACAGGATTTAACAACGTTTTTGTTTGGTTATGTGTAGGAGGGATAACTTTATTACCCATATAGCGTTTTGTGATGCATTAGCGGTGGAGAGTGGTAAAGGTCAGCCAGAAGATGAACCTCCTCAAAAGAAAGATGAAGAGATAAGCTATTTCAATCTATCGGCAAGACGGCAAGAAAGAGTTGGCTGATGAGAGGCAGAGGATTACAGAACAGCAGGTAGCCTTTTATTTTCTTTGCTAAGTTCCATCTGTTATATAATTCATTCCACCTTCAAGGTAAAAAAAAGTACTTATAAATATGAATTAGATTTACCTGTATGCTCAGAAGGGAAATTGTTTGAACTTGGTCTTGAGTTAATAGGCAATAATTACTTCTTCGTTCATCCCAGGGTAATTTTTTATATTGCAATAATCTTGCTGGTCCTTACTTTAACATCATATACGAACTAAAAATCATATCATGTGCAGATATCTGGCACTCAGGCCAGCAATCTTATTCTGTAATTATACCTAATAAAGGTTAAATAAAATTAAAACCCAAAAGGTGCAAACTTGCAGCCCTCAATAAAGGTTTTGGGCATGACAGCTGGGCCAATAAATGTTAGATGGTTTGTCATAATGACCGACCCGTCCGGACCTTTCTATGGCTGCTCTACACGATGTGATCTAATGATTCCTGGATTTATTTTTAAATAAGTGGTTAAAATGTTACCCCAGGATAGTAGCGGGATGTTATCACTTTTCAGCACACTTGAACAATGTCTAAAATCTGGAAACAAACATGCTCTTCATGCAACCAATGTCACAAATGTATGTATGTGATTTGCTTTCTGGATTATAGGTGCTAATTCTCTCTTTTGGTTTCTTTACACTATATATAGTTTATTCAATTCAAACATATCTAATATGCGTTTATTATTGTATATATTTTTAGAATATTAATGGCTTTATTTACCTTCCCATATGCATGCCACTCACTCTTTAATCATGTGCATTACAATTTTTTGGAAGACTTATGGAGTCGTATTCAAGATCTTTCTAAGAACAGCTGGAAACTCGATAGTGGTACTTCTATACACTTAAACTATTTTTTTATTTTCCATTCAAAAGCTATGATATGATTCATCCCTTTACTCTTTATGATTTCTAAAAGTTTGTCTATTGTCTGTTTTTAATCAAGTTCCAAGACCACATCTTCTATATGAAGCACACATTGTAGATGGAAAGTCTCATGGTTTTTGGACCCATCAGCTGTCCAGATCAACCAGATTCCATTAGGAGCTTTCTGGAATTAGTTTTGGTAGACAAAATATCATGAAGTTTAACATTAATCAAAACATAGCGGATGGAAAGACCTCAAAATACATCATAAGTAATGAAACTTTATTCCATCTCTTATCATGATATATTGGACCGTAATGACTAAAACCAAAACGATACTGAAGTGCATAAGTAAGCCATCCGTGTTTATAAGCATTCTTTTGTATTGTTTCAGGATTTACCACATCACTGGAGCGAGTAGTACACCAGCATCCATGAAGAACATTGGAGAACACCGACATATGGGGTCTCAGAGTGTTTGGGTAAGTTCTTTAGTAGACTTATTAAGTGATCCACAACTTAACCATTTTTAAACTGATAGTTGATGAGTTTTTTTAATAAACACTCTAAATTGATTAAAATGTCATTTTAGAGGCGGCAATTACGACCAGGTTTCGCGAATACTATTTACTAGACTAATTATATTTAAATGTACAGCTAAAACAAACCCCTTATCTGAAATCGGGATCGATTTTGAAGCTATAAACCGTAAGGAAAAAAGACTAGAAAAACCCAGCAAGACTTACTTTTCTTCTTACATAATCAGAAAACTCTCAGGAAGCTATCTGACATCGGGATCAATTTTGAAGCCATAAACTCTTAGGAAGCTTTAAGGGTTCTTGACATTATTCTCAGACAACACGCAGCTAGGCAGTAAGTTATCAACTTATTAAAACTGAATTGAGATGTATGCATTTTTGAGGGCCCTTTTTTATTTAATCCAAATTGTAGGGGATGTCTACTTGTGCGTCAATCTTTCTTCCACAACGATGTGAAGAACTTTGCTCATGTTGGCAGTAGAGTTCTTGGTTGTTGCGGATTTCATTCAAGTTTACGTACCTCTCAAGGCGAACTCTCTTTAAATATCAGTAAAATCTTGACATTCAATTAGATCTTCTATTGTAACTTCTGTTATGGTTAAATTGTTGATTATTTGCTGTCGTTTCCAAATGTATCCACCACTATGATCATCCAACCTTTACCAGAGGTAGATTTTCTGATCAACAACCAAAATGTAAAAGATCCTTACGGAATTGACTGGGCATACGTAAGCATGTTCACCAATTTCCTTCTTTCTGTTCAGGGTTAAATTTGACCTTGACTTAACATTAACTTTTAGCTCGAGCTAGATGAATTAGTCATATTTCTTACTACATTCTCCAACAACCAACCACTCTCTTACAACATCAATCCAAACAACCCTGACCACAACCAAACACTCCCTTACAGCAGCCATCCAAACACCCCCTGACCATAACCAAACACTCCCTTACAGCAGCTATCCAAGCACCCCCAAGATAGCAACCAAACAACCTCTTTAGCATCCATGCAAACACCCCCGGACAGCAGCAAAACACCCCCTACAGTAGTCTATGTAAAAAGCCGGGATAGTGGGTGTCATCACTATTCAAGTAAGCTTGCTTTTACATTACTTTTAGGTTGACTAACATGTCAAAACAAATTATCTTTTGATATGGATTCAAAATGGGTCAGTTTCAAATTTTCACAAAATATTTGAATGTTAAAAGTATAACTTTACAGAATATTAACACAAGTCTCTAAATGAAGCGATTAGTGGGTTTTATGAATTAGAATCCATAAAAACACGTCTTTTTAACCAATTGGCCATTTACTCTTTAGCTATTTCTCTCATATACATTTGTATCAGTATATATTATAATAATTATTATATGAAAAAGGCTTAACTTGGTGAACTTCATCTCACTTTTTGTATTCTACCGAACCATGAAACAGGGAAACTTGACTCATCAGTTGGCCACGGTAATCACACAGAATGAGTACCTCATAAGGCAAGAATGTAATGGAGCTCCTGCACACGTAATCTCTGAATTCTGTCAGTTACTGCAGTTCCATATTACTACATATTTTGAAAATGAGCTTCTGGGTCAGCCAAGGGTATACTTACGCTTCCGGTCATGTCCGATTATACAAATATTGTATTATTGTTGTGGAAAACTAGAAGGGGGGTTGAATAGTTTTATGTCTTTTTAATTTATTATAAAACCTTTTTTTAATTTTAAAAACTTAGATTCAAGTTTGTTATGAAAAATAAAACTTAAATCTTATTATTAGTTATATATGTATTCTTTTAAATTGATTGTAAAAGTTTTGGTTTCTTGAATGGATTTTCAAATTGATCTTTATGTGAAGTCGACCTCTAATTAATACTAGCAATTATATAAGCTTATGTGTATGAAAGTAATGATGATGCAAGTAAAGAAATAAATAAGGTATGGAAAGATCTAACCGAGACACGAGAGATTTATAGTGGTTCGGCTACAAGGACACCTTCCTTGCCCTACTCCACTCCCCGAGCACCGAGCTCGAGAGTTTTCTTCACAACTTCAATAAGCTCCCTTATGGCGGAGAAAACCGTACACAACTTTGGCTTACACGGGTTTAACGACACAAAGCTAAATGTCGAGTTCTAATCGTAGCTAGAACCAATCTCACAACTTATTCACGACTACTTCACAACGGCTTCACGACTGCTTCACGACTTCTTCACGACTTCAACACTACGGCTACATAACCTCTATACTGCGGCTTCACGACTTCAACACTATATCTTCACGACTAAGACTTCACTACTTCAACACGACCGCTACACAACTTCTATGCTACGGCTTCACGACTTCAACACTTGGACTTCACGGCTTCAACACGACCGCTACACAACTTCTATGCTACGGCTTCACGACTTCAACACTAGGACTTCACGACTAGGACTTCACGTCTTCAACACGACCGCTACATAACTTCTATGCTACGACTTCATGACTTCTACACAACGAGTTCACGACTTCTACTCCGCGGCTTCACAACTTCTACACTATGTCTTCACAACTTCTATACCACAACTACTTATACAACTTCTTCGCTTACTTACATACAACACTAATCTACTATACACACCTTACACACAAATGAATGAATAATTTACAAACTTTGTTAAACTAACAACTTAAGTAACAAGATGATACTAAGTTGTAATACTTCTAATCTTGATTGATAGAAGTATTCTTCTTTTGCACTTAAATGACGGAAGCTTGGATCACTTGGAAACCAAAGCTTAAGATTATATGATCAAAGGATTTTTAGAAAGTATTTACAAGATTTAGATCAGAAAGTTTTGAGTGCAAAAGGTGAGTAAAAATCCAGGAGAAGGCTGGTATTTATAGGAGAAAAACTGGACAGCTGGAGGCCTACTGGAGCGGGGGCGGTCCCCTTAATTTTAAGGGGGCCGCCTAGCAAAATTAAGGGGGCCGCCCCAACTGAACGTTGACCAATTTTGTCCTTTTGTGGGGAAGGTTTTTCTGGAACATTTTAACTGATTTTGGTTAAAAATTTGAATTCATATTTTTATAAAAGATTAAACATTTTTATTTAATACCAAAAATGTTTTTCAAAAATATATAAAATGTTTTTGATGTTTTATAAAAAATCTAGTTATTAAGAAAATGTTCCTTTGATCATATAATGCATTAAGCATTAGTTCATTCATACCTTAAGTGATTAGAGTTGTAGAAATAGATATTTACAACTAAATACTTGTTTACGTCATAATTTTCCGATTAATGATTTTACATTTTGTGATTATCAAAACGTAGAGATATCGAAAAATATTAATAACGTGTTTAGGCATTATTTATATCAACAATTGTTATATCCCATTCTTATTAAGTTATGGCTCTCCCGGGATTAATGTTTGATTGACTAGACCTGGTTAAGTTTAAGTACCTGAACACGTAAATGTCAACCAAGATACATATTTCCAACAACCATTCGGGTGGCGCGTTACTTGATTGCAATATAAATTTAGTTATGTGCAACACAAAGACTCAATGGCAAATTGCAACCTGTTAGGTGTTGATGTATCTGTACTAACCAAATTTACTGAGTTGACCCATTTAAGATATAACAAAACCAGTTTAACCAATTTATAAAGTAAAGAGGTGTGAATATAAATTTCCATAAAGAATTAAAAGCCATTCCACGAGGAGATAATAATCCTTCTGAACAAATTCTTTAATTGCAGTTTTTGAATCTACATGTGTACTTTTGTCGGTAGAATGTTATAAATATCAGTAACACATTTGAATCTGTTTCATATCGGCACTTATAGGTCGGTATACTTTTAATTTATTCCATGCTCTTTCGTTATTAATAACTAAACTCATGAAACAACGACGTCTAAAGAATCGTAACTTCTACTTTTTTTAATACTTAATGTCAAGGTTGCAAAAATCGATAGGCGCTAGCTAGGCGGCCAGGTACCACCTAGCGATTCATCGGTTTGGTGGGAATTAATCGGGGATTAATCGGATTGGACATTTTATATATAAAACTATAAAATTTTGAAAATATATGCATAATTTTTTCGATTTAGCCGATTTTGTCCATTAATCCCGATATGGCCGATTTCTATCTGATACCGAGTTGGCCGATTTAGCCGTTTTTTAACGGATTCGTCTGATTAATGCCCGATTTGACCGATTTTTATCTGATTAATCGGTATGTTGACTGATTTTTAACCAAAACGATTAATAAGGCCGCTTAGTGAAAATTAAGGCGGTTAATCCCCGCCTAGCGCTTAGGCGCCGATTAATCGGCCGCCTAGACCGATTTTTGCAACACAGCTTAATGTACAAGTCTTCCTAATGTATAACTTTATATAAAAAATATTTAAAAGAGATAAGTACTAATCTAGTACAAAATCTTTTTTTTTGTCCCCACCATGGTCAGTTTTTGAGTAAATTCCCTAAATGGTCATGCGCATCTGCGCAACTCCGCAACCTATCTAAGAACGTGACACGTGTACATATTCTGGGGCCCACACCAACTACTAGAATTACTCAACCGCCGGCTACTCAACCGGCGGCTACTCAACCCAACAACTAAAATTTTTGCATCGTTAGTCCTTTGTTACGTTTTCGTCTGTTTTTTTATGTTTTAGTCTGGTTTTGTACGTTTTCGTCTGTTTTTTTACGTTTTCGTCCGATTTTTTACGTTTTCGTCTGATTTTTTACGTTTTCGTCTGTTTTTTTACGTTTTCGTCTGATTTTTTACGTTTTCGTCCGATTTTTTTTCGTTTTCGTCCGATTTTTTACGTTTTCATCTGTTTTTTTACGTTTTCGTTTGTTTTTTTACGTTTTCGTCCGACTTTTTACATTTTCGTCTGTCTTTTTATGTTTTCATCCATTTTTATACGTTTTCGTCCACTTTTTTACGTTTTCGTCTGTTTTTTTACGTTTTCGTCTGTTTTTTTACGTTTTCGTCCGATTTTTTTCGTTTTCGTCCAATTTTTTTTCGTTTTTGTCTATTTTTTTACGTTTTCGTCTATTTTTTACGTTTTCGTCCAATTTTTTACATTTTCGTCTGTTTTTTTACGTTTTCATCCATTTTTTTACGTTTTCGTCCGATTTTTTATATTTTTGTCTGTTTTTTTACGTTTTCATCCATTTTTTTACGTTTTCGTCCGATTTTTTATACTTTTGTCTGTTTTTTGACGTTTTCATCCATTTTTTTACGTTTTCGTCCGCTTTTTTACGTTTTCGTCTGATTTTTTGACGTTTTCGTCTGATTTTTTATGTTTTCGTCCGATTTTTTACGTTTTCGTCTTTTTTTTACGTTTTCATCTGATTTTTTTTGTTTTCGTCCAATTTTTTTCGTTTTTGTCTATTTTTTTACGTTTTCGTCTTATTTTTTATGTTTTCGTCCAATTTTTTACATTTTCGCCTTTTTTTTACGTTTTCATCCATTTTTTTACGTTTTGTCCGATTTATTTTTTATTTTTCGTCTGTTTTTTGACGTTTTCAATTATTTTTTTTACGTTTTTGTCCCTTTTTTACATAAAAAAACATATGAAAACGTAAAAAAAAAACAGATGAAAACGTAAAAAATCAGACGAAAACGAAAAAAATCAGACGAAAACGTAAAAAATGGGATGAAAACGTAAAAAAACAGATGAAAACGTAAAAAATAAAACGAAAACGTAAAAAATCGGACGAAAACGTAAAAAAAACAGATGAAAACGTAAAAAATCGGACGAAAACGTAAAAAATCGAATGAAAACGTAAAAAAGTGAACGAAAACGTATAAAAATGGATGAAAACATAAAAAGACAGACGAAAATGTAAAAAGTCGGAAGAAAACGTAAAAAAAACAAACGAAAACGTAAAAAAACAGATGAAAACGTAAAAAATCGGACGAAAACGAAAAAAAATCGGACGAAAACGTAAAAAATCAGACGAAAACGTAAAAAATCAGACGAAAACGTAAAAAATCGGATGAAAACGTAAAAAAACAGACAAAAACGTAAAAAATCGGACGAAAACATAAAAAAACAGACGAAAACGTAAAAAAGCGGACGAAAACGTAACAAAGGACTAACGATGCAAAAATTTTAGCTATTGGGTTGAGTAGCCGCCGGTTGAGTAGCCGGCAGTTGAGTAATTCTAGTAGTTGGTGTGGGCCCCAGAATATGTACACGTGTCACGTTCTGAGATAGGTTGCGGAGTTGCGCAAATGCGCATGACCATTTAGGGAATTTACTCAAAAACTGACCATGGTGGAGACCAAAAAAAAGATTTTGTCCTAGATTAGTACTTATCTCTATTTAAAATGTACACCGCTAATTAAAATAAAATATACTAAGTAACCTAAGGGTGTTGATGGTTCAGTTATCAGGTTGTTCGGTTAGTTTGGTTCGGTTAGTTCGGTTAATTTTTTTGGGTCAACCCGAACCGAACCGAGAACCGAATTTGAAATCGGTTCGGTTCTTGGGTTGACCCGAATAGCCCCAATTTCACTATTTATTTTTAAAAAAATTAATCATTACATAGATATTTAGCAAAAAAAAAAAATTATTTCAAGCATAAAAAGTGTTTCTTTTATATTAAGATAACATTTTAATAGTATTTACATATATATAAATATATTTTAAAAAAATATGTATATATATAAATATAAAAAATATATATATATTTATATGAATTCGGTTTTTGGTTCAGACTGCCAAACCCATATCCAACCCGAGAACCGAATTAGTAGGTTGGTTCGGTACAGTTTTAGCAAATTTGGTTCGGTTATTAGTTCGGTTCGGTTGTTTTCGATTCGGTTCGGTTTCGGTTTTCAGTTTATTCGGTCTTTTCGGTTTTTTTCCTCACCCCTAAAGTAACCAAATACTTTAAAAAACCTTCCAATAATAATTAAAAAAAAAAAAAAAAAACAAAAAAAAATATTTAGCAAAAAAACACAATACAACTAGAATTACAAGTCATACCCGCCCATCGGGATTAGGTTAAGTTTAATGATCACGTATTTAACTAATTAGGGTTATAATTAATTAAATAGGTTTTGAGAAATAAATAAAATAATAGTATTAGTGGAGGAATATTATATTATAAATATTATTTATTATGTATAATATAATTTTAATTATAAGAAATTTAGAAACGTTGTTAAGCATTTTAGAAAAATTTAAATAAGTTAAGTACTTTTATCAAAATACTCTAAGTGTTAGAATTTTAGAAAATTTGGGCATGACTCATTTGTTTATTCAAACATTTCCATTTTCTCATGTGTTGCAATTTCCCAAATAATTCGCGTTCTTAACTATATGTGCAAAATTTGTCCGTAATATATATATTGGCCGTTTCAAGTATTTTTATCGTTATAACTATCGTTATCGTCACGTTTAGTTATTAATAATAGATTTCGACACAAAGTCAATATTTAGTCAAAAGTCAACAAAAGTCAATTTTTATAAGGATTTGTTCAAAATTTTATTTTCACCCTTTTGGGAACTAACGCGTCTCAAAACAAGTCCAAACTAGTTTTAGTTATATATACCGTATCGTTAAGTAATAATATTCATAGTGAGTCGGAAAATATTTCAAAAGTTATTTTTGTCACCCGACATACTTATTGGGCCGAAATTTATTAAATGAGCCAAATAGTTCATATTTAGTCCAAAGCCATTTGGCCTTTTTAATTTACGATATATATATCGTTAGTTTGCTAAAAATAGATTTAACACATTCGTTACCACATTTGGTCAACAAAATTCAACTGTGACTAGTTGGGTTGGGCTTGGCCCAACTGCCACCGAAAGCCCATAAGTTAAAAATTATTAATTTTAGTCCAAGGCCCTTTTTAGTTAAATTATATATATCGTCGCGTTTCTAAAAATCATTTAACACGTTCGTTAATCCGTTTGGTCAAAAAGTCAAAAGTGGTCATCTACTTGTTGGGCTCGGCCCAACAGTCCACGCACAACATTTTAGCCCAAAATTTATATTTAGTCCATTTTTGATAATTAGTAAATATTAGTTACGTAACGTATTTTAATTATATCAATTAAGCTCTTATAAATAAGCTATTAAGTCAAAAAGTCAAACATGACCAAATTTAATTGTATTCGACCCATATATCACTATTCGACCCATTTTCATATTTTTATAAGCTAAACTTAATTAGTTATGGCTTATTCAATAAGCTACTCAAAATAAACTTTTAAGCATTAGTTCCACCATTTCACCACTTGAGCCAAAATTTTATGTTTTTCAAAACCCCAATAGTTTTGTAATTTTATTCTAGCCGATTTATATGTATAACCATAAAAATGTATATATTGCCTTAATCTCGTGTAATTAACATTAATCACATTTGTATCATCTAACTAGTATCGTATACAACAAGATTTACCACACAAGCAAGAAATACTCTAATTTGTTCAAAAACTTCATCTAGGTCGAGCACTATTTAATAAATACAAGCCCTAGCTTTTTCCATTTTAACAAAATATATACATTTAACAATTTATAACATCATTAGACATCAAATGTACATGAATTTAACAAGATTTGAAAAGTTGTGATGATTCCTTACAAAGATTGTATGTTAACGTGAGGTAGAGAAGACCAAGAACAACCCAAACTTCACCAAATTTACCCAAACCACGTTCCAAATAACCCGAAACTCTTGAATATACACTCTAATTTATTTGAACTTCAAAGAAAAATGATGGATCTTGGAGATTTAGTTTGAGCCATGTGTTTTTGCATGGAGAATGATCTAGGAATGTAGGTGAGTGTAATATGGATAAGTTGTATTTGTTTTGATGTCATTTAGAGTAAGTATGGCTAATATATATAAGATTAATTGAGTTAGTGGGTGGATTTTGGCATGTAGTAGGGAAGTAACATCTAAGGGCCGGATATGGTTAAATTAGGGGAGGGGGAAATTTATTTTTACCTCTGGTTGGTGTATCGTGTGTCGGTTTGAGCTTAAACGTGACCGTAAAGTCCCGGTTAGACGTTTTTGGACACGTATACGTAAAATAAAGTTTTTATCCACGTTTTTGTCAAAAATGTAATAAAATATTATTACTGACTCAAAAACATATTTTTTTTACTGCTACCATGTGTACTGTGCTGTCGGTACGCGTGTGCGGTTGCTTTTCAGAAAAATGTGAGAAAGCTCTCAGTTAATTACGAAACTTGTCAGTAATTATCAGAAATAGAATAATTTATGCTTACTGATAAAAATATACTTTTTTTGCAGTGACTGTAAGCTACAGTATGCGGGACAGCTCCCAAAAATGTTCAAAAATACCTAGAAACATGCAAACGCGCATAGAAATGCTCAGCTTAAAAATAATAATTAACCATTTAATATTAATTAACAACGTGAAAATTACCATTTGTCACACCACATTCGAAGCATCTCCCCTTGATCCTCTGATTTGCGGGATTCCTACAGTCCTTGGTCTGGTGACCACGCTTCTTGCACAACCCATACGGTTCACTGCAATGACCTAGGTGATGGAGATTGCATGTGTTGCAGTAGGGTAAATTCCCAGCATATCTTTTCTTGGTGGGTGGTCCTGCAGCATAGGCCCTAACCACTTCTTGTCCTTTGTTTGGCTGTCGAACTTGATCGTTTCCCTGGCTGTCATCCCATTTCCTCTTGTTGTCGTTGTTGTTGCAGTTGTTGTTGTTATCATCTCGAGTAGCCCTTGCTCAAACAAATTGTTCCATCAGGCTGTGAGACATTCGAATTGTCTCCTCGAGAGTGTTGGGTTTTGATGAGGTAACATTTCCCTGGATACTGGGTGGAAGTCCCCAGATGTACCTTTCAATCCTCTTACGGGTAGTAGAAACCCTTTCCGGGAAAAGAGTTGCCAGTTCATGGTATCGTTTAGTATAAGATGCAATGTCGACTCCCTTCAGTGCTAAGTTCTAAAATTCGACTTCCATCTTTTGAACCTCATTTCTTGGACAATACTCCGCTATTACCATTTCCTTGAAATCAGCCCATGGTGTTTCGAAAGCAGTATCAATTCCCACTGACTGAGCATAAGCATTCCACCATGATAAGGCACCATCCAGCAAGGTACCCGTAGCATATTTCACCTTATAGTCCTCCGCGCAGTTACACATGCGGAAAACCGACTCCAGCTTCTCTAACCATCTAACTAAGCCGACAGCCCCTTCTTTGCCACTGAAATGCTGAGGCTGGCAGTTCATAAATTCCTTGTAAGTACAACCACGAGCCACGGGTTCAACCCTGGTTTCCGTTCCACTGGCTTCCCTGCCGTTACTACTATTGTAGAGGGTCTCGTATTCAGCCATAGCAGCGGCAACTTGCGCAGTGACTCGCTGAGCAACGAGTCTATCGATAGCAGCTGCACTCATGCTTTGTTTCTTTGGTGGCATTCTCTTCAAAACAAGAAAAGAAGAGTGAGGCGTAATAAAGAGGTTTCCTAAAAGTAGGCGCTCTAAAGAGGCTTGTCTTAAAATGAAAGCTTGAGGTCGTGTTATGATTAGCTGGCGTGCTTCTAGGCGGTGGTTCACGAGGTGATGTAGATGTTCTAAATTATGGGACGAGTGTTCAAACTAGCCTTCAGAAATGGTTAGTAAGGTAATCGGGAAATTGGTAGACTGTAACGGGTTTTAATGTCACGTAAAATGTTATTACGTATGATTGTGAAAATTTTTCAGAGATCATTTGTATTAATCATGATATCTTGGAAATATTTAAAGGACCTTCAAAAAGTACGAGTGCCCACTTAAAGAAAAGTACTGTGACGAGAAAAGTATTGTGATGCTAATGTGTTGGATGTAGATGTGAATGTTCATGCAACGATTGTATATACACGCAGGAATTTTGAAACCCTTAGAAATCAAGTAGAGAATCAATCTGGACATAATTCTATTATAACTACTCCCAATATTGCAAAATTCACCTCTGAGTCGGATATAGGTGATCAGGCTATGTCCCACTGTCCCTGGTCAAATACAGGTGATCAGTTTATATTCCACCGAGGTTTAATGAATTTTGAAATACTTAGCCTAGTTATAATAATAATATGTCCCTCACATTTAAAAGCCGTTTTGAAAGACTAAGGCAAGTGACCAAACTCGAGGTCGAATGATGAGATTACGTAAGGAAAAGGCATAACGCTGTGACATGTACGATACGTAAGCATACTTATATGGAAGATAATTATATTAATCAACGAAAATAAGTGGGTATAATTGATCTAATAGTAAGACACACATCTTATCAAATATGTCAGCAAACAAATCACAAGTGAGGCATCAACTTGGCAGGCAGGCACGTGGCGGTCATAGGGTTAAGTTTTCGTAAAAGTAGTTATAGTCTAGGTTTTAAAAATACCCAATTCTCTATAACCAAGGCTCTGATACCAATCTGTAACACCCCCAAAATTGGGTCGCAGCGGAAGATGATGTCGCTGGGGTGCTACTAAATTGGTACCACAACACAGAGTAAAGAGAACGGATTTACCATATCCGTTTAAAAGAAATTTTTATAATCAAAAGTACTTTGTTTTACATCATTCAATAAAATGCGGAAATACAGGCCCATAAAAGAAATAAAGTGGTCCCCAAATGAATATCAAAGTATCTTGATCATAAAACCATGCCGTGCCATGCCAAAATCCGCCAAAGGTAAGCTGACACTTTAGAACCTGAAAATACATGCTAAAATGTGTCAACACGAGGTTGGTGAGTTCATATGTTTAAGTAAACAACAAATTATGTATGGACCACAAGATTTCAAAGACCAATATATTCCAGATATAGAAAGAGTTATTGTTGTATTAAGCTCATGACACCGAAGCCTTAAGATTTCTGGTTTAAGCATCCGTTTGACATACCAGTCAAGTGGGGAAACCACCCGGACACCCAAAGTTTCTGGTAGATGTCCACCTAGGACATCCAAGGTTCCTTAAATGATTATGCGTCCGTTTGACATACCAGCCAAGTGGGGAAACCACCCGGACGGGGAGTTCAATCCCAATAGATCTATTCACAACATTCACGCTTAACGGTTCATAACATAGGCAATATGTAATAGTTTAATGCACTTATGTCCATAAGAAAATAATCAAGTGTGTAACAGGTAAGCACATAATACTTTCGAGTAACAAATCAAGGGTTTCAACCAATTAGTAATGCTTGAGAAAACAATTCATGTTTCAAGTAAAACGAGCATGGAGTTTAAATATTAACGAGCATGTATTCTCCCCTAAAACAGTTATAAAACAAGTAAAAGTAGGGGCCATGAACTCACCTGGAACAACTGATATGATAACAAAAGGAAAGTGCACAGAATTTAGGCTCGGAAACTACTCGCAACCTAATATGAATGATATGTCTTAGGTTCGGCAAAAAGGTCATGTATGCAAGTTTACACTCTAATATATCACCCGTACATGTTCGTTGTAAAGTTTGGTGGTTAAAAAAACGTAGTTATGTTATGGTGCTCGTTTAAATATCAATTATACATATTTATATGTCGTCACTAG
The DNA here is from genome assembly GCA_021014915.2 of Artemisia tridentata subsp. tridentata. Lineage (NCBI taxonomy): Eukaryota > Viridiplantae > Streptophyta > Magnoliopsida > Asterales > Asteraceae > Artemisia > Artemisia tridentata. The sequence continues at coordinate 184,042,167 of CP139503.1, forward strand.
TTTATCTCGTAAATAAAGTGTGGTCGTTTTGTTAATAAGTATCTTAGAAAATCACCGACGTGCTTTAACAACATTCTACGATAATTGTCTAAGTGATTTTTGAGAAAAAATAAAGTTTTACGTCAAAATAAACACTTTGTTGGATTCCTGAAAATGACTAAGTGGCCTAGTAAAGCTAGCCATAAAGCAGTGGTTATTAAGTATTATTGATCAAACTCAGTGGATTTGGGAAGTATGTGGCAAGGTCTACGAAAGCTAACACTGACTTTTAGCCCATTCGGATCCCGATCCCACACTTTTATGGCCTTAAAGTTAGGTGGTCAGGCTATTTTTATAGTTTCTTGGCAGTTTTCGGGGAAGATTAAGAGGTCATAAGTTACTCGTTATATATCCATTTGACAAACGGTTGAACTTTTTGGAATCAAGGCCAGGTGAACTTTATTTTACCTACTAGTGCCATTTTTCCATAACAGACTCTATCTATGAGAAAAACGGGGTTAAACATGGTCACATGGGAAAACAGTTTTGACACTTAGAAAAGTTTCTCAGTTTGAGCTGTTGGTTTTGGTCAGTTTTTGTCATATTTCAAATATATGTATCTTGGTCGTTTTAGCTCCGTTTCTTAAGTTTTATATATCCCTGGGTTCGTAGTCATGTATACTAACAGGTTTCTAGTGCCTCAGCATGTCTAGTTAACTTTTAAGAAAATTGTTTTTCGTCGCCTAACTTAGAATTAGCGTATCTTCTTCGTTATATGTCCGTTTTAATCCGTTCTAGCGAACACGTTTTCGTAGTTGAGTCTATTTTCTATATTTCTACTCAAATCATTCATCCAACTTATTGATTTTTCCAGATTTTACAAAATATGACAGCCTTGTATAAAAGTGTTTCAACGTGTACAAGGTGATATACATAAGTGTATGCAAACTTAAAAATGAGTACTAGGAAATAAAGTAAAACTCATAAGAGTAGTATAAAAGTTCATGGACTTAGTGGTGCTTAATTGAAGTGATTATGAGAAGGAGATGATGAAAACACAAGCTAACCCAAAAGTATCAAGCCTTAAACCCTTAACACTAGATTCTAGTACTCAAATGAACACCAATAAACCCTTGCACTTGGAAAACCAAATCTTCTTGCTTCCTTTCTCCCCTAGTTCGACTAGTATGTGAGTGAGTGAGTGAGTGATTATATTTTTTTCTCTTGTGCTAATGTGTGTGAATGTTACTAAGTCTTCCTATATATAGCAAGTCCAAGTCCAAGATTCTATAGTTGGTCAAAAACATATGGGTGGCTTAGTGTTGTTGGTGTTGGCCGATTGGGGCTAGGAGGGGGGGGGGACAAAATTTCTAGTCAAGCACACATTTGGTTGCTACAATTCCATGTTTTACTCCTTATGTCTAGTAATTAATGTAAGTAGGAAATCTTGTCTAGTAATTATTATGGTAACAAGGGGGGGGGGCGGCATATAGGTAAAATGTAGGAGTAGAAGATTTTATTTTTATGTAATATATGTATATTGAATGTATTGGTATTAAAAATAGGTATTGGTTATCGGTTTGGTAATTAGCTTAAGTTACGCGTAATTAAACGTTATAAATAAAGAAATTACATTAGGCGTAAGGAAATATTTTTGGAACTTTGATAATAATTCATGAGGTGTAAAAATGCATTAGAAATAATTGTTAGGAGTATTGGGTATATCGGGTGTTTATTTAAATAGCAAAAAAGCTTTTGTTAAATGACCCAACTGATTGCAATTTGTACACACACGGCAGGGCACAGACCCCGGATGATGATAAGCGCATTTAGCACACTTAGGATGTGGACCCACATATCCTCTCTGACCCGAACTAGTGGCCATAAAGGTCCTTGTCTTCTTGTTGTCAACCATGGTGCCCGTTTGCTTGTCTGACTCATTCGCCCCCTTCCTTTTATCACCGTTCTTCAAAATTCCATTCCTAACTATCTCATCTGTTAGAGTCTCTGCTCTCAATATTGCACTCTGAATTGTAGACGGCTCAGTTGCTTTCACAGTTTCACGAATCTCGGGGACAAGACAATATATGTACCTCTCGATCCTCTTTGATTCAGGGGTAACCAGATGAGGAACTAGTTTGGCTAACTCCTGAAATATATCTGTGTAGGCTGCATGACCAACCCCTACCATAGTGTGATGCCAAAGTTCACCTTCCAACTTTTGCATTTCATTCCTCTTTTAGTTGTGCTTTAACGTCGTCCCATGTCATACTGGTATGTGCTTATTCACATACCTTTTATTTACCAAATTAAGACAAAAAATAGACCAAAAACTAACCAATTATGCCAAATATATTGTGTTTTTGTGTTTTTACCTATGCAGGCACGGATATTTAGAAATATGGACGAAATCAAGCAAAAACCGGGAAAACGAGCACGAGATTTGGAAAAGTGTCAAAAGCCGATGCCGGGGAGCAAAAATTCAAAGTCAACCTTTGAAGAATCATCATTTGACAAGAATGACCCTTGGATAATATTTTGGAGAATTGGCAAAATCAGTCCTTGAAAATTCAAAAAATTCACAAATGGTCCTTATTATTAAATAAGTCCTATTCCAAAAACTTAAACACCCGGATCCATATTAAGTCCAAAACCTTAAATCCAACACACGAGCCCAAATCCACTTCCTTTTTAAATATTAAGGCCAAAACCTTAAATCCAACACACGAGCCCAAATCCAACACAAGACCAAGTTAAATAGCCAGTTATTACTGAGCTCCAGACTTTTGATGACTCGACTAAATTATGAGATTTCCCTATCAGTACAAATACCATAACATCCAACAACGTGGATATAAACAGAGAAGTTCTAAGTATGCAAGGCGATAGGGAGGAGAGTCTCAACGTATATAGTAGTTATAGTCTAGGCACTAAATGCAACCTAGTTTTCTATAACCAAGGCTCTGATACCAATCTGTAACACCCCCATAATATCGTAGCAGAACGATAGTGTCAATGGGGTGTTACTTCTTAATATAGAACACAAGGTATAGAAAATGACCTCTAAATGGGACGTTTGAAAAGTTACCATTCGAATTATTTAATTAGAATTATTACAAGAAATCCCAAAGTATATGATTACATAAAAGTTTTCAAGATGTAACGAATGGTAAGGGATAAAAGCATAAGTCTCCAAAGCATGCAAATGACTCTAAGATCCATGCATCCACTATCGCCTTACTAACCTGAGATAGACATTCTTAAAAGTGTCAACCAAAGGTTGGTGAGTTCATAGAGTTTAGTATATATAAAGCCTTTAAATAAAGTTTTCACAGAAAAGGCATTGTAAATCCACACAGTTCCAAGTCCCGCCCATACAAAACTTGCATCCTGTGTATTTACAACCCACTACTAAAATATAGTATGAGTAAGACATATGTGTATAAAATATATGTAAATGGTTAATGTGTTGAATAACAGCCAACTGAACCTCCTGACAAGTTTACGTACGTTTACACAAGAATACCGGATTATATTCACCCAAGGTCTAGAATAAGGACACAAGGGTGGGGGCGTCAGCCCGATAGTACTATCAATACCTCTTCAACGGCTCCAATCTAAGAGTTAAACAGTTTCTAAGAATAAAGCATAGAAGTGTAAAACGTTAAGGCACATATCGTAACTACACTTCATGTCCAAAAATATAAAAAGTATAGCATTGCATAAGAGTATAAATGTTTTGAGTAATTGCAGAAGTCAAAGTAAGTATTTGAACATGTATCTCCCCCAAATAGTTTATAAAATAATTAAACGAGTAAAAGTGGGGCTATGACTCACCTCAGCCGAAGTAGTCAAAGTAATGTGATGTCAAATGTAATACGGGAACGGCTCCAACACTAGAACTGAATAATAAGGAAGTCTGAGATTTCGATGGTTTAAGATTTGGCCTAACGTGAATAATAATTGTGGAAAAGTATCGGATAACGAATTAGTTTGTGATGAGAATGGATGATATGCTTAAAATGCTTAAAGTCCAAAAATAATATTATACATAATATTATCTTATTTTTATGTTTATTGAATCCGTAAATATCATTTCCTCAAAAGTTAGTGGATGATAAGTTATAATATTCGCTAAAACTCTGTGAGGGGGGGGGGGGGGTTTCGATACACTGTAAGGTGGTTAAACCTTTGTTGCTTTGTGTATATGATAAGTTGAGTTAATATGATCAAGTACGCGGAATTTACTTAATCACACTTAGAAGGTTATTTGTGTTGTGGAAATGGAACAGTTATGCTTGTGTATATTGAACAAAGAACATGCAATGTTATCACCAAAACGATTCAATATTATTCAAGATAATACGAGTGATCTTCACTATCACTAGGGTTACAAAGACCTTGAATCTTATGTTTTCTATGACTTGTGTTATTTGTTCTATGTTCTTGAGAGTTATTTTCTAAGCACTAAAATAATTCACACACTATTATGTCACTTTTGTATCACTAGTCTAAGATCTTTCTTTTATAACACAAGAAAGATCTTTACAATATTGTCAAGTCTTATCGAACACCTGCTTTGAGAGTGTCAGTCATTAAGATACAACTTGTATCTATGTTTACAACTTGTTCTGTGAATATAACATTATGACTGATCATATGGGGTAAGATATTATCTACCGTATATTGTTGACTTTAATACACATAATATCTTTTCATACTTATCCACTCAACAGCAGAAAGTTAATCACCAGCAGCAGAATCATAACACTAGCAGCAGAAACACTCAGCAGTAGAATGTTAACGCTAGCAGCAGAATCAAATGCTCTAGCAGCAGAATCATACTTAGAGTATTTCTTTGAGTAGAACCCGATATTAAACTTCTTGAATATTTAATTCCCAATAATCCTCCCCTAAACATGTGAATCCATTTCAACATGTTTCTGAATTAAATTATGGATTGTGAAGATCTTTCAAACACTTCTGTTCTGTGAAGATTATATATCTTTCTCAGTAACTCATCTGCTTTCTATTCTTTGACTTCAAAAATATCAATACTCATCTTCAGTCTTCAAACAATGACCTAAAAGATGGTGCAATTTCCTTGGATGGAGGAATTATAAGAGGCAATGATGCTGTGTATGTTTCAACAAGTGAAATTATCTATCAACATGCCTTTGCAAGTGATGAACAAACGTGGTGAACTGAAATTGAAACTTTTCTTCGTTTGACCTAGATAGAACTTTCTCCTTTGGAATGCTTCATCCCTTCTGAATATATATAATAAGCTCTGTTCTTGTCATTTTCAACCTCCATGTCATCATCTTGTATGCTCTTGTCTTTTCCTCCCTTTCATTGGTTAATCTTCCTTCTTTGGGCTTTTATTTCTTCTCATGAGATATAACCTCCCCTGAGATGCAAATAACATTTTATCCTCCCCTGTTTGGAAGATCTCTCACTATGTACCAAAATATTTCTCTCCATCATCTAAGCTATCCATCAGAACATGTTATCAGACAATGTTGTACATGTAGCCATCAATTCCTTAAGAGTTTAATTTGCTGCCCTCATCACTTCTAGGCGTGTTAACTCCTATGAGAGGTGATTCATGGGACATTTGACTCATGGTCCATCATTTGATGGTTTTACTGAGTCTCTTTTGAAAATCCTTTTAAGAAACTTTTGCCTTAGCAGTATGTACTTGATTTTATTATGAAAAACCATACTGCTTTCAACCATTTTGAAGGGATTAAGTGTACAACAGACACTTAATCAAAATTTCAGTTTAAATCAACCTTTGGTTGTGTGAGAACCAATGTTTTCAGTTATAAATAACTGCCTGTGTAAAGATAAACCTATTCAAAAGGCTTTCTTGACAGGGTTTCCAGCTCATAGCAATTGCTGCCTCTAACACAAGTGTTAGATTCACTTTTACTAGCTGTTCTTTCTATTAGATGTCCTTATACTTGCTCATTATACTTAAAAGTATAAAATGATAGAAAGTGAGTTGCATCAGTTACTTTCTAATCAACTAAGTCATCAATTCAATGTGAAACATCATAATCAAGCTTCAAGAAAGAAGTTTTAAGTAGGTTTGAAATTCCTAAACTTTTTCTATCATGAGCTTATTATGACAGCAACTGATATTATCATTCTGCTGCTTCCATTTCACTTGAAACATCCTTTGTGTTCAATATTCATACCTGAAATTGTTAGTCTAAAACCAAAAGAACAATGTACACAGTACTTGTCTTGTATTAGAATAATCATAGGACTAACTGTATGAATAACACAATTCATATTTGTACTAGCAGCACAAACTTTTGTAATAGCAGTAGTATCTTTTAAAGCCAGCAGCACAAACAAAAATTTATTTACAAAAACACAAAGTTTAAAATCATTGAGGATTAAGCATTCCAATACTTGCTACCAAGTACTGAAACCTTCCAACATCAAAAGCTTTTGTTAGCAGATCTGCAAAGTTGTATTCTGAAGCAATTTTAAGTACTTGAATTAATCTTTTCTCATTGCAGTCTCTTATAAAGTGATGTCTAATTTCAATGTGTTTTGTTTTAGAATGTTGCACTGGATTTTTAATTATGCAAATAGTACTACTATTGTCAATATGAATAACAGTGTTCATGAAATTGTACCCATAGTCAAGAAGTTGGTTTTGAAGCCATAAGACTTGAGCACAGCAACTAGCAGCAGCTACATATTCAGCTTCAGTTGTTGAAGTAGCCACAGTTGTTTGTTTCTTACACTGCCATGAGATAAGTCTACACCCAAGGAATTGACATCCTCCAGTTGTTGACTTTCTGTCCAAGCTAGCACCAGCATAATCACTATCTGAGAATGCTACCAAGTCAAAAGGTGACTCTCTAGAATACCATAGTCCTAACCTAGGTTGACCCTTGAGATATCTAAAAATTATCTTGACTGCTGTTAAATGAGAAACCTTTGGAGTTACTTGAAATCTTGCACAAGCACAAACAGAGAACATGATGTCAGGTCTTGATGATGTGAGATACATCAAAGAGCCTATCATAGATCTGTAAGTGTGTACATCTACATTTTCTCCATCTAAGTCTTTTGGAAGAGGCTTCTCAGAGTCCATTGGTGTGCTTGCCATTTTTGAATCAGCAAAGTTGAACTTCCTTAGTATCGCAGCAACATATTTATCTTGACTAATAAATATGCCTTCATATGACTGTTTAACTTGCAAACCCAAAAAGAATGTAAGTTCCCCCATGGAACTCATCTGAAACTTATCATGCATAAGTTTCTCGAACTCCAAACACATCTCCTTCCTTGTAGACCCAAAGATAATGTCATCCACATACACCTGCACTAACAGAAGATCCTTCTTGTGCTGTTTGATGAAAAGTGTCTGATCAATCTTTCCTCTTTGAAATCCATTTTCTTTTAAATAGGAAGCCAGTGTTTCATACCAAGCTCTAGGTGCCTGATGAAGGCCATAAAGAGCCTTAACAACTCTGTACACTTTGTCTGGATGGTCAGGATCAATGAACCCTGGAGGTTGTGAGACATAAACCTCTTCTTCAATAGTACCATATAAAAATGCACTCTTGACATCCATTTGGTAAACTGTGAAGCCTAAAAATGAAGCATAAGCTAAGAAAAGCCTAATTGCCTCAAGTCTTGCTGCTGGAGCAAAAACCTCATCATAGTCTATCCCTTCTTGTTTTGTGTACCCTTGGGCTACTAATCTAGCCTTATTCCTAATCACTATTCCCCTTTCATCCATTTTATTTTTGAAAACCCATCTAGTGCCAATTACCTTTGCATCCTTAGGTAAATCAACTAGCACCCATACCTTCTGAATCTTGAACTGAAGAAGCTCCTCTTGCATAGCTTCTACCCAACTTGAATCATCTAAGGCTTTCAGAATGTTCTTTGGTTCATCTTGAGAAAGAAAACATACAAACAAGAAAGAGTTTGAAAACTCATGCTGCTTTGAAGCATAAAGGGCATCAAGAAGCCCTTGTTGGTCTGAAGATATCAGTTGTTGTCTTGTCTTCACACCTGATTGTACATCTCCAATTACATTGTCTAGAGAGTGGACTTTGTGAATCCTTGAGTATGGGGTTGAAAGAACTTGATAGTTAGGCGTGATATTGCTCAAATCCACCTCATTATCTGAGAAATCTGCTTCATTTGAGTCTGAAGGGCCAACAGTAGAATTATTTGGCCTAGCAGTAGAATGCTCTAGCTCAGCAGCACTATCATAAGCAGAAATATTTTGTTGTTCCTTTGTTCCATCTTCCTTGTGTTTACTTTCAACATCTTCTTTAGCTTTACCAGAAGAAGATTCATCATTTGTTGAAGTTAAAGCCACACTGGTACTTATTGGCATCCATACATGATCTTGATTTGTCTCCTTGTCTAACCCTGCCTTATTTGTTGTTTGTGGACCTAAAAAATCATTAGTTTCTGCAACAACAGGCACATAATTCATAAAATGGGTTAATGACTCTAGATCAAATAGCCAATTCGGACCTTCACCTACTACATTGGATTTATGCTCTAAAAATTCCACATGTAGGTTTTCCTCTACTTTCTTAGTTCTTAAGTTGTATACTCTAAATGCTTTACTATTGAGAGAATATCCAACTAAAAAACCTTCATCTGCTTTGCCATCAAACTTTCCAAGATGGTCTAAGGTATTGAGAATAGTCACATGACATCCAAAAGGTCTAAGAAATCATATTGCAGGAGTTCTTCCTCTAAAAAGCTCATATGATGTCTTGTTGTGAGGCTTAACAACTAAAACTCTATTTTGAACATAGCAAGCAGTGTTGACTGCTTCAGCCCAAAAAGTTATAGGTAGCTTAGAATCAACTAACATAGTTCTAGCAGCTTCTATTAGTGTTCTATTTTTTCCTTTCAGTAACTCCATTCTGTTGTGGAGTTCTAGCAACACTAAATTCTCTCCTAATACCTTTTTCTTTGCAGAATTCATCCATAACTCTATTTTTGAACTTTGTGCCATTATCACATCTAATGACTTTTACTCTTTTGTCTACTAGGTTTTCTATCTCAGTAATGAAAGTCTTAAGGATGCTAGGTGTCTCATCCTTAGTAGCTAAAAAGAAAACCCATGTAAATCTATTATAGTCATCAGTAATAACTAGACATTATCTCTTATGTTGCATACTTCTAACATTTGTAGGACCAAATAAATCCATATGAAGCATAAACAATGATTGATTAATAGAGTTAAAAATCTTGGGCTTACAAGTGGCTTTGTGTTGTTTGCTTTTAAGACAAGCAATGCATGTTTGATCATTTTCAAATCGTTTTTGAGGTAAACCTCTTACCAAACCATTCTTAACAATCTGATTTATGGTTTTGAAGTTAATATGACCAAGCCTCCTATGCCATAACATTGATTCATCCAATGTGGCCTTTGCAACAAGACAAGTTAAATCCTTTTTAGGAACAATGTTCTTCATGTCTACACTGTACATATTGTCCTTTCTAGAAATTTTAAGAAGTACTTGACTTTCATCAGGCATCTTAAAATCAGGAGAAAGTACAAGACATTCAGTGTCACAGAAAAGAACTTTGTTCTTTTTGTCACACATTTGTGAGACACTAAAAAGATTATAATTTAGCTCTTGTACATAGTACACATCTTCAAAATCTAAATTTCCAGTTTTGATGGTACCTTTACCGGAAATTTTGCCACTAACACCTCCTCCAAAGGTAACATAGCCTCCATCTATTGATTTAAAATCTGAGAGATAAGACTTGTTGCCTGTCATGTGCCTTGAACATCCACTATTTGAGTATCCTTGATCCTCTTGTTTATCAATTGAATGTTCCTGCACAGAAATGAGAAGTATCAGTTTCTTTTGGGGACCCAAGCCATTACTGACTTGGATCTGTCTCTTGCATCAATGAAATTTAATCTCTTAAGAACAGTTGATGCAACATTGGATTTAAGAATCCAACATGCTGAGGCCTTAACAGCATTTGCCCTATTTTCCCTAGTAGCAGAATGAATTACATGCTTAGCAGCATAAACTGCTAGCTTTGTAATTGTTCCCTTAAATTTCCAAACTTGTTTTTGGACCACTGCTTTTGTTTTAATGGGCCTTTGAACAGTCTTTGATGCATTTGTATAAAAAGATTTTGCATTATTAACTGTTGGTCTTGGGTTAACAGTTATGAATGGTCTAGCAGCAGAAACTGCTTTTGTAACTGCTCTGGGTTTTGTTCTCTTAATCTTAGAGTGAAGGTGAGTTTGAGGAGTTTGCCTTTTGAAATTCACCCTATTGTTTTCATACCCAGATACCCATTTGTTATAGAAAGCTGCAAGATGATCAAAACTACCACATGAGTAACAAGCTTTATTATAAAAGAAAAAGTCATCACCTAATTGGTTAGAATTGAGGCCATTCCAATTTCTTTGGTTACCTCTGGGCTTGCTAGTAGATCTATATTGTTCACAATATTTAACTGGTTGCCTAACATGTTTAATGTTTGTTCTAGGCTTAACAATATCCTTTTTGATCACTTTAGGAACCCTTGTTCCTGCTTTCTTAACTACTTCAGGTTTAGACATAACATGTTCTTCTTCTTCATCATCAGATACCCAGTCTTCAATGACTACACTATCTGATCTTCTATCAGAGGACACCTTGTCCTCAGAAAGTGAAGTTTTACTTAAACTTTCACTTACTTTCTTAGGTTCATCAACAACTAGCTTGATTTTTGGTTGTACACCATATTGTAGCTCAGGTTGTTGAAATTCAGGGACACCTGAATTTTCTAGGTCAATCCCTGGGGGTTTAGGGATACCTTTGTATGGAAGTGGGACACTCTTATATCCTACTCCTGACTTAGCTCTATTAATCACTTGGCATTCTATCATGTTGGTCACACCTTTAGAAGTATGTTCTAGTGTCTGTGTAGTCAAGTGAATGTTTCCATTTTCCTTTTTGACCCTATCAAAAGCCTCTCTTAAAAGCTTAATTTCAGCATCTTTAAAGAATATGTCTTGTCTAAGTAGAGCTTTGTCATCAGAAAAAGCAAGTTCATTTTTTTGTAATATAAGATCTGCTTTTCTGTTGATTCTAAACCACACTTATAATTAATGTAGTTTTGATGACTTTTACTTAGCTCTTTCGTTTGTTCATCATAATGTTTGATTAAAGTTTGTAATTCTTTAAGAGCAGTACAAGCATTTGAACAAGCTTTATGAGATTGTACCTCAGTAGTAGAAAAAGCCATGAGTCCCATTTGTGAAGAATCTTCTTCTTCATCAGCCATGAAACTCCAATCAAAACCTAGCCCATCAATAGCTACCATAGCTTTTGAGTTTGGTTCAGAAACCTCCCTTGTTTTGGATGTGCTTTCAAAACCTTTGTTCTTGCTATCTTGCTGCCTTGGCCTTCTACATTCTCTTGAGAAGTGACCCATCATGTGGCAGTTATAGCACTCTATCTTTGAATTATCAAAACCAACAGCATCAGTGTTGCTAATTAAGAGCTTCTTCCCCGTCCTTTGATAGAACTTCTTGGCTCTCATGCTAAGAAGAGAAATTTGCCATTTTAGATCCATTTCCTCCAGATCATCATCATTGATCTCTTGGAGGTCTTCGTAGGTGAGCATGGACCCATTATTTTGACTTGTAAGAAATGCACAACAAGTCTTTTCATCTAAAATACCCATGGTACTGCTTGATGAACTAGCAACACCAACACCATCAACAACTTTCACCTCTTCACTTGATTTTGAGGTACTAGGAGTTGACATAAATGCCATGTTCCCAGTATTAGAACTAGTACCTCCATTCTTCTTTAAATCTTGCTCCACAATCTTAAAGTTGCTATACAAATCAATCAGTTCCATTGTATCAAGGTCTGGCTTGTTCTTCCAGACAACAACATGCATAGCCCACTCTTCTGGTAAGCTTCTCAGAATTTTTGAGTTCAAATCTTCTTGAGGTATTTCAACCCCAAGAATAGCAAGTTGGCTCACAATATTCTGAAGCCTGTTAATCATATGGTCAAGAGATTCATTGTATGTAGAGGAGAAGTTTTCAAACTGCTTCTTGAGCAGTGTCTTGTGGGTTTTCTTGGTGGCTTCATTTCCACCATATCTGGCAATAATAGCTTCAAATAATGACTTGGCATCTTTGAACTTGCTGAAGTTTAGAAGTTGATCATTGGGAATGGTCATCATCAGCATGCTTCTTGCCTTTAAGTCATTTTTCTTCTTTATTATGTGAGATTGGAATCATTTAGGCTATACATGGATGATAAACTCTAGGGTGTTTAGTGTAAGATAGATATGTCATTCATGCATCGATTATGTATATGATTTTGTTTAATAGTGTGAATTGTTAAATTTCAGTTAGTAGAAAAGATGGCGAGTATCCGAAATAAGGAGGTGTTAAGGACGACCTCCTCTCACCATAATGATGATGATAGTGATTCAAATGATGAAGGGAATTCTAGTAGCGTCAAGACAATACCTCTACCGGAAAATTTTAACCCTAAAAGTTTCACGAAAGATGAGTTGAAAGAATTGGATGTTTTGGTGACCGATAGGGTAGGAAGGGCTCTGCAGTTGTTGGCTTTGTCTGCAGATTTGTCACCACTTTGCCGTCCACTGTTGATGAAATGGTTGTAGACTGGTAAGAGTTTCCATCTTCAATGATTTCCCAAAGTGCATAGTCTTGCACTTGGAAATATTGCTCTATCCTCAGCCTCCACATCTCAAACTCATTCTGTTTGAGCATGGGTATTTTTGCAGCAACATTGGTCTGAATAGATTCAACGTCCATTTCTTATTCTAAATCAACTATATCAGCCTTATGCTCTGATACCAATTGAGGGGGGGGGGGGGGGTTTCGATACACTGTAAGGTGGTTAAACCTTTGTTGCTTTGTGTATATGATAAGTTGAGTTAATATGATCAAGTACGCGGAATTTACTTAATCATACTTAGAAGGTTATTTGTGTTGTGGAAATGGAACAATTATGCTTGTGTATATTGAACAAAGAACATGCAATGTTATCACCAAAACGATTCAATATCATTCAAGATAATACGAGTGATCTTCACTATCACTAGGGTTACAAAGACCTTGAATCTTATGTTTTCTATGACTTGTGATATTTTTTCTATGTTCTTGAGAGTTATTTTCTAAGCACTAAAATAATTCACACACTATTTTGTCACTTTTGTATCACTAGTCTAAGATCTTTCTTTTATAACACAAGAAAGATCTTTACAATATTGTCAAGTCTTATCGAACGCTTGCTTTGAGAGTGTCAGTCATTAAGATACAACTTGTATCTATGTTTACAACTTGTTTTGTGAATATAACATTATGACTGATCACATGGGGTAAGATATTATCTACCGTATATTGTTGACTTTAATACACATAATATCTTTTCATACTTATCCACTCAGCAGCAGAAAGTTAATCACCAGCAGCAGAATCATAACACTAGCAGCAGAAACACTCAGCAGTAGAATGTTAACGCTAGCAGCAGAATCAAATGCTCTAGCAGCAGAATCATACTTAGAGTATTTATTTGAGTAGAACCCGATATTAAACTTCTTGAATATTTAATTTCCAACACTCCGTTATATAAATTTATATATGTATCGTATTTTAAACGAATCTTACGAAATGTACAAAAGGTTTTTAAGAATGAAAATGTATAAAACTTTAGTGGAATTATATATATAATATATTTATTGAATGGTCCTTAAAGTTATATGAAATTTTACATTTTTAACCCTAACGGTGAAACTTTTGCACCGTTAGTCCGTGGTTAGATAATATTTACATTTTTGGTCCAAATTATTCAAATATGACATTTTATCACTTCTGGCTACTGTATATTCCTTTTCTACCCTTAAGTTATCAAATTAATAGTTTGGCACTTATTTATACGAAAGTTACATATTTAACCCAATTTGCATACTATTTTGCATTTTTAGTCCAAAAGTCACAAATATATGAGTTTAAGTTTTCCGAGTGTTTCATAAGTGTTCAATAGCTTATTTGAGTTTGTAAAAGTGCTTATTTTATAACAAGAGCTTATTTATAGCTTATTGATCCAAAGGGTTTAGGAACGATTTGGGCTTGGTTTTGGGCTTATTTTATAGTCTTATTAACGTTTCAAAACTGCTTATTAGACTGCTTATACAGAAATGCTTATTAAGCCCACTCGATAACTTGTGTAGTTTAAGACTGTTTTTGAGGGGGTTTAGCTTATAAGCTTGTTAAGGTATAATAAGGGCTTATCAATGGAGCGAAAAGTGTACGGCTTTTAGGGGGTCATTTAAGCCCTAAATCGTATTTATTTGATGAAATATTGCCCTAAATCGTTCCTTTTGTCATTTTAGGTACTTTGGAGAAGAAATCTGGAAAAGGAAGCATTTTGGACGTTTTTGGAGCATAAAAGTGAAGAAAACGACAAAGTCTCCAAAGCTGCTGGAAAAGTACACTTGACGGCGTCAAGAATTGCTCTTGACGGCATCATGGCTTGGCAAAAGAGGTGGATATGAAAAATACACATGATAAGCCAGGGAGTTTTACAAAGGAAGTCTGACGGCGTCACCCTTTGAAGTGATCAAGGTCGTCACGGTTTAAGCTAAAGAGAGACGGCGTCAAGCTTTATTCTGACGGCGTCAAGCCTTGATAAGCCAGGGAGGATTTTGGAGGACTAAAGAGGGACGGTGTTAGGATCTCTGGGAAATAAGAGTTTCATTGTTGCTGCCGATAGTGTTAAGCTGGTTCCTGCCGATAGCTTTGGTTCCTGCGGATAGTATTATTTGTTATCCGTATATTTAGAATGTTTGTTAAGATTTATTTTTAGAAGAGATTGTTGTTTATCTCTTCACACGTTTTCTTGTAGAACGGGTTAGGGTTAGGTGATCTTGTTAGTATAAAAGATAAACCCGTCTATGAGTTTATGTACGCCTTTAACGTTTTCAATATTCAATATCACAATTCTTAGTTCATAGTTTGATCCATAGAGGATCATTGTCGTTTAGAGTTTTCTTCTTTATAATACTTGCTGTTTAGTTTCCGCATAAACGCTTGTATTGCATACAGAGGTTCTTGTTTATACCAAGCTCAATCAAGCTCGAAGTACTCGATCCTACAAGTGGTATCAGAGCCTGGTAAGGATCTCTGATAAAGAAGAAAAAAGGTCGATCTCATATCTCTTAACCCTCTCTCAATGGAAGACGAAATCCCTCAAAACAATGTCATTAACCCTGTTGATCAACAACCCAAACCTGAAACCTCTCAAGTCCAAACCCAAATTGTCACCACTATGTCCACCAACAATGCTAAATTCCCATATCTGAAGAAAGATGAGTATGAAGTCTGGGCTATGAGAATGGAATATTGGATCACAAACAGTGATTACAATCTGTGGAATGTCATTCTCAAGGGAAATAGCAAGAAGAATACAGGAAGGGACGAGGATGGCAATATTTATATAGAGCCACCTGTTACTGCAGAAGAGCACATGGCTGTGCAAAGGGAAACCAAGGCAAGAACCCTTCTGCTTCAAGCTATTCCAGAGGATCATATGAGTGATTTCCATCACTTGGATGATGCTAGAAAGATCTGGCATGCGGTAAAAGCCAGATTTGGAGGGAATGATGAATCCAGAAAAATGAGAAAGTCTATGCTCAAGCAAGAGTTTCAGGAATTCAAGATCTCTGAGGCTGAGGGGATTCACAAAGGGTATGACAGATTCCACAAGATCCTGAGTCAACTCAACCAGTTGAAAGCTAGGCCGGACGATGAAGACTGCAACACCAAGTTTCTGAGGGCTTTGTCACCATCCTGGTCTCAGGTTTCCATAACACTCAAAGCCAAAGGAGGTCTGGATTATATGAGCTTTGATGATCTGTACAACAAGTTGAAAACCCTTGAACTAGATATCAAAGGATATTCCACCTATACACCTCATACTCCAACCCATACTGCTTTTGTTAGTAACTCTGGTGCTAACAAAGCATCATATGGAAACAGTCTAACACCATCAACATCATCAATCTCCTATTCACCTGTCACACCAAAAGCTCAAACCAGATCTGAGAATCTTGTAGTGGATGTGCTTCATTCATTTGTTGCTGAAAGTACACCACAACAGAAGATTGTGTATGATGATTTCAATCAGGTTGATGAATTGGATATGGAAGAGATGGATTTAAGATGGCAGGTGGCTATGATATCGTTGAAGTTGGATAGGTTTGAAAAGAAGGCAGGAAGAAGGGTCAATTTTGATGGACAGGAGCCTGCCAGGTTTGACAGAAGGAAGGTGAGGTGTTATAAATGTTTTCAAACAGGACATTTTGCTAGGGAATGTACAGACAAGAAGGTGGATAATAAAGCACGGTATTCTGCTTTCAGAATTCAAGAGTTGGAGTCAGAGGACCCCAAGGCTTTAGTATCTGTGGATTCGATGGTGGACTGGGAGCATCATGAGAAGGCTGTTGCAAGTGGATCAGATAAGGTCTTTGGGATGGTAGCTGGATATGGTGAGAAGATTCAAGTGGCTGGTCAGTTTGGAATGATGGGTCATCCATCTCAGGTACATAACTGCCCATTTGGTTGTGATTCTAAATATGATAAATTGAAACAGGAATTTGATGATATAGAAAGTGAAAATAAGGATAACTTTATTCAACTTAAGGCTCATAAAAAGGCTGTTAAAACTTTAGAACAACAAAAGGTCTGGTATCAAAAACAACAGTCTGCTTATGAAGTAAAAATAAAGGTATTGGAAAGAGATTTAAAAAATGCTATTAATGAGTTGAAACATTCTGAAAGGGAAAAAGCTAAGGTAGTGTTAGAAAATCAGGATTTAAAGTCTAAACTAGATAATACCTTGGCTAGATTTGATAAGTGGAAAGAGTCATCCACAAACCTTCACAGGCTTATTGATAGTTCTATGTCGTCAAAAACTAAAAGAGGTTTAGGGTTCGGTGACCTGGTAGGGCCAAATCAGTATTATGACCCTAATGAGTATAGTGTTTTTAACCCAGAACCTGTAGATTATAGAAAGCCTGTAAAGTATGTGAATGAGGGAGGGATGAATGATGTTCCTCCACCCATAACTGGAACATTTAAGCCTGCTAATCCTTTTGATGACTTTGATGATTCACAAATGATGTTTGGCAAACAGGAAAAGGACTTGCCTAATCTTGATTGTGACTCTAATGAATTTGTCTCTTGTTCTTACAGTGACAAATCTTCAGAAATCAAGACTAATGACTATGCCACATGTGGATCAAGTGACAAGTCAGCTTCAATAAAGTCAGAAGATCTCTCCTCAGAAGTAGCTAATGATGAATCTCAATCAAAGACAGCTGCATTTGAAGATATTTCTTTTGATAGTGTTAAAAACAATAACAATTCTAGTTGTGGTTTTGTTTCAAACAATTATGATTGTGGTTTTTATTGTGTTAAGGATAATTTTGTTTCATGTGTTGGTTTGAATAATTCTGTTTGCAATGAGAAAGTTATTGTTAAGAAAAAGACCCCTAGAAAGAAATCTTGCTTTGTGTGTCGTAGTTATGATCATCTTATTAAAGATTGTGACTATTATGAGAAACAGATGGGTTTGAATGCATGTCAAAATAGGTTTGTATGGAAAAATGTGAATGATATTCCCCCTTATATTCCTCAAGCAGCAAGGAGAACTTCAGTTGCTACTGGCAAGCCAGTTCCTGCTGGTAAGCCTGTTGCTGCTGATAAGTTCATTCCTGCCGATAAGCCTGTTGCTGCTGATAAGTTCATTCCTGCCGATAAGCCTGTTGCTGCTGTGTATTCAGTTCCTGCCGGTAGGATCAATCCTGCTGGTTGGAGAAGCAATTTGACTAGACCTTTCAGAAGACCTACTAGTTCCTACTTTCAAAATAATTTGAGACCTGTTTGTTTAGACACCATGAATAAGGGAGGGGCAAGATGGAAAACTGTTGTTAAGTCCTCAGCAGGTTGTTCTTGGAAAATCAATAACCAACATATGAAAATGGGGTCCAAGATCAATGGTGGATCTCATCAATCTCCAGGGTTTAATTCTTATTGATCCACTAGGCAGGCTCAAGTCAGCAATGGCTTGAGTCTCTCTTGTATCTAATGTTGTATATGTATTCTTTTTCTCAGGATTTTCCTTTTAGAAGCAAAGATGTTGGAATTGTTGACAGTGGGTGTTCCAGGAGTATGACAGGGAATTTGGAAAGATTGCATGACTTTGTACCTTTGAATGGAGGTACTGTGACATTTGGAGGAGGAGATGGAATAATTTCTGGGAAGGGAACTATCAAGACTGCTAAGCTGGATTTTGAAGATGTACTTTATGTGAAAGAACTTCAAGACTTCAATTTGTTCTCTGTCTCCCAAATATGTGACAAGAAGAACAGTGTTCTCTTCACTGAGAATGATTGCTTTGTGTTGTCCAAAGACTTCAAGCTGCCTGATGAAAGTCAGGTTGAACTTAAAGTTCCTAGGACTTTCAATCTTTATAGCTTCAATCTTAGTGATGTTCAGCCTGAGGGATCACTTGCTTGTCTGGTTGCAAAAGCTTCTGTGGATGAATCTAATAAATGGCACAGAAGAATGGCCCATGTGAATTTCAAGACCATTAACAAGCTGGCTAAGAATGGGTTGGTTAAAGTGCTTCCTATGAAGATCTTCTCTAATGAGCATGATTGTGTTGCCTGCGACAAAGGAAAGCACCACAAAGCATCATACAAGGCCATAACTGCTGTGAGCAACATCTCTGAGCCTTTGCAGCTTCTTCATATGGATCTTTTTGGTCCTACTTCTATCAGAAGTATTGACCATAAGAACTACTGCCTGGTGATTACAGATGATTTTAGCAGGTTTTCATGGACTTTCTTTTTGGGGACTAAAGATGAAACTTATCCAGTTCTTAGGGATTTTATTACCTTAATAGAAAATCAGCTAAGTAAAAAGGTTAAGTCAATAAGGTGTGATAATGGCACAGAGTTTAAGAACTCTAATCTTATTGAACTCTGTGGGACTAAGGGGATAAAAAGGGACTATAGTAATGCTAGAACTCCACAACAAAATGGGGTTGCAGAAAGGAAAAATAGGACCCTGATAGAAGCAGCTAGGACTATGTTAGCTGAATCTAAGATGCCTACTATGTTTTGGACTGAAGCAGTTTGCACTGCTTGTTATGTGTTGAATAGGGTATCTATTACTAGTCCTCATAATAAAACACCTTATGAACTTTTGTCTGGGAAGGTTCCAAACATTAGTTACCTTAAGCCTTTTGGATGTCATGTCACTATTTTGAACACTAGTGATTACCTAGGCAAGTTTGATGGGAAGGCTGATGAAGGGTTTATTGTTGGATATTCTGCTCATGGTAAAGCCTATAGGGTTTATAATCTGTCCTCTAAGAGAATAGAAGAGACTCTCAACTTAAGATATCTTGAAGATAAACCTAATTTGCAGGGTGCTGGTCCAGAGTGGTACTTTGATCTGGATTATCTATCTGACACCTTAGGTTATAATAGATTCAAATCAAATCTATCTGCTGGTACAAATGTTTCTCAAACTAACAATGCAGGTACCTCGGATGATGATTCTGATGTAGAGAGTGATGAACGACCTATAGTTGTTCCTTCTTTTCCCTCTAACAACATTTCAGGTTCAAAGCTCAAAGATTCTTTTGATATGGCTGGAGGTGATTCTAGATATGCAGAAGATCTTGCTAGGCTTCAAAGACAAGAGTTTAATGCCAAAAGAGCTGCTGAGATGTTTGATTATGGGTTTTCTAAAGAGACAGAGGAGATTCTGAGAAAGGCTGAAGCTGAAGTTAGAAGACAACTGAATTCAACAGGTGGTATTCATGTTCCTGCTGATCCCATTCCTGCTGAAAGTGGATCTGTTCCTGCCGAACCTTCTAGAGTTTCTGCTGATGTTCCTGTGTCTTCTCCATCTGTTGACACTCTAGGTGTTGTTAACTCCCCTGAAAGATTTCCAATTCCTTCTGATCTTGGAAATTCAGTTTCTTCAAGAGATAAGTTGAATGATCCTCATCATCAGTCCAGAACTGGTATTTTCACTTCTTCTTCATATGATGATGACTTCAACCCCTCAATTACTAATCAGGCATCCTCCATTGAAGTCAATCCCATTGCTACCAAGAGGATCAATACTGTTCATCCTCAGTCTTTGATTCTTGGAGATATTAATTCCCCTGTTCAGACAAGAAGTAAACTTCATCAACCCAAGTTTGGAGAATCTGCTTTTCTCAGTTATATACAGGATCAGTTGAGGAGCAATCATACTGATTATTTACATTGTCTGTATGCTTGTTTCTTATCTCAAATTGAACCAACTAGCATAGCTCAAGCTCTTACTAATGATGATTGGGTTGAGGTTATGCAAGAGGAGATGCAGCAGTTCCAGAATCAGAAAGTATGGATGTTGGTACCTTTGCCTGCAGGAAAGCATGCTATTGGGACTAAATGGATTCTAAAGAATAAAAGGGATGCTAGGGGAATTGTGGTTCGAAATAAGGCTAGATTAGTAGCTCAAGGTCATAGACAGGAAGAGGGGATTGATTATGATGAGGTGTTTGCACCAGTGGCAAGAGTTGAAGCTATTCGATTGTTTTTGGCTTTTGCTTCCTTTATGGGGTTTGTAGTATATCAGATGGATGTGAAGAGTGCATTTTTGTATGGCAGGATTGAGGAAGAAGTTTATGTTACTCAACCACAGGGATTTGTGGATCCTCAGAATCCTAATTTGGTTTACAAAGTGGTTAAAGCACTCTATGGTCTTCATCAAGCACCAAGGGCCTGGTATGCAAGGTTATCAGCCTTTTTGCTAAAACATGGTTACAGAAGAGGGGCTATTGATAAAACTCTTTTTATAAGAAAGAAATTCAAAGATATCATTCTGGTACAAGTTTATGTAGATGATATTATCTTTGGTTCCACTAATGAAGCCTGGTGCAGGGAGTTTGAAGAATTGATGAAGAGTGAATTTGAGATGAGTGCTATGGGTGAAATGACTTTCTTCTTGGGTCTTCAGGTTAAGTAGAAACCAGATGGGATCTTTATTTGCCAGGAGAAGTATGTTTATGACATGCTTAAGAAGTTTGATATGGAAAATGTGGAGGTTGCTACAACTCCTTTTGAACGTCCAAAGCCTAAGTCCAATAATGAACCTGATGCTGCTGTTAATGTTCATCTTTATAGGTCCATGATTGGATCACTCATGTATTTGACAGCTTCAAGACCTGATATCATGTTTGCTGTTGGTGCATGTGCTAGACATCAGGTTACACCATTGACTTCTAACCTAAATGCAGTTAAGAGAATCTTCAAGTATTTAAGAGGACAGCCAAAGATGGGACTTTGGTATCCTAAAGATTCTCCTTTTGTGTTGGAAGCCTATAGTGACAGTGATTATGCTGGGGCTAACTTTGATAGGAAGTCAACAACAGGAGGTTGTCAGTTTCTGGGTAGGAGGTTGGTTTCTTGGCAGTGCAAGAAGCAGACTATAGTGGCTACATCTTCTACTGAGGCAGAGTATGTTGCTGCTGCTAGTTGCTGTGGACAGGTACTTTGGATGCAAAATCAGCTGTTGGATTATGGGTTCAACTATATGAACACCAAGATTTTTATTGATAATCAAAGTACTATGTGTATTGTTAAGAATCCTGTTTATCATCAAAGGACAAAGCATATTGAGATTCGACACCATTTCATAAGAGATGCTTATGAGAAGCATCTTATTCAGGTGGTTAAGATTCACACAGATGATAATGTTGCTGATCTGCTGACCAAGGCTTTTGATGGACCAAGGTTTAAACATTTGGTGGTCCATATTGGGATGGTAAATCCCTAGATGCTGAGCTTAAGGGGAGGATTGCAGATTAAGGGGAGGATGAAGCTTAAGGGGAGGATGATTCTTGTTGTTGTTGTTGTATATTTTCTATCTTTCTTTCTTTCTTTTGGTTTCTTTTCTTATTTTTCTTTCTTTTATTTTTGTGTGTTTCTTAGTTAAAAAAAAAAAAAAAAAAAAAAAAAAAAATCTTTTGTATATTTTGTGTGCTAATAAGTTGGTTTTGAGCAACACCTTGCAGGTACAGTGTTGGTATTTACACCTGCACAATAAATGGTGCTCAACTCACCATGTCTTGCAGACAAGAAAGAGTTGACTCACCATGAGGGTACGGCTCTGGTGTGATCATCAAATCCGTTGATAGCTGTAATAGCTTGCTCAAAGCTATAGGGTATTTCAACTCACCCATGATTCAGTTCTGAGAGTTGAAAATGGTTCTCAATTCACCATGGATGTTACCCTTTATGGGATCCAAAGGATTGGCTAGTCCACAAAAGTATGGTTTGTGGTAAAGACACTTGGTATCCATATTTGGTATTCAATTCACCAAGGTTCAGTTGAAACCAAAGAATTGGCTAGTCCTGAGCAAACGGCTACAGGTAAAGACAAGTCAAATCCGTTTATAGTTGCTGATTTGCTAATAAATCAGATGGTTATCAATGTACCATGGTCTAATACACCTAAACATTGGCTACTCCAGTAGTGATGGCTATTGGTAAAGAGACATCAAATCCATTAATTTTCAATGATTCACCTCTCACAGGAGTTAACACACCTGGATGTGATGAGAATAGTATGAAACTTAAAGAGATTTGATGTACATATTGTCATAGTAGCAGCCAAGTTCAAGTGAAAGTTATGGTGACCAGTATACATGTTTTGAAGAAGATTTCTTATTCCTGCTGAACTATTGAAGTTGCTGCTGGATGCTATAGAAGTTGGAATCTTGCAAGTTATGGATGTTGCTGCTGGTTACTAATTATTGCTGCTGCTAAGTCGCAGTCCTCAAGCCTGAGAAGTTCAAAGCTCTATCACAGTGGAATCTTGCAGGTTAACCTAGTCAACCTCAAGATTAGGGGAGGATTGTTAGGATCTCTGGGAAATAAGAGTTTCATTGTTGCTGCCGATAGTGTTAAGCTGGTTCCTGCCGATAGCTTTGGTTGCTGCGGATAGTATTATTTGTTATCCGTATATTTAGAATGTTTGTTAAGATTTATTTTTAGAAGAGATTGTTGTTTATCTCTTCACACGTTTTCTTGTAGAACGGGTTAGGGTTAGGTGATCTTGTTAGTATAAAAGATAAACCCGTCTATGAGTTTATGTACACCTTTAACGTTTTCAATATTCAATATCACAATTCTTAGTTCATAGTTTGATCCATAGAGGATCATTGTCGTTTAGAGTTTTCTTCTTTATTATACTTGCTGTTTAGTTTCCGCATAAACACTTGTATAGCATACAGAGGTTCTTGTTTATACCAAGCTCAATCAAGCTCGAAGTACTCGATCCTACAGACGGCGTCAGGAAGACCATCCGGGAACCCTAGACATGGCGAGGTGACGGCGTCAAGATCTATAACGTGACGCCGTCAGCCACTATGTTCTATATATAGTTTTGCAATTTTTTGTCATTAGTGTGCAACTTTGTGAGGAGAAACCCTAAGACGAATTTCTGCCATTTTTAAGGGTTTTCATACCCTTGGATCTCCCATTTTTAATTGAAGATAAGTAATCACTTAATCAATCAATATGTCTATGTGTTGTTTGATTATATCTTGTTCTTGTCTTTTGATTAACATGCTAGGCTAGATTTATCTTGTGTTTGCTTAGATCTAATGAAACCTAACTATTGATCATTGGTTATTAGTGTGTTATTAATTGTATTGGATGATTGTTTATCGATATTAGGCTTAAGAAAACTGGCTAACCTCCTATACGGTAATTTGCTTGAACGTCTTAAGAAACATGAACCAATGCGTACTAAGGTTTTTATGGTTGTATTTAATGCATGAGCGAATTCTAGTGATCCCATGTTAGGAGCTTCTTAGCCGGCTCGACATAGGAGTGAAGTAGGAGCTTTTAGAGTTGGGGAAGTACGTACGCCACCCCACGATTGGTATTAAGGAATACACCCGTCATCCACGCAATTAATACACACTAATCAACGGTAAAAGATAGTTAGGGAGTAAGGAAATCTAAGTAAACACATTTCTCTCCACATAAGTTTCACAACCTTTTCATTTTCAGTTATTTTATTTTATTTGCATTTGTAGTTATTTGGGTTAGTTGACTAGCAACTAATTCCGCCCACTCCTTCAAACCCGAGATTTTACTTGCTTTCATAAAATATAAAAATACAAAAAGAATCTTCCCTCACCCTTAGACCTATTAGAGTAGTTTTTCAATCCTAATGACACTATTCCCCTAGAGAACGATCAATCCCCCGGTACTTGCCACTTCACTATACTACATCGGTCAGGTACACTGCCTGGTGGGGATTGCAAGCCTCTTGAGATCCCTCGAGAGGTAAAACCTGTTGTAAGGTCGCAAAACCACGCATCAAGTTTTTGGCGCCGCAGCCCGGGGAGTAGTTATTGCTTAGGTTGAAATTTATTTTTATTAGGTCTACTCATTAGATTCCTATCTAGTGAGATTTTTATTTTCTTTTTATTAGCTTTCTAGTAGTCTATCTTTTCTTTGTGTCTTTGTTCGTAAAAACCTTTCCATTGACTCTTCCGTTCACCATTATGGAGTACGCGAATCCACCATACCACCGACCACAAAAGCCATTCTACCCTAATGACATCTTGATGTTCAAACAATATCGAGATGAACCCATATATGATGCATGGACTCGTTTTAAAAATTTACTCCGAATAGTCCCTCATCATAGTTTCGCTTTAGCATCCCTAACCCAAACCTTTTACTATCGTGTCGACCGATGTGACCAAATGTGCATTGAGGATTTTGCCAATGGGGACTTTAGGGAATTAAATGCTGAAGAAGCATGGGATGCCATAGAAGATTGTGCCCAATATTATTATAGAGTAGACAACCCAACAAACATTAGTATAAGTCAATTGACCACAAACTTCAAGGATCATGAAACAAGTTTGTTTGGGGATGAGGGTAGAGTTGAGCCACCTAGCTGTATGTCATGGTTAGGCTCTACCATAATACAGGATGAACATATAGGTGATCTTGACACAAGGAATGATGAGGTAAGTAACATAAGCCTGCTAGATACCCCACAAGTCCTACCATCATTTGAGGCACCCACACCGCCCGTGACTTACCCGGAAGAAGTAGAAGAGACTTTAGGAATCCCGATGGAGGTAGAACCCTTGGACCAAGCACAACTAGAGGATATAGGTTTGAACACTTTTAGTGATGACCTTACTCTTAGTTCTAGGGAATTTCCTAGTGTTGATGAGCCGGAACCTCAACCTTTACACAACTTTTCATCCTTAGATTTACATCTAGGAGACAAAAGAGGAACCGACCCACCCATAAACCAATATTATCCGGGTAGTTTTAGGATGAAAGAAGCCATTCACTCACCCCCTTCACCTCACGTGGCATATTTCCACCCTAAGGGTGTGTATCGCTACTTCCACCCGCACTTAATCCTAAGTGTAGGGAAAACCTCCCCTATTTCCATTAAATAAGGGTAGAGTCAGGCTCGTGACTCGAACAAAAACAAGCGCTTCTTGGGAGGCAACCCAAGCTTTATTTGTTTGTTTGTTTGATTTTATTTGTTTCCGTATGCAAGTTTAATTGTTATTGTTTGTGCTCATGTTTCAAAGTAAATTGTGAAAATGCTTTATTTTGTTTTTAACTTCGTCTTAACTACATATAAAGGTATTTTACAAAAGATAAGTGTAAGGGAATCCAAATTTGTTTACAAGAACAAGATTGAACATGAATCACAACAATATTAAATGAGCATGCATACTAGTAATTGTTAGAGTCAAATGCTTGTATCGAGTCATAATGAATATTTTGCAGGATTTCCAGGAAGTGAGGCATAAGTTTTTCCAGAAATTTTCCGGAAACTAACCATAAAATTTCTGCAGGTCACTTCTGACAGCGTCAAGGTTAACACCTGACGGCGTCAAGTGTAAAATTCTGGAAATTTTGCAAGTTTTGTTTTTCTACCGGAGTCAAAAAGTTTTTATTAAATCTCTAACTTATAAACTCCAGGAATCTGCAAAATAATCATTCCACAAGCATTATATCCTTATATAGAATTTATCCCGCCGATGTTATGCAGGTTTTCGTGTTTGTTTTCTCAGGTTTAACAGGTTATTTTGGACAAGGAGATGTATGTGGAATCTAGCTTTTGGCGATGCATTAGTCGTGGAGCTTCTACTTTCTCTTGGAAGAAGATCTAACCATGTTACCTCTTTATCCATCAAACGAATCAGGGGAGTATTTGATTTCATTCTTTTACCTTATTTAATTTTACATCTTGTTATTTGAACATTGGGGACAATGTTCATCTTAAGTGTAAGGGGGGGGGGGGTAAAGTACGATACTTTAGAGAATGCTATTACGCTTGATTTTTCGTTTGTTTGATGGTAGATGTGTAATAAAACTGAGAGAAATACCTGTTAGGGCAATTTTAGTGCCAAATTTAAAATTTTTTACAACATATAGGAGTGAAACTTTAGTTTTAATAAGCGTCTCATGGATAGGAGTTATATGACTAGCACAAAAACCGTACCACTAAAAAATTTTCCACCCCCAAATATGTGAGGTTCGCCCCTAGAATTGGTAGGAAAAACATTTATGCTATGATGTGTGTACCGGTAGCACTTAGATTCTAGAACTTGCGTTAGGACCATTCCGAGGCCACAAGTGAGACTACATTCGTGTAGTTAGATTTACTACATGATAAGAGGCATTAGGATTAACCCATTGTTTTACACCTGTGTTTTTATTATAATTACATTGGCTACATTGGTCAAGTAATTCTCCCACACCCTTTGCGTTGTATTCATTTTTAGTACACGATACCCCTAGTACACCCCTCAGAGCCTATCTTTTCGTTTCGACCTTTAAGCATTTTACTTAAAGGAAGAATTTGTTACACCCCACTTAAATGTACACCCAAATCGCCTTAGCCTACCTTGTATGCACTCATTTTTAGTGCATTATTGTGACAACATTTGTTTAAACCCCAAGTTAATTATCTAATTGATTACATGGTTGCTAAGTCGAGTCATATCCTTGTACATATTGTTTTGGGACGATTGGGACTCATGGGTAAAGTACTAGTGTAATGGAGTAATGGGGAAGAACATCATTATTACCCCCATATGTGCTAAATATTTTAAAAAGTACTCCAAGTTTTTCGATTATCTTAATTCGAGTCATTAGAATAGTTATTTGTAAAGTTATGTAAAAGTTCAAGTGTAAGGGGAATGCAACGCCCCTATGATGTATTATTTTGGATGGTAGGGCAAGAGTGTATGAAAAAAAAAAAAAAAAAAAAAAAAAAAAAAAAAAGAAAAATAAAATATCCTTTATCCAACAAAACCGTGTTTATCATATCCCTACACCTAACGTTATAACCCGTTTAAAAGCCCTCTTTGATAGTTTATCTTAGGTGCTTACGCCTAGTGGAGGAGGTTTTCGATCCTTTCCCAAGCCTATGGTAATCTATTTGCTATGACAGGTAGTGAGAGATATTATCCGTTTTCATTTATGAGATTTATTTTGATGACACTTGAGAGATGTGAGTATCTAAACACTACTTGTGAGGTGCTAGTTTGTAATCTCCGTGCTTATTATGATTAAAGTGGAACGACTATTTGTTGTAATTACTTTTATATTAGCATTAAATGACCCCTAACTTGTATTTTGATTAGAATAAAAGCGCATTTGCTTGAGGACAAGCAAATCTCAAGTGTAAGGGTATTTGATGAAGTGAAAAGTGTACCGCTTTTAGGGGGTCATTTAAGCCCTAAATCGTATTTATTTGATCAAATATTGCCCTAAATCGTTCCTTTTGTCATTTTAGGTACTTTGGAGAAGAAATCTGGAAAAGGAAGCATTTTGGACGTTTTTGGAGCATAAAAGTGAAGAAAACGACAAAGTCTCCAAAGCTGCTGGAAAAGTACACTTGACGGCGTCAAGAATTGCTCTTGACGGCGTCATGGCTTGGCAAAAGAGGTGGATATGAAAAATACACATGATAAGCCAGGGAGTTTTACAAAGGAAGTCTGACGGCGTCACCCTTTGAAGTGATCAAGGTCGTCACGGTTTAAGCTAAAGAGAGACGACGTCAAGCTTTATTCTGACGGCGTCAAGCCTTGATAAGCCAGGGAGGATTTTGGAGGACTAAAGAGGGACGGCGTCAGGAAGACCATCCGGGAACCCTAGACACGGCGAGGTGACGGCGTCAAGATCTTTAACGTGACGCCGTCAGCCACTAAGTTCTATATATAGTTTTGCAATTTTTTGTCATTAGTGTGCAACTTTGTGAGGAGAAACCCTAAGACGAATTTCTGCCATTTTTAAGGGTTTTCATACCCTTGGATCTCCCATGTTTAATTGAAGATAAGTAATCACTTAATCAATCAATATGTCTATGTGTTGTTTGATTATATCTTGTTCTTGTCTTTTGATTAACATGCTAGGCTAGATTTATCTTGTGTTTGCTTAGATCTAATGAAACCTAACTATTGATTATTGGTTATTAGTGTGTTATTAATTGTATTGGATGATTGTTTATCGATGTTAGGCTTAAGAAAACTGGCTAACTTCCTATACGGTAACTTGCTTGAACGTCTTAAGAAACATGAACCAATGCGTACTAAGGTTTTTATGGTTGTATTTAATGCATGAGCGAATTCTAGTGATCCCATGTTAGGAGCTTCTTAGCCGGCTCGACATAGGAGTGAAGTAGGAGCTTGTAGAGTTGGGGAAGTACGTACGCCACCCCACGATTGGTATTAAGGAATACACCCGTCATCCACGCAATTAATACACACTAATCAACCGGTAAAAGATAGTTAGGGAGTAAGGAAATCTAAGTAAACACATTTCTCTCCACATAAGTTTCACAACCTTTTCATTTTCAGTTATTTTATTTTATTTGCATTTGTAGTTATTTGGGTTAGTTGACTAGCAACTAATTCCGCCCACTCCTTCAAACCCGAGATTTTACTTGCTTTCATAAAATATAAAAATACAAAAAGAATCTTCCCTCACCCTTAGACCTATTAGAGTAGTTTTTCAATCCTAACGACACTATTCCCCTAGAGAACGATCAATCCCCCGGTACTTGCCACTACACTATACTACATCGGTCAGGTACACTGCCTGGTGGGGATTGCAAGCCTCTTGAGATCCCTCGAGAGGTAAAACCTGTTGTAAGGTCGCAAAACCACGCATCAAGGTATAATAAGGGCTTATCAATGGAGCTTATGTGTACGGCTTAAGGACAAATGAGTGGTGTAATTTATTCGACATGGTACACGATTAAAAATGATTTAATGGGGCGTTTCTTAGTCGATTACATCAATTGGTCCAAATGTTTCTATGACATATGTATGGTTTGATATGCAACATGAATTCATAATGAGTTTCGATAACTATTTAAACGAAGATATAAGATACGAATGATTATTGTTCTTGATTTCTAGCCATCCATAGAATTAGGAGGTCATAATTATACCAAAGATGAAATAACGAAATTCGTAAAATAAATAGAAAGCTTGTAATGAAATCGAATGAAATAAACGTGCATGAACAAATGAAAAACATAAGTATGTATGGAATTGTGTTGGAATGACTTACTATACCAAAATGGTGGTGAGAAACGTTTGAAATAGGACTTAGATCGAATGTTATGCACTAAACTTGCTAGTATCACCACAAAAGAATCGAGATCAATCTTGTATGTTGGAAAAATGGAACAAATGACTAGAACATGGTCCTTTATTCTTCGAATGAACTCGGAAGGAGAGAAAGGACTTAGGAGAATATTTTTGATATATGTTTGTGAAGGAATGAAGGTATACGTATATATATATGTGCATGGAACTAGCAATATAATGTATTTAATCACAATTTGGGGTCACA
Organism: Artemisia tridentata subsp. tridentata; assembly: GCA_021014915.2. Classification (NCBI taxonomy): domain Eukaryota; kingdom Viridiplantae; phylum Streptophyta; class Magnoliopsida; order Asterales; family Asteraceae; genus Artemisia; species Artemisia tridentata. The sequence goes on from CP139503.1 coordinate 184,072,137, forward strand.
AGAGGATTTAGATAAGGGATTGGGGAATATCTCTAGCTAGGCACTCGAGTGAACTAGCTCAAGTGGTTTAGATATTAGGAGAGGTGTGAGTGTACTTCGGTTTAGAGGAGTTAGAGGATCAAGTGGCACATTTAAAATATTGGTTCGACATGTTCATGGTCCAAACGACTTTGGGACGTAACCAAAATGATTAAGGAAAGGTGATAAAGCTTATAGAAATCATTTTCGACTAGGAACAATGCAAATCCCATAGTAAAAATAGGTTTTGGATGTGTTGTTTAACAATCGAATGAATTTGATCATATGTCGAGTGGTGATAGCTTCGGGGTTCGTTTAAATAACAAATGTTCGAACTAGATAATGAGGTTTGTCATTCACGAATATTTGAAGAAAGGGGATTCGAGCCATGTAAATTGTGGCAAGACTTATGTGTCAAATTCTGGAATAAATGAAGCCAAATGAACGTACGTTGGCTTGGTTTGAAATAAAATAAAATGAAAAATGGGATTGAATTAGTTGTGGGCTTGAATTGCTTGTTGGGCCGAGAATTTAGAATTAAGGATCCGTTTGGTTTTTATTTGTATAATGGATTGTCGGGGTGCGTGTGTAAGCTCGTTCCAAAGTATTGTGACTCACGTAACAAAGTTTCTGATTCATGGTAATGTAATAAGCAAAATTTTCAAATTTTGCTCGTAAAAAGGTTAAGTAAACTGAAATGATGGATTAATACTTGATTAACGTTTACTAATTACTGGGGAATTCTACAGGTTGCTACAAATTGCATCAATATTTCAAAAGAGATGCATCACACTTATAGCTAAATATACAAGCCTTTTCCTGATAAAGAACAAAAATAATAGCGAATAAATTCACATTTGTCACAAACAAACACCTATTGAATCAAAGTTTCAAAACAACTGCATCATACATACAATTAAACACATATTTTCTAATCATAACTTAAACAAAAAATAAGCCTTTAGATCAATATTTGCGACAAACAAACACCTACTGCATCAGAATTTTAAAAGAGTTGCATCACACATACAAGCTTTTCCATTTAATAAATGACAGATTAACAGTTGATGTATGACAATGTAAATTTAGTGCATTATAGTTATAAAATATCACGTAGACATTTTAACAAACACCTTGTGTGCAGCTTTCCTAAACACGTTTTTTTATTCTATTTTCTCTCGATTTTGTTCCAAGTCCAGAAAGAAACATGATGTAGTCTGGATCAAACTCCGAATATAACATAATAGGATCAATAACAACACAAAAAGCGAAGAAAATATTCAAAATACAGTCAATAAACATTATATGCATGTAATCGAAAATAAGAAAATATTCAAAATCCAATCAATAAACATTAATAAACATTATTCATTAATAAACATAACCTCATATCATTAATTCATAAACATAACCTCCTTATAAGATCATTAATTTATAAATACTATGCAATTCTGTTACACGCTTCAAAATAAGATCATTAATTCAATGTTATAAATCTATTGCATCACAATGTATAACTCAACTGCATCACAATGTATAAATCTACCGCATAATTTTTTTATAAATCTGCTGCATCACAATGTATAAAATCTACTGCATCACAATGTTATTAATCTGCTGCATCACAATTAATAAAATCTACTGCATCACAATGTACAAAAAATAACCATTTTGACCCAAACTCGTTTTGACCAGTTACCAAACGCATACACCCGCCTATTTAGTTACGTCTTATGAAAATATACTTGAATCTGCATGACCCTCAATCGACCCTAAGCAAAAACTGTCCCTTAGCATTTTGTGTTTCACCTTTCTCACTTGCATCTTTAAGCATCGAGTCTGTGAAAAACTAGGGGGGTTGAATAGTTTTTACCGTTTTAAAATTAATTCGCTTTGAATACTTAACGTGATTTCAACTTAATGCAAACAATCAAACAATATAAATAAAGCAAGTAAGGAAAGAAACAATCAAACCACAACACGAATGTTTATAGTGGTTCGGTCTACAAGGACTCTCTTTCTTGCCCTACTCCACTCCTCGAGCCTCTAACTTGAGAGTTTTTCTTCACTAAGAAACAAGCTCCCTTCTCGGCGGAGAAAACCTTTATACACGTCGCTTACACTTTTTCCGGTACAAAGCTAAATGCCGAGTTCTAGTTCGAGGTAGAACCAACCTAACGTCGCTTACACTTTTTCCGGTACAAAGCTAGATACCGAGTTCTTTTACAAGGGCACAACCACTCCCAACACTCTACGTATTTTAAGGACTAAAATACTAACCGATCACAACAGAGGTGTATGAATGTTTGGTACAACAATGATGTGTGAAATACAACTAAATCACACAGTAAGTACTCTAACAAGTCTTGCAACGGTATGTTGAAGCTTGTGATGCTTTGATCTCTTTGCTACAAAAGAAAGATCACTAAGAATGAAATATGTAATATGAATGGGTTAATAATGAATGAAAGAATGTATACTAATATTTATGTTTATGAGTGATGAGTAAACAAGAATGAGTGGCCTGCTATTTATAGGCAAATGGATAAAACAGGCCACGGATTGGGCGGAACCAAATCAAGGGTTCCGTCCTTTATATGATTTGGTTCCGCCAGTTCCCTGACAACAAATCTTCACATATCTTTCCAAATCTATCCAAGATATTACCAAATCTAATTCTTTGCTTGAAGATCTTTCCATGATATTCTCAAAATCTTCAAGATATCTACAGATCTCAATATGATGTATGCCATGATGTCATGTACATATTTCCATTTTAAGAATTAAAATGTAAATTCTGTAAATGTATATATGAATGTAATATGTATATCCTAGTGATCATGTAGCATGTAGATGAGTTTTTAAAAGCATGTAACTATAAATGTAAAAGACTTAACTTATATTTCTGCTTTGCTAAAGATAAAGTTTATAATTGTCATTAACAAAATATAGCAAAGATCGTAAAATATAAATAACGTTTTTAGACGATATTTGTATTAACAATCTCCCCCTTTTTGTTGATGACAAAACATAAAATTTATTTTTAAGCAATGAAATAAATAAAGTGCAAGTCTTTTAAAAATATAGATTAAACTAGTTTTATGCAAGTTTTAAAAATAACTTATATTTATGCTTTGCTAAAGATAAAGTTTATAATTGTCATTAACAAAATATAGCAAAGATCGTAAAATATAAATAACGTTTTTAGACGATATTTGTATTAACAATCTCCCCCTTTTTGTTGATGACAAAACATAAAGTTTATTTCTAAGCAATGAAATAAATAAAGTGCAAGTCTTTTAAAAATATAGATTAAACTAATTTTATGCAAGTTTTGAAATCAATTTTGGCATAAAACATGTATGAAATGTATGATTTATGAGTTTAATATAATCTCCCCCTTTTTGTCAAAACAAAAAGAAGAAATGCATAGCGGAATGTAATGAATGGCCCTTGGTGATTACTCCCCCTAATTTGGAGTACCAAGTATGATGATTCATGGATTTTGAATGCTTAATAACTCCCCCTCGGATAATACTTCCCCTAATTGGAGTGCCAAGTTTATGATGCATGAAATGAGAAATCTATAAAACAAAGGTTAGTGCTTGATAAGCTCCCCCTTGATCAATACTCCCCGTTGCTAGGGTACCAATGTATATGATGAAAGGATGAGAAATGCTACAAAATAAAGGTTAGTTGTATATGATTCAAGCCAACCAAGTAATATGATGCATGAGATCTACAAAGGTTCAACCAAGAGTAGTAGTTCAACCCGTTTAACTAAAAAAGTCAACTAAGTATAATTGTTTAAACCAAGTTATTAGTTCAAAACAACCATATAATAATGCAAATGTTAGTAGTTCAACCCAACCAAATTTAATGCACAATAAGTGATCACACACAAGCATTAACACAACATCCTTCATTTGAAAATTATTTGTGACCAAAGTCACAAATTAAGATGTTACACAAGAAAATGGAAAATAACCTAAAAATAGAAAGAAGTCCTAAAAATCCTATAAAAAAAACAATTGAGAAAATCCTAGCGTCTATTGTGGTGGATGTGAAAGAGCATTTTGGCGCTCTAGGATGTGGTTCAAAATGAACCGCATTTTGTTTTGTAACTCGTGAACCAAAATGTTGGTTCGTTGAGTTAAGTGGGCGGCCCTCTCACACATGGAACATCCATGTCTAGGGAAGTTAGGTGAAAGGGTTGGTTCATTAGTTGGTGGTGGTGGTGGTGGTTGGTTGTTTGATGGTGGAGGTGGTGGAATATAGGTGGGAGACATGATAGAAGCTAGCAAAGTGGATTGTAAATCCATAGCTTCATGTAGGTGGGAATCCACCATGTTGGAGAAGGCGTAGAGGCGGTTAAGTTCCTCATTGATCTCACCTTAGGTTTGTGATTGGTTTATCCACATTCCCTCATCAATGGCTTGAAGGGTGGATGTTGGTGAAAGGGGTTGAGGTTATGGTGAAGCTTGATCACGGTAAAGAGGACCGTGAATGTCCCTATAGATGGGGTGAAAGAGAAGTGGTTCTTGAGCCTCAAAAGGCATTGGTGGTGGATTGGTGGACCTAGGTGGAAGGTCTTCAAGAGTTTTCAAGTATGGGTGTGGTGAGATTGGTGGAGTAGCAAATAGCTCCATGGGTTGGAGTTTGGGTGAATGAGGAGGTGATGGTGATCTTGTTGGTTGAGATGGAGCGGGTGGTGGTGTGGTAGCCACTGAGTTATGGTGGGTGGTGGAGTAGTGATGAAATGTTCATTGGCAATGGGAATAGTGATATGGGGTGGTGTTGGAGTTGATAGAGTAAGAAAATTTTCATTGGCAATGGGAGATGAAATGTTCAAGGGTGATGATTCTTCTGATGAAAAATTAAGATTCACAAAATAGCAAGGTCTGACACTCATTCGAGCTGTCCTTCTGTGTGGTCTGCTTGTGGATGAGTTGTTTGACTTAGGCATTGTTGAGAAGAGAAGTGATGGTGATATATGCAGAAATTGCTATTAGAAATGACGGTGAAGGTGTGAATTGTGATCATCCTAAAGCTTCTAATTTATAGACAGGAAGGTTTATGGAAGGGTGTGTTTGGATGTGATGTTGATCCTTAGAAAAATGTTGGTTCCTAATGATTTAGAAGAAGAAAATAAGCTAGTCACATCATCTAAGTCAATCCATAGAGATGGAGTTGAGTAAGATGAAGAAGATATGCAGTAAATGCAAAGGGTGAGTGGGAAATCTAGTGATGTGATTGATCCACGGATTGCAAGGAACCAATTTGAGGGTTCCTTACTTGTTAGAGAAAGGTAACTTGAGTGGAAATTTGAATTTTCAAATTTTGGTGGGAAATAGTGTTCCTATTGGTATAATGTTGCTAAGTTGATCCTAATGTGATGAAGTATCAGTAAAGGAATCCTAATTCAAGAATCAATGATCTAAAGTGCGGGATTAAACGAAAAATTTAAAAATATGACTGTTGATCCGCGGAACCAAACGATAACAAAGGCGGACCCCTATTTTTGGTTCCGCGTGATCCGTTGGGTATATTTTGGCGGCACCAAAATTTTGAACAGACGAAACCATATTTTTGGTTCCGCCATATCCGCCAATCGAAAAAAGTTTACAGAGCGGATTTTTAAGACCCCTAAACCCGTTCAAATTTCATAAATTATCCTAAAACATATGTAATTAATTAGTTGTAATTGATTAAAAACAAAAACACTGGTATAAACGCATGTTAACATATAGATCAAACCGAGGATTTTGAACTTACTAATAATGGAAGTTTAGCCAAACAGTGGCTTAAACATGAAAAATTAATAACATCAAAGTGTTATCGCCCTGCATTATCAAGTTAGTTTTCATAGTAGTTTAACGTCAAGATAATATCCTAAAATCATAACAATTCAACACATCATTGTTTCAAATTGTTTGTACCAAACACTCCTAATATCCGCACTGCTTATCAAGTTTCTTATTTATCTTCATTAGCCAACGCCCGATGTTCTTCATCATTCCTATCGTCTGTTTGAACTCTTCACTTTGTTGCTCAATTGGTGGAAGTTGGCTCATATATTCCGGAGGAGGAATCCTAGAATTAGGGTGTCCGTCATCCTCACTCATGGATGATGATGATGAGGAGGTTGGAGGATGAGGGCGTTTTCCTTTCAACTTAGCTACTCTCTTGTCACTTAGGGGTACAAAAGTAGGGGGAATGAGAGAGTAGTCTGGGCAGAAACCTCTAGTGTTAGGAGGGATGGGTGAAAATGGTCTATAGAGATGGGTGAGAAGCATCCCGTATAGCATAGCAGTGGTTCCTAAGACCGGAATGTCGGCCATTCTCTTGGCGACATAGTATGCAAGGTTGAAAGGTTTGTGGGTTGACACACAATAGAGCATATAACAAAGGCTACCATTGAGATGATCCCTATTTCCTATGGTGCATAAAACGTTTAATTGGGGCCTAAGCTCGTTTAGCTCCATGCCAAACGGATCTCTATCAATCTCATGACCTTGATGTTTTGTCCTAGTGTGGGTGGTCCTAGGGAGGAAGAGATGACCTCGGATTGTCTCTTTTGGAGTCAAGGGTGTGTCGTATGGAGGCATACGATCAGCAATGGAATCGAGGCTTGACAATGACCATTTGTCGGTGTAAAGACAAGTACCTATACCCGAAATTCCTAAGACTTCCGCGAATTGGTTCAAGGAAATGTTGAATTGGTGTTGATTGACCTTGAAATGGATGGAGATGAGACCATAGTCATTGGAACTAAGAACGACACTAGCATAGAATTCTAGCACAAATCTAGGACATATAGGTTCGTCTATGTCCAAAAGACAATCAAAGTTGATGGTAGCTAATTGTTGGCGGATGTTGGTTTCTTCTAAAAAGGAGGGATCTATGGTTCTACCCTCATGAACATACCTCTTTTCTAAAGCCTTAAATATCTTAACTTGTTCGGTTGAAAGTCCCTTGGTCTTATGGTGTTTAGGGAGGTAGTTAAGGGTGTCTTTGTGGTCGTAGTAGGTTGCAGGAGGCATGATGTTATCATAGACACGAAAATTACATAGTTTAGTTAGAACTAACGAAAGTATATATGTAATGTTCTAGTGTGTGCCTATATGGGGATAATGTGGAGGTGTAGTTATCTCGACTCTTTTTAATGCATGAAAATTTTGTTTTACAAATTTTCTAACAAAACGAGAGATAACCCAAACGCTCCTAATTCAATGTAGCTTCGATTGAATGTACCTGAAAATACATATTAGTTATGTATTCCCTTTAGCATTTAAGAGACATTATGCAAATGATGTTTAAAACATAACGTTTTTTTTATTTGTATGACCAATGTGCAAAAACCGTTTTTCCTAATCGTGAGAAGATTTTTATAAAAAAAATTTTCTCATGGGGTTTTTAGTGAATTATGATAATGTCCTACAAGATGCAATTCCTAACTATGGAAAACATGATTTGTTATGTAATTCAGTGAATATGCTTCATGATTAATCAAAAATTATGCATAAACCCAAAGTTTTGATTTTGTGCAAGAAATAGATATCCTAGACTCAAATCAGGAATGTAGATACAATTAGGATACTTACAGTGTGGATTAAAGCACAAGTTTGTTGAAGGGGATGACCTAAATTATGAGAATGGGGTGCTATGGGTCGAGTTTGTGTTTCTTGTATTTTTTTTGGGAAGTGTGAGAAGAGGGTGTTTGTCTGATATATGTAAAAACCATCTCAGGAACCCACGGATTTGGTGGAACCAAAAGGTTGGTTCCGTCCTTGTTATCGATTGGTTCCGTGGGAACATTTTGGCAGTTGGTTGTTTTTGTCGTGTTTGGTTAAGCTAAGGTTTAAGCTAATGTTTTAACTACACATTTTGTTCCATTAATCCTAAACCAAGTCTAAGAAGGTTAAAGGGTTCTCTCTTAAGAGGTTTTGTGAGAATATCGGCAATTGAGGATACTTTCTCGATTGAGATGTTTCCTTTTTGAACATTGTTGCAAAGAAACTGGTGACGGATTTCTATGTGTTTAGTTCTAGCGTGTTGATCTGGCTTCTTGCTAAGGTCTATAGCTCCTTTGTTGTCACAAAGAATAGGAACGTCGTTGAGTTGAATTCTATAGTCGAAGAGAGCTTGTTTCATCCATAGAGCTTGTTGGCAAGCTTTTCCTGCTGACACGTATTCGGCTTCGGTTATTGATATTGCTAGAGCCGTTTGTTTCTTAGCAAACCATGAGGTGAGACAATGCCCAACAAAAGTACAAATACCACTTGTACTTTTTATATCGACATAGTCACCAGCATGGTCTGAGTCGGCATACACTATGGTTTCGACACCCGTTCCTTTGGGAAACCATAATCCTAAATGTGTAGTACCTTTAATGTATCTAAATATTCGTTTAACGGCTTCAAGATGGGATGTTTTAGGATCTTCTTGAAAGCGAGAACATAGACAAACACTAAACATAATGTCCGGTCTACTAGCCATGAGATAGAGTAAACTATCAATCATTCCTCTATATTTAGTGCTATCCACGGATTCACTTTCGTCATCCTTTGTGAGTTTGGTTTCGGAAGACATGGGTGTTTTCATAGGTTTGGAATCCTCAAGACCAAATTTCTTAAGCATGTATTTGATGTACATAGATTGGTTGAAGAATATCCCATAATCTAATTGTTTTATTTGGAGTCCTAAGAAAAAGTTTAGTTCTCCCATCATACTCATTTCAAACTCGTCATGCATGATTTTTGAGAAATCATCGCATAACTCTTGACAAGTTGATCTGAATATGATGTCATCCACATATATTTGAACTATGATTATATGTGATCCCTTTTTCTTAGTGAAAAGAGTGTTGTCTACTAGGCCCATGGTATACTTATGTTCAACTAGGAAAGTCTTAAGTCGATCATACCAAGCTTTTAGTGCTTGCTTAATTCCGTATAAAGCTTTTTTAAGTTTGTAGACATGATTTAGTTTTTCAAAATGGGCAAAGCCGGGAGGTTGTGCGACATACACTTCCTCATTAATAAAACCATTAAGAAATGCACTTTTAACATCCATTTGGAAAAGTTTAAAGTCATGTGCACATGCATATGCAAGTAGTATTTTAATTTACTCGAGCCTAGCAACCGGTGCAAATGTTTTGTCGTAGTCTATACCTTCTTGTTGATTGTAACCTTGAGCTACTAGCCTAGCTTTGTTTCTAGACACTACACCATTTTTATCCATTTTATTTCTAAAAACCTATTTTGTTCCAATTATGGTTTGACATTTAGGTTGAGGGACTAATGTCCAAACATCATTTCTAACAAATTGGTTTAGTTCTTCTTGCATTACTATAACCCAAGATTCATCTTTAATAGCCTCATTTATATTTTTGGGATCAATTGTTGAAATGAAACAAAAGAAATTACTTTGATTTTGAACTTTTGATCTTAAGGTTCTTTCATTCATTTCTCCTATACATTATCTATAGATGACTTCTAGATTCTTTGATATTGACTATTTCCTTATTTAAAGGTTCATCTTCTTTATCATTATCTAGATTTTCTTGGTTTTCAACCATTTGACTTTCAACTAAGTCATCATCTACCAAAGGTGATGTCTTAGAGGGATGTGGACTTTCGTCGAATGTTACGTTCAATGATTCCTCGACTCTTAAGGTTTCTTTGTTCAAGACGATATATGCTTTACTATTTTGTGAGTATCCAAGGAACATACCTTCATAAGACTTTGGGTCAAACTTGGTGAGATAATCCTTAGTGTTTAAAATGAAGCACTTGCTTCCAAAAACTCTAAAATATCCTAAAGTAGGCTTTTTGCCTCTATAAAGCTCATATGGTGTTTTATTCAAAAATGGTCTAATTAAGACTCTATTTAAGATATATGTGGATGTGTCAACGTTGTTGCACCAAAACTTTTGTGAAATGTTTTGTTCATTTAGCATTGTTCTACTCATTTCTTGAAGTGTTCTGTTTTTATGTTCTACTACACCGTTAGATTGAGGAGTGCACGGAGCTGAAAAGTTATGTGTTATGCCATTTGCATAACAAAAAGCTCCAAATTGAGTTTCGTTATCAAATTCACGACCGTGGTCTGTTCTAATTGATACAATGCTATTTCCTATTTGATTTTTAATTTTCTTACATAGAATTTCAAATTTATCAAAAGCTTCATTTTTAATTTTCAAAAATTTAGTCCAAGTATATCTTGAATAATCATCCACTATAACCAAAGTGTAGAAGTTTCCTCCATAACTTTGTATAGCGGATGGACCAAACAAATTCATATGCAATAGTTCTAGACACCTAGATGTAGACACCATGTTTTTAGCCTTATGGCTATTATGAACTTGTTTCCCAATTTTGCAAGCATTACAAAAGTGTTGGTCATATTTCAACTTGGGTAGGTTCCTAACGAGTTCCTTAGATGATAGAGATTTGATGAGTCTCATATTGGCATGGCCTAAGCGCCTATGCCACATAGTTAAGTTGTCGTCTAAGGAGGTGTGACAAAGTTTGTCTTTAGATATTTTGTCTAATTTCATAACGTATACGTTATTTTTCAAAACATCTTTACCTACGGTTATACTGTCTTTAAATATTTTACTTTTGTTTTCACTGAAAAGGACGTCATACTTTTTACGGCATAGTTGACTAATACTAAGCAAGTTAAAACCTAAGTTATCTACATGAGCAACATCATCAATAGAGAGAGAGTCATGAGAGATTGTACATTTTCCGATGATTTTACTTTTAAGCTTGCTACCAAACGTAACATTACCTCCATCGTACACTTGGTAGGTTGAGAAAAGGCTTTTGTAACACCCCCAAATTTTTGAACACAGCAGC